>JAOYRS010000020.1:385000-1585000 GCA_032432895.1 Dryadula phaetusa
GAAACGTCTAAAATATTACAATAATTATAAATCAATATCCATCCATATAATATATATATATATATATATATATATATATATATATATATATACACACACACATTTATAAAAGTCAATGTCATGAATATGAGCTAAACTTGACCCATCAAGCAACTGGATATATATGACGAAATAGTTGCATAACGCTATAGAACGTAATTTATATAATATATATAGGAGTACGATATATGAAATTGTTTAAATCATCTCATTAATTGAGAGCAATACCAATAATGGTAGGACGTAAGGTATATAGAGGCACGGGGAATGCGCGGCCGCTTAATTGTAAGGCTGTACTGTGTACGCGCATGACGGCGCGGCGAGCGCGCGGTTTACGATCGATATTCTGAAAGCTAGTGATATATGCATTTACAAGTTTAAAAAAACTAACTTCTGTCTCAGTGTTTTTATTGTGGTGACTTACAGTCAATATGTTGACCGGTTGGCAGTTAATTCTTTCTAAATGTAAGTTAGTACGTTAATTCAATTAAATAAATTTTATTTATTTGGACGTGGTTTTTTATTAAATATAAAAAGATTAGCTTATATTTAATTTTAAATCCTTCTACAAATTATATTGTTATGCAGTATTATATTATAAAAGTTTACTATAAAGAATACTCATGTTATAATTCAAACGCACATATTTCCCATATAGGAGATGTTTGGTAAACTAATATATATACATATATATATATACTATGAAAAATAATATAATTAATACATTATTTTAATATATATTTTTAACTTTGAAAAAAATAAAGTAAATCGTTTCTTTTGCATATAATTAAAAAATATATAGTATTTTTTTTAAATAAGTGACATGACATGCAATCCTAAGTATCGTTGTAATATTACTTTCAATTGATATATGAAGAATGATTTGAAGAATATTATTTTGAAAAACACAAATTCTTCAACCGTAACCTTTAAATAGAATGTAAGTATAAAACGTTACGAGAATAACCAAACTAATTAAAACAAGTCTAGTTACTTACGGAAATGGATAATAAAAAATAATAATTTTATAATATAATATAACTAACATTTTCTTTGTTACAAGCAAAAAACGAAACATCTCTTAGCAAAAATATTTTTGCAACTGGAAGGCATTGCGATTATTATTTTGTGAAAGAAAATTGGCTTAATTCAATAAGAGTGAACATGTAGTAAGCGCTCGTGAAATAATTACATGAATTTTAACATGGTGAAATATAATTTAAATTGCTTTAATTAAGTAATTATCTGAGCCGTACTTGTCGTGAAATCGGAAGTGCAATCTTGTATTCTACTCTACTCGAGGGAAATAATTATATTATTTTTTTTATCAAAAAATATTTTTATAAGAATCTAAAATATTATAATATTTAGGCAGTTCTAATTATGCGGAAGAGGTGACAAATTGAGAAAACTCTTAATCGATTCTCTCTTGTATGTTTTTTAATATTATAAGTAACTGTAAAGTTAACCTTTTGTCTAAATATTTACAAATTTATAATTATTGTATATTTTTATACACAGAAAAATATCTATTTATTACCAGTAATATTTCGTTATATATATTTTAATTTTACGTAATAACATGTTTCAAAAATGAACAAAAAATATGTTGTCGTTGTAATTATATATTGAGAGTTCATTTTCTAGTTTACGACTTTCAGACGGCGGCATTTTTTACACTTTTCAAACGAGGTCGGGCGTAGAAACTAGTATAAAGGGGGTATTATATACAAAAACGGAGGAAGGCCGCCTTGCGAAAGTCGGATTTAGTAATTTGCAATCTATTAGTAACTTTGACAGATGGTTAAGACATTATTTCTCGTAATACAATAGTCCATTTTACACTACATAAAAAATCTAATAACAGTAACAATTAAACGATTATGGTCAAAATTAATTATTTTATTTTAAATACGTTGATAATATGATTTTCTAATGTGTATTCTAAGCATGACGTAAAACAGACAAGAATGTGATGTCACTACTGTCTCCTAGCCTACTCATTGAGTGCAAATATGCAGATCTGTATTATAGCTTCAAGCTTTCCAACTTAGCAGATTGGATTCTCCGCTTAACTAATAACTTTATTATACGCCGCGCTTTGTCTTGGCGTTGTGGTGAAATAAAGTAAGAATAAATTCCCTGTGGGTTGCGTTTACTGATGACATCTTCCACTCAACCATGGTGATCTCAAATATGTATTGCTTCATAAAATTTCATAGTATCAAAAAAATCTTCCATACAATTTTTTTATATTTATATGGAAGGTGACTGATTAAAAAGATAGTTTTACACTTGCTTTTACATTTTAATTTCAACAACATAGCCGGGTTTTATTATATAACATTTCATGTAAGGAATGTATGAGTTCGAAATGAAAATTTATAGAGTTCCTAAATATAATTAATATATTCAAATCAATTTTAAAACACTTTGGCATTTTATTTCCTGATAAGTATCTTCTTATATTTTACGCCATATTATTTATTGCCAAAAGGCATAGAGATATTTAGTCGTCTTTATCTATAACAAATATGATTATTTACCATGAAATAAAAAAATACATATATTTAAATAATTTAATTTAAAATAGCAAAGTATACTACTTTAAAAATATAGAATCATAAAAAATATTTATTAACTATTTTTATTTATTATCTTTAAATGTTTATTGTATACAATATAGTGAAGGGCAAATAAACACCAATATATTTTGAGGTCGGTCGTGGTACAGTGGAATAGAGTCTGACTGTAAACGCGATCGGTTGTGGGTTCCATTCTTACACGCGGGAGGTATAATACCTCCTATTTAAGTAATTTTCACTTTCTCGCTCTGGTGAAGACAAAAATGCGACGTTGAGTTCCATCACTCAACACGCAATGTCTCGAATTCGATGGAAAACGAAGCACGGAGTGACACTAGGTACTTTCTGAATACCCTGCTATGCAGGATAAAAAGCGTGAAGCTATATTTAAATTAACACAAAAAATACTCCTTAACAGAATCGTCGTTGACAATTTAACGATAAAAGTCAAATTATATCATAATGGTTCGTGTAAATTTCGTATTCGGAAAGTCAGATAATATTATTGAAACATCAAGTCGATTAAAAATAATTTATTTCGATACAACCGGCCTCTACTTATCTCAACTTGTGTAAATAATTCCGTCAAAAACCTATCTATAAGGTAAGTCAAATGAGCTTATTCCGATAATGCCAATCGTTAATCTCATCATACAAACATAGCATATGTCATAGTTTTGGCCAAACAACTATTAATGCGCTACATTAATATGATTTTTAGTGGCATAATAAATTTTTCCGCTTTAGTATATTTATACATTTTAATATCATTTAAATATATCAATAAAATCTATAGGAATGTTTTGCTTTTATGTTTCCAGTTTATAAAAGGAGCATCGTTCACGCTACATAACTAATATGCATAAGAAATGTGATATGTCACAATATCATTGTTTTCTCAAGTGAATAAACTTGGTCTGGCTGTATATAAATTCCTTGACAACGCTTCTTAAGAATACGTACTTATCTATATTTCTACGTTTATATATATATATATATATATATATATATATATATATATATATATATAAAAAAAGCACATATTCGTATGTGCTTTGTCTTGTACTAATGGGCAGAGAACGCTAAAACTAAATTATTTAATAATTATTTTATAACTTAACAATCATTAAATAGAAGTAAAAAATATGAATAATCAATTACTATTGTAAAATATATTAATTAATAGTTAATTTTTCAATAAAAGTCATGCCATTACGATTTTTCAACAAATTATTTATAATTTTTTAAAAATATTTTGTGTATAATCATAATTGACGAAGTGAATTATAACACATAGAAAAACAACTTCAAATTTCATGAACTACTTAAATGTCGAAAAGTTAACAGCTCGGGTATAGACAATAAATAATAGTTGCAAAGGACAGTAGTTAAGGATTAAATTAACTTTCTTCGATCATCGTGTCTTTGAGAAAATCTATCAGTTGTGCCGCCTACTTGTCGGTCCGCAATAAACACGACACAAGTCGTTTGATTTAATGCATTTATAGTGAAAGGAATCGAACTCTTGCTTGGCGGCTCTCCTGCGATTATATGATTAAATGCTTATTTAATTCCTGTAAGTCTGAAGGTCTCAAGTGATCACTCTGATATATGATGTTTTAGCAAATCCACACTGTTCAATTGATTAACGATTCGCGGCAAAGTGAAAGGGCTAGGTTTATACCTAGCACAGCTACCTCATTAACCACGATGTTGACGTCTTACATTCATTATATGCACGTGTATCTACTACATACCATTACTTATAGATAAGTGCGTCGAGGACAAGGAAAAGCTGTATCACTTAGAGAGTAATGTTTACTTAAAATATTTATATTAGACCCATCGTATCTTTCCACTGTATAGTATACTACGTTTTTAGTTCAGCATATACATATGTTTGTACGGTTATTTAGATATGGTTTATTAATGCCTTGGACATCGAATTCATTCGTTATAAAACTGATTTTGAAATTCAAAAACATGAAAATAATGCGTAATCATCATTTAAAAAATATATCTATTGCTTACGTCATTGAATGTCTCATTTACATTTAATTTGACGAAGTGTTATTGTTATTGCCATTCGCCAACTAAACAAATAGAATGTTGTCGAAACTTCATCAGCGTACGAATATAGCGCGTCACTGGCGAGTCGTAACTACAGATTGACGGCATAACTGTATCAAGAAGTTGTCCAATTATTATGACTTCAAATTAAACAACAGTTTACTACTTGATAGTAGGAAATTACACCGCCAGCCTGTCTGGCGTTGGCAACTGGTTTAGATTTGCCATTGGTCGGCGGTATCGTACGATGTAGGAATGTGATTGCGATGTAATAGAAATCTGCGTGTAGATCAACAAAAACTAACTCTTCTAACGAGTTTCTCAATTCCAATACCAATTTGGGTAACCGAGTCGGCAGGAACGTGCCCAGTTTCTCCATATTGCCAGTTTTTATAGACAACAGACGAAGTCGATTCGGACGGTACACAATTCGATGCTTCTGAACGGGAATTTTAACGGCGCGCCTGTCACTGTTTTTAGTATTCCAAAAGAGTAATAGAACGGAAACAATAACTCCATTTTTGTGGTACAGCAATAACGATCGCTCAAATAAATACACTATTGTTTGAATGATAAATTAAAAAAATCATTTAAACGTATAGTTTGCGCAAATTTATAATATTTTATTCTCTCAAAATCTAATACAGTATAATAAACTAAGCGCTACAGAAAATAGAGACAATATTTTGACGACCTCCAAAATACATTCGAGACTTGATGGTAGTTCAGCGGTCAATCACTTAAATTTCAACAAGTTGTTCTAATTGTATAGCAAAAAACTATTTGGTTCTTATCACAACTGTTAATCAATTTGTTGTACAATATCTTCTATTCGTCTATGCGTGACGGCTCAGTACACAATACAGGCAGGCACGACAGAGGCAGTATACCACAATTAAGTACGGATACATTTAAAGTTGCTCATTCTTTAGATTTGTACATGAGAACCAATTCCCTGTAATTATTTACGAGGTGACTTTTATTACACAAGTTTCATCACAACAATGACACAATATGAACTATGAAATATAAAACTTACATTATACGGAAAACAGCATCTTAAATCGTAAAGCATTGTTCTCGGACAAAAGATAATAACTTGAAGGAAACAAAGTATTTGCCTCATATTTTATTGGTAGCGCGTTAAGCCTTCTATCCGATCTCAATTCCGTTGACCTCTACTACTGTCGATTTTGTAGATACAACCACTAAATTCATGTTCATTATAAACTATATCACGTTATTACGTACGATTAAATTTTATAATAAAAATAATACGAAATCATTTTTTCAATTGTTATTAATAATTATGTCAATAGGTCGATAGGTTACATCTTTGAGCCAGCAATCGTAATACAAAACGGTGATTAACCAATAATAATTAAAACAACGAAACAAATTATATAATATCGCTTCCGGTTTTATTGTACTAAGTACAGGTGAGTTGTACAAGTAAAAAAAACAAATAATAATGGACATCATCTTTTTATTTTTTTAATGACAAAACACGTTTTTGTATTATTAGGGCCATTCTATAAGTAATAAAATCAAATTTCTTTTCGAGAATAGTTTCACCTTGAATATAAATATTTTTCTACCTAACTGAGAAACAAATATTGAACATATATATCCAGACGTAACATCTCTGGACTTACAATTGTATGCGTATAGGGACACAAATTTTTAATTTTTAATTACTAAGCAATAAACATCGAAATAAGTATACAGAATAAAAATAAAATAACAATAAAACTGATTGGTTGTTTCATATTAATGCATGGTATTAAAATATTACGATTACGTGAAATCGGTTATAATTCATTAAAATTAAATTACGTTAACTTTTTATTATATAGTATTAACTTGAATATAGTATTAACTTGAAGGAAGTACAGTGGACTTATTTAAGTTTAACATTAAAAAATATTTCACTTTGCTTCTGGATCTAAAGTAATAGAGAGCTTATTATATATATATATATATATATATATATATATATATATATATATATATATATATATATATATATATATATATATATATATATATATATATATTATATCATGCAATTACCTGCAAATCTTTGTTAATTTAATTAATAATAATAAAATTATTCTCATTAACCCGCTCTGGCACAATAAAACGTGGTGTTAAGTTCCACTAGATATCACGCAATATCTCAAATTCGAAACTAGGTTGTCTCAGCCTATTTGGATAAAAAGCGCGGAGCTCTCATTGAAATTATTATCTAAACAGAATTTGTTTCAAATAATAAATAACGATTATTCTATAAGGAAATATAATTGAACACTATTAGACGCTAAATATAAATGTGAGAGGAATTTCAAGCAGTTTTAACCTCATGGACTTTTAAAATTAAGGAAGTCTGTTAATATTCGATTCACTTAACGTTTGACTTGAATATTAAATATTATATTACAAGCGGGAAAACTAAAAGATGACTACAGATTATCTTATTTTTAATACATTTTATGCATTTCTTCTGCGTCTCGCGTATTTGACTGATTTAAACGATAATCTTAACAAGTTTAATGCAAGCATTTATCATAAGTGGAGTAACATGACTGTTTAAAAAGAAATATCATTGTCATACGGTTTTGGTCTAGGGTTAACGTTTTAAAAAAACGTACATTGTTTTGTTTGTGATTTGTTTTACTTGAAGATTAATAATTCTTCCACGGTTCGAAGAATGTTCTCTAGCTCTATCATCACAGAATTGATATTTACAGTGACTGAGATCAGATCAAGACTCTCTTTATTTGCTTTCCGCACGATATTAAAACTCAATTGAATATTTTTTATGTGAAAATTTTATTTTGTGTATAAATTACATTAATTTACATTTTTGTATATTATTGTTTTAGTATTCGTAATACCTCAACGATGGGTGATGGCCATCATGGGATTTTTGGCAGTAGCCAACGCGTACACCATGCGCGTGTGTTTAAACATTGCGATAACACAGATGGTGAGACGGCATGCCCCTACGGTGGGTTACGAAGAAGGTTCCTGTCCAGGTGATCTAGATGAAGTCACTTCTGATCCTACGGTAAAACATTTTTTCCATGTTTATTAACTTTATGCAGGTTATTTATATCAAAGTCTAGTACTGCATACAATGCTTGTTGATACTTTTTTAAAATTAACCACTGAAATATGATATTATAAATTGCATTATATATTACTAATATGTTTGTCTCAATGTAGTAAAGTGCAGTAATTAAGTCTTTTACCCAATACAGTATTTTCTATGGACCGGATAAGTACTATTTTTCTCAAGAACTCTAATGCCTATGTTATAATATTTTACATTATATTAGAAAATATCTTAAGATAGGTGAGAAGTTATTGTCATTTTTTGAATAGTAAATATCTGGTTTTTGACATCCATTTATTTCGCTTGTACATTAATTATTATATAGGTACATATACGTTATTTATGGTTTGTTGATATAATTGTGTTTTTGCATAATTTTTTAACTCTGACGAAAAACGGAAAACCAAATGTGCATATCCTTTGATATCATCAGCTAACGAGAGGAAAACTTTTGAAAATATTATAAATAATAATAAAAATCCATAAATAAGAAAAGTTGTGGAAAATCTTTTTAATTAACCATCTAAACAACAAACTGAAGCCTTGATATTTAATGTTGAAATGCAATTGTGTATCTTATATCTTGATTCTTACGGATTTAAGGTATAAAAATTCCGTAGCAATTTATTCATAATGTTATTTCTTTGAAATGTTATAAATCATGACTTGTATGGCACGTCAAACTATACCTACAATGTTGCGGAAGATATATATTTCTTTAGGTGAAAACAAATTATGTAACACTTATAACTACATATTTAAAAGATTTTTCATACAATCTCATATATATATAAGCACATCACTTCACTTAACTTCTCGTGACCTGTAAGGCAGTAACAAACTTATATGGCGTAGTGGACAGCGTCTGACTGTAAGCGCGGTCGGTTGTAGGTTTAATCCCCACTCGGGGGAGTGATTATATTTAAACTATTTTTACTTCCTCGCTCTGGTAAACACAAAGTGCGGCATTGAGTTCCACCACTCAACACGCAATGTCTCGAATTCGATGGAAAGCGAAGTACGGAGTGTCTTGACACTAGGTACATTCTGTCTACCCTGCTATGCGGGAGAAAAGCGTGACTCTGAAAAAGTTATATGTAAAATTGAAAATAAATTAAAAGAAATACGAAATGGGTTAGACGCAATATTATGTATTTTTTTCATAAATACATATATACTATTATACTTAAACAAAGTAGCCTTTACAAAAATAAGAACAATAACATAAAAATAAGTTCTGCTTATTTTCGTATGGTGACTATGACAAAGATAACTTAGCGTCATGTCATTCCGTTCTGGGACTCAAAGCCTATTTTATAGAGCGGCATTGTTTTGCATATTCTCGCGCTTTGTTATATGAAGTCGGATGTAACATTATATTAGTCTGTAAAAGAAAAACACATTTTTAATGAAAATTATTAGCAATTTTTTATTTTTATAATTTTCTACAACTAACAATAACGAAGACACTGAGCCTTCAATCACTAAATATACGGTCAGATTTAGCACTTTATTAATCTATTTTACCTTTAAAATATTTATATCTATATTTTACTGCATATATTCTAATACCAGTGTTTCGAAAGTGGAAGCCGCGAACTAACCTTGACCAACAAAGCTGTGACTAATGCTTACAGTGAATAACCGAAACGAACATCTAACTATTGCAAATTCGATCTTCGATAACTAAAACGTTTATTGAACAAACTCATGCGCGTAATTAAAACGAATCTTTTACGGTGTTGAATTACTTTTAAATTAAAAATGTAATAGCCATTGATTTTTATTTCATTTAATTTAACCACTAAGTACGTATATCTATTAAATATAGTAGGCATTTTATTTAATTAGTTTGACTTTTTGTGTGAAATCAGCCTTTTTAATTAAAAGCAGGTTACAATATAAATAGTAGATTATCGTAAATCCAACAACCTTGTCATTTCGTAGGAAATTAAAAAGTAGTTTAATTAAACCTAATTTGATCGTGCTAGCGGATATGCATATCTATATCTAGCTTATACAGATATCTTAATTCCATATAAATTTAATAAGATTTTTAAATTCTCTAAGGTTTATCGCTAAAAGTACAAAGTTAGTACGCTGTAATAAAAGGAAAAATAGCGTTATGTTGATTTAATTCATTTTCAGTAAATATAATCATTATTTTGTAATTGGTTTATAAGCATTTGCACTTTAATGTAGTTCTTTGGGATTATTACAGTAATTTTATGAAACTTATTATTTTTTAAAGTAAATTAATGTTTCAGCTGTTATTCCACATAGCATTTCGTTCCTCCGAGCAGAAATCCAATTTACGACCAAGGCTTCATATAAAATATACTTTTACACATCTAATAATTATGTAAAAATGACAAATACTCAATCTAAGATAAAAGAAATCGAAAAGTGATTAAGCATTCTAACCGCTCCGATTAATTATGTACAACTTTTAATAAACTATATCTCTACTTGACACGTGCCAATTATTCGCTTAGTAACGTGATCAGATTCAACAGTTTTTGGCTTTTATTTAGTTTTCAGGTTCTTTTTATTTATATTATTTGACAAATAAGATAAGACATGATAATATACTTTATAATGATTAAAATAATTTGCTTAATTAATTATAATTGCAAATAGAGTAATGCAAAAGTTATATACCAAACAAAAGCAATTACTTTGTTAGCGGAGTTAATAGAAAAACTGATCGTATTTTTAATGACAATCATTAAAATAATATTATTAAGAATTAAAAGATTACTTTTTAAAACAAAGTTATGTACTTTACTTACTTACGAGTTCAGTACCCAATGAAACAGCGTCGAGTGAAAGTTTCATGTTATTAATTTGATAAAATATGCAATTTGCTATATCGTATTAAAATTTTTCGTGTTTTTGTTATGTATTTGATCAATCATTTGAATAAAATATGCTTTTATAAAAAATTTACTAAATTACATATAACTAGTAAATCCACGCATCTTTGTTTGCCTGATCTTTATCATATTTACTGTGCTATGGAAAAATTTCTGTATGAATTTCCATATATAATATTTTATAGCTTTGACGGTGCGCTAGGCTATAAATTCCAAAATAAAAAAGAATTATTTAGTAATCATTGATATATATTCTATTAGTCTTTTGGCATCGTCCTCAGTCATTTTTAATGAAACATATTTAGTGTATATATATATATATATATATATATATATATATATATATTTTACGTTGGTTAAAATATATTTGTTACAGGAAATAAGCGGCTACAATTGGGATGAAGAGACACAGGGCATTATTCTCAGTGCCTTCTACTATGGATACATTATCACACACTTGCCTGGCGGAATGCTCGCTGAACGTTTTGGTGGAAAATATTGTCTCGGTTTTGGAGTTTTAAGTACCGCTGTATTTACACTGTTCACACCGTGGGCGGTGAATGTCGGTGGAGCCACTGGGCTTATTATTTTACGAGTTTTAGAAGGACTTGGCGAAGTAAATATTGTTTTAAAATTTTCTTAATTCTGCATTTTATAATGATATATGATATTTTTTTATTCAATATAAAAAAACACCTTTTTTGACATCATTTAAGTGTATATTTAACTATCTTTTAAATACAACAATTATTACATTTAATTCTAATTTCTTACATAACATAACATATTACTCACGTACTCTTGTAAGTTATTTATGGAATTAATCCTACTTTTTACTTACAGGGTACAACATTCCCAGCCTTAAACGCCATGTTGGCGCGATGGGCGCCTGTATCCGAAAGAGGAAGAATGGGTTCATTAGTATTCGGGGGAGCGCAAATTGGCAACATTGCGGGAACATATTTTTCAGGATTGGTAATTAAGGAAACTGGCGAGTGGCAATCAGTGTTCTATCTATTTGGTAGCATCGGTATACTCTGGTTCATTTTATGGGTAAGTTCACATATGATAGATAATTCTATCTATGTGTATCATGTTTGCAGCCTAAGTAAAAATAATATACTAATATGTGAAGCAAATTGAACCTTTCGGATAAGAATAATATTTTTCAAAATATATAATTTACAGAATAGTTAGTAGATAAGATATTTAATTGTTCATTGTGAGTATAACTAAATGTTAAAATAAAGTTATTTATAATAATTAAAAAATATATATGGGTAAACAGTGGATTATTAAGTAGACATTTAAAATATAAAATGTAGGTATATGTCCTCGCAACCTTCTTATGTTTCCTTTAGACTTATAATATCTACCTACTCGTTTTGAGTAAGGTCAGGAGGCGAGGAGAAAAAAAATATAAAATTTCGTCATAATTTTTATAAGATATTTAAACTAAGTCGGTGATAAAATATTAAACTGAGTGGTTTCTCAGTTTCCAACGCCTTTTCACAATTACTGCAGAATCATCCACAACTAAGTATTAAATCATACGTTACTTTTACTTACATTCACCTAAAGTGATATAATCTAATACTTATGAAATCAGCTTCATTCAGGCTCAATTTTATTTATTTGTAATCGTCGATATAGCAATTATATATAGGTACTGGTTGTTGAGTAGATGTTAAAAAAATAAGCAATCCTTTTTTTAAAGTACTTAATACGAAAAAAATTAAATTATCTTTCCTTTCAGGCGCTTTTATGTTACAATGACCCTGAATCTCATCCATACATATCTGACAAAGAGAAGAAATATCTCGAAGAAGCTTTGGGCAGACATCAAAATAGTCAGCCATCAGCCATCCCTTGGAAAGCTATTGTAATGTCAGTCCCACTGTGGGCACTGGTTTGCGCACAGGTATATACATTTAACAATTACCATATTTGAGAAATATAATTCTACTCTTGGTATTTATATATTAATAAGTATCTAAATTAAAAAAAAATAATAATAAAAACTTTTATAAAAACTTGACAAAGTTATCATTTATATGGAGAAAAAGTTCACACGTTTATCTTATTAAATTAATATAATAAATATTATATACTAACTATTACTACTACTATACGTTTGAGAAACACTTTGGTAAAAAGTAGCATATTCGTTGCTAACGCTACAAATATTTTAACGAACGATATGTGTCGACAAAGTCTCTAGTATGTAATAGTCATGTATTGCAGCTTATGTTAGTAGTGATTTATATTGATAGCAATTTTTTAACCTACTTACTTGAAATTTTGAAACCTAAATAGCAACAAGAACGGAAATTATGGTGATTATGATAATAAGATAGCACTTAGTTAGCTTACTTGACGAAATAGAGTGTAATGTAAGATAGAGCATCATACATACATGTATCCCACGGCCCAACGGTCCTTGGAATTTTATTCACTTACCCAACAATAGTATGATCGATGCTAAACAAGATAAGGAAATTTGATTTCCATTTTTTAGCCAGTTTGTGTATTCAACCGTGAATACTGTAAATAAATTGCGCCTCTTGAATTGCGGACCTCGCACAAATCAATGTTAATCTATTTTTAGCAACAATTCCTTGAATGTGATTTATAGCAATTACTAGTCGGTACCAACTCGTAATAGTAACCGATAATATTTCGATGAAGTACCGACGATATTTTTAAAATATTTTATTTAAGATTTAAAAGAGATTTAGAATAAAAAAACATATGTATATAATAAAAGCTAAAATTAAAATGCTAAAATTTAAGATATGCAATATGTCTCAATTTCGGGCGAGAAACAGTCAAGAAAGTGTCTGGACACTAGGTTGCCTCTGGCTACGCTTCTATGGTAGGCATAGGCGCGGTGACCGAACTAAAACATTTGTTTTAAACATGTCTATAGTTGATAGTAACAAAGAGCAGTCACAATTATTTTTCTATTTAAAAAATAAAATATAAATAAATCTTATTTAAAGTAATTGATTTTTTCCAGATTGGTCACGACTATGGATACTTTACTATGGTGACAGATCTTCCAAAATACATGACTGGAGTACTCAAATTCGACATTCACCGTACAGGGACACTCGCCGCTCTGCCTTACGTCGTGATGTGGATCAGCTCTATTGTGTTTGGATGGATGTGTGATAAAATAGTTAAGAGGAACTGGCTGACCGTTACTAATGCTAGAAAGACTTTCACTACTATAGGTAAATATTATTGTTAATATGTTAACTTAATTTAGTAATTATTGAAGCACTTTTTTTAATGGTAAGACGTGTCCAATTGAATTCTTTGGTCCTAGTTGCAAATAAATTTTAAACTTGAAATTTTTATATGTGTTCCTGTACCCTTTTTTGCGTGACGAAATCCATAACGAATATCCTGTCGAATTGAGGACTCGAACATGTTACTTGAGACTCCACATCAACAGATGTAGGCCGTCCGTATACCCACTAATATCTCATGGTGCTCCTCCTTGACCGCTGCAAACCGAGAAACGGATTTGTCCCTTCAGCGTGCTTGTTATGATAAAGTCCAACACAAATCGTTAGAAATAATAGAAATTAATCAAATTGTGCATTTATATTTTATTTCATTTTACTCCTAAAGAATGTTTTATATAAATATAATAAACTATAAAAAATGTCACAAAATAAACTTATGCGATCTTTTTTGAGCCATGTAAAACAGCTGCATATTGAATTTCTCAATAGGATTGCATTTCGACAGCTTAATGTATTCGCACACTTTTGGTGCCAAGTTCAATGGAACTATAGCGGGTCAATATTAAGGTCGAGTCGTTTTGTTTTTTTACAACAAGATTCGGATACTTATAGAAATTCCAATGCTTTTTAACATTATAACATTAAAGGAAATCTTTATATTTCAATGCTAAGAAATTGTTTAAAACCTACATTAACTTAACGATAATTTCAATAAATAATATTTTTTCCTTATACATATTTAATTAACCAATAAAAGTAAATTTCTGGTTAATACAATGGAACTAGGATTAAGAAATATCAAAGCTGTAGGCGGCAATCAGCTCTAGTACATAATTAAGATCCGTAAGACTACGAAGAATACTAATGATTAGCTTGAGAAAGCGTGTCATAATACTTTAGCGGGTATTGTGATGTGTTCCGGCAGATTGAGCTAATTGACACCGCAAGGTCGATAATTATAATGTACGTTCATTGCTTGCAAAAGTGAAATGTTTGGTTTTGTAAGACACCTACGTACAACGGACTTTAAACGATCCTAGACTCAAAAGATTAGAGGCATGCTCTTGTTGACCAACAATTGTACGTGATGCGTGACGGATTCTTTTTGTTAGGTATTATTTGACAAAGTCCTTTCAAAGAGTGTTTGACTCTATACGGTGCTCGCTGTTTTCATGTTGGTGACAATAATATATTTATATACTACTAAGTATAATGCCAAACAAGTCGAGCGTCCTATTTAACCGTTAGTATCGCTACCATACTTCAGAAATTTTTTATTAGCCAGTTTACCTCAATAACTTATTTAAATTAAATTACAGCCTCAGTCGGTCCCGGAATTTGCATGATTTTGGCATCATACTCTGGATGTAACACTGACGCAGTTGTTATTCTATTCACTGCCTCTATGGGATTGATGGGTGCCTTCTACCCTGGCATGAAAGTGAATGCTTTAGATCTGAGCAGCAACTTTGCTGGTACGATTATGGCAATTGTCAACGGAATAGGAGCAATTACAGGCATTATTGCACCATTTTTAGTTGGATTATTGACACCTGATGTAAGAAGCTTTTTTAATTACAATAATTATCCTTTGTATCATTTTTACAAGACTTAAAGCCTTTAAACTTTAGAATAAAGACATTAACGAAATTTTAATATTTTTCAGAGCACTTTAACCCAATGGCGATTAGTTTTCTGGATTACTTTAGCTGTGTTCATTGTAACGAACTTAGTGTTCGTTGCGTGGGCGTCCGGTGACGAGCAGTGGTGGAATGCCATTTCACAAGACCAAAAACAACAAGAAGTTGAAGCTGCAACAAATCAATCAGCCAGTCATGTGGTAAATAGTGAAGCCAAATTGTAACCAAATAAACATATTGTTGATCAATAACCACTTCTCGGTGAAAAGACGATTTTGAATATTCGATTTAAAATCGATTTGAAGTGTCATCACACTTGTACAATCGATTGATTGTAAAACTACTAACGTATATCTGATGCATCAAAACAAAAGGCTGTCTTACTATCAGTATGTAGATTAAATATAGTATTAAATGGGCTGAAATGTGATTGAATTTTACTCGATAATTACTGAACTGATATCCACAGCTTGACTATTTGGTACTTAACGAGATAGTTATAGAGATGTAGAAGAAAAGCAGTATCATTACACTTAATTGTTGGTGTACATATAAAGTACAAAAGTCATATTAAAATATTGGAGATTCTTTGAATCCACAGCCAGTGCTATGTGATAATACTAGTATGTACCTAATTTGGATATTGGGCGAAATGTGAAATTATTCGTAGCTACATATCATGTACTCATATTTAAGTTAAGAGTGATGTATCAAATAAGATATTTTTTACACAAATAAATAAGGAAGTCACGTGCCGTTGACAAGGTAAACTGTTATTCATATAATCGAATTAAACAGAATGTTTCGAGAACTTCATATTATGTATTTCAAAGTAGAAATGTAAGAAATGAGTGTACAGTATGTAGGTATGTTGTGAAATTTTTAAATTTTTATGTAATACGATTACTAGGCCACATAATGTAATCGAAGACTTATTATTACATTTAGCTTACAAAAACTATATTTTTTTAATAAAAAAACTACAAAACATTTTTGAAAAAAACGTATAAAAATTTGAACGGATTCGAACCCGCGCTTCTTGGATACCGTCCAAGCGCTCTTGAGCTTGTATCCAAGAGGCGCGGGTTCGAATCCCGCTGCGTTCAAATTTTTATACGTTTTTTCAAAAATGTTTTCTAATCCTAATTGTGGAATAACACTTTAAAAATAGTAAATATAAAAAAACTACAAAATAACCCGTTCAGTCCAATATTAAATATTTGTGAATACACTTTATGATTTCTTCACAAAAATAATTGTTATTACTTTTTTAAAATATTGATATTTTTGTAACGGCTATGTTGTAAAAGATTTTATTTTGTAAATTTAGACCAATACGTGAACAGGAGTTATTATGCAGTACAGTTTGAAAATAATTCAAAAATTTATTAATATATTATATTAAGGAGCTCACTAAATGAAAATGAATAACGCTATATTTCGATAAAAAAACGATAATTCCAATAGGGAAATTTTACTACATTTATTTTAATAGATTTGTTTTATTATTTTAACATTTCCTTATAAAAAGTAATAGGTAAAAAGGTTTTCCTTAAAAAAGTATCCATTCTGTTATTATCGCATTAAGCAGAATAAATAATCGTATCAGAATTATATTTGCATTTTTATACCTTCTTTACAAAACATACTTATATAAAACAATAAATTGAGATTACTTCTCTGCAGGAAGGAGGCCTTGTTTTAAAGACACTTAAGAATTTTGTTGAATTTAAATTAGAATTAAGTGAATCATTGTATTTATTTGTTTTAATCATTTGGATATAAAAGAAATACACGTTTTGTTCACTAAGAATTTTATTGTTAAAAAATTGAAGGGCTGTGAACAATTTGTAACTAAATCATATCCTATGTAGAACAAAGTTTTACTGCCTTTAAAAGGTTTAATGTAGTTTAATTAGTGTTCTTTGGTAAAATCTTAATGTAATTCCTAATAATAAGTGTAAAAAATCTATTAATAAGTCCATAAAATGTATACAAAAAAGATTTTTTTATGAAATGTGTAATTCATGTTTATATGAATATTTTTGTTTGTTGTTTAAAACTTTGTTCTAGAAGGATTGATGTTTGGTATATGTCGATGTTCATTTGTGCCATCCGATAGATCTGTATGTGGTATGATAATTATATTAAAACTATTACCTATAATTATGAATCTGACATGCAAGCTATTTATGAGTAATATATCTGAGATATTAGGTTACTTTTATACGATAACATTATTAATGGTATTGTTGTTAAATAAAAAGAAAACAAATGAGAACAAGCTATTTTTTTTAACAAAACCTCATCCATATAAAATAAAATGTTTATTTATAAATAACAAACTGGTACAAAATAATTCTGAAAAGATAAAATATATTAATACTTATCAAAATATGTCTTACATTGCTTTACAATGAATTGATCATTTATTAAATAAAATAAAAACTAGGTTTAATAAATTAAATAAATGCACAGATAACAATGTTGGAATATATCACAAATAAAAGAAAAAATTATTGCCAAATAAATAATTTATATTTTATATTAAACCAATTTAATTGTTAAATTCTAGACGAATATATCTAATATATATATAATGAATAGTTTATATTATTTGATTATAAATAGTACATTTAAGGAGGAGGCGTACATTTCAAATGCCACGCACGCGAGCACTACTCATTCCTGATCGATTGCGTGAAGGTGATAGCTATATATGATAATCTAAATGAAAGAAAGAGACAGTTTAATTGATTTTAAGTTAGAAAAACAGTTTTCTTACTATTGTAAGGATGTATGTATAAAAAACATAATATAAATTACATATTTACTAAAATTTCGAAGAAAAAAAATTTTTTTTTCAAACATTTGGAAGCTTTACATTAAACATCATTCTGTTAAGAAATGGTACAGTCTCGTTATTCTTTTGTAAGTAAATCTACCTTAATGGCGAATGCGTTGAAGCATTTTAATTTTAATTTTTTATCCATATACCTGCTAATCACAGATTAGAAAAAATATATTAAATTTTTAAACAAATGACAAACATTAACAACTTAGTGATTTATTAACTTAATACACTTAATTTGAATGCAAACCCAACATACATATTTCTCAACATACAAAATAATTAATCAAAACTTAGCTGTTTTTTAATTGATTTCAATATAGTTGTACAATTTGATACGCAATTAATAGATAAAATTGTTTATATTCATTTAATTGATATGAGTGATTTAATGCGTTATCAAAAATAACAAAATCTATACCATTTTCCACCAAACCCAATATGAATGCTCAAACGCGATGGCATCTTAATACATTTAAACGCCGCCTCCCTCAAAACTTCAGAATAACTCCATAACCGAGGATGGAGAAGCCGCCTCACTCAAGTCCGTCCTCTGGTTGAGGATGCGGAGGGCTTGGAACGGGAGCACGTGCTCGATGTGGAGGGTCGACAGCAGCTCTATGCTCTCGTTCGACTCCTTTGACAGTTGGGAACGAAGGCGGCGAGCGTCCTCGTAGTCCATGTTTAGCAGTTTACAGGCTTCGAGGAGTCTGCAATGTGGTGTGGTGTTATTAATAATTTTTCATATAAAATCTGAATAATAATTCAGATTTAATATTATGGTGATTGTAATTTAAATGAAAACTAAAAACATAAGCAGTTATGGACTAAATAATTTATTTTTTATCTTTATATGTTTTCAGTATACGTAAATATTTTGTCGTTCATTCTTCATTGTACGACATCGTCACTGGCAATAATAATATTAGGTAAAAATGTCTGTAAAGTAATTAAAGCCCATAGCCAGTTCTTATATATATATATATATATATATATATATATATATATATATATATATATATTTTGCTTCACGCCTTTGTCCCGGATTCCAAGACATTCCATATTCCACTTTCTACCGAATTCAGGACATTGTTTGAAGCGCTATGTCTTACCAGAGCGTGGATATATATTTTTTCTAATAAACTTACTTAGGCAATTGATTCAACTGTGACGCCATCTTGTTCGGCGGCGCAAACGCTGGCACAAGGTTCCTTTTGACGTCGTACGTGAACTGTATCGTACCACCCGTGTTGAACCAGCTCTCTAACACTACTTCCTGTTGTCAATAAAGATAGTATAGAAAAGTAATAATAATATTTTAAAGAGTCATGCACACAAATACTTATCTATCGCATAAAAATAAAAACACACTAGAAATTTTAAAAAACGAGCAATAAGATTGCTTTATCGTATTTAAAGTATACTACAGGTGATACAAATAATTAAAATTAAGGTTTTAAAATAGCCAAAGAAGGTGTCTAAGACGTGACCTCAAACTTAGTCACATGCATATTTTGTTTTTCTATACCATCATAACTCACAGACGTCTTCGTGTTAATTGGAATAATAAACTATTTTTTTAGCTCCACTCCTTGCATTGCAGTGTACATAGGAATAGTAATCGTATCTAAGTATCGTACTTTGCTTTCTGCTGAATTAGAGACATTTCGTATTAAGTGGAAAATGGAAATAATTTTAATCATAATCCGTTTACAGTCAGACGCTGTCCCGCTGCGCCACGACCGGCCTTCACTAATAAACAATATGCGCAAATATAAGACATGAAACCTCAAACAAATAATCGTCGACGCTGGCGGCCACGTTGGCGCGCAGCGGGCCGGCCAGGCGCGGCGCCAGCGCGCACGCGCACACGCGCAAGCGCGCGCACAGCGCGTGCAGCGGCGCGCACAGCGACGGCGACACCGACAGCGCCAGCTCCTCCATCGTCAGCATCGAGTGCCATCTGAAATGTCCACTTCCTTAGAAACTATACTTACTATGTTTTAAGCAAATTAAATAGTGAGAAATTGAAAAATTGTAATTGAAAAAAAGACACCTAAAGCCATTTATGTACGTAGTTTGTTAATAATATATTTGGGACTTTGCTTATAAAATGCACTATTATATTGCTACGTTTAAATAGGGATCGAACCCACAATCATCGTGTTTACAGTTAGACGCCGACGCAGTTATAGCAGAATCCACATATAAGCATATACCAAATAAGGAGCTTTATTATCTCATAATATTTTAAAAATAGTTATATTTTAAATCAATTCTTTCAATTATACAAAATTTATATTTAAACATTATGTCGGTGGAAGGCTTCTAAGTGTGGAAGTAACTTAATATTTTTAAATTGTGTTTCTTTTTCTTTTCCTTTTACAACATAATAAACGTACCGAGAATACGAATAAGGAGAAACATAATAAATACAATATTTAACAAATATTGTATTTATTATGTTTCTCCTTAAATAGTGTAAAAATCCTACAACTTATTAAAAGGAATAATAATTAATAGTAAACCTAGTAAGTCTCACTTCTGTTTCTTGTAGTCGCGTATGCTGGCCTTGAACTCGAGCATGATGTGCACGGCGAGCGCGGCCACGCCCTCGTCGCGCAGGTGTCCCAGCAGCGCCGGCGCGTCCGCGAACACGCCGCCGTCCTCCGCCGGCTCGTCCGCCGCCGCCAGCGGCGCGGCCGGCGCCGTCTGCCACAACGGGGCTTAGTCGTCAATGTACATACACGCCTCGCGCACTTGTATTTTAGACTAAAGAAATTATAAAAGAACGACACCCATGTCGGGACGACGGACGGGATAAAATTAAAAAATATATATGTTAAGATAGTAAAAAAATATAATTAACGTAAAAAACCTTTTTCAAAAGTTTGTCATATAGATTGTCTCAATTATCTTGATCTCATAGACTTCTAACTATATTTGAGTTATATATATATATGTATATATATATATATATATATATATATATATATATATATATATATATATATATATATATATATAATCAAATATATTTATTATATACAAAAGCATACTCACAATATCAATATCATAATGACTGGTTTCAATTATCGAGTTTCTCCTAGTCATTTCGCTTAAAGCCATTTTCTTCGCACTTAGTTCAACCTCGTTCAACGACATACTTTCATCCACTTCTTCGCCTGTAATATTTTTAGTATATCAATTATCAATTACTAAGGTTATCTATTAAAATTTTCGTGTTGGCACGGTGGTAACGTGCGATGGGTTCGAAATTTCCTGTTAGTGATTTTTATGTATATAAACTGATTCTAATTACTGTGTTTTTATCAATATACTGTTAATTATAATAAAACATAAAAAGAAACTTTTAGTATTAACAAATTTTTTTTATTATATGATTATAGCACAGTAACCCTATTATATAAAATATGCATTAAATAAACTATTTTATATATTTTAAGGCAAAAAAAAACAAAGTTAGTTATTTTTAAATTAACTTCAAGCTTTATCCTGCTTAGCTGGGTAGGGAGAGAGAGAACACAGTGTATACTATTATGAATTCGATCACAACTTCACACAATTTGTCTTCACGCAATTTGTCTAACCAGAAAGAAGAGATGAAAAGTAGTAAAATTTAATGGAGTGAGAATCGAATCTAGAACCAATCGCAATTTTAATGAGACTTCATGGACTCATGAACTGGTCTTGTTGGATTTATTATGAAACATATGTTCAATATATGTACCATCTTTGTAAGTTTGCTTAGTAGTATCCTCTTCACTGTCGTCCTCGTCATCGTCAGTGTCGGAGGAGCTGGTCGACGATATGCTCTCCTCATCTCTGTGCTGCTGTTGTGTGAAGTGTTGGAACTGACGCCTGTAGTAGTGTAATTGTAAGTAGTGCTGCGGAAAAACGTTTAGGTAAAAATGATATCGTATTTCTAAAATATTTATTAATGTTTGGTAGCCGGTCCTAGCATATTGGAACAGCGTCCAAATGTAAACGCGATCGGTTGTGGGTTCGATTCTCACTCGGTACAATATTATTTAAAATGATTTTAATTTTTCCCGCTCTGATAAGACAAAGCGCGGCGTTTAGTTTCGTCACTTAACATACACGTGAAAGCTGAGTATGGAGTGTCTTGACACTAGGTACTTCCTATCTACCTGCTATGCGGGATATAAACATGAAGATAATTTTTAGAAACAAAAATAAATTGAACGTAGGACGTAGGATTAAAACCTGTCCTTTTGGAAACCGTATAAGAGATGGGTGCTTGGGTATGGGGTTTCTAATGCTTTACATTTTATATATACACATATATACTGTATGAAGAATATAAGCAATAGGTAAATTTCTGTTTTCTAGTTTAATCTGGAAATACAAGGATTTATCAAGAATAAAATCCGAGACATGGCTTATTTAGTGGCATTATACGCTGCACTTTATCTTACCAGAGCGGAGAAATGGAAAAAAATATCATCTTTACCGTCAGAGGTCCAATTGCCCTACTACAGCCTGTGAAATATTAAATAAAGTATATACCAAAGAATGTGCCCACTGCAACAACACCGTCATAGTGTGGTGTGCGGCGTTAACCACCGCAACCAGCGGGTGTGGACCCGCCACTAGGAAACACTCCGGCTTGAGACTCGCGGCCGCGGCGTTTAACAGCTGCGTGAGACGTATACGCCATTCCTCTATCAATTCCAATTGTAGTTCCAGGAATTGTAACCTGAGAGGGTGTGTATTTTAAATATAATATTGTGATATATTAAATAAACTACAAGTTTTATAGGTAAGTGAGTATATTTACTAAAAATATCGTTTAAGAACAAATCATGTATTTCATTCATACATTTTCAACACTGTCATTATTAATTTCTTATTTGATCTTATACTCAATATAATCACCGTTTCATTCGTAACACTTCAATTTTTTCTTATAAAAATATGTTATATCGAATTACTATATATAGATTTTACTTTCATAAATTATCTCATATTATTTTAAATAATGATGCCAACGCAGTGGGACAGCGTTTGACTGTAAAGGCGATTGGTAGCAAGTTCGATTTCCACTCAGAGGAATGATTGTATTTCAATTATTTTCATTTCCTCACTCTGGTAGGACAAAGCGCTGCGTTGAGTTCCGCGACTCAACACGCAATGTCTCGAGTTCGGCGGAAAGCGGAGTACAGAGTGTCTTGACACTGGATATTTCCTGTCTACCCTGCTATGTAGAAAAAAGTGTGAAGATAAATATATTTATTTAGTCACACCTGTGTCCAGGCTGCGGCAACATAGCATATCTGTCTTCAATTGTCTTCAAGAGTGATATAAACCAGTCCGCCCCTCTGGGTACCCATACAACTGAGCCCACCGCTGAACTCACACCTGATGCAACCGCTTCTATCCATTGCTCATTGTCAAGAGTTTCATCCATTTTAGCTAATGCATCTGGAATGAAAGGTAGATTTTATTTTTTATTTGTTTTTTTTTTTGTTGTAGATATGATGTTATTGTGATTTAAGGCAACTTAAGTGACATACATGGAAAGAAAAAATATATTTTAATTATTTAAAGTTAATTAAAGTGGCTTATATAAAAAATTCTATCGGTTTATTTAAACTGAATTGATTCATTTACGCCAGAAAAGATCAAATGTACTATTCCATGTCTGTGTCCCTGTCCTTCTCATTGAATTACTAATAAATTATTTTTTTTAATTACTCTCTTGGTTTAATCTTAAAGAAAACTAATTTATCTGGATTAATTACATATGTTTTAGTAGAATAATAAGTATTTTTAAATAATAATAACACACTTTATAAAATAAAGGTAATCCGTACTTACTTCAACTATTCAATATTAAACTATTTGGAAAGCATTGGACAGCGTCTGACTGTACATCTTATCTATTCTGGGTTCGATTCCCATTCGTCTAATTATAATATTTAAATTATTTTCAGTTCAGTTCAGTTCTTAGATTATGGCACTTAGAACGTGCCAATAGAGCAGAAATCATATCGCCAATGTCACGTTGTAGGGAGAACATACCGATGAGATTGTATGGTATAAAAGAGGAAAAAGTTATAATCTAATAAATTGTACGTTATAAAGAAATCACATATTCATGTAAAGCAAAATATTCATTCCTTTCTTCGCTCCGATAAGACAAAGCGCGACTTTTAGTTCGCCACTCAACACGCAATGTCTATGTACGGGCGAAAGCAATCTATGGAGTGTCTGGACATTGACAAACACACTGTCAAATATGTATGATTTTTTGCTTTAACTTAATCAACTTACATTTCTTTTCTACCGCCAACCATCTAACAAAAGTCTCCGCTTTTGTCAGTACTGAGAGAACATTATTAACCTCTGTGTCAGTAATAATCGTCAATTCCTTATGAAAACCTAAGGTCTCGTCTACAGCGTGTGCGAAGGCAGCATCTACATCTATGATTTCTCCCTTAGACCCTTGGGTGTGGTATATACCCAGTACTGTATGCAGCCTCTCTGCGGCTAAAGCTATTAAGCCTATGTTAAATTCTTCCTAAAAATAAAAATGTAATATTTTTTTCACATATTAGATATTTGAAATTATGTTTTTTTTAAATAATTTTCACCTACTACTACTTATGCTATTATTTTAAGAAAAAAATTTAAAAACACCGTGCAACTTATATTGTTAAATATTTTAATAATAGTATATAGAAAAAATATAATAAAAATATGATAAAGTATAAAAATAAATAAAATATAATAAAAGTATAATAAAGTTGAAAATATATATATATTTTTGCACCGTGGGATAACTGTACAATAATTGATGATTAGTTGTGGGTTGAATACTCACTCGGGGGAATGATTACTCTTAAATTATTTTTATTTTCCTGCTTTGGTAAATCAAACCGTGGCATTTTGTTCTACCACTAAACATGTATTATATATTCTGGAGAAAATCGTGGATTATCATGGTTCTAGGTCATCAACGTCTACAATTCAAACGGAATTTATATACAATATTTAAGTTCACAATTAGTATGCAAGTCACATCTAAGTTATCATATAAGTAAAATTATTTAATTTAATACAATAATTTATACCACGGCGTTTATATTATCCATCTCCAACTTTTCGGCTATCGGCTGCACATGGCTCGCTACAAAGAGTTGATGAAGCCTGATCCAAGTCAAAGTTTGTGTTAGGAACCATTCAGGTCGGTCAATACGGGCAGTCTGTCGGGGCCCCGTGAAGTGGAACATGAAACGTTTCTTCAACGGTCGCAATAATATTTTCACTGGCAGACATGGATTTTGTTCTAAAAGTAACAATTTTTTCCTTAATTATATTTAAAATTTGTTGGTTTACTTTTTGAAATAAACAACCTTTTTTTATTCTTTTAACTTTTTTTAAACAGTAAAGAGTCTTTCTAATAGAAATATCTTATGCTGACAAATTTAAATATATTATAGTACATATATTTTGACCACAAATATAAAAAAAATCATGTTTCAAATAATATTTTTTCATGTAGAAAAATCTATAGTAATATATGCAAAGGTTAACTACATACCCTGTGTAAAATCACCTGAAACAGTTTCGGATTTATTGTCTCTTGGTTCTTGTATAAGAAACAGATATCTTGTAAGGTTTGTGAATTTATACATAAACTCCATTGAAAGTTTTGAACTTTCAGCAGCTGAGCCAAATGGCCATTTGAGGAGTTTAAGAACTTCCTCATAATGCCTGTAGAAAGGAAAATAATTAATAATTTGGAAAACCCAAAAAAGAACATTTCAAAAACAATATTCTCTTATACTCTTTAATTAGATTTTTGATTTTTGTGATTTTTTCGTATTTTAAATGAAACTATATAAACACTAATTGTAATAAGACTATATGTAGTCTACATATGACCACAGACTATTACAAATTAATGAATTTTAGCTTCAATTTTCATTGTAAATATGATTTTCAATTTTTTTAAACTTTATTTTATTTGTTAAATTTATTTGATAAAATTAAAGTTATATACTATAAGTCAAGTTTAAATCTTTCTAAATTCTCCTAAGTTACTTTAAATTTTCTCAAAAATACAATTTTCCAACATACCACCATAAATAAAAAAAAGAAAATTATCATGGCATATTTTACTGCCATGCTTAGGAAACTTTTAAAATCTATCATTCAAAATTAAAAATATATTATTAATAGTAATTATTAAAGTAAGTAGACTATAACAAAAAATATTACATACTTTGTAAGGTTGTCTTTTAAAATATTATGCCAGTAATGAGTATACTCCTTGAAATATGCACCTCTGTGCCCTTTCTGATTTTTATTACAAATGTCTTTCATCTCCGAATATAAGGATACAAGTTGCTCATCATCCTTGCACTGTTTCATTTGATTACTGAAAATAAATATTTATCAACAAATTACAATAATATTACAATTTTTTCTTAATCAAATATTAATTCAGAAAATATTTTTTTTTGTAGTACATTATCAAATTAATATGCATAGATAAGTTATATGTATAAAATGACATATTTATTTTTAACACTATTGTAAATAATAATGCTTAATATATAAATTTCTGTAAATCACTTATAAAATCAAGATATTATTTCTATTCTATAGAAACAACTTATCATGCTCTAAAATTTAAATGAAAATCTCTTAACAGAAAAAATTTACAGACCTTAACTCTTCAACTTTAGAATATGATTGAAAATATGCAAGAACTTCTTCAAGTCTATGAACAGCTGAAAATCTCTTATCCAGTTCAGTCATTAATGGCTGGGTTTTTGTAAAAAAAATATCAACTTTCTTTCCTAACACATCCATTTTTTCTCTTATTGCCTCTATCTGTTTTGAATTTCGCTCAGCTTTTTTAATAGCTGATGACAATTTTGTTGGAACTTCATCACTAACAGCATGTAACTGAAATTTTATATTTATTATTATGTTTTTAATAAGTTAGAAAAAATATTTTCCTAATACAACTCTACACTTACACTATTTTCTAGATGACTCCTTTTAATTAACAATTCATTTTCAATTTCGTATGCATTGACCAAATTATTGATATCAGAACCAATCCTAATATTAAGATTATTTATTATATCTCTTCTAATTTCATCTTTTAAACTAGGTTTTACTTTTACATATGTTCTAACTGCACCTGTAAATATTAATGAACAGTTACTATAATTTATTTTCTTGGTATCATATGACACCATGTTGTGAATGTGAATTTTTAGTGATAATTAAAATAATATTTTTGAGGTACAGCTTAATTTATTTAATCAATATCATATAATATTAATACTGTACTTGTCATGTTGAAGTTTGAACGTAGTCTACTGCCATTAATCAATAAATGAATTTTGTGTTTACATTTGTCAAACGTGACAGATATAATTTGGATTGTTGTTTATGGTTTTTAGGTTTGTCAATGTAGAAGCTTGTGGCTTTTAACAACGGATTGAAGTGGAACGGGCGCAAAATATATTCGTAAAAAAACATGATTTATATGATATAAGTATAACGACATCGAAATAATAGTGAAATAATAAACGAAAAAAAAATTTCAAATATCTATAACATTCACATAATTATTAATTTTATATTATTTTAATTAAAAACTAGACCAATAAATTTGTAAATTCTCTTTCAAAATTTATTAGATGAAAACATGTGATTGCTTACTGTGACTTAATAAGGGCAATAATATTTTTTTTATAGTAATATAAATCTATGCAGCGTATGTGGCAACTGTTATTATCACCAAAGGTGGTACAATCAGGAATGGGCTTTGGAATAATCTAGAATTATTTTACTTTCTGTTCTATTCCTGGATTTTGTTTCTCAATTGTTTTTTTTTCGAAAGTTTTGGATTTCTCGCTTTCTCAGTTTATCATTATAACCGTTATTTCGGATTGACAGTGCATTAATTGTAAAGAGTCGAAGTACATAAATTCATTGACCCAGTGTAAGGTGCCAATGCCAGTTTTTTTTGGAATCTAGTGCGTACTTTGGTTTTGATGCCTGAAGATTTTTTGTTTTATTTGCCTTTACTTGAATTCTGGCTTTCTTAGATGATTCTTCTAAAGTATGTTGCATTTTCTTCTGTAGGAAGAATTCTTCCTATCAAATCTAGTTCATCCGTATATTCTAACACGTCACCTTGTTTGCCGTCAATCGAAGTATCCTGGTATAAAAATTTATTTTTTTATAAATAAAATATGTACCTTCTTTTTTAGCTTCATTGTTTCTCGCGGGGTACCTAAATAGAAAGGAGCACCATAATAACTCTTACGAGAATTTTTTCCAATGTACTCCTACTGTGTTTTGAAAGGTTAACTAAGGTCTTCTCTATTTTGCATACCATTTAACTTTACAGTGTATATATTTCGTACCCGTTTTGACATCAATTATTGATTTAGCGTGCTAAAACCACCTGAGCACGTTCTTTTTTATTTTCACCATAACATTGTCATTTATGGCTAACAACCTTTGTAACTCTTCTCGCAATATCTCTTAGTCGCAGATTAAATTAGGTAAATAGAGTCTGCATATTTTACGTTGAAATTATATGTTTATAGCAGTTATTTGTCTATTATTCTTTTTGCATATCCTTGCTTTGCTGCCGTATAGCAACTTCCCCACTAGCACGATTTGTCGAAATTCCACGCTTGCCATCATTGTATACAGAGAGAGCAATATTTTATCTGTTTTAGTATAATATTTTGTTAAAGTTATAATGATTATTCCAACACAATTTACATCAGCGGTAACTGTTAAATTAAAAATCTCCCAAAAATGATATATCTATACTCATAATATAATAAAAAGAACAATAAATTAAGCAAAACTCTAGTTTATTTTGATTTTGGGATAAGCAACAAGAAAAAAATAAAAAAGATGTTCAACATTTCTAATGTATCGCTTTTTTAAATACGCCGAAAAACCATAAGCTAATAAGTACAAGAAACGTCATTTTTCTATTTATTAAAACATGTGTCAGTTGTGTTTATCTATTTATCTAGTTTAATTATTAAACATTCGTTTTAACTTTTAATAAATGTTAGTGTGGCTTGTTAAAGTGTAATAATTCCTATTCTATGAAATATTAAAATGTTGTCTTTTATAACTAAAAATTTAAATGATATCATATATTTATCTTTACTTTTATTTAGTGTTTTGATTGGTCCCTACTATAGAAAATTAAAAACAGTTGAGGCCAAGAAATGGGGTGGTTCAATTTTAGGCTTAATATTAATAGTTATAGTTTCGGGATATAGTTCTGTTCACCCCATATTATCAGTTTCACTTGGAATTATTGCTATAAAAATATCCACAATCAGGTATGATGATTTGTAGGTACCAAATAAATTACTACTATCTGGTATTATAAGGTCGCTTCTGTTTCGTGCTTATTTACATATATTTATAAGTTGTGACCTTACAATACATTATTTTAATTAACTATATACTTAGTTGTATCACTGTATTTTTTCTTTTTATGTTTAATTGACTTTGTGATGATTTTTTCAGATATTGTCATGTTGTTACCTTCTTCCTAATGTTTGGATATTTATTTTTCTTCCGTCTTGCTGATAAATTTGGTTTCTCTCAATCTTCGGGTCAAACAAATTTGATAGAAATGATAATGGTATTAAGGGTAGTGGGAGTAGCATTTGAAATGAATGGCTCGTGGTTGGCTGTAGCTGAAAAAAAGAAGAATGAAGGGAAAGCAGATCAAGAAGAGAAACCAGTAAAAGAAAGAGATGATGATTTCTTAGAGTTGATAAACCCGAATATTATTGATCTCTTTCATTACTCATTTAATTACATTGGGCTATTGACAGGTATTATTATTATTTAGTCATTATAAAAGCCTGTTTTGTTACCTGCTTTGTCATTCCTCTGCATTTCTCTAAGTGCTATGTTACTAGTTTGGGTGGTCCTTACTGCTGAGTAATGGTGTGTCTCAAAACTATATTCTCTGCCTATCCTGAAGTTGTAATATAGACTCATATAAAAATATTATTTAGTAATTAGATACAACTTCATATAGTTATTTGTGTTCACTGTCCTATCAAATTATCAACATTAATTTCTTATTAGAAACTATACAATATTAATATTATCTATTATTTTATAGGTTAATATTTTTTAAAAATGTATCCTATTAAAAATATGTTTATAGGTCCATACTATAGATACAGAACATTTGATGACTACTTTCATTTACCCTACAGTAAATATGTGGACTGTTTTGGTTTTACTATAAATACTCTAAAAATTGTTCCACTATACATATCCTTGTATTTGGCATTTTCTAACCTGTGGCCTTTAGATGTGAGTATAATGATTATATCTATTTAACTAAATACTTTAGTATAGAATAAAAGCTGAAGTAAAGAATAAAGTTTTATGTAATAGAAAATCTTTTGTTTTTTAATGTAGTTATATGTATTTGAGTAAAAAGCATTCAACGGAGAATCTGACTACCCCACTATGTGGGATAAAGTGTGAGGCTAAAACAAGTAATAAAATAAATGTTGTACACACCAACATACATAGCCTAATTTGTAAATCGTATTTTATATGTTAAAATAGTATAATATTTTATAGTTAAAATAGTTAATAATAGCTAGTTTCATAAATTACATACATATAACTAAAACATTACTTCCATTGGTCAAATATTTTGGTTATAATTCAATTTTTTTCCAAATTCAATTTTTAAACAGTAAATTATATAAATTAATGAAGTCATATTTTCCAGTACATTTTAACAGAAGGCCACAACAACAGAAATTTCTTATACAGAATGCTATATCCTTGGATGCTTTTTGCTGCATTTAGACAGCGTATATATTCAGGTATGACACTTGCTGAGAGTGTGTGCACTTCAACTGGTCTTGGTGCTTACCCAGTGCAAGGCAGAAACAGAACTGGTCATGGGCCTACTGTGGGATACTTGAAATTGAAGGAAATGTAAGTTTAGTATGTAATATTAATTTTTTTAATAATTTAAAACATTTTTTTTAAAAAGTGCTATGTTGTTTTTATTTCTAACAGGTGTGGTTGGTAAATAACAAAAAAAACTAAATAGAAGTTGAGACTTGCTTGTAATACATATTTATTAGAATCAATTCTACAATGATTATTTTAATTTTACATGTAATTTGTGTTAAACAAAGAGTGATATCATGTTCTCCAGCTTCCATACATCTTAATCTAAGCCTAAAAATTTGAACGCTAACAACATAAATAAGTATTGAACGCATGGCTTAGCGGTCAGAGCTCTTGGACGGTATCCAAGAGGCGCTGGTTTGAATCTCGCTGCGTTCAAATTTTTATACATTTTTTCAAAAATGTTTTCTAATCCTAAGTGTGGAATAACACTTTAAAAATAGTAAATATTAGATTTTGTATTATTCAGATGTTTTTATTGTCCAATCCAATAATATTAAGAATGTGTATCAGGCAATTGTCTTCCACTCTATCTAAAGCTGTCTTACAATTTATAAAGCTCGGAAAAACATCTAAAATACAAAATAACGGTAAATTAAAATAAATATAATTGAATGTGAACTAAAAGCTATTTAAATTAATTATATAAATATAATAATGATGACACCAATAATAAAAGATTATACATGTTTTTATTATTGCACTTCCAGGTCCGAAGAAGAGGCAAAAATAGCTGAATATGATTTCAACACAGTAGAGTCAATGGACGTATGGGGCTGTGAGACGGTGGTCACATTAAGAGATTCCATGAAAGTCTGGAACAAAGCAGTCCAGTACTGGGTAGCGATGGTTGTGTATAAAAGATTTCCTGTTAAATTTTTAAAGTAAGTTTGGTGAATATGTAAGAAGTTATATATTGTTGCTTATATATTGAAAATATAATATTAATTGTATAGTTTGTCAATGACATTGAGGTGCTGCTTAGTAGTCTCTGTTTGTGTATGCAATAATTATAGGTTCGAACCCCATTTAGGGGGAGGATAAATATCTGTAAAATTCTTTTGTTCCATTGTGCAACAAAAGAATTTTACAAATATTTATACTTTTTAAAGATTTACTGACAGAGAACGCATAATCGAATTACAGCCGTAGAGGGCTGTGATTATGGGTTAAAGTTCCTTGAAAATTGTAAAAAAGCGTGAGAGAGGCAGATCGCGACGCGCAACGCGTTCGGTTGTGGGTTCGATTCCTACTCGGGGAAATGATTATATTACAGTATTTTCCATTTACTCGCTCTGGTAACACAAAGCGCGGCGATGAGTTCCGCCACTTAACAAACAGATATTACTAATTCGTTATACGCGATAAAAGCATTAAGCTAAAAAAAATGAAGGAAGAATTTCGGAAATTACCATACGAACTAGAAAATCGAAACTTTATATATATTGTCATTTGAGTTGGAAACTGCAGAAGATAGAAATGGATCATAAAGTCCATGCAAAGATCTGTCAGTCTAACAAAGCAATTTTAATATATTTTCATTTGAGTATATATTTATTCTATATATTTTTCAGAATTCATGCAGCTCTCTTTGTATCTGTGATATGGCATGGGTTTCACGCCGGTTACTTTTTCTGCATATATTTTTGTCCGTTCTATTTAATGGCTGAAGATATTTATTATAAGTTGTATTATAAAGATGCCACCGGCATGGTAAGTTATGCTATTGAGTTTTTAAAAGTATTTATTTATAACATTGTAATTTATTTACCTGTATTATCGAAATAAAACATTTTTACATGTTTTTATTTTAAACTCACCGCCACACTTTGTCTTACCAGAGCGAAGGGGTGAGAATAAAAACGGAAATCATTTTTAAAAATATATATTCTTATAATGGAAGAATTCGAACCCACAACCAATCGCTCTTAAACTCGGGAAAACGACGTCACTGTCGGCTACTTTTTCTATTTTACTTAGTTTTTTTATAATTTTTAACATTAATCTATAAATTTATACAAAAATATTTTATTTTCCAGAAAAAGAAAATTATAGGGTTTATTATGTGGTTCCTAAGATCACATTCTGAATCATACCAGGCGGCTGCTTTCCTTCTTTTAACATTTGACAGAATTTGGATTTATTACTCATCGGTATATCACTATTGGTACGGAGTTTGGTTGGCTTTCCTAATAATTGGCCTGATATTACGTCAAGTGCATAAAGCCATGAGGCCTAAGAAAGTAAAAGAGGAAATAAAATGATTATTATTATTTTATTATATTTGTTAAACAAATTTATGCTCATTTATTTCTAGGGGTTTAGGACTGATACTGTAAGTTAGTTTAGATTATGAATATAAGTACAACTTAATTCTAACTATTTGGGGTTTGATGTTTCTGATAAATTGTGTAGAGAATGTTATATAGTTTAAAATAGCTTTAAAATTAGTAATGGGTGCATATTGTTTCTTTTTTTATATAAAATTCATATTAGTATGTTTAATATAAGTTAACTACTGTGAGCTAATTTGCTGACTAATTACCCTTTAATATTTTGTATGCAGATACATGCAGATGCTTTAATATATTTGTATGTATATTTTTTTAATATAAAGATTAGGCAATATTTAGAAAAAAGTAAATTACTTTGTCAAAATTTTTAATAATATTTGGGAAAGGTATCACAACTTTAATTTTTATTTGGTTATGACATGTAAATAAGAAAAAAATTAATTTAAAATTCAAATTACAAAAAACATTAACTTAGTTAATTCTTATAAGATGCGTATGTTATTTTGATAGAGATTCATAATTATTAGTCAAGTAAGTAATGGGATAAATAGTTAGTAAATTTGGCTTTTTATTGTTTAAATGTTTTTGGTGTCTTGCAAAGTATGTAATGTTATTTCTTGTTTTATTACATTTTTTTATATTATATGACATTTTTTCTATTTGGAATAATATTTATTACCACTAAGAAGTTATTCACGTTATATTGACTCTTTACGAAAACTTAAGTGAAAAAAAATATTTATTTATATATTATAGGCCTATTTGGTTTTTGTATCTTATTTAAATTAACTAAGCTGGTCGTGGCGCATTAGGACTGCTTTCGACAGTAAATGCGCCTGTTATGTGGGATAACAGCGCGGAGCAAAAAACGTTAACCACTCAATACAATGTACAACAATTTCGACTATTTACTTTAACCTGAAACAAAAATGCCATTTAGTTCTTATATGATTTACAAATGTTTCCATTTAATTTATTTTCATTTCTTACTGCCAGTTAAATTTTAGCAATATTGATCTTATACATAAAACTGCATTTTATAATTTAAGTTTTCCTAAACTTGAAATTGTTTACGTCTATTTACAATGATCTGAATAAATATAATTATTATGACATTTCTTTTTTATTTTCCTCCCTGCAACTGTTTAATTATTGGATGTAGTTTTAGCATTGAAGTATTTATTACTTTATATATATTTAACTGATTTACTATTGACGTGTGAAATAAGTTGCTAAGGCAGCGTGTTTGCTGTTTTGTACAAACGGGAAATACACGTTAAACGCTTATTAATTTAACGTTTCTTAAATTGCATTCACTACTATTTATTTTAATAATTCCAAATAAGTAATCATGTGTCCAATTTTTTTCCTTATTGTTAGTACTATATACTTTAGATTTCAATAGTAAAGTTAAGATTATATTAAAAAATATTGACGTTTTATTACCAAATCAAGTTGATTTGGTTATTCTTGAAATAAAAAGAATATCAAATTCTAACTTAAATTAAAATATAATTTTTAAATATTTTTCAGTTAATTCAAAAAATGTTAAATTAAAAAAAGACGATGTAGAAAATAAAATATTTTATTGTAATAATAAATATATACATTTGTTAACAACTTTTATATATCTATATATGTTAAATCATATAATTATAATATATATAATCATAAGTTAATTTCGTATAACGGCTCGGATGTACAGTTGTATCAGGTACGTCATTGTCACTGTCACGCTGGAATAAGAAAAATATTATAGCCTATTACAGTTATAGTATGTATATAGTGAGAAAGTACACATAAAGCTTTTAGGATAAAATTTGAAATAAAAAATAATAATAGCTAAGTTACATAAATTTCGTAAATTGTTTATTAAAAATAAAAAAATACATTTTTTTTAATATTCAATAGTTCTATACACTACAATCGTGCATATTTGAACTATAAAAATTGCAAATATAAGCGCGTATGTCAAAAATAGCAAAATGCAACATAATAATGATAATTAAACAATTAATGAACTTCAACATTGTTTTTTAAATATGACACGAGTTATGAAGAAAATATTTTGTGAAACGAACTAAATAGTGTTATTTCTTACCATGAATATATCGTGCATGTTAACTTAAATAAGATTCAGATCTTAAATGTTACAAGTACCTTTGAAAATTAAATGAAATGAGTAACTTATTGTATAACAATCTAACAACTTAAAATAAAATAAGAATGTACATTAAAAGTTATATTTTATATTGGTTATACATGTATATCTTGAGAGCCATTAACCAATGCTTAGTAATTTATTATAAAAGCCTCAGTACTATATTAAAATAATAATCCAAGATGGCGTACAAATATATAGATAAATTGATAGATTAGATAAACTAGACAAGAAATATTAATTTCCTGTAAAATAGGTCAATTATTATTGAGTTAAAATTGACATTAGTCTTGTCAAAATATATTTTTTAATAACTGTATTAATATGTAAAAAAATCTCACTGGCGCCGTCTTAAATCATTTCACATGAGTATTATTAGTAAGCAAAGAAATATTAACTTAAAAATAGCTTTTTACAAAATCATAAAATAATCTCAAGACCAGAACCGAAAGAAAATGTTGCTTGTTACATTTAGTTATATTTGCTTATTGTATATACAAAAAGGTGCATTTCGGAAAAGTTTACATGCAAGGCAACAAAAAGTGTCAGCTTTTAGGCATCTATTTACCTAAAGTTCCAGCCGTATGGTTTCCTCGAGGTAGCTCCGTTGTGATAACTGTTCGGTTTAGGATTAGATTGAGACGATCTCACGTCAGCTTTTGAATTGGAAGCGTATGATGAGTAATTTGGGTTCTCCATAATGGGCCTGGTATTTAAAAAGCTATTGAGACCGCCACTTTTGGACAAATTTCCTAGGATATTTCCAAATATGTTCGATAGACCGGTGCCCTGTCCATTTTGTCCGCCTTGTCCGGGTTGGCCGTTAGCGAAATTGTTTAATGTGTTAAATATACTATCTAGTGGACTTTTACCATTTCCCCCGGAGCTTGAGCCACCGTAAGGTGAACTGCCTCCTCTATTAGATGAGCCACCGTATGGGGAACTACCGCCATAGGGAGAACCACCACCGTAAGGTGATCCACCATTAGATGAGCTACCGCCATAAGGTGATCCGCCATACGGCGAGCCGCCATTAGAGGAGCTACCGCCATACGGTGATCCGCCATACGGGGAGCCGCCATTAGAGGAGCTTCCGCCGTAAGGCGATCCACCATAAGGTGACCCACCACCATAAGGTGATCCACCATTAGATGAGCTACCACCATAAGGTGAACCACCGTGAGATGAACCACCCCCGTACGGTGATCCTCCTCCAAAGTTAGAATGATCGTAAGGAGATCCGCTATGAGTATTGGATGGCGGAGCCGGAGCTGGATAATTAGGCGCTGAATCAAAATCTCGCGTGGGACTCTGTGGCTTGGGAACAGATGGTTTCACTGGTTCCGAGTGACCTGAAACAAGGAAGATTTCATTTATTAAAATTTCTTTTTTTAAGTACTTCGCTTCGTGAAGTGTACTGGACAATGTATATACATATATATATGACCTGAATATTTTTTTACCAGTTTTAGTTTAATTTAAAAACCATAATTTCCGCGATAGTAATAAACTTAACAATTTACATTATTGCAAGGTTACTACATAATTCAAAATTTTTCGCCATTGCTACTTTAAATAAATTTTACTGAGTCCTTAAAAGTACTACGGTCTCTGTTTACCTTCAACTTGTGACTTCTTTTTGCATGTCGGATATGTTCCGCAGTCCGATGAACGGCCAAATGTACAGGGATCTTCAGCAAGCACGCACACTTCACTGTTGAGACATCCTATGTCCTTACACGTCCTCCCGTATTCTGTAAAAGAGTAAATTGTTAAAGTCTAGTGTAAGTTTTAAATAATTTTGAAGTGTTATTCCACACTTAGGATTAGAAAATTTAGAATAGAACGTAGCAGAATTTGAACCCGCGCCTTTTGGAACCGATTCAAGAGAAAATGCTATTTATTAAAAAATAATTACTATTTTCAAAGTTTTATTCTACGCTTAAAATTATATAGTATTTTACAAAAAAAACATACGATATTTTTTTTAAATTTTTACTTAAGTTCTGATGACAATATCGAATGGTTTATTTCTACTTACTAGATAATACTACTACTACTATATTTGTGTAAATAATTAAATAATATTATTTAATTTTTTACTAAGCCCTAGAATCAAAAAGACTTAAAAATTGTAAATAAAAAGTCCAGAGTTGATATTGAACTCAAAAATAATTATTATCTCATCCCGATAAACACAGTTGTACTACGATGGTATTTTGAGGATCTTTGCCTATTTATGTTCAGAAAATAATAATAATAATAATAATTAAAATGACATTATTTTAAAGCTAAGCTCAATTCAAATACACAAAAATATGCACAGTATACCTACATGACTACATGGTTGCAGCGCGGGTGCGGTTACGTAATGTAATATAATATATTACTCGGAAACTACAGAAATTTAAGTAATTCAAGACAGGAATTTTTCATGAATATATTTTATTTCATTGTTTTCGCGACGCCCTCATCAGGGTACCGTAGAGGAATTGTGGAAACGTAACTTGTCTGTTAAAAATTCTGCTCCGTAAGTCAAGTTATATTTTTATTTAGGTACACTTGAAATTTTACTTTTGATGAAGTATTTGCAATTTAAAAATATAGAGAAACTTATTTTAAAATACACAGATACACTAAGTTTTCAGTTTATGTTGATTACTTCAATTAAGTGTATCAAAATTTAGTTTCACTCCTTGAATTACTTTTATAAAAGAAAAACCACGAGTAAAAAGGAGTGTGCATAAAAATGTTGTATTCGTTATAATAAGTTTATGCGTTGATGATACGGAGCACTCTTCCACAGTCGTACTCTCCCTGTACCGGTTTTTTACAACCCACAAGGCGTGACCGGGTAAGGAATTTGGCTGTAAAAGGAAAAAGGTCATTTGCATATACAAGATTATATACTTAGATTGGGTTCTCGACGTTCTCGAGAGTCAATATCACACGTAATGTCAACCGAAGCGAATAAGTTTTTGCCACTGAATTGTTTTTCTTCACCCTTTCAATACCTTTCTTCTGGTTATTTTTACACGGGTTCGAAAGTTATCAATTTATTACGTATCTTGTTCCTTCATGGTATATTGAGTTTCAAGTGGAAGTTGGGGGAGTCAGTTATATGATTTATCTAGTCGGGCTAGTGATAAAAATACCATACTATATTTATTTGAAATGAAGTCAAACAGTTTTTAGATAGCATTTAAGGAACTCACTTTAGGTTGTTAAAGTATTAATTAGAATTAAATGAATAGAGGTTTATTTTTTTTTAGGAAATTGTGAAATGTTATTAAAAATATAATCTACAAAGCTCCGTTACTAAGTCACATAAAATTCACAACAGAAGAAACGAGGCTTCGAAAAGTGAATGAAGCTGAAGTTGCGAAGAATTACTAGTTATGATGGATGTTTTAAACTCAATAAATATTGTACTTCTTAATAAACACTGTCTTATTTCTTTGCTATTTATAAAAATATTACATTTAAAACCATAAAAATAAATTTATATTATGAGAAACTAAAATTCCCAACAATAAAAGGTAAGTAACTTCGCTCATGAAAAGATTTTAAGATAAATGCAGAAAAGGCGTCGTATGAAATATTTGCGACTCGGTAAGTGCGAATTTAGAGGCAATAAAAGCATATAAAAGTGTCATAAGGTCGTCTCATAATTCATTGTTTTGTTACATTTGAAGGGCAGTATGATGGGCTGGTGAGACCATTACGTAATGGATTTGACGTATCTTATAGGAAACCGCACGTGCTTGAGTGTGAAACGAAGCTTAGCGCTTTTTGTATTCCGTGATACCTAATTTTCTTTGTTTACACGGATGTCCAGCAGTTTCTATGAAAGTGTGCATTATAATGCATTAATTATTATAATAATATGTGAAGAAAAGCTGTTTACGAAAATGTTGAAGGTGGAGGAGGGCAAAATTTAATATAGCTATGGAGCCGTAGAGAACCAATATTATATAAAATAGAACTAAATCTCGCTCGCGCCTTTGTAAGAACTATCTTACTACTTGATATTTATCGCGTTATATTATGACGAAATTAAAATGAATATAAATTATAGCCTTTATGTTATTCTGATGACCTACATAACTGCAGTTTCATCTAAATTTATGTAGTAGTTTTTGCTTAAACGAATAAATAGTAATATTAGTAGGATTTAGCGAGTGCCTGCGTTCGGGTCTCGCACTCAGGGATGACCCGTGAGTTAGGCGCTTGGTAACGCTGAAGTAAATTTTACCGTTAAAACTTTTAAAGTATTCGCCTTAATTACTAAGTGTAAAAGGCAAACTTTATTTACATTAAATACGTAAAGTGACAAATGTATTGATTCCGATAAGGGTTTGATATTCTATAATGTGCATTTTAAAACAGTGCCAATTTAATTATATCTATGGTTCACTATTTTGTTCATAGTGGCTTTAACATACTATATAGGTAAATACTGTAGCGGGCAAAATTGAGTTACACAAAGATGATGTAAGGTACGATACCTTTCAACATCTTTGTGTAACTCGAACGAATTAGCCAGCGTACGCCAAGATAGCTCTCAAAGGCACATTTCATTGATATGTATCGTTATATTATGACCAAATTACGCAAAAATATTATAGATATACCTATAATACTATAATGTTTCATCGAAATTTGTTCAGTAGTTTTACGTGAAAGAGTAACAAATTAAGAAACAAACATACATACATTCTCACAAATATTCACATTTATAATTGCATTACAAATGCATTAAATTAATAAAATAAATATTAAGCATACTACCATGTTTGGCATACACTTTTGTATAGCAGCTACAATACTAAGGCAGTGCGTATTTTACGCGTCAATACAAACATATTATTTAAAAAGAAAATGTCCGTTTCACGTTTATAAATAATTTTAATATGTAATAAATGTTTAAAATAGCTTTTAGGAATTACCGAGTAAAATCAATCAAATTATTTATTATAATAATAAATAATATTTGATTGATTTCACTTGGTAATTCCTTATTGATAACAGGGGTACTCTGTTTAAGCGAAGGTCGAGCCAAAGGTCACGAGCGAAACAAATTACGTCGTAATATGAGGTAGGAAATAACAGGAAATATTTTATTCGCATTTATATAAGAGTACAATGCGCGTCTTAGAGTTGCAAATAAAATAATACCTACATATACAAATGTTTAAAATGATAAAAACAGATATGGCGATTTAAATATTTGATCACATAATATTATAAACTAAATATCATAATCTTAAAAAATAATTAACTTATACATGCATATTAGTTTTCCTTTCAGCTGCAGAGGCTGCATTGTCAAAAAGTGATATGAAATTATACTTTAGGTATCAAAAAATGTCAAATAAGACTTATTTTAAATATTTAGTGTGAAAACTATTAGAAATACATAACACAGTCTAACTGTAATAGTTAACTTGACGAATAGTGGCTTTACTTGAAGACATGCATGAATGACATAAAACGAAACGAAATTAAGTGTCTTGACATTAGGTAGAGGGGAAGAGCGTGAAGCATAAATCAAGGTGTTAGTACGCTGTTTTGAATTTTAGTAGGTCTATAAGTGTATACAAATCTTTACACTTGTTTTATAAATAATATAACATTTTTCAGAAACAATGTCATTCAGAAAATTTATATTTTTTTTTGTTTTAAAGTACAAAACATACATTATAATAAGTGAATTCATCATTTATATAATCTAAACACAATTTATTAAAAAATTGTAGTTTGCGACATTTCACCCTCATCTTCGAATATTTGGGTATATATTATGAAGACTAGAAAGAATATTATGCAGGGCCTGATCATATATTTCTAGAATGTTTAAAATTTGATGATTTTAATCAAGTAAAAAGAAGTGCGGAGTAATAGTTAAAATAATAAATAAATAAATAAATCCGATAAACATCCAAAACCAGAGTTAGATAAGGTCAACTGTAGAGGATTGTTAAACATTTGCTTCAGTTTAGACAAGTTATAACGCTTAAAGTTTTATTTTAAACTATTATTCTCTAGGAAATTTTAATCAACTTTGTCGTAAAAGCTTGGAACTTGTGCCGAATACAAAATATAAAATAAACTCACTTGAGAAGCCGTCAACATAAAACAGCAACGCGAGCACCACTAAAGCTGTCCTCCAGTCCATACTTAACCTGAAAAATAAAACAAATTTGTGAATATACATATATATGTGAGAAACACTCTTTTTTTCGTAAAGTATCATCAAAACGCTAACGTAAGATGTGTGACGATACAGATAAAAAATATAGAAGATTAGTAGTACCTACAATAATCTTTAATATAGACCAATGTTTATAATGCGCGAATTATCAATTAAGTATAAATAATGTATTCTTAACAATAATTTAATTTTATTACAACTGTCTCAAATTGAATTACTCTGATACGTCTTAGCAACGTTCTGTCATCTGAATATTACAAAATACTGCGTTTAGCTTACTTTACAATACGTAGATCGCGTTACGGCTACAATTGTACTTAAGTGATTTTTTCATTTCCCATACCGTTTTTGAAACATAATAGGATATAACTACCTACTTACGTGAGAATTAGCAAATTTCCACAACTACTAGAGAACAAGTTAAGACTGATCTTCACTGAACGAAGACTAGTATGTAGTGTATAGACTGAACAAGGACTAGCTGTCGCTCACGAACTATCAGCAGTATGATTCAATTGTTATTTGTACGCGTACAAAGTTGTAACAATACTGACGAGTCCTTGCGAAGTTGTAGGAAGCACACAAGACTGAATAAACGGTCAACACATGCAGGTATGCCAACTCTGCACACGTCCATCTCAGCCAGAAACTTTATGACACCTAGCAACATTCCCAGAGCAATTTCCCCCGAAACTGTTCCATATAACCTCGTTACCAACTACTGCTTCAGTAAACGTTTTGCAGATTATGGCACAAGTTGGCTTTATTGAATCCTGACGTACTGTTCGCTAATCAGTGTGCGTCGTGCCGAGTTTGGGGTTCTTATTGTTAGCATAATTTGCTTATAAATATTTGGCTTTATATGATCTTAATAGTTGTATTTTAAATGAAATCATTTGAGCAACGAAGATGTTATTGAAAAAAAAAACAGCTATCACCATTATCAGTTATCCTTCCGATGTTCAGTGCTTATATGAATCGTCAATTCCGTGCTTTATTAATCGTCAATCTTTAAAGTGTTATTCCACACTTAAGATTAGAAATCATTTATTTTTATACAAATCAAAAAGCCGCTTGGACGATATTTAAGAGGCGCGGGTTCTAATCCCTCTGCGTTCTAATTATTATACGTTTTTTCAAAAATGCAATCTATTTTCTAATCCTGATGTATCATTATATTTTTAAATATATTTCTCTTGAGTGTTCCAATATAAAGTACATATTACTTTTAAGCATTTGTAATTATTATAAAGCTATTATATAGGTAAAATATATAACTGATAATATGAAAGTTACAATTAAAAATAAATAAAATAATAATTATAAAAAAAAACATGTAAGTACACAAGGTTCGTACAAACGTAACTTCAAAAAGTAATGTTCAAAGATATAGTAGAATTATGTAACATGACTCCATCTTGATAGAAACAATTAGTTACAAATGATATAACCTGCACCTGCACCTGTTGTGATAAGTTTTTTTGAAATTGATAGGTTTTTTTATTCATTAACGATTTAAGATATCTATACAAATAAATACCTTTGGGGTGTCTGTTTTGTGGTATTAAAATTGTTGATAAATGTGTATATAGTTTGTACATACCAAAATAACTTAATAATAAATAATCTTTGGAACCTGTCCTGAACTGATTTAATGGGCTTTTCTCTGGCAGATGCAATGAGAAGTAACTTAGGCTAGTATAAATTTAGAATTATAAAATATATTTCCTGATGCTATAAATTCCACACAGACAAAGTCACAGGCACAGCTAGTTCTAAATAAAATTTAAAATAATAAAAGTATAAGCTTATTATTTTAATCAGTATAATGCACCTGACAAAAATAAATTGCCACTCTGCTCTGTATATAGGCCGAATAATGATTATCTGAATAATCGAGAAGCATATCTGTAGCGCCACAAATCCATTACATTGGTTTGATTAATGAATATCATAAATCCAATCAAAATATATTTTTCTATAATATCAATAAAGACAAGTTGTACTAACTACTTCAAAATATTAAGACCTTTATCCGCACCGCATTGCGCCAAAAAATAAAACATTACTAAATGAGTATAAAAATGTTCTTATCATATATTTCATATTTTAGGTTAATCGAGGTCCCCGCTTGCCTCGTTCGCCTTTACACGTATTGGAAATATATGTTGGCATAAAATATAATAAAATAGACTATACTTATTTATACATATTGTAAAACATATTATCTGGATTCTTTCCAAATATATTGACAATATACTATGGACATTATTCACTTAAGAATTAATTCATTCGGTAAATATGTGCAATGGAACGGCGTCCGACTATAAAAGATCGGTCATGGGTTCGATTCTCACTCGGGGGAATAATTATATTTGAATTATTTACATTTCCTCGCTCTGGTACGACAAAGCGCGGCGTTGAATTCGGCGGAAACCGGAGTACGGAGTATCTTGACACTAGGTACTTGTTGTCTATCCACTGCAATGGGAGATAAAAGTGTAAAGTTAAAAAATAATAAGAAAACCTATGACTAGCAATATTTATAAATGATATGAGTATTTTATAATACACTTTACTTTCGTAAAACATTACTTAATCATTCGTTAGAAAAATCGCTGTGAAAACAATATAAAACAAACGTTGCTGTGAAAAGAATATAAAGGACTATGGTAGCTAAATCAGTGGGCGTAGTTTTAAGGCTTGGCTAGATGGAGTTGAGGTCACAACGAAAGACGTAGTGGTTATGTCGCGCTATTTTCAGTATAAATAATAGTAGGGAAATATTCTGAAAATATTTCAAGTTTGTTGTTTATATATACATATAAATGATGAAATAGTTTGTATGCATATTGATAGAAGCTCGATAATAGCATAATTAATATTAAAACATAGTTTTCTATTAGCATGGTTTATGTATGTTCATTTCCAAATAATTATTAATAAATTAACAAAAATAAAATAATAAAAAAATAAACGAAAACCAATACAGCAATTTTCTAAAATAAAATTCTTTTTACTGCAGTCATTTTTAAGATATCAGAAAGCCACAAACTATTAAGTTTAACGTCCGTCAAGCGTTGAAATCTTGGCAACTTAAGCTGGTACACGCCTCGCCGTCATCTGTAACGTGACGCTTGGAAGACAAATTATATTTATTCTCCCTCTATAGTTCACATAAAACTTTCTTAGAGAAAATGTTTTATCATTCATCATGTCTCTTAGTAAGCTATACCTAAGATCGTTTAAACACTAAAATACTATCCACATCGATTACCCCTAAAATTTCTTGACGCATTAATCAGCTAATCATTGTTAAATAAAGTTAATAGTTTTCGTTATTTCTTATACTTAGTCCCACTCTTGTATTCACAGTACTTTATCCATATTATAAAACTGACTAAATATTTTGAAAAGTCAGTCGAAAAGTAAACGAAAATCCAAATTAACAATTTACATCATTTTTAAAAGCGATTATTTGACCGGTCCTGTGGATTTAGCGTTAGCCAACATAAATTATTGTTAAACTTAGATGTTTCTATTGTATAATAGATACAACTTGGTAACGAATGAGACGATACTAAAATAATGTGACGCTAAATAAAACGACACTGCTAATATTTGTAAATAGCTTGCGCATAACAAAGTTTATTGTTGTGTATACTTTGAATGTATTACCAGAGAATAGTTTTAGTTATACACTTTAACGAACATGCGTTGAATGGTTACAAATAGCTATCAAATGATCAAGGTTATTTGCTTGATCATATATATAGCTCCATGTATCTGAAATATTACGCATGAATAATTGTTTAAATATGTTCACAAGGGTCCGCCGTAAACGTGCATATACATAGCTCTATAATTCCGAATATAATTTCCGAACAACATCGTCGCGTCCAATTTCTATTTTACTGACCTCATACGATATGAGCCAGGATAGCAGAAATTAAACGATCGAGGGACATTACACGTCATAGAGCAGAAATTGGATAGCGATACGGTGGATATATTGCCCGACATAAAAAAGCCGTACTGGGTAAATTTCTATCCATTTCCGGCAGGCCACTTGTGAAACGTATTTCGGAATCCTTTTTATCTTTTTGCTGGCGCGGTGCGGCAGCGGAACTGGAGTGACAGGCACCAAGCCACTTCGCAGCTCATATATCACTTGAAGCTGTAACGGCCCTGTTAACGGCCCGTCTGTCACCCTCGTATTTCGCTCCTCTATGCCTCTTGTCGCGTCAATGACCCGTATATTTGCGTACCTTTAATCGTTCGCAATCTATATCACGCTCACGCGATAACCCTAATTATAAGTAGTAAACTGTATTATAAGTAGTAAACTAGTAATGTTATTTTAACTATATAGTAAATACACAATTATGTTTTATGGAAATTCCATTCATTTGTAATTTTATAGTTAAATAATAACAAGTAAAATACAATAAAACCGCCTTAGTAAAAATAGCATCATTATGGTAACTGTCTATACGGAAAAACACTAGAGCTATGTTAATTTACTAAGGGAAATAATATATATATATATATTATATATAATATATATCATATTATTAAAATATATATATTATATATAAGTATATCATATATATATATATATATATATATATATATATATATATATATATATATTAATACACAAGTAATAACTTTTAAAACAAAGTATTTATTATACCTTATTGGAGTCTCTTTAATGTAAGGCAAATAAATACCATTTCCTATTGTTCTTCATAATTACAATTAGTGTAATTGTTTAAAAATATTATACTAATCATATCGCGAGAAAACCTATTATTTGTAAGATTTTACTCCACGATGACGTAAATATCCTTGAGAACGGTCGTTCTAGAGGCAAATGCGGAGTTTAATTGTATCAAAGCTACACATACATAGTATAGTTTCCAAGTAATGATTATAAACAGTCTGACGTTACGCAATAAATTGTTATAAGGATGCTTTTGTAAAAAAGTTTGGCGCTCTTTGTAATATAATGTATAAACACAAATTAATGACTTGCTTTATAATAACAAACTAGCTGAACCGCGCAACTTTCAGCGTCGCATAAAAACATTTTTGCATTACCTTTCAATGATGCTCCGCTCTTACAGATCGTAAGCTGCTTGTAATAATCAAAATAAGTTTCAAATCTATCTAGTAATTTAAAAGATGAGCTCGTTTAAATAAACAAACTTTTACGCTTAATTAACAATATAGATTAATTAACAAATTATTAAAATAGATTAATTCGACATTAAAAAATATTAGTAAATACAAGTTACTGTTTCTTTTGTTTGTATTATAGCTACTCTTGATATAAAATAAACAAGAAAAAAAACAAACCGAAGTGTTTTAAGACTAGATTTTCTCTGATTACTGTACTATGTGGAGCCATGTATGAAGCTGCTAAACAAAACTATTTGGGAAATTGAGTCATTTCATAAATTTTGACCACTGTAGGTGATTGAAATGCAAATGTTACGAGTTGATAACATACAAGTATTAAAATATATTATGTAGTAAGAGAAGTGAAGCCGAAAGCGATATGTTGATGAAATTAAAGCACTATTATAATATTATTTAGTAGATACTGTGGGTATTTACCATGTATTGTTATGATTATAAATGGACAAAAATAGTGATCAGTGGGTCCATGTAAACAAACCCGATAATTTAAGTTATGAGTAATGTGTGTGTATAATATGTATAAGACGTGTAAATATGATATACAATATATATTGTATTCTCTCAGTGTTGTTCAGTTAAATTAAACAGGAACAAATGATTTTATCTATAACTTATTCTAAAGGTACAGGTACTTACCAGAATACCGCTATCAGTACTTAATTTTTTATAAATTAAGGCTTTTCTTTAGACTCTTTGGCATTAGGAATAAGAAAGAGTTTGTATATTTATAAAAAAAAATCAATATAGAGTCGAATATACACTTTTATAGATCAAGATACCCATAATATATACTTTTATAGATCATGGTCGTCGATACTACAATGGATATTGCGCCACCGCTATATCAATTTTGACTATCATTTTTAAATAGTTGAATAGCGCAATAACATCCGCAATGCCTAAGATATCGTTTCAATGTAAAGCATTTTGAACATTTTGGTGAAACGTGACTTATATCCATTTGATTCCACTACGATATTAGCAAGCTGACGTTGGCTACTTGCCATAATTGTATCGGGCACTGGGCTTTAACTACACTGGAAAGGAAGTATTCCCTCACAATGCTAGACATTTTTATGACCGGTAATATGCCGTCTGTACAATACTAGTTAGGTATATATGTTTTGGTATAAAGTTAGAAACTATTTCTTTTTTAAAGATTCTGTTCTCTAGTGATTGTTGTTTTATGTATAAGATATTGATGTTATCATGGCAGTATTAAAAGATGTAGTTTCCAAATTTAAATATGGAAAAATATACATTTATTTTTTCATTTCTCCAGTTTGGTAAGAAAGTGAAGAGATGAGTTCTGCCACTCCAAATGTCTCTATGAGAATTGGTGGAACGTGGACATTGGACTCAATATGTCAGTACTAAATCAAGTTTTAGGCTTAGTACTGACATACAATTATGATTTCTAGGTCTAAAAAAGCACAAAAAAGTTAGGTAGTAATAAGACTAAAAAAAAGCACAAAAAAAGTTAGGTAGAGTACTTGAAAATTCAAAATATCAAAAAATATTCAAAATATATTAGGTAGTTGTAATAAACCAATCTTAAAAATTGTTTCACAATGTATAAAATGAACTCTTTCAAAGTATTTGAATTAATTGTATATTAATGTGGGTATCAGCTATCTATAATTATTTAATTGATATAGGTTTTTAAATTAAAATGATTTTTTTGTTTTAAATAATTCTAAAAGTTTCATATAAAAATATAGGTATTAAATATTTTTTCCTCTTATATAATATAATTCAAAGCACATTTATGAGTTACACTCTTTATGTTTCAATTGTATTAGACATATACTACTTATTTTTTCAAAATATGTACACGAAGAACACTGATTTGATTTTAAGCACTTTTTGGGCTACAATCCATTGTCGCAAGCTTAGATGGCATTTGGCAGTAAAAACAATTAGTTGTGAGTTTGATTCCCATTTAAGGAAATTATAATATTTAAAATTTATTTTCATTTCTTTGCTCTGATGAAGCTAGGCACAACATTGAGTTGACTATGTGAGATAAATCATAAGGCCGTTAAACTTCAAAGCAACAAAATTGAAATCTTCAGTCTAAAAAATATTTTTCAATAGCTTTTTTGTTATAAATCATAAACGTTAGAACAAGTATTATGTATGTAACATATAATAATAATAGTATAGGAAATGTATGAGGAAACTTCTATTTGATATCAAATGACCTCAGTAATAGGCTTAAGAGTTAAAATGACTCACTAAATTGTTAAGAATATATAGTAAAGAATTTACTATAAAAGTATAAAATGCGTCATTATTAGTTCAACCAAACAAGATTAAAGATAACAGAAGAAAGGTTCATGTTTTGTTCTTTTGTGTAGAATACATGGTATATAATATTTTATTTGGATGATATATCCTACAACAACAAGAAAAACAAATAAAGTGAGTATTTAAATTAAATATTAAAGCTTAAAAAAATAAAACCAAACTTTAAGACAAATTTTTAAAAAACGAAACTTACTTTAGCAAGGAGAGATTTTGTTAAGCACAAAACAGGTTTATTAAAAAATTAGCAAGCATTTCTTACCTGAGATTTACAAGGACAGTTGACTATTCCACGCAGAAGTCACAACATTCAATCCAGTTCACAAAAATTGAAACAGATATCTTTGTGACATTGACAGTGACATTCAACGGTACTCTTTTTATTTATTATCGCATTTAGGCGTGTCAGTTAAGCACGGACTACTTTGTAAAATGAAAAATACAATGACGATTGTCGGTATCACATAGATACGAAAACATTTTACTATTTTTACTTGAGCATTAAGTATACACTCATATTTTTTAAGTTTAGATTTTTTTTTAATATTTAAACATTTAAGTAAAGCTAGATGTATAATATATAATAAGAGATATATATATATATATATATATATATATATATATATATATATATATATATATATATATATATATATATATATATATATATATATATTTAATCATATTGGTATATGTGTATATTTATAAATTACTCAGTTTAAATATATTTTATTTGGATTACTGCTGCAAGTAGGCCATTACACAGTTATGTGGCTCGTGGAAGGAAAGTCCTACATAATCGCACAGTAGTAGAACGTGCCGTATATAGATTTTAATTATAGCATACACGTAAGAACAAGAGAGATAACTTTTTTCTGCTTGAATAATTCTAGCAGACACGTTTTCTTAGCCTTAAATCAACAACTCCAATGCTATGGTACTTTAGCTAGAGCTTTATAAGTAGTTTTCCTTTTGAGTTACAATATTTTTTAATTTATAAATATTATATTAAAATATTTTATATAGTAAAAAAGTTAGTTCTTGTAGTTCATCATGAGTTTCTTTTGTCAAAAATATTTATCTATAGTCAATTAAAATATACTATCAGGCTATTTGTCTCTATTTATTGTTTCTTTAAAATACTCATTAGAAGGATTGCTGTAAATTTATCAAAATTTTATAGGTAATGTAATTATCCTTCTGTCCTCAATAATATTTTAAAGGAATTTTCATTGTAAAATTAGTAACCATTGAATAAAACATTTTAACAAAATTTGTTCAGATTTTTGTAAAAATGAATACCTGTTTGCATCTTGCCAAGTTCAGCATTAGGTCACTCATTTTGTGTATCCATATCCCGTTCACCTCTCCTTAAGCAGTTTGTTTAAAGGACTAATATATGATTAATCTATTTAGTAATATCTTTACGATTTTATTGTATTGTATTATTGTAAATTTTACGACTTTTAAATATATCGATGAATTGATTACTCGTCTTTATTTCGGTGTGCGAAATCCTATTTTTTAAAAACCACATAGTCCAATAGTTGTAGTTTTTTGTTCACCAACTACCTTCTTATATTACATTATATACATGATATTGGCGAACCGATTCGCGCTTAGCGCTTTCATAGATCATAGTTAAGGAGCTGAACTGTCAGTAATTGAATGGTCAGTAATTGAATTTGTAATAAAAAAACATCTGAGATACATATATTTTTTATTTAAAGTAGAAATATAAAAGCATTCATTATTTTAGGCAAAAATTTGTTGATATTATTCTCCATGTTTATTATTTGTACAAAAGTTGGTACGCGTGTTAATGTACGCTTCACCCGAATTTACGATCGGCCAACAATATTGTGCGTTGGAACTTAATGAAAAGGAAACACTCGCAAATTACACGCCAAAAAGAGCTTACGATAGACCGAGATCAACTGGCCATACAAATATTGGCTAAAATGTACTTACATAAGTCCAGAAAGGAAGTAAAACATTTGGCCAAAAAAATGTTGTGCTTTTCTTAACTTTTAATTTGGATTTGGAATTAACCAATAGTTTTAAAAATACAGTCTAAATTCCTATTGCATAATAATTATTTTAAGGTATTACTCATTAAATTTTATTTTTAAATAATTAGATACGGCGCAGCTTGCCTGGCTCAATGTGAATTGAAATATTAATTTCCCTTGGGTAAAATTGTTAAACTTATTTATAATATACATATATGTAGATGTCACCTCCGTCTGGTAAGGCGAAACGTGGAGCACACAATGCGCGCTTAATGCCATTAAAATGGACAGAAATAGGTCCACGGAGCGATATATTTTTATTTTTTTTCCTATTCCGTTAAGTGGACACGAATGATTATTTGATTTATCCGAGAACGTAGCTATTTAACTATATTACTATTAATTATTAACTTCTAGGTTATGGTAGAGGATGTCAGTGTATGCACTTGCGGGCTTGAATAAAGCAGATTAATGGGCCACAAAATCTGAATAGAAATATATCCAGCTTAGAATAGAAATATATCCAGCCTACAGATTACCGTAACAAGGCTTCCTCATTTAAAAAAAAACATTATTCACCATAAATTATAAAAACAGATGAAGAATAAAAATGACAAAATATAAATTTAAATAAGATGAAGAATAAAAATGACAAAATATAAGTTAAATATGATATTCAATAGAAAAGAGGATAAAAATCGAAAATTAACTGTAATACCATCGATTTATATCAATGGAATACAAAGTGGCACTAAGAGACGCTTACTGAAAAAATAAACAGAAATCTCTTTCAGGCGAAATCGTTTTATAAAATAAAGTAACTCCAATAATTCAACACTTCGCTCCTTAGAGAGGGAGGTTTAGATGGAGAAAAACGTATCTAATTCAGTTTGCCTCGTTGAAGGAAGTAGGTACTTTTTAGTCACTACGTTGAGTGGATTCAGAAATAATATCTTTTATTATATAAAAACTGAAACTAAGTATATTTGCACTACAAAAGGACCTCTCTATTTTAATAAAATTTTTTGAAGTTATAATTCTATAATAAAAAGTAGAAAGTTAGTAATTAGTAATTTAACAGACGAGTCTTATATATAAAATTTATAAGAAAATATCAATTTTTTGTGCTGTTTGATTTGAATATATTATTGTTGTATTGTAATATTGTTTTAACTTTGATTCATTATATTATTAAATTCCAGTTTTATTTTCAATATTAATACAAAAATACGATAATCCATTTAAATTCCACGTAAAAGTGAGATATACGGCAGTAGTTCACTGGATAAAAGCCACTAAGCCGTTTGGATTACGTTTCAAACGAGAGGCTGGAAACGCGAAACATGAGAAAATCTCAAAGTAGTCATTATTTTAAAAAAAACAATGTGGAATATCACAATTTTAAATTAGACAACAACTAGCTGACATAATTATTACACAGCCGGTATTATTGTCATACTAATAGTTAAGTCGAAATATAACTTCACGCAGGGGTCAATAATGCAAATAAGAAAAAAAGCACAGTGATGTTTTTCTATTCAAAGTGAAAAACACGACTGTTGTTTGTAAAATGAAAGAAAATATTATTTAAGGTTATAATATACCTATATTATTTTTGGGTCATTTATTTTGTGCAAACTTCGCCTTTCACTGTATATAAAAGTTGAATTCAACATAGAACTCTGCGACAACGTCTAACCTGTTTACGAGTAGTTACGCGTTCTACTTTGCTCGAAAAGCAACTGGTAAAAGAAAACACAAGTTTCTCCTGGCCTATATCCGCTTCGTACATCTGGCTTCACGTTAATAGTTGTGAGAGCGACGTGCTGGGAATGTTGTCTAGTTTAGGATTATATTCTGTTACGCTTATAAGATTCGTTAATTTATTTTCTACTTTATTAGAGATTTTTCTGTTATTTATTTCTATTATTTTGTGATATAAATATTATTGTTTTAGTAATTCAAGCGTCGTGTTTTTATTTATTAAAGCGTGATAATCGTCCGTAAGATAAAAACAGTAAACAATATGAGCACAAATAAATGAACAACACGACATAGAGGCACGAGGCGCGGATTTGTTCTCAAAAGGATTTAATTGCTCCATTAGTTTTAATTTACTTCATGCGCGGATATGCTTTGCTATTTTCGCCACATGTAAAAAAGTGTAAGCTGGAAAAACAAATTACGTTCAAACTATTTAGTGTGAATTATTTGCTCTAAACGTTGTGTATTTGATAAGTATAACATTTATTTATGTAGTAATTGAATATAGTAAATCAGGCTAGCTATAATATTAACTTCTGCTAAATTTTTATCCAAATGCTTACATATTAATGTAATAAATAAATATTTTTTTTTATATACCTCATATTCCACAAATACGATACCTTAATATATTTAAAATAAACATATTTTTGCGATTAAAGAATATATTATTTACAATGAAAGTGAATAATTTTGTTTGAACTTTCCATCTTTTTTATCTAAAGGATCGGGAATGTAAAGGAAGAAAAAGGGGATCCATATCGCATTAAAATTCATCATCGGTAAGTAGTCTTAGGTTGCTACATCCGCAGTCAGCTTGCTCGTAAAAGCCACTAATCCATTTGCTTGTTGCATGGGAACATGAATTGTGAAGATAGAAAAATATATAATAAATTATGTCTATAAAGTTAACGTTATATGAGGTTTTAATTTACTTTACGTTTCGTTTTATTTTTGTATGGGGTGTTTATAAGCTTCAAGTCAAAAAATCAAACTATTAATTTATGCTTACTGTTATTAGACTATCGCCACCAAGATCACATTTATCACGAGTGAAGGTTTAGTAAGGAATTTTTACATAAGCGATTCTTTAAAATATAATTAAAAACAAAGCAAATAAGCTTACATAAATAAATATTGAAAACGCCCAACAATATTGGTAAGGCAAAGTTCAAAACAGGTGTGAAGCTTTATTCTCATGAGAAATTTACTCTTCCATTAGTTTTAATTCACTCGACGCCCGCACGGTTCATTATTTTCGCTATCTACGAAAATGTGTTTTTTACTTCAGAAAATATGCTTCGAAAACGTGGAGGCAATCATGATGTTATCAGAAAATTTTGAACTACGTAGCTACATTATACTTATAGTACCTAAATGCCGTTGAGTTGTGTTCATAAATAAGTATATATGTAGATATATAAAACGTATTATACTCATGTATATAGTAATGAATTATACTAGCTTATAGTCGACTTATAATACATAGAATTATTCTTTTCTTTTGTAAAAATAGCATCAGGATGTCTAAGACGTAGATACATCTTAAGAGATTATATATTAGAGATGATTTTATCAATTTTGATTTATCTCTAAGTGATTGGGAATAGTCTGTAAATAACTACTGCAGTCAGTACAAACTAGAATATTTAAATATCACTAGAGGTTTAAAGGTATGCATATTTTTAATTGTAGAACTGTGAAGTTGATTTAATTCTTTAACTTGTAGTTCTCTCTTTGTAACAAAAATGTGTGGAATTTGACTATTTGTGGCAATACCATTACTTAGCCTACTCAATTCATGGTTAAACTTTAATTTGTTTTTCTTATAAAAATATATGTTTCGTGGTAATACTCAATATTATATATTTTAAAGCTTACTTGCCAAAGGAACAAAGGAAGAAAATACACTCGAAGCCAGGACGCATAAACACATAATACGGTCATGAAGTATATTGGTAAACTAAAATAATACGGCAAAAACACAGTAGCACGATGTTATTTTTTGTTATTTTCGGCATCATATTTTAAAATAGCTTTTGTATAGTTTTTAATACTCTGTTTTATATGGAAATTTCAATCACTAACAAAATTCAGCGAACGTAAACACACCAAACCTATCATGTAACATCGTACTTGAAATATTATACGCGATGTTGGTATTTCATCAAAAATTCATTTCGTTATATTTTATTTTAAGCTACTCCTGGGATACATTCGCTTGTAGCGAGTGTGTTATCGTGTGATTAAAACATTATTTACGAATAATGTCTCTATTGTATTTTCCATTCGGGTTTAATTAACTTTAAAGATTCTAAATATGACCTTTGTTTCTTAAACAAGCAATATCTATTATACACCAACAATCTTAGGATTCCATTCGTTGGAAACAGTGGCTATATAGGATAACTACTGCAATTGACTTTTATTTGAACTTGATTTGAACTAGATGTGAACTAGATTTTTCTTCAACATCAACTAAACTTTGCTAGACTGAAAGAATAGAAAACGATTTGATTGATAATTCGGTTTGTTGTTTCTTTAGTAGGTACATTAGAATAAAAAATTAACAAAAAACATTTTTGAAAAAACGTATAAAAATTTGAACGCAGCGGGATTCGAACCCGCGCCTCTTGGATACCGTCCAAGCGCTCTGGCCGCTAAGCCATGCGTTCTACTACCAGATGCGTTGAAATTCTTATACGTTTTGTTACAACTTATTTATGTTGTTAGCATCTCTGTAGAGAGATTTTTACAAATTTCTACTACTTAAAGATTATTAAGAAATAATCGTTTGACAAGAGAGATTGCTATTTTATTTTAATATTTACTATTTTTAAAGTGTTATTCCTCACTTAGGATTAGAAACATTTTTGAAAAAACGTATAAAAAAAATTATACGTTTTTTCAAAAATGTTTTCTCTTTACAGAGATGCTAACAACATAAATAAGTTGTAACAAAACGTACAAGAATTTCGACGCAGCTGGTAGTAGAACGCATGGCTTAGCGGTCAGAGCGCTTGGACGGTATCCAAGAGGCGTGGGTTCGAATCCCGCTGCGTTCAAATTTTTATACGTTTTTTCAAAAATGTTTTCTAATCCTAAGTGTGGAATAACACTTTAAAAATAGTAAATATTAAAAAATTAACAATCAAAGTAATCCTAAGTATGATAAAAAACGCTTTTTATGCGGCATAGCAGGGCAAGTAGAAAGTACCTAGTGTCCACTTCAAACTTCGCTTTCCACCGAAGTCTGGATATTACGTGTTGAGTGGTGGAACTCAACGCCGCACTTTATCTTTACCAGAGTGAGAGAGTGAAAATAATTTAAATATAGTCACTCTCCCAAGTGGGGATTGAACCCACAATCGGTCGCGTTTACAGTCAGACGCTGTTACACTGCACCACGACCGGCCTCAAATAAAAAAAAATAGTTGAATTATTTCAATATTTGATATATCTATTATCAGTCCATATTTTAATTGCTTAAATATATATCGCAATGAAGATTAGGCTAAAAAAATATAATATAATATAGCAAATGCGTTGATTTTTCGATTGCCAAACAATTTTTTTGTTGATACTCAAATAAAGCTTTTCATGACAATAAAAAAGTTAATTTTATTATAGTTTTATATTATTTGAAAATTAATATAGTTTTATGCATTTTGATAATAAAGTTAGTATAATATAATATATTATAAAAACCAATTTGTTTTACATATAGCATAATCTACTTCCAGTACAATAAAGAAGAACATTGCCAGAACAAAACAAATAAAAAAAAATGGCATAAAATATTTAATCTACAAATCCTATTCAAAGATATCGCACTTTACCATTATTCAATCGCTTTTGTGTCGTGAAAGATATTCACATTCTCGATATATTGACATATCATACGTAGCTTAGTGATTTTAATTTAAAGTAATATACGCCTGGATGTATCATGTGGATTAGATATCAAATTTCATTATAGTTATTACAATTGGTTCCCATTTATACAAACAAGGTATTATATAAATTGTTTTAATTTAACCTAAAAAGATCCATATTCAAACATTTCCTTTTGTATATTATATAAATAAAAGTGCAGATCATATTCTTAATAATGGGACCGCAATAATTTAAAAATTGCCCGAATTTTCTCTTTAATTACTTCGCAAGATATATAGTATGATTAAAGTTTAATGTCACTAAATATATTTTTTAAAAAACACATTTACACAAATATTTCTACAGAACTTTCTTTTACATTACAGAAATATTTCTTCTTTCTGAACTCTTTTTTGGTAAGTTCGATTTAGACGCGGCAAAAAGATTATAATCAAAGTTTATTTTCATTTCTCCACTCTGGTAAGACATGGTGCGGCGTTGAATTCACTACTCAATACGCAAAGTCTCGATTTCGATCAGAAATTCGTTAATGGAGTATCTAGACGTTAGGTTATATTACCCTACTTTACTAAAAAAGGCATGATGCTGCTTTGTTGTGTATTACTAATATATTTCACTTAATACCCAAAAAGATAATTATCACAAAAACAAAACAGATAATTAATTTAAGCATGTGTTTTGGTTGTAAATCAAATCTACAAATTTAGGCGAACCGATAAACCAAAGCGATGAAACGAGTCTCGTACATGACCTAATATAAAGATAAATGTAATATTCTACATTCGACATCGGTTTCGCGTAGCACCGACGAATTTAAAGTGAGACGTACCCCCGTGGGATTATATTCTGCTGATACTTTCCATATTATATAATACTCTCATAGACGAGTGGCAAGCACCATGTAATCTCTAGTTCCGATCGCCATATCGATATTATTCAGTTCGCGTAAGCTCTATCTTATTATCGTGCTCTAGAGCAACCACGTTTTACCTATTGGGAATGAAGAGCGATGCACCTACACAGTAGTGTTGTATTATATTAATACATGAAATATTTAAAAAAATATAATTAGGTATGTTAATATATCAGCAATAGAAGCTAAAAAACACTCAAGACGATTTGTTTTTGTCTGTCTGTCTATTTGTTTGTGCGTCAATCACGCAATAACTACTGAATAGAATTATATGAAACTTAGCATGATAATAGCTTATAGCCCATAGTACGTAAAGGATAGTTTTTACCCAGATATTCGACACAGTCGAAAAATAAAAAAAACTAAAAAGACGAATTACTTTATATACTACTATGGGATAAATAAAAATGGTTTTTTGGAATGGCATGGAACAACGTATTTGTTTTTTTATTTTGATATTCAATTGAATTCTCGTAGAAAAAATAAAAAAATCGAAGCCATCAAATTATATCGATAGGTCGCAAAGTCTTTCCAATCTCATTTAGTAATGAAGTTATTAAAAAAAAAAACAAAAACTTACTTTAAAGTTTAATATGTCATCGATCCATAGAGTAAACATCTTCGGTATGGTTTTAACAAACATTTTTAAGCGTTTTTGTTCGTTTATTGTTGCATTTTAATATCTTTTATAAACTAAGTTGTTTACTAAATGTTTCCGAGAGATTATATTAATAATATGGATCACAATACACACCACGACATCAGGTATCGTACAATAATCTTTAATTAGTACTGAATAAAAATCATCCATACTAAGATAATGAATCACTAATGATTAAGAGCATACAGTTATAACGTAAAATCTTTATTAATTAAGCTAAGAGGTCCAGCAAGCAGAATAGACTAAGAAAAACGGCATTGGTGTCTAATAATTTTTCTTATTATTATCTACACTATTTAGTTATAATTTATATAGAATTAATCTTTAATTATAAATTCAGTTTTTATAATATTTTTACTATCAATAATGTATGTTAAAGATATCATTAGATGACATTAGGCCTTTTGAATTTTAATTAGTGTAATAGATTATATGTAACATGTAATCTCACAATATGAGAGAATATCCAACTATATCTTTTGAGCCTGTAAACTACACGTGACGTGGAGAAGTATGTAGCTTACTCGATGAACGATATGCCAGCAAACATGCTGTTGTTGCAGTCCTCCTTTCTTTTGAAGTTCGGATAAGACAAAAACGTCTAATCACTTACTGACTCATTTAGAGTACGGCCGGACCACCACTGCTGAAGAGATCCCGTCAGCGCTCAACACACCCTTCAAGTATGCCCCACGTGAGAAGAGGGATGGGAAGTCGGAAATTGGACGACATCTTTATTTGCCGGTGGCTATAAGAAAGATGCGGGGCCGAGAATCTACGATGACAGTCATAGTCACCTTCTGTGTGACAATAATGTTACAGAAGGAGACTGCCGGAGACTGAGGTCGAGAAAAACAGTGTTGTTTAATTATCCTTTAAAGCAAGTAAGCATTCTGTGGAATCTTTCACATTATGTAACATAATCATTTCATAGTAAAAAATGAAATCGCCTCCATTGTCCGTGCGTTTTGATCTTTCAAACTACGTAACAAATTTTAAAATGGTTTTTATTTATTAACACAGAGTTACACATGGGGTAAATTATAAATTTTAGCAAAATTTCTGAACTAAGGGATTTAAAGGAGTAATAGATATAGTCAAAATAGATATAGTCATGTTGTTCAAGGCGACGAAGCCGCGAGCGGATCGCTAGTATTATAATGAGTAATATTATAACCCAAGAATATAATTATAATAAACATAGTATAAATAAAGATAAACATTTTTAAAATACTTGACTTGAACTGGGTGGCAATTCAAACCAGGACCATGTACTTAGTTGTCGCAAACTGTCAAATTGTGAAGTTATCGAAAAAATATGAGTTCTACTTCTATGAAATATTTTATATAAAAGTCTCTATCTCTACAAATTATTATTATCTCTACAAATTATTATCTCTACAAATTGTTAGTTTTTTCTACAGCATAATGGATAGTTCGTACTTTTACTATAACATTGATTTTATTCAAATATTTGATTAACCAAAGTGCAAGCTCAGCTTCAATTTGGCTTAAAGTAGTTTTAATAAAATCCCTTGTATTACTAACATAAAAGCTTCTGGTAAAATTGTCCGCCTATTTCGTTGTCTTTTTACGTAACGTTCACTAGTTTAAATTGAACTACCGGCGGCGCCTAATGGAACAGCCTCCACCAGACAGCGGCAGGTAGTACGCGTCAAAATGAATATGTATCGCCCTTTAGCCTGGATTTTCAGGTAAAATACTCGTTTCACGTTTTTTCTACGCTGACTGACTTTCATAAAGATTCATAATTACACAGATTTTTCATTGTACCATTATTTAATTTTTTTTAAATAGTACTATGCTACGTCCATTTAAGATTTACTGTAAAAACTGCTGACTATTAAGATATATATTTTTACTGACTGAAATATATTTTTACTGACTGAAATATATTATTTTATTAAAATGTTTATTGGATATGTCATGGTTGAAGTTTTTTTTAACTTAACCGTTTAATTCCGCATAGCAGAGTAGACAGTATGTACCTAGCATTAATACACTCCGTACTTCGCTTCCAAATTTGAGATATTGCGTGTTGAGTGACGAAACTCAACGCCACATTTTATCTTACCTGTCATTCTCCCGAATAGGAATCGAAGTTACAAACGATTGCGTTTACAGTCAGACGCTGTCCCACTTCACCACGATCAGCCTCAATGTTTTATTTTAGTATCTGTTTTCACATTACATTATTCTTATTATAAAATACAAAATAACTTACCCTAAAATTTACTCCACGTGTGGAAATTTTATATTAAAATTTTAAAAGTTTATAAGATTTTCACGTAAAAAGTGTACTTTTTAGAGCGTCTGTAGCCCATAAAACATCGGAGAGTCCTTATGAAATTGCAAGCTGCGGACTACGTCCAATATGTAAATATATTTATGAACCACTTATAATGTTTCATGTTACTGACGTTACGACTCACGCATGTAAATATACAGAAAAAATTAACATCCTTTGTCGCATAATATGTTAATTCGTAGAGAGGGTCCACATCATACAAAACACAGAATAGCTCGTGTTTGTATAGGCTGTAAAAAAATATTTCACAAGACCACAATTTATATTAGGCAACATATTACTTGTTAAAGGGCATGTTAACAAATTTAGATGGTAAAATGAGTGTAAATTTTATGCGTTATTATTTTATATCATAATTTTCTACGCATTGTCCTGTTTCCGCCTTGTTCATCCTTTTCATCCTTTCTTCATCATATTTCATTAATGTACGTATGTATATTTAAACATAAAATGAAAATTAATTTTTGGATACACGCTACGTACATGTATGCGCCATACACATAATTGTAAATATTGTAAATCAATTACAATTATAACTCTAGTTGATTAATCTTACTGAGACTATCGCAACGTAGTGGGACAGGGTTTGACTGTGAACGAACGAATTGGTTGCGGCTACGATTTCTACTCAGATCTTATACTAAGATTATTACCACTTCTCCGTTGCTCTGCTCTGGTAAGACAAAGCGGCGTTGAGTTACTCTATTTAAGCGGAGCAGAGTTTCTGGACATTAGACTCATTCTCTCGCTACCCTGCTGCAGATAAAAAGCGTTATACTATTTATAACTCTACTTACTATAGAAATTATTATATAATGTAAAATAAATATAAAAGAAATGTCAAATCATAATAAAAATATACACGCAAAAGGATTTTGACACAACTTACGAAAGTGTGAGCACCTATCATTTATAACTTGCCTTGCTCCTCCATAAAAATGAAACATTAACTTCCATATAAAACCTCCACATAAAATTGTTTCCAATAAGATATATGTGTATCTATTTACAAAAGATTTACTAGAAATAAAAAGTAATGGCGTGTTTATAACAGCGGGTAGAGATATGAAGATAAAATATCATCGGATATAAAGGAAGTAAATATTATTCATAACATAAGGAGACTAGTGGATCACAATGAATTATGTAGTAGACCCATGTATGTATGTTGTATATTATATTAAATAAATGAGACTTTGTCTTGAAACATTACTTGTATTCGTCTTGAAATAACCTCGTATATATGTAGATGTTTAATTCAAATGGGATAAGCCAAGTATTAGCCATTGTGTGAATTTAACAGATTTCATACTATGTTAAGTACTGAATATAAAAATATATACTAAATTATAAAGCAAAGAGATCATAACAACTAAATTTGTAGCTTAATTATTACATCTGTTTAACTTTACTATAGCCAAATATACTCAGTATTGTTATTTTGGTCAAATACAAAATATTTTTTAAATTAAGTTCAAAACAATCTCACACAAGGAAATCTTAATAAAAATAGTATTTAAACTGAATTTACTTCATAATTGCGTATATTTTTGTACGTGAAAATTAATTCTAAATACCAAAAATATACGCAAATATAGGTTAAAACAGATATATTTAAGACGTCTAAGACTATCGTACTTACTATATCTTACAATCTTATTTGCATATACATACTGGTATCAAAGCATGTAACTTCAACATTTTCATAGTCTTCAATCAGCATGCATAAAGAAGATTAAGCAAATGCAATTTCCCTGCTCCGTGCAGAACCTATTTGGAAACGACGTTTAAATTAAGATACAATTCAACCATATCTTCCCAACCATATATTTCTACAAATTGGATACTTGCTCTTTATATCAATGCAAAGATTCAGTTTTATATTGGTTGAGTTCAGAATAGTCATGTTATATTAAATTGTTTGTATAAACATGTAAATAAATTAACCTCATTTTGTGTATAAGTGTAGATTTGGCAATAAGGGCCAGGTAAAAAGGTGATATCGTAAGTAAGGTCATTTATATTTTGGGTGCCTAACCTCCCCCACGTAGACAATACGAAAGGAAATGAACAGAACTGCCGCATATATAACGCCAATCAAATCCCTGAAAGATCTTTCCTCCGCTAAAAAAAACTAAATAAAATTTAATTTAGTATATTGTTATAGTATTAACAAGATTTTTTTAAAGTCTAAGTCAAATCCATTATTTTGACTTATGTATGAAGGTTGTAAAATTGTTAGTTGATAGAATTATGATTTGAAACTCCCGAAATTGATTTATTAATAAAAGGCAAGTAATATCATGCTAGCAAAGAGAAAAGGTATCTAGAAATCCCCTAATGTGATACTTTATGTTGGTTTAACTTAGCAAAAAACATTTTTTTGACTCTCTTTCCTGGGTTGATGCTGACAAAATCGGTGAAAGTCATGTGCCTTTCATCGATTTCGTAAAGTATAATTTTACGCTTCCAGCTACCATTTATAATTTTTTTTATTTATTTCACGTATTTAAATACATATACTGGTATTTTAAAATGTAAATGTATTCCGCCTCGTTGCTCATAGCAGTTGAATCGATTTATTTATTAGTACTTTTATGTCAGATAAAATGTTCGAAATCAAGCTGTACACATGCAGTAAAATAGATAAAAAAGCAACATTTAGCAAAAATGGAGAACAGTGCAAACCAATTAAATCTTTAATTGATTAGACATTGTTTCCAGCCAATTGTTTCCCTGATTTGAACGATGTATTTTCAATATCAGGCTTGATTGCACATTCGTATAGGAATTTAACAACTAAATAAATACTCGTAGTTCTGTCGCAGTTTATTAATTAAAAACATGTGATTGTGTCTTCTAAATTATTGTATTTTTAATATATGCAATAATGTAAACTTATATTAAAGTCACAATTATCATAAAAATTGCTTTTAAATGCAATATTTTGTGGTTTTATTTTACTCGGAGGAAATCATTCCCCCGAGTAAAATAATTTATAATTTCTATACTTATCAGACTTTAAAGTGTTGCGTTGAGTTCCATCACTCCACAGCTAAAGTCTCGAATTCAGGTGGAAAGCGCAAAGGACGTGTCTTAACACTTTGGTCGTTGGGTTTGGTTGCACCATAGAAGTCATACATATCATAGAAGTCAAAAAATGGTTTCTATAGTATGCGAGACACAGTGTTAAGTTAAAAAAAATATTAATAACATTTAACCTTTCAAAATTCTTTTGAAGTTTATATGTGCCTACATAGTATTTTATTTCTGGTGCCTTTCTCTTTCTCACACTTATAGCGATCATGTGAGAACGCTTAAATTTGTATTGTTTGTATGCACTTAGGGGTATCGTGAAATATAGGTGCGCTTTCTGCAGAAAATAGATAAGAGTCATTCATGATATAAGTTTCATGAGTAATTGTTTGTAAAATAATTTTATACAAACACTATTTAATCTCTATGCCATATTAATTGTTTATAAAAAATATTTAATTATGATCTGTTAGACTGTGATTACAAATAAAGTGATGATTGACAATTCAAAACGACGTATAGTTTATGTTAAAACAAATTTACCTCTAATGTCTAATTATAATAACGCCATTACTGACGGTTGTTATATTGGTGACTATAAGTTTTCATAGTAACATTTATTTTAATAAACACTGAACAATTTCAACTCTACATTTGTTCAAACAAGAGGCAGTGATTTCACTTATACGCTTCACTTAAAACAGAGAACTTCAAGACACCGTCTAACTTGTTTGTGTTCCAACTCTGTATTTGAGATACAGCTTGCTTAAAACCTATTCTCAAGAGAAAATATAAGTTTCCATTTCTGTTATAACGTCTTTTGTATTTCAGACTATGTTTTCATAGTTGAGCGGAGAACGTGACTGGAGTTTTATTATTTTTATGATATTTTGCACTTCATTGCTGAAAAATAATTAGGTTACACTGTATTAATGGTGTAACGATTTCTATCAGAATTTAGCGTTGGACGAAAAGTGTAGAACGAAGCTTATTGATACTAGGTGACAAATATATATATATATATATATATATATATATATATATATATATATATACTTTTTAAATTTTATATTAGAAGATACATAAGAATATTAAACGTATCATATGTTTTGTAAGGAAGATTGGAATGTCTAGCGTAGTTCTTACCTGTGGGTGAAATTTCCGGCTCTGAAGCCATTATCTTTTATTCTTCTCTAAAGTTAGTTCTTGCATATTTGTTTGAATTCAGATTTACGCAATTTCATTAAAATTAAAACTCTTGTTTAAACTATTTTCATTGATTATTGTAGTTATCATCTTTATACTTTCTGTAATTAGATGAAGTCAGAAGGGAGTTCATACTTTTGTATGAAGGGCAGTAAATGAGATCGGATTAACTTTCTTAAGTCTGGTATTTTAAATCTGTATATTGTAAGAGACCGTAACTGGACTTTTAACCTATATAAAATAATAATAGACATTTTATCTTAAAATGTTTACTTTTAATAGGATTTCATTTTGTAAATAATTGATGATATAATATTGAATAAATTTAAAAATATTATGTATCAACTTGATTTAATCATGGCGTGTAAAGTTTATATGAGATATTTGCAGGTTTTCCTTTAAATATTTTAGTAAACATTCAGGAACATTGGTATTAAGATCTGTTGTCTACCGCATAATATATCAAATATAGAGAGATAGGATAACTTAGCTAAATTTCCTAAGTTTTATTAGTTAATGCCAAAAAATTTAGGAAGATCTTCAATATAAACCCCATAGAAACGACTACGTGAGATTGGTGTCGTCAAGAATTACAAATCTAATTAAGGCTTAAACAAAAATTGTACTTGTAGTAGAGTCACATACAATGGTCTCGTCTCAGAGGACGTACCAATACACGTACGACAAAAATGTCTTCTATCGCGTCTCTTCCCTCGCAACTCGTTGATGGCGATTCCTGATGGCATAAGGTTTAAAAACGCGGCGGCATAGAGTGAATAATAAGATTTGATGAGTCGTACACAGGCTACATATGCAAGTTAAATTCGACGACCTGCGGATTGGGGAACTACCACATGCCCTAAGCAAACCTGGCAGCGGAGTTATAGAAGCGGAGGCAACAGGTAAACGTGGAGCGAGTTAAAGCGCATAGCCAATGAACGACCGGGCATGCGAAGCACTATGGATGTGTCCTCTTACCCAGCTAGGGGATATAGGACTTTATACAATAGGACGGGAATATAATGGTTTCCTTTCAGCTGTTGCCTAATAGTAACGTAGAATCAGAAGACTTTATAAATATAATAGTTTTTACCAGTTCATAGATTTTTTACTCGCTTTATCTTATCATTTACGATGAAGTTAATATAAAAATGGTGTACACCTGTATATCATTATCAGAGATAAGTCAAAGGAAGGAACTAGAACATAATAAGTAGAATGAGACTCAGTTATCTGTTTTATTTAATTGTTTTTTATTTAAAATATCAAAATCTCCTAAAGCGGTCTTGCGTCTACATAAATATTTTTCACTTGTTAAATTTATTTTAATTTTAACATATTAGTATTCATGAAGCTTTATAGCTCGCTGTAATTAATCTTCAAATCCACGGACTGTCGACTGAAAGTAACTAATCCATTTAAGCTGTAGACTTGCATTCAAACGCAAAGAATAAAATTGCAAACGGAATAACAAATTTTCGTTTTCATAGCAGAATTTTAAAATTTGTGAAATATGCAAAAATAAATAATTTATATATGTTGCATAGTTAATTTTTACTTTCTATATTCTCACTTACTTCGTTCTCTCTTGTACTGTTAAGAGAAGTACTAGTTTACTAAATCCAAGCATTGAGATTTATTTTTTCATAGCTTCAGGTGGTCTTATGAGTTAAGTCCATTACATTAATTAAAACTTATATTTACCATTGTTAAACTTGGAATTTATTATGCAATAAAAATTGAACATTTGCTGAAGTATCTACAATAAAAATATCTTAACGACTTTTGCAGGGCTTTGGCGGAACTAACTTATAAAATAGATAAAGAACTATATTGAATATTAGATAACAAAAAGGCGTTATTACTTTATTTTATGGGCCAACTCAATAGAAACTGCCACTTTCTCTCCGTACTCTCTCTTAAGTATTGTGTCTCGGTGAATTGGGGCAAGAAATTACATTAACAACAAAGGGAACGAAGCGTTTTAAGTTAATGGCTAGCTCGTGTATTTCTCCCGTCACTTAGCGAGGTCGTCACTCTGGAAAAATCAGTTTATATGACCTTAATATATACGTTACCTGACTCCTCTTGTGTTTATATTTCTTAAATTAGTTTAAATACACTGGATGGATAGATGGATGAGCTTAAGAGATGTAATAGAAATACTTACAAAAATTTTAATAAAATAAACGTTATACTATTATTTTAACAAATTCCTATTATTAGAAGTATACTACTCTTTATTTATCATATTTTTTCAGTATTTCACTTCTATCGTATGTGAACGTATGTATTTTAATTTATATTCGTTAAAGAATAAGAAATATTCATGACAGCCTACAAATTGAGACTACAAAAAACGAGATCGTTTTAGGAGAAGGCATTTTTGGATTCCGCGTTTCATTTGCGTGCCAAGATAGCATCGGTGTTTACTAACACATTTATCTTGATTTCGGGAAGACCAAAATTACATACAATTTTTTTTTCGTTTTTTTTGTCTTTAGCATAATATAAGTGTATTACTTTTACGGCGTAGATATTCACGGTGTTGAGTTCCGTCATTGAGTAGAGTTCACTGGATTCTCACTGACTACTTTGTTATGCGGGGATGTATTAAGTTGCATATGCCAGATTTAAATTAAGAGTGTATTAAGATGAGAACTTATTTAAATAGTATGTTAAGTTTAAGTTATTTAAAATTTGTGATTTTTGATTTTTATTCAAACATTAAAATAATTATTAATTTTGAATAAAATTAAGGTACTCATTTATTTTTAGGTATTTTCAACGTAAAATAAGAAGCTGAAATGCGAAACAAATACAGTGGTATTCGTAGTGTTATACAAGTATATATGGCGAGTAAATGAAGGCGAAGCTGGCAGGAAATTATATTAGCAAACAGGCAAGGGTGTTTTAGTGTAATGGGTACTTCATGAAGTGGTTCTTGCCCTTCGAAGTTATTACTGAAACACTTCTACCTGCCTGCGGTTAAGGTACATGACCTACAACTTTTAAGCAATCAATAATATCTAGTTAAGTTTAGTACGCACAGTATAACCACTTGTCTGAGACATTTTTTGATTTCTAGATATAGTTTAAAGTAATTAAGTAATACCTCAGAAGCCAGCCAGTGAATGATAAACTGAACTAATAATTAAGAAAACTCCAAAAAACACTCGTTCACAAAAAATCTATTAAAGTAATGAATTACATGTTTTCCTTTAAATAAGTATAAAATAGTTTTATTATAAAAAAAAAACAAATATAATAAGAGATGTTTTCATGACTTAGTTCCTGATTTAAAAATCTTAAACATTTGGATATTAACTTTCACTATACAAATAAATATATGCTCTATATAAAATAAATTCTCATTTGTACTATCTAGTAATTTATAATTTACTGAATTAGCAGCTTCTCAATTTATCCCGCATAGCAGGATCAGAGACGATTTTGCATGCTGAGTGGTGAACTTAACGCCGCGCTTTGTCTTACCAGAGCAGAGAAACGAAAATAAATTTAAAATATAATCATTTCCCCGAGTGAGAATCGAACTCACAACCAATCGTGTTTACAGTCAAATGTTGTCCTATTGCGCCATGATACCTTTCTCAGTGAATTAGACTCGATACTAAATATTTATTTAGGAACTCTAAATCAGAAAACTGTGTTGAAAATGTAGAAAATTGTACATCGTAACTTCAACGAATATTTTAAAATATAACTATAACAAAATAAATTGTCTTATTTAACGGGTCAATTTATTAATATTGTAATATTATTATTGTTTATAAAATTGTATAAAGATAAGAAAAATACAATATATATTCAAAAACCAAACAATTCAAACACAAGCTTTCTGAAAAAGATAATCAGTAGAAAAATAACCGACACTTTAAAATTGTATACTTGTTGCCAAGTGATCAGTTGCGTAATCTAAACTCAGTTAATTGGCTTCAACGGCCGAGAGTTTCCCAAAATTGTAGCAAAACAGTCTTTGTTGCTTACAATAACAAAGCCTTTTAGGAAGCGATCGGAAACCCGATTACGAAGCTGTTGTATGAATATTCATTGTCCAGATGTTCAAATCCAATCGACACCCTGAACATATTGAGACAAGTGGAATTGAGACTACCTGGCTTACGATTTTGTCTATGGTGAACAACAAGAGTTTGTGATAATATAACTTCAACTTAGTGAGTTTATGGTCAAATAAAGTAAAAATTGGCGTGTAAAATTACAGAGCTTATTTTTTGTTAATATAGATAGCATATACTTACTGAATATATATGACAATCAAGAATTATAGTTTTAATTGTCAATGAAAACAAGGTTTATAATTAGACTCTGATAAGCATTTGTTCTAAATTCTTATGAGCTATCCTAATTTGTTATATAACTATCAAATAATTTTCAATTAGGGCAAATTAGTTATTACTATTTTAAGCGGAATTTAGGTGAGGCAGTTGGACAGCGTCTAATTGTAAACGAGATCGGGGGAGTAAGTTATATTTAATTTATTTTCTCTTCCTCGCAAATTATATTTCATTTATTTTCTCCTAGTAAGACAAAGTCCGGCGTTGAATGGCAACACTCAACACGCAATGTATCTACTTTGTTAAAAGTGAAGTACGGAGTGCCTTGACAGTAGGTACCTTCTGTCTATCCTGCTATGCGGGATAAAAAGCGTGAAACTAAAAATTAGGTATACCAAGTTTCAGAAAGATATATAAAACTAGATTTGAAATTTACAAATACGAATTATTTCAAATATTTTACACCACATATTATAATTAATTCAAATAAATACTGTCACAATATAATTATTACAATATCAGCATATTGGGCTTAGCATTTTGAGTGACTTCCAGTATTTCAAACAACTGGGAAGCAAAGAAAATTTGGCCTCGAAGAAACTGGGTGTCATTGGCAGAGAGGAACAGTACTTCACGCCTGTATACCGATTAGACCTGTATATGACCCAGGTTAGGCCTCATATGGAGTAGTGTTCTTTCGTACCGTTGTACCGTTGTACCGTCGGGAATCAGTTCAAGCGGCTCTGCGTTGTATGCGATCTAATAATTTAAGCTGATACTGAGGTCCATATGAGGCTGAATCTGGCTAAATAATCTATGAAAAACTTGACACTTTGGCGTTGTGTAGAGACGTTTACACGTTGTGTGTTCTCTACCGCATATATCACGGAGATAGTTGTGGAGAACTGTTTGACCTGGTTCCTATTGCTGGTCAGCACAGTACGTAAAAATATTAACTATGATCCATGCCATCATATAATCCATGTGTATAAGTGGCGTTTCACTGCTATACGGTTTTACCAGAACTTCCTTCTATGTGTTTCATACAACTGTGAAATAATTAACCTGCGGCAGTATTTCCGATACGACATCCTACATGACCATCCTACTTGGACCTCAGAAAGTGCACTTACTGGCATCTCAAAGGCCGAGCACGCCCCTGTAGCTCCCTGGTGTTACACGGGGCCGTGGGCGGCGGTGCTCACTTAGCATCAGGTAGGCCGTTTCCGTATTTTTTACGTTATAGACATTGATCTTATGATCAAATCATCTAATAATATTGCATCAGTACTTTTTTTAGTTGGAGATAAAAATCTTCTTCAATATCTCATTTCGATATTTATAAAACAATTCCGTACATATAATTTTGTCCTTATATGTGACTTTGTAAGTCACATATAAGTACAAAATTATATGTATGGAAAAGAAAGTCGGAGTTGTGTAAACATTTGTCAAGTAATTTCAGACGAAAAACAGGCATATAATTACATTTGTTTTAAATATGTGACAACCTCGCAGCGATATTTTAGGTAAACATTCTCGTCGTGGAGATCGTATTACAAATTCAGTATCGTCCTAATTGGCGGCGTTTAATTGCTAGGCTACGGAATAATTACTTTTATTAAGGAGCGAAGAGTTTCATAATGACTGCAATTAGGAGGTTTGCGGCGTTTTGTTCTAGTACGGCACGTGTCACGAGTACAAATCATGTCCGTGGCGTCAGGTTTATGTCTATTTAATTTCTTTTCCCTAACATGTTGCTGAGAAATCTTTGACCCATCCTGTTGTTAGTTGAAACGTAAAATATTTTTACAGTAAAAAAAAACAAACACGAAAGAAACTACATAAGATAAAACAAATACTATAAAGTATTAATTTCACTATTTATTTATATTAAGCAGAATACAAATGTGTCTGTTGTTTTTAATATAATTCATTATTAATCTTTAATAAATATTAATATAAAAAATTGAGAAAATGTATAAAAATTTTAAAACGTTTAAGAATGTCGATGCAACCGGTAGTAGAACGTATGGCTTAGTGGTCAGAGCGCCTGGATGGTTTCCAGGAGGCGCTAGTTCGAATCCGACTGCTTTTAAATTTTTATACGTCAAAAATGTTTTTAATCCTAAGTGTGGCATAATACATTAAAAATAGTTAACTATATACAAAATATACATATAAATATATATTTGTTAGTCTATTTGTTTATCAGTGTGTCTGTTTTTATAATCTACTCTAATAATTTGAATGAATATTATTAAAATATATAAAAATGTATATATTAAAACATACACTGCCTCTGTGTGGTAATAACGGCCAGATTTTGACTAAAATTTTCAATGACAACCACTTCTAGTAGTAGGTAGGTCTTTCTTTAGAAACATAAAACATTTTATGAACTACACTTTGGTAATGTAATTTGTTTTATTACATATGGTGAGCCAACATTAAGCATGTATATAAACATTTTATATCTAAAATATAACACATGGTAACAAACCTTGTTGATTGACAAGTGTGAAACAAACTGTGCGCGTTTCTCACCTGAGATCCATCTTGGTTTAGTTAACTTCTTGTTCGTAAGAGAAATTTCTCTACGTCGTCGTCCGACAGGAAGAATTCCCTACATTTGTGCATTGAACGCGAGATAAATTGTTGTAAAGTAAAAGCTTATGTGGAAACATAATATATACTCTAAGTCGCTAATCCTAAACTTTTAAAAGTACTAGAGTGAAGTAATAAAACTTATAATAATGTTTGTGTTTGGCAAGTATCATGATAATTTTGTCCTTCTTACATTGTTTATATAAAAAACATGCTAAAACCTGTTCTATAACGTAACCAAATGCAGTAACTATTGAAACTATTCAGTTCACGTTCTCTTTGCTACGGCAAGAAGTATAAAGAGGCAATATAAGTGAATTACGAATTTATATTTTCTTTGCGAGGTTTTAAAGCAAACTGAAGCTAGAATAAGCCTTTGACTCAGTGAGTAAACAAGTTTGCTGGTGTCGCTAAATTGTAGCATACTGCGTCCATTGAGGCGGAGTACGTGCAGCTTGTTCATATGCGATTAGGTTTCACATCTCTACTTCCAAACTACTTTTGAACAGAGATATTAGTTATATTTTGTACTTTTCATCATCATACTAGAGTATGCTACTAACAAAAGTTTTACATTAATTCTAATTCAAAATATTTATCAGTTTGTTGCTCTTAAATATAACATTGCGTTCTTAAATACTACATTCTTAAATAACATAGCCCTATAAAGTACTTTCATAATTTAACTCAAGATTGATTTTTAAACAATCCTTGTAAAATAGAACAAATTATCAAACAATGTTTCGCATGATAGAGTCACTTTGAGATTTATGTTGGTGTAAACACCGATGGTATCTACTCTGCAAATGAAACGTAAACACATCTTCCGGCATCTCGTTCATCTTAAGCGTTTCGCTTTTTTGCGGCCGCCACAATTTATACGCAAATTTGTCATGATTTTCGACTTTCCTTATTTATTTATATTAGGACAAATTTGTTTTGGTTGAACTAGTATAAACAAAGCTTATTGACGCTGTGTTTTTATAAATATTTATAAAAGTGGTCGAGCTTTGAGCTTTTATATTAGTTGGATATTTTTTTATTCTCTTATTTTTATACTAAACAAGAGTTCATGCGGAGCCCTGCTTGCGGCTCCGCTATTTTGTTCTTTCATCTACCAGAATTGTCACTTATATCACAGACTGCCACTTTTATCAAATAATAAAATTAATATAGCCCACGTACCAACTTACATGAAAATTTAAATCTATATAGTCTGCATCTTGTATAACTTATCTATATATAACAAAATAGTCGAATAGTCAATTTTGTACATGAAATAATAAAAAAAAAGTTTAACCGTAGAATTTTTGAGTCTGTATGTCTGTTTATTCGTTTGTGCGTTCGATCGTTTGTTATAGTCTGAGGGTACATGATAGTTTTTATCGTGATATTAGATTAAATCCAAAAAAATCCGAAGCGGTCAAATTTATTAATATTCTGGGTTCACATTTTTGGGTTCACTATCAATCTAGTAACACCGCCTGCTACTTCATTTTGTAACATTTTCAGTGAACAAAATTGACAGTTCTACAGATTTATTATAACTACAGATTTTTGAAAGTATTTTTTTAAGCCCACCTAATGTTTTAAAGTCTATACTTAAAATAAATGTTCGGTTAATCTATAAACAATATATTATTAACGTACGTGCTGCAAAGCGTGAAGCGATATATATATATATATATATATATATATATATATATATATATATATATATATATATATATATATATCGCTTCACGCTTTGCAGCACGTGCTTTCCGCCGAATACAAGAATTTTTGTCTTACCAAAGCGAGAAGGTAAAAATACTTTTAAATATAAGCACTCCCCCGAGTGGGAATCGAACCGATAACACATTGTGTTTACAGTCAGACGACCGGCCGCACATATATATGTACACACTCGTAATCTAATGGCAAACTACTATACTGTATATGTATGTTATCTAACTATAGCAGTTCGATTTATATAAAAATAATACAGACTGACCGATAACATTTTTTTCCATGAAATCGTTTAATTTTTTTTCATCTAAAATATTTTATTATAATTTGAAATGTGCCATTTCAAATTACAATATTTAAACTACGGATGATTTTTATTTATAAATTTTGAATTATCAAAGCGGGGAACGCAATTGATATGTCAATCACGGCTTATCCCGACTTTGATCTGAAACGCAATATTTGTACTTATAAAATCTCTATTCCTATATATTGTAGTACATACATATGTTGAAATACATACATATGTTGAAATACATACATATGTTTAAATACATACATATGTTGAAATACATACACAAATAAATGTAGTTGTAGTACATATATTGCGAGAAAGAGAACTGATATGTTTAACATTTGATTCTAAAGGATAAAACGTTTACAATATTTGTCAATGATTGTATAACCATCCCGTTACTCTTTCAATGACTGACAGTTAACGTTGAACATACAGCCAAAACTACAAGTTTAGAAAGCTGAAATTCGGCAAGCGGGCATCATAGCCATTATATGATTTTTTGAATTTTTACAGGAATTGGAAAAATGGAATTTTGCATTTATAGTCTACAGTATTACATAAATCTTTCAAAAGTATTTTACTTGGATAGAATTTTTTTTTAGATTCACTCTTTTATTCCGGATAGACATAGACTCAGGGTAGACAGGAAATGTCTTGTGTCAAGACATTCCGTACTTCGTTTTCTGTCGAATTATAGACATTGATTCTTGAGTCGCGGAAATCTATGCCGCGCTTTGTCTTACTAGAGCAAGGAAATGAAAATAATTTAAATACAATCATTTCACCGAGTGGAAATTGAACCCACAATCGATTACATTTACAGTCAGACGCTGTCTGCGCCACAACCGGCCTAGATATTTTATCTTTTCGATATTCTCCTTCCGGTATTTCGGCAAAGTTGTTCATATTTCTTTAAGAACTTCCATATATTATAGTTTCATTACAACTATTAGCATAGAACTCCCATGCTTTAAAAATAATATTTTTAATAAACAATTTTTAAATATAATTTTATAATATATAAGTATTTTTAGTTTTAAAAATGTGGGTTTAAAATATATACTTGCTATTATTACTATCATCTCGTTCGTACTATCCTGCACTTTCTGCCTTTTCGTCTTTTGCGTGTAAATTTACAGTCATTTTGTCTTACTGGGCGAAATGATAATAAATTATATATGCTAATTCTTCGAGTGGATATCGAACTACAATCATTGGTATACAGTCAGTTGTCGTCCCACTGCGGTACGATGACCTCAATTTGGCATTACATAATTTATTTACTGAATAATGCAAATTGTAATAGCCGTATCATTAGTGAGTATTTTATTACATCATGGGAATTCACGTTAAATTGTTCCGTCAAAGGCTTAAACCCACACAACTTTGAATAAAGGGATGAAAGTTAAATTGGTTCTATTTTAACTGAGTGTGAATGGCGTAAAGTAATAAATTGAGTAATTATTCTTTGTCGCTGCTCTCTTACAAATAAGTTATCAACTCTGACCTGCAGGTGGGAAAAATGAATAAAGATGATTTAAGAATTATTTTCAGAGACTTTGGTATAATTGTTAGTTCCTTTTCAGTAATTCCGACTTTTTGACTTTCGGAAAACATTCTTTAGTGAATTAAATGATTAATTTTAAAAAGAAATTAATTAATATAGAATTTTAATTTAAGCGAACGACTGTTGTGATTGATGATGATGTGTAGATTACTTGCAATTTGTACAAACAATTATATGTTTTAAGTTAAGCTGTTTTATTTTACATTTTCGTCTTATACATATATATTTCACTCAAAGAGGGCAATTGTCATGAATATGTATTGTTACCAGTATTATGTCAGCATATGTTATGTGCGTCCTCAAAGCGTGGTTATAAACAACTTTATAAAACTAGCATTTATTAAAGAATGAAACTATTGACACAATGATCGTCATACACATTATGTATGTTATAATTAAGCTTAAAAGTTAAAAAAAACATGCTTAAATAATGAAATAATAAAGTATTACGCAGATTGTGGATTCGATACCCACTCGGTGAGTGTCTTAATACTAGGGTCTTTCTGAATATCATGCGATATATGAAAAAACTATACTTTATCGCTAAGTGATTTTATTAAGAACTCCCACTTAGCTACATTTAGTTATTTAGTACGATATCCGTCACAATGGCACGGAATGTAAACCACTGAGGCGAAAATCTAGTCGTCTGTATTATTCAAGACTCTTACATTATTCATTGAGGTCCAAGGCTCAATTTATATCATGAATAATATTTTAGCAACACGTACATGTGACAGTTTGACATATTATACCATTTAAGATGCTAGGACTATAGACTACAAATACATTTACATACTGAATATGCCTACATGAGAGAAGAAAGTATATTTGCAATAGAATACTATAAATCCGATTAAGTTGTTAATTGACTTTTAATTGACATTAAATTAATATAAAATACTACTTAATATATTAGTATTGGTATAATTTAAGTTTAACAATTATTTATTCACGTTTCTGTATGTGCCCGATTGAGCCGTATCATTTACAATTATGGTACATATTCGTAGTGTATGTATTTATGTACTTATTTAAATTATACATCTATTTAATGTACACATAACAATATTGTATACTAAATCGACAATAATAAAATTATTAAATATATATTATTGTATGTAATGGCTGTTCATTACATACATATTACATATTTAATAATACATTGTGTTCGTGTATTGAAAAAGTTGCAGTCGTGTATGTAAACGGTATGTACTCATGTACATATATGAAATATTAATATGATTTAATATTTGAATCAGATATGTCTATTAAAAATACACAAAACAATATTATATAATAATAGACTTAATTCACGGCTAGCGGCGTGGCGGGGCCGTTTGGCTATCTTTTCTTTTACTATGATTACCTCCCGTGGTTCATTATAAGTGGGAGAAAGGTAGGACGCGCCTTTGGTTTCTCCTCGGGCGAGCCGTGGGTGATTTCAATGGAAAGTTAATGAACGATATTACATTTTTATAAACCCTATCTTCACGTTTTTCACTCGCATAGCAGGGTAGACAGAAACTACCTAGTTTCAAGACACTCGCTTTCCACCGAATTCGAGACATCGTGTATTAGGTGGTGAAACTCAACGCCGCTTTTTGTCTTTACCAGAGCGAGGAAGTGAAAATAATTTAAATATAATCACTGTAGGGATCGAACACAACCGATCGAGTTTACAGTCAGATGCTGTCACACTGCGGAACGACAGGCCTTTAATAAATGTAGTATATACTATATATAATATAGTATATACTAAATGTATATACTTAATGTATATACTTAATGGGAGGCAGGTAAACGTCACAGTATACTGTAAAAAACGATAATATTTATATTTGAAATTAAGTGCGATTACTTTAAAAATGTAACTACTGTAACTACTAACTAATGTAGTGTTAGTGTTGAAAATATTAATGAAATCAAAATTAAATTATACATGCATTAACTAATACATGTTTTAGCGATTTGAAATGATAATTTATTTAAGTTTTTATCTTGACCTACTTCTGCGTATTGTATGGTAAATAGTATTTAGATAAAAAGCATTAATATAACTCTAAGTATTGTGGTTTGTATATTTGTACGACGTTGAGGGCGAAAATTGTCATATGTGATAATTTTTCATATAACATAAATTTATTCCAAAATCCTCTTGTAATTATAATTTTTACCCGAAAATAATCATATTTGCTCCAATAAATATACATTACACATTATACAAAGCTCTCGGGGAATTCAAAACTAAGCGTAAAACGTAAAATGAATTTATGAAGAAACTGTTAAACAATAAATTTAAGTCTTCGGTCGACTAAGCAAGGCCTAGCTTTAATAAAAGTAAACAAAGTATACAACGCTTACATAAGTTTGCTACTTATCTTCGTCCCCTAAAGTAAAGAGGTTATAACTTAATAATAACACATTTTTTCATTAAATTTATGCTCTTACTGGCTTTCTTCTAAACTTATTTGTTTTACAAAAAGTACTGTATTCTCTGTTCTTGTTTATTTAAATTTCATATTTTAGATGTAGAAATTATATATGAAAAAGAAACGCTAACTGACTTTACTTTAGCAAACCTCTCGCAGCATCGCCCGCGTGAACTACATGACTACAATCACAATTTTTCATAAATTTTAATCATAAAGTTAATAATATATCAATTGACAAGATGAATTTTAATAGTGGTACTCCACTTTCAAATTCTGAATCCTGCTATCAAACTTATTATATAGTCTAGATCTAGATCCCATTTAGATTATACTAACAAAATCATCGAAGGGATTTTTTTTAATTGTTACATATTAATTATTTAAATAATTGTTATATAATCTTTACTAAGAATATGAAAAAAAATATTGAAAGAAATGTTTAGAACTATCATAATTTCGTGAAATTTATTGCTGGTTCTGCTCTTTTTAATTTTGTGACATAGAACGCTTTATGTATTGCTGTATATTAAGGGTAAAAATAGGACGACTATGTTACGTACTAATATATATTCTTCCATTTTTATAATATGTATGGATACAAAAAGAATTTGAACGAAAAGAAATTTTTTATATTAAATTGTCTAAAAAATTAATTTGCTCTACGTCCATGATTTACTTATTCGTTTAGCATGCAAACTAATGGGTGAAGAACTTAAGATTATATATTTTTTACACCTTTTTCCGATAGTGCATGACACTCGTGAGTGGTTTGGGCTTTAATACTTATTTTCTATTAAAGTATAAGATGCAATTTTATCCCGAATTAATTAGATTATGTACTGTATTGAATTTTAAATCCTTTAATTTATTAAATGTTAAAATTTATTTATTAAATATTATAACTTACAATTTGGTAATGTTTAAAAATGTCTTTGCTAGATGTTTCATAATATTCAATGTCAATATTATTTTATTTCTAGTTTACTATAACAAATATTACTTTTTATGATTTAAGGATAGCTACTAAACAGTTACAATAGATATCAATATTTTAAGAAAATATAACATTTACTAAAAAATTTGGAGGTCGAAGATGGTGCCAGCCTTACATAACTATAACAGTTGTGTAAGCCTGCGACACACCGGATGCCACGAACTGCGCATGATGCTAGGATGTCTCCGCTGGTGTGAGAGCTACCACCCGGCACGCCATGTCTGAGATGGCGGAAAGTAGAGAACTATTACTTTTAGATGTGATGTATAAAAGACATCTGGACGTCATCTGTGTGATTGAGACCAAAAGACAGGGCAATATCAGTACAGATGTACCAGGCAACCGAGTCGCGTTCTGGGCTGGAGTTTCAAAAGGTGAACGAGGGTGTCAAGTAGTAGGTGTGCTATTGTGCTCTCGATTGGTGAGTGCAATAGTAGAATATAAGGCAATCAACCCGAAGCTGCTCTTCATTCGCTTCAAGCGAACCACACGAGATGGTTATGAATGTGTGTTAAGCAAGGCGATAAGAGAATAAATTAGGCTGGTGAGATCATATTGGAATTATGTAAGAGAAGGATTTGTTTTTGGCAAAAACGATCTCTGGTCACAAACAATTTTACGAAAAGTAATATAAGTTGCAAAAGCACCTAACGAAAGATGAAGCGTAAAAAGTCAGAGAAAAGTTGTACAAGGTTGTACAAAGTTGTACAAGGAGATGTATAAATGCAATGACGCTACTGTCTAAGCAACAGCAATATGCTGAGTTGATAGCAGACGGTGAAATCAGTATGTAAGAAGTAGAGAGTGCCATATTAAATCTGATGTGATAAGGCAGCGGGAGCAGATGGAGTTACTGCAGAGATGATCAAATATGGTGGACCGCGCATCTTGAACCTATTTTTTTATGCAATTTATTCTGGAAAACAGTAGAGGTCCCGGATGATTGGCGAGGCGCAGTGGAGCCTTTGTATAAAGGTAAAGGTTCACAGATAAACTATAGCTTATAGGGCTATCAGTTTTATTAGCTTAGGCAGTAAAATTTATGCTAAAATCCTAGCGAAAAAAATGCAGGAGAGATTTGAAAGGATTTTGAGGGAGGCTCCAGGAGGATTAAGACCTGGAAGAGGGTGCATGGATCAGGTCTTTTCTCTTCACATGATCGCGGAAAAGCTTTTGGCTGTAAACCAGAAAATTTTCTGTACTTTTGTGGATTTAGAAAAGGCATTTGACAGGGTTGTAAGAAAAATATTGTAGGAGATACTGGCTCAATACAATGTGAATGGACCCTTGTTGCAGACTGTATAATCTCCATATAAAAATGAGACCAGTCAGCGTGTGTAGGACTATTCTTACTGGCATGTCGCCTCAGTTTGTTATCCAATTAGGTGCTAAGCGGGATTACGCCATGTCAGTTTGGTTGTTCAATTTATATTTGGATAGTTGTCTTCAAAGTATGACAAAGTGACATAGGTATGAAAGTAGGTTATTTGTCAGTTAATTGCCTGTTGTACGCAAATGATGCAGTGCTTATTGAAATATCAAAATGCGAGCTACAGGCATTCTGAAAGAAAGGTGTGAAAGTAATGGTCTTAACCTATATGGAGCAAAATTAAGATTCTATATCTATATATACTGGAGGTAGGTCATGTAAAAAACATGAGGACTCCCCGAAGGGTATGTATGAAGAGGTTCATGATTGTGGACAAAGCGAAAGAGGGGTGCAGCGACCGTAGCGTTTAGTCCTTCATCCTATCGACTCCCGCTCGACTACCCAGCAGGGAATAAAGCGGGAAGTTAAAAAAACTTTAAAAATTAAGCTGGTCGTAGCACAGCGGAACAGCGTTTGATTGAAGACGTCGTCGTTAAGTTCCGCCACTCAACACGTAATGTCTCGAATTCGGCGGATTGCGGAGTACGAAATGTCTACGAAACTAGTCATTGAAGAGTTTAATATTTCACAAGAGCGTAAGTTTTCATGGCGTAAATTACAAGATTGCTGCAGGTCATGAGTTCACTATTAATGTGGGTGCAGGGTAGAATTTCAATAAGTCGACGATCAAAACTACAGCCTATACAGGAAATTTGCATATAGTTAGTGGTTACAGTGACTAGCTTATTTAAGATATATTATAGATATTATCAGGTACTGTAATCTAAAGCCAGGTGCCTTTTTATAATTTTCATAATTTAGACGATGTCATCTTTTTATTAATACACACTATTTTGGAAAGTCATTTTTTTAATTTGGTAGCAATGATGTTTATTTACTTGTTTATTATAATGCAAACCGCAAAAGCCTTTTTGTTAGTAATAGGAATTTCCATTAATTCCAAATCTCGCCTGTATTTAAATATTTATTGCTGTTACTGTTTCATTTCAGCATTCATTGAATTGTAAATCATCGAAAGACATCATAGTTTCTTCCACCTTAGAGATTTCATATAATATTTATAAAATTGTTATTACGAATAATAAAAGCATATAAATTATTACGTAAAAATATTTTCATTTCTCAGTCAAATAAAAATAGTTTATGGTACTCCTAATATCTTATAATTAATCTTCATAGCTTTATGATTATGTATTTTAAATTGTTTACAAAGGGGTGAAAGGTTTCAAGCAGAGGTAGTTAGGGAAGATAGGGAAACTGTGTTGGTGCTCCATATATCACATTATCAGAGCTTTGACCACGGTAGCGTGTTTACAAGAGGACAAGGATATAAATTTACTAAATGAGTTCAAAAAATGATATTATTATAATATTTAATATAATTTTATTTAATTAAATATTTATATTTTAAGATATTTTTTGAATATTGTCTATATTTATGTTTTATCATATGCTCGAAATAAACATTGCAGACTAAAATCATTTTGGTTTGGTTTCAAATCATTTTTAGGCACAATTTTGTGAATAATTCATACTTAGTTTAACGAGTAAAAGTAATATTTTTAAAGTAAATTATTGCGAATTTTGTTACAAAAATGTAATTTTAAAATAAATATAAAAAAAATCAAAACTTTTTTTAATGTCTATTAAATAAAAAAATAAATCTGTTGCATTGATTAATAAAGCAATATATTTAATAAATACTGTACATTATAAAACAAGTATATACTATTATGCAGCAACTGAGTAATCCATCAGAGAGTGCATCACATAGTGGAAATCGAAACTCAAGGCAATTCTCGTATAGTCATGAATAAGAGATCGCAGTTGATTGAACGTAACCGAGGGCTTTGTCAAACACTTTGCATTAGCTTTACTGCCATCACAATCATCGACCCAATGCACTTTACTCATTGAGAGATTATACACTCTATGTATTACATATCTATCATGCTTGTACTATATTTGGTGAATTAAATTATTGAATTTGAATCAAATTTGTGAGTTTTACTAGTTATTTTAGTTTGTGTCTAATCCACTTAAAATATGACAGTCGATCATTATTAGTCGCTCAAACCTACCTAAAACAAGGTTTTATTTAAAAAAATATTCTCGCATATATATGAATACGAAAAAGCTTTTGGTACCTTTCTACTAATATTATGTGATTTTGGAGAAGATTTAATTTTTTTATACGTACTAAAAGTCAATATTTTTATAATAATATGCTAATAATGTATTAAACAAATAAAATAAATATTTTACTCACTATTATTTGTTTAAATATTTTGTATAAAGTCATATACACAAGTTTACAAAAAATGCTTCACGTATTAATAAAATTAGAAATATAATTAGATGCATCAACAGATACTCTTCTCTGTATATTATTGGTTATCTCGAAATAATCGGAATTTATAATCATATTATCTATTTTTTTCAACTCTTTTACTAAGGTTAAAATTGAAACTTAAAATGGCTGCCCTGAAAAGTTAGCATTTTCGACTTATTTTTCTCGTCTCTTACGGATATATATTTTTAGTTCTCGATGGTAATATCGTCTTTGAAATGTATGCCAAAGCTTTTAAAATAAGAGTAGGTCCCTATTATTATTGTAACCTTCAACAGAGATGTAGAAGCAACATCGAGCTTATCCATCAATATCCACTTTCTGCTTGTTTAAAGCCTTATATATACGTCGGTTAGGAATCCCTTACATCGTGGTTTCCTCCCAACTTAAAGACAAATAACCTAATTGCTATTATAAATATTTATTCCATGCAATTACGGACCCCAAATGTAACTTGTTAATAATAACTACTATATACTTATAGTACTACGTAGGCTAATTGGCGCGTATATTAGACTTGCAAAACAATATATAACATTTATATCTTTTGTACTGTTTTTTAAGATATCCTGTCGCCCAAGTACAGTCGTGCTGTTTGCATGAAATTTTGCACTATCTATCACTATTTTTGCATGAAATTATGTAAATTGCTCATGCTATCATTTAGAACAAGCTACTCTTAATCTACCAGAATCTAATCTGGTAAATTAAGAGTAGCTTTTTCACGTGAAATATTATTTGAAGGTTAATCATTTCTGCACCTAATTATTGAATCGACTAAAATGAGAAATTTTTGCCCAAAATTATGTTTTTATTAAAATATAAAATATTTAAAATGTGATCAACAGATTTAATGTGTTTTGTCCGTAATATTTCCACTTTCACGATAATATCCATGGTAAGGCGGCCCCTCGCTAACCTCGTTACAGCAGCAAAGACAATTTTCTCCTTGCACCTTCCTCCGCAACGTGATTACTTCTTCAGACGAGAGAAAAGTTACGTAATTGTTTTCAGGTCATATAAATTTTGAATGAAATTATTGTTTATAGCTTATGAGTAGTCATTTAGCAGATTAATGTATATAAACTAGTACTAAGTTTCTTGTTTTGTGAAATTATAACATAATTATAAAATATTCTTTCAGGTTATTGCGGAGCAATTTGTGACTATTAGCAATCGTTATGAGTTCGATTCCCATTCGGGGTAATGATTATTTAAACTATTTTCAATTTTTGCCAGTGATAAGAATATGCGTGGTATTACGTTCTGCTACTAAACATTCGATGTTTTGATATTGAGTGAAAAGTGGAGACCTTGCACAATGTATGTGGAAAATATATGAACAAAAAACATTCAGGTCCATTATCTTTATCATCAATATTGTATTGACAACTTAATAAAATTGGAATTTTTATAATAATGAAATAATCATTTTTAACTAAACGCATATAGATGTTTATATAACAAACTATTTTTTTGTCTGTTTATTCTGGTTAATAATCTGGAACAGTTAGACCGATTTTGATGAGATTATCGCTACCAGATAGATGATATAATAAAAAGTATATATATATATATATATATATATATATATGTATGTGTGTGTGTACTCAAACAAATCGTACAAGCGCTCGCCGCTATTACAAGTCTAATCAAAAGTGTGTAGTTTTCGCTACTTAAAGTAATCATTGGCCATCTAATTAAGATTTTATTTGTTACTTAGAATGAGAAATCAAGTTTAATTCTCCATAAGTTTTTACACTTATGGAGAATTATAGAATAGAATAAATATAGAATGAAAATAATAAATATTTTTTTCGTGATGAAAATTCATTATATTAATGTAAATTTTATATTATTTTAGAAAATTATTAAAGTATGATTAGAACAGAAGCCAAATTAGATATAGCTATCAGGCTGAATTTTAACATCTCTTTTCGAATCATACTTGGGCTGAATGTTGTGGGATATTCATGTTTCTCGAGCACTTATTTTAAGTGAGGCTTTGTTCGCAACAGCGCATTTGGCGCACAAATGCAACAGTTGGAAACGTTCATTTGATTGCAAAAGATTTTTACGTAAAAAAATATGAGCACATTCAATGAGTTCGGGATGAGCATCTGAATATATTTGTAATTTTGTAGTTCGCTTTTTTTTAACGAAAGGAAACGAAAATATATACTTGATACTTATGATAGCCGTGAAGAAGAGAAGGACGTGAAAGAATGAATTGTACGGAATTTTTATTTTTTTTTAAAGTTCTTCTCTATTATTAATTATTAACTTAATAAGGCCATCGGCCGATGTGGTATAGTGTCCGACTATTAAAAGTAAAGAACGGAGTGATATTGTTGTCTCTGTTGTAACTTATAGTTTTAAGTTTTTTAAATTTGTTGCTAATAAGAGATACTTATTTTTTTTCAATTTTTTCAGAAGCACGTGTAAGCTTTACTTAAAGGTATCTACTTGTAGTAACTTTCTCGATATGTTACTGTGAGAATTTCATTTTGGTTGCATTCTCCGTAAACCAAAATCATCTTATTGTGTTCGCTGAGTACATGAGATGCAAACGCAATATCCAGAAAAACACCAACCGAATACTCATTCTTAGCAAAGGATAGTCGAATATCTGTCGTAAGAATGCTGAGACTATCTATTGTACTCAGACAATTTCGAAAGCCAAACTGAGAGGGTGCTAAGATGTTTTAGCTTTCCACTATCTATTTTAAGCGATTCTTTAAAAGATAAAAGATGTTCGCAAATTTTGGTAACAGTTGATGAAAGCGCAATAGATCTATAGCAGTTCGGGTCTAAGGGACATTTATTAGGCTTTAAAATACTAAGGACCACTTGTGATGTCCATGGTTCACTGATGTTTAAAAAGTACAGCTTGGATTTATCACTAAGTTTCCAGATAAAGGAATGTGGAACTTTGACTATGGAAATTTAAATCCGTTAAGATAGTTATGAGTTCATCAGGGTAGAAAGGATTATCCATCTCATCAGATGAGACAGCTGGCATGTTTAATTTTACAGGGAAAGAGATAACTCTTAAGATAAATCATAAGATTTGGAACAAGGGGAGGAGCTAGTTCATTAGCAAAACTGTTTAGTCATAAAGAAAAGTTATTAGAAACGGTTTGGACACCATTAAGGGACCGAAGAAATCTCTTAATATTATAAGATTTTTGATTTTCGCGATTTTTACACATTTTAAATGAAACTATTTTAACCGGATTAATCGTGTATATTTCGGTATTCGAAAATACATTTTGGACACCTGAAGTTTCAAAGACTTTACAGTAGTCCGTAGTCACAGTTAGACTAAGGTGGCATACATCTGTTAGTTAATTCAAAAAAAAATTCAAAAGAGTCACAGATCATTCTAGGAATATATTTACTTTCTCTAGCGAGGATATGTGGTTTATATTTTAAGCTGATGTATTGGTTGGATTTATTCATTGTATGTTCACACACAGGTGATTGCAATATACGCCCATTCTTGACATCGGATATGTATTCCTTCATCCTAACCCCGATACTCCTCTTTGTTTAACCAATGTACGATAAGCCACAGTTACAATCCAGCTTATATACACCTGCATACTGCAAAGGCACATTACATTTCACGGGTCTCAAGTATTGGCTCACTTTTTAATTTGACTTGAATATGGTTTTTATAGAAGCTCTTCGTAAGATGTTGCCAATCCTGTGTGTAACTCCTTTTATATATGGTGGAAGTACTGGCTGTTTCTCCACTGGGTGGCTTGTTGGTCTTTATACAACGCTGGCGGGGAACTAACAGCTTGTTTTGACGAAGGGCACCCTTCACTTGTCGAAGCTCGTCCTCTAAGTGTTCAGTGTCGCAAAGGTAGTAAGCTCTCTGAAACAAAGATTTGCCAAGGTAGATTATTGTGTAGGGTGGTGGTGGGATTCACTGTTGAGATATCTGTTGGTAAGGGTAGGTTTCTTATATCCTGTGTGGCCTAATGTGCCATTGGGATTCTTTATTATTAATACATCAAGAAAAGCTAAATAGTTATTTGCCTGTAATTCGATTGTAAATTTCATACTGTTATTAATAGAATTGAGATGGTTTAGGAATATATAAATATAGTCCGTAGGTAAAATTGTGAGAATATCTGCTACATACCGCTTATATATTCTAGGTAGATATGGTGCAGAGCCAAGAGCCATCTCCTTGAAATCCTCCATGTGTATATCTGCTATTACAGGGGATACAGGCGAATCCATAGCCATGCCATCTACTTTCAAATAGAATACTTGATTGAACATTAGATATCCAGATATAAAGCAGTGTTCTAAAAGTTCAAGATATTTAATAGGCATCTTGTTTTCCTATAGCTTCCGCTTGACAATCCTGATGCAGTCCTTTACATAAGTATACTGGTAAACACAGACTGGATATCAAAACTGACCATGCTTTCATTGCTAGCTAACTTAAGATCTTTCAGTCCGCTAACAAAATGGTGAGAATCCCTGACATAAGATGTTGTGTGACTATGCAGGGGAGAAAGTACTTTCGTACTTCGACAGTCAGCGTATACGTCAGTGTATCGATTTGGGTAACGATTGGACGAAGTGGTACATTAGTTTTGTGTATTTTTGGTAGCCCATACAACTTTGGAGGTTTAACACAACTAGGCGCAAGAAATTTAATGTCAAGTTGTAATGTTTTCGCGTGTTTTGATATTAACTTGGATGTTCTTTTAAGCATTTTTGACGTAGGGTCTTTGTCAACAAATTTATAAGTTTTTTCATCCGATATTGACATTTTTTGGTTATAATCCTCGGTGACTAGTATAACTGTCGCGTTACCTTTATTCGCTTTGAGAACTATTATATCTTCCTTTTGCACCAATTTTCTAAGACCACGAGATTAATTTAGATTCAGATTAAATTTAGGTGATTTACGGCGTAATATGGCAGAAATATCTTTTTAGTATCATAATATTATTCCAAACTATAGTACAATGAGAACGAGGGTTAAGGGATTCACAAAAATTGATCCAACCAAGTTTCTTTTTTCTAGAAACTACTTTTTTAAGCTTAGAGTCACAATATTAATAATTTATAAAATTCTCCACTGTCATATAGGCTGCATATGACACTTTAGCACAAAGTTGCTGATCTCACCGATCTCACCAAGGGTTGGAAAGCAGATGATTCGGTGTGGAGCTTTTTTTGGGTATGTACAGATCTGCAAAAGCCGGTAGTACCAAGAGATTTTTATCATAACATCTGTAATTTAGAGAGAGAACGATAGTAAAGTGGTCACTGTCATTGATGTGTGACTAGATGAAAGAACATTCCATGATGACTCCCACAAAGTGTGATGGATATTAAAATCACCAATAATCAGAATCGGACTCGGAAAAAAGGACAAGATGGATCGTAACTCCATCCAAAATAAACATATTTTTACGATTTTTACAAAATTCTATTATTTCAAAACTCAGTTGTCACACTTTAAATGATTTATGAGTTTGTTCAAAAACTAAGTATTATTTTTCATTTAAGATTAAAACCTTAAATAATACATAGGAAAAAATAAAATATCTATTATGACTATACCAAACAATTTCTAAGAAGTGAAGTCAAAAATATAATAAAATACTATAAAATTATTACGATTGTTCTTGTAAAAATATTACTAGACTTATAATCGCAATAATTTATTATAAGCGTGTTTAAAACTTATATTTGACTTTGATGTTAATTTTGCTAAATGTTTTTTTAAATAAACTAAATAATAAACTAATTTTACTTAACATATTCATTGTTCCGTTGGACATTTTTTTAATAATTACTTTTGTTCGCATTGCAGCTATAAAGAAACTTGTAATTATTAGAATAATTATTACTTAAAATCATTCGTTGATATTTTTAAAATAATGATATTAGATAATTCAAATCGTAAATAAAAAAAATCTCAAATTTTATAATGTAAGACTCAGCAAGTGACACTCAACTCTATCGGCGTTCAGCTAATTTATTAATGCTAATGTTTGTCCACAATTAACGTGAAGTCTAGTTATCGAATTGTTTTAAAGGGGGTGAAACTTTTGCAGTGTTAATTGTAAAAAGCTAAAATTTGGAAGCAAAGCTGGTAGACTATCTATGAGAACAATGGTAATATACTAGAATAATTGTGGTTAAAGGTGTCGGGAATAGCAAAATGTTTTTCAAATGATGAGGATCAAAAACAAATGTTAGTACTTATTTCACTTCCTTCTTTGATTATAATCATTGTTAAGAAAATTAAATAAGTTTTTAAGAACTAAATAGCAGCGGTATCTGAAATAAAAGCTTATTAATTTAGTAACTTTTCGAAGCTTTATTAAATGAAATATGCACTACGTTTCCTGGCAGTCAATCGTCATACCTTCCTCTTTATTCTTACACCTACCCCTTTCTCCTTTTGACGTTACTTCCACTTGGCAGCGCCGGCGCATCAGGAAAGCTCCCGCTTAAGATACTCGTTGCGTTTTAGTAGAGAAACACTAGGCAGCGATCATTTATATTATTTGTACTATCTACTGTAAGCAATGTCAAATCATGAATTCGTATTTCTGAACAAAGCAAAAGCGGAACAGTTGTATGTCTTTGCACTTGAAAAATATTATTTTTGTTTATGTTGTAACTCCTCAAATAAGGTCGTCAATATTGACGACCTATTACTACTACTTAATTGAGGAGCCCAATTTGGGATATCCCTAATTGGGTCCTTCTATGACAAATGGGCTTACGTAACGTTATAGATTTTAAAATGTGTTTCCCGAGTATATGGCATGGCATGGCATGGGGAGTAAATAGTATCTCTTAATAATTTCTCAAAATTCTCTCTTTCTCAAAATCTAGCAAATTCGCTAGCTCTTAGTTTAGAGTGATTTATTTTATGAGTACCACACCAAGCTATCCATATTTTCTATGCTAAATTATAAACTTTACCTGTTGATAGACGTCATGAATTTTGAAGAAGCCTCAACTCGCTAATGTTCCAAACTTCTAGTGCCCCAGGTACACACCCACATTCACACTTGCAATGTCATTTCGAGCACTTTCGACGGGAATTGCCCTGTGATCGTGTCCATGAGAACTTCATCCAGGTGATGAATCGTGAATAGGGTTGTTAACGCACGTACTTAGACATCCGGATGCCAAAACAGTGGAGGGAAAATCCAAGCTAGGTTGAATGTCGAAGGTGGGAAAACGCATCGTGAAACAACCCTCGATTGTCGTTCTGATCCAAAGACAAGTAATTCTATACTATTTGCAAAAAACTTTGTTTGTGCAATCCTGTGTTAAACCGTTGAACGCTGGGGTTCGGTGAGCGTTATAGCTTACCAATAACTGATGCGGGTGGCGCGACCCAACTTTACTTAGCATCACTAATATTCTTGGCTTAGATGAACTACTATGGTGACGTTGGTTAGGTTGTCGCATCTGGTGCTTGTTTTTAACAAAAAAATGTCAGTGCTGGTTTATTTATATTTATATATGTACTTATTTTTATTGTATATATGTACTTATGTTGTTATGTATGTAAATATTAATGTTATTGTTATTGATTGTCTGTTTTTTATTTTTATTTATTAATTTTTATTGTATATTTTGTTTGTATGTATATGTATATACTATTCAATGCACCACCCAGGAGATCGCTTTAAAAGATAAGGCGGCTTTAATGGTCGCTTTTTTTATTATTTCTTGTTTGTTATGTATTTGTTGTGTGCAATAAAGGATATTTGTATTGTATTGTAATGTACATAAGAAGGTTGAATCAACCGCCGCATGCTGCCTCCCTGTATATGTTACGCAATTGTTTCCAGGATTTAAGCATTGAGTGAAAAACGTCGACAAGCGGCATTGCATGTAAATAGCAACATGCATAATTGCAACTTCTTCTATTACATGAACACAATCTGTTCATTACATACTATATGAATTATCTCATAATTTCATTATAGTCTTATCATATTGTATTATTATGCGTGTACACATAATTAAATATTAATTATACATACTTAAATAGAAATATTTAATTTAGGTATTAAATCATATTTATATTTCAATATGTATATAAGTTCACAGGTAACACTGTCAACCCTCTTAGTCGAAAAATAATTATTTATCAGCATTTGCGTGCATGTGCATACATATATACATCTTAACTTTGTGAACAGCACAAACAATGATTGCAGTATCTATGTCACTAAAATAAATAAAGATACGCAGAAGGGACAAAGATTTCATCAATCCAATAGTAATCACACGTAATTGGTTTTTGTTCGATCAGCAAAACAATTTTTCTACAGCGTACCCTTCAGTTTAATGCTATTACCGTCCCTTTACTCGGCAGTCTCCGCCTGTCGGACGTTCCAATTGAATGTGCTACGATACATCGCTTTGAAATGAAGGTCTTAGAGAAATGTTCTTTTAAGCCATCATGACTTAGCACTCAGAAGATTAATTAATTTTTCTTTGGTTTAACACGAAGGAACCCCATGTTATCTTATTTAGACAGATTTTGAATCTTCATTATTATCATGTTGAAATTCATTAATATTTACGAAATTACTTTGCTTCTTAAAATAAAGTATACGTTAGTTCATGAAACAGTAACATGAACCTTGAAATAAAATGTAGTTCTACCAATCAAACGGGGTATCCCACATAGCAGGGTAGGCTGAGAGAACCTAATGTCAAAACTCTGTCCTCTTCTTTCTGCACCAATTCGAGATATTGCTTGTTAAGTAGCAGAATTGAATGCCGCGTTTTGTCTTACTGCTAGAAAATCAAAATAATTGAAAACTAATCACTACCAATCGCATATACAGTAAGACGCTGCACCACGATAGCCTCTGGGACAAATTTGAATATTGTTACATTTGATTGCTACCAGCAGGCATTATTTGCAAAAATTATATTATAAATGTTTTATTATTACTTATGTTTTTTTTTGTTTTTTTTTTTTATATATATACGTGATATACTGCTTCAAACTTTATGCCGTATATATGTATGCCGTAGTCAGAGATAATTCAGTGCCAAAGCTATCCATTGTCAACATTCCCCAAAGTGGGAATTGATCTCACAATTAATAGCGTTTACATTCTGACGCTGTCCAACTGCACCACGATGGTTTTGATAGAAAAGTCTTATTTAATAAATTAATTTATTTATGATATACATTAGGCTTTCTGACAATGTTTTGAGCTTACATAAAAAAGACATCCAATGCGGTATTCTTTGCCTGTAGCAATATATTTTTTGCACAAACTTAGGAAATCCCTCCAATTCCTATTTGGAAAATTGTCGTCCTTATCGGCTTCGTGGCTAACACCAATTCCGCGAGCAAATCTTGCCTGGATTCTTTCATTTACAGCACCAAGAATTTCTATGAAAAGGCTTATACACTTTTTTATTTTTTAAAAATGTTGTTTGTTTTTCCCATATACATACTCTTCATATTTAGTTTATCAATGAACTTTTTATCATTTTTTTGTCATTTTTATTTTCATTTATTATTTTTATCATACATATTATTTATTTTAATATTAAAATGTAAATGATTGAAATGTATCCTATTCTATTTTACATAGACTTACATAAATAACTTTCAGTAGGTACTGCAATGAAATAACATGATATTCCTGTCAGGCGACTCCGGCACCATATAAATATAAAAAAACCACTCAAGTGTCGGTATCAATTTATAAAATTTCCGGTCGAAATCGAAGTAGTTATTCAAATACTTTTTACACTTATCAAATATGACGATTACTATAAGGCTAATACAGCTTAATTTAACATCGTAGTGGAAAATAATCCGGTTAAAGTTATCGTATACTACCAGCGAAACTTTTGAATTATAATTCAGTATGAAATGTAAAAAGTATATTCAAATAATATGTTCAGTTTCTAGTTTTAGGTTCATAATTTATCCCATATAAAGACGAACAATACATAGTAACTTCAGTTGCAGTTATAATTTGCTTTGTAAAGCGCAAATCATAAATATGACGATTACCTTAGGCAGGTAAAAAGTAATTCGTAGAAAAAAAGTACTACTTTTAATTCAACAGTAGATCATCATCACAAAACCGTACAATCTATTTTTATGATTATACATCTTTATAACATAAAGGAGAAAAGGCATGTTAATAGAAATATATGAAATCTAACACAGTAGTATTATTAGCTCTACTTATTACAGTTAATAAACAAAATGCGGGGCGAAGCAAAGCATTCGCTATTCTGTGGGACACATACAAATACGCTACTATTATTTAGGGATAAAGAAGAATAAGTACTGGCTTGGCGTGCTGGGAAAGTCATATATTTTTATAAAATAAATTGTTATACCGGACCACCTTCATAATAAACTTCTTTGGAATGTTTACTCGAGCAACAGATGGCGACAATGTGCCAACTTTGGGAATAACTCATACCCTTTTAATGTCCGGGCACTATCGGTAGCGTTCGGGTCAAGTAGGTAAGTGATTTACAGGGTCATAAAGTCAGTTAGGAACTAGCTATATTGCTCTTGTCAGCACCATTCAGTTCGCTCCACTTGTGATGAAATGTTGCCCATATTTACCCTGTCCTCGATACCTTTGGCTATTGATTTGTCACGGTCAATGTGAATATTGATGTTGCGGATTTGAGAGGTGTTATATTTTAGTTGATGTATTCATATATTAGTAAAAAGGAATTAGTAAGTTATGTAGTGTAAGTTTTAGTATTATACTTAATACAAATATGTATACGTGTTGGTCGTCAATTTATCGTGTATGAAAACCGCTATTCGCGATGAATCCTTAAAAAACACGTGTGTATATTCCCCAACAATGTCATGATGACGTTTAAACACTTTACATTTATTTCTTTAAATGCAAGGTCACCATAACTCATTGGAAATACTCTTAGTGCCTAAGTTTTTTTCTAAAGGTTTTAATTTAAATACAATTAGCGGGATCCCTTTACTTCGACGATATAAGTACAGAGATTAAAATGAGGAAAAGTTAATAAAGGTCGGGGTGAAATCTTCCAAATTTACTATAAAGGGAACAGCTAACTGAACAAATTTACAAATTTAAATCGCCTAATGATAAGAAAGAAATAGTATCTATTTGATGTATAATACTTAAGTACTTGTGGATCTCTCTAACATGTACAGTTATAGTAATTTATGTGACTGGGACAATTTTAAGCAACAGATTATCACATTGAATTGATATTAAATAAAGTTACTTATATGTAATAGTAATTACAATGTTACTTATTTATGTTATTTACTTGTATATAATTTCTACAGGTTTTAAATTCGCCTAATAAAAGATTTTTATACACCTAAAGGTATCTAAATGGTACACTAAATAATAAGTTTGAACAAATAAATGGCACAAAAATAACGTGTTTTTTTTACTTCATGGTATGGATGAAAAATAATGAATTTTTAAAACCTTCGCAAATTTATACTCACATTTCCTTAAGTAATGTACTAATTAATTCATACATATGCTGGATAGCGTCCCGTAAGAGGTGGGTATCCCAGTAATTTGATGGTAGGAAGTTAATTCTCTGACTGGTTCCATGACCACTAGCATGACAAAAAGGATCTGCCAAATATCTAATGATGTTTCAGTTCGATGTTATGTAAGCCAGCTTTCCCTATTCCCAACTATTCTCTCCCTCATCTCCCCTCACTTCCATTACAAGGCCGGCGACACATCTACAACTCTAATATTGTAAATGTATATGGACCAAGGTGACCATTTACCACCAGGTGGCCCTTATGCTCGTTTGTCTCCTTTTAATATATAAAAAGAGATATTAGAATAACTAAGAAATTACTAATAATTTTATCATATTTCCAAACATAAACTAAAGGATTACGCTACATTTTAAATTACGTATTTTTTAAATCGGGGAAAGGCATAAGGCAAATCAGTCCCCCTCATGACTTTAATTAAAATATCTACATGTAAATGTATACCTTCATAATATAAATAAAACCACTTAATCAATGGGTAAGTAATGGTATGCTACTTATAAATTTCCTATACTTAGTAACATGTATGATTGTAGCCTCATAAGTATTTCCATCGTAAGAACTTTGATGAACTCCCATTTAAATTTCAAATTGGTCTGAATAAATTTGCGAAGTAATACCCTTTCGTGTCTAAGTAAAGTAAGTTACTTTTATCTTTTTCAGACTGCGTCTGTAAGGGTTCTTTAATTTGATCACAGAGGTTTCATTGAATTCGCTAACTAGTTTTAAAAGTTTCTACTTTATATTACAATAGATTTTTCGTGTCACTATTTTATAGATTACTATAATCTTTGGAACACAAAAACGTTTAAAAAATGATGATAATATTTTAAAATATAATCACCTAACATATTATTCTTTTTAATAATGTTAGAACCGTAAAAATAACCAAAATATTATTATAGACATGCGAGGAATAATAATGGATAAAGTAAAAATATGCCTCATATTGGCATTGTTCTTAAAACTTATTTGGGCACAAATACCCATTTACTAAAACGCTTAGAATGACAATTTAATACAGTTATAAAAGACATTGTTTTTACATTATAAACGCTATACGCATTAAGCGACGAACGGCATAAATTCAAATATATATATTTTTCCATATGGAATTTCTGTTACTCGTGTATTCCTCAACATCAGAAAACAATGGAAGTAGTTCCTTTTTAATATTTATTAAAACAGGAAACTCGATTTAATAATCTGGCAAACTAGAAAATTATTTTAAATGATAATCAAAGTGGAGCCGCATATCAAATTCGAATATCTCTATAATATCACATAATGAAATTACTGTTACCCTCATTTGCTTTGACCCAAATGTACGACGTCGTCGCTAACACAGGTAGGTATGCCTTCGGTATGGGTGATATGATGTAATTGGACCTGAAATTAATAGTGCTTATTTAATTATTACATATTAACTTGATACAATGATGATTAATGTAATTACTTAAGTAAAACACTTAAAACGTTAATATATCTAATATACTACTTTGAAATGTTGATTCTTTTTAAATAAAATTATGACCGAATTATTATGAGCCTCGTGCCGAGTGTCAAAATAATGACTATATTGAGATACTATTATTTTCAATAAATGTAGATCCCCTAAAATTCGATCATCTAAAGTAAAATCTCATTGAATACGAATTGGGACATTTGGGCGGAAGAAAATTATTATTTTTCGCATCTGTTGGAACAAATATCTGCTACGTGATGAGGAAAAACTTTGAAATATTGTTTTTAAATCCAAAATGCATTTCTCAAAGGGAACAAAATATTTAATTTAAACTTTTTGTTATTACAATTACTTTGGGCTGTAATTAATATAAATATTCTTTAAATATTTATTTTTTACTACCCTAATGTTCCTCCTATATCATTGCCAGGTAGGCAGTGTGTGAGTTACTTAGCCCTGCCGTTACTGCATATTGAGAGGTATAGTCCCGTAAATAGCGGGCCCAATAATGAACTTTCCTCAAGTGAAGTTTTTGATCACAATCATTATTTAATATTTTTAATCATATGATTAAAAAAGCATTACTAAAATATAAACAAAAATACAAGATCTCATTATCTTTAGCCAGCATTCCTAACTGCGGCGTATGTTGCAGCAGCCGCAAGTTGAGAAGCTAATATGGAAACAATGTTGGCGTTGTCGCGAGTGCCTTGTAAACTTTACCCTTGTAAGACGTTTGTTAACTTTACTGTGCTTAGCTGGAACTAATTTCTGAAATTCTGTATGTAGAAAATTGGTAAAGTCATAATGACTAAAAGTCGCTTAATAGTGACTCCTTTAGTTCAGTGTTTCTTTTCATAACGATATAAATTTGAAAGTTGAAACAGAAAAATACATTTTTTTTTCTATATATATTTTTCACTGTTCTATCTGCATCTGTGTCCATAATGTTACAGTTAGTAGCTCCTAGTATAATAAGTACTATAAAAAGAAATGTGTAACAATGTTGTTCAGCCGAGTGTGGTGTTAGATTCCGCCACTCAACGTGTAAAAAACATTTATATTTCACCATCTTTTCGTAAACATTTTTATTTATTATTAGAACTATTTCCAACTTACAAATATATCAAATTACTTAAGTAATAGGATTAAATAGATATCATCATAAGAGCTAGTGAAACACAAAATGACACCTGCTCCAATCAATTACTTTGACGGACTTCTATTGTTATTTGAACCTTCTGCCCTTTCGCTTTTTTCCTCGCCTCTTTAAATGTATATAAAAATGTTAATTAAAAACGTTTTATTATCTTGAGTATACTTTAGAATTTATTCGATAAAATATCATTCAGATGAAATAATTTAATTTTAAGGATAATTTTTGTCTTTAAGCATAACCTTATTTTTTTAAAGCTGATATCTCTATATAATCTTATGGTAGTCTTGAAAATATTGTTATTATTAAAATAAACTGAATATTACAACTTGTACAATAGTAGTTAACAGTTCTAGAGTTTTGCAACTATAATATCTACTATATTGTCTGTTATATTTCCACAGTTAATAAAAATGTATTGTATTTCGAGCAGTTTTAAAGTTCTTACGACCTATTTATGTAAATGTATTAATAAAAATACATTCAGAATTCTTAAATATATATTTTTTAAAGTATACTTTTTTAACCTGCATAGCAAGGTAGACGAGAAGTAACTAGTGTCAAAAACCACCACCACTCCATACCCCGCTTTCCACCTAATTCGAGACATGCATGTTAATTGGCGGAACTCAACGCCTCGCTTTGTCTTATCAGTTTACAGTCCAGATGCTGTCCCAGTGCGCCATGACTGGCGTCATGTCATGAATATGTATATATAGTGATTTTTTAGCTGCCATGATTATCGTGTTATGTACGTTATAGTATAATAAAGAAAATAATCTAAAAGTCATGAAAATCATTGAAACAATAAAAACAAGAATATAATATAGTATGTCGCATTGTAACGAAACGTACTATACATAAATATGTATAATATTATTTCATATAATGTTTTTAGGTAGTAATACCATAGTTAATAATTTTATTTTTATTAAAAATAATGTTTGCTGAATTAATTACTGGCAGTCTAGAATGATGCAATGAGATTTTTAAGAAAAGAATTTGGATTGGCGTCAGCATGATGTGCGTAAAAAGACGCTTTAGAATATTTTTAGTTTTTAATTTGGAATAGTAGAAATATAATACGTCAGAAGCGAATTAAATAACAATATTTAACATCGGAAATATATAGAAATATAATGATTATTGTTATCGTGGTTGGTATTCGTGGTCGTTAAAATTTATAATTGTATAATATGAAGAATTTGTTGGTAAGTGTATTTTCTATTATTAATATAAAAGTAACATTAAATAGATAACAAACTATTATTAATAAAATAAAATAATTATTAATAATATTAAAGATATTAAAGATATTAAATGTACATTCTATGAGATATATAAAGCTTAAAATACATTTAAGCTAAAGTGTAGATAAAGCCATCTTTGAATGATATTGTACATTTACTAAATAATGTAAAATATTTGAATATTTTAATAACCACTACGAACTACAAGTAAGAAAATCATAATTAACATGATATATTGATTGAATACCGGTTTTTATGGTGATCATTGTGTGACTTTATTTATATAATATTATTAAACATCCGTCATGAGATCCGTCATGTACTCGCGTTACACGACTGTCGGGGTGCGGGGAGCGTTACAGCTTACTACTGACCGATGCCAGTGGCGCAATCCAATGTTGCTGGGCGTCACTGAGGCTGATTTAGTTAGGTGAACTGCTTTGATGATGTTGGTTGGTAGTATCGAGTCTGCTGCAGTCTCTCGTAGCGCAAGCGATGCTTGACGTTGGTTGTTGTTATTACTTGTGACATAAGACTGTCGGTAAACTTTATAGCTTACGGATAACTGACGTCGGTGCCGTGACTTGAATCTTCTCTGATGCTGTCTTGCGTTGGATATGTAATACTTGTACGGCGACGGACATAGATTCAACTATTTCCTGTCGTTTTACACCCTTCGTGTGGAATGAATGGTCATGAGACGCTTTTAAGTCTCATGCGTTTTTAAGTATGTTTTAGTTGTATCCTTACGAAATGTGCTATACTATGCCACGAAATGCTTTAGTACGTGATGATTTTCGCCTGTTTGTCTAGCGCCTTGTTTGGTGATAGAACGCATAATGTGAATACCTTGGTCTAATGAACCAATGTACGACATATATTGGTCTCACAAACCAATCTACGACACACAATAGTCAAAAGTACCAATCTATGACGTATAATGGTCTAAAGAACTAATCTACGACATACAATGGCCTATCGAACCAATCTACGACATATTATGGTCTCACAAACCAATCCACCGCTTGTATTGGTCTCACAAACAAACAAAAATTATGGAACTAATATTAACATAATATTGTTAAATAACTCTACGTTTATGTAACGTATTAGGCCGCTCTGTGCGTCTGAACTTCGTATATCAATATGAATCAAGGATTTATCCAATATAAATCCTTACATCTTACAAAACAAATCAAATATATTATTATAAAATATTCTTAATATAACTAAGTGTAGAAAGTATGTAAAGACATATTGTAAGTAACTTAAGTCCCAAGATAAGTATTTAAAAGCGTAATAATTCTTACACGGTCGGAACAAGTAACTACTAATTGTTCATTTGCAAAGGCATTGTAAGTCACGGAACGTATATGTTCCGTTGCGGAGGATTCACTCTTTGGTCGGTCGGTTCCGCCGATCGGTCGGAATTCACGGCATATGACGATATACGGAGGGGCCATTAAGCTTTTTTCCCTTCAGTCATGACTACCAAAGGATGCTTACAATAGAGGGTTAAATTAGATGCATCTTTGGCTTTGGAAAAGTTGAAGGTTATTGCAATGGAATATTTATGATACTACAATCTCTTACCCCTCTAAAAGTTTTATATTAATTTCAAAGATAATAGGTAGGTATTAATATTTCTTGACACTGTTGGCTGGAAATGTCTAAAAGATCTTTAGTTATTGCGAACACGACGATAATAGGTCCTAATCGCGTGATGTATCATGTGCTATAGTAGTATTTAAATAGTGTATTATAAGCATTGTAAAGTAGGGAGGTAGGTAATCGATACAGCATACATTGTTTAGTGTCTATACTTTCTTGACATTCTAGGCTTCTCTTTATAGAACATTATATTACATTAATCAACAGTTTCTGGTATTAACTGGTACAATATGCAGTAATTATTGTTATTGAGATTGCGGCTATTTTTTGTGTTTGTGAAGATATTCGAAAAGAAAAAATAGAACTAAACTAAATTTAATATTTATAAATGATACAATATAAGCTACCAATTACCAAATGGTATTTGTAGTCAACGAGTCTCAGTGTGACAGCGTCTGACTCTAAACGCGGGAGTGATGTTTTTAAAATGTTTTCACTTCTTTGCTCAGGTTAGGCGGAGCGCGGCTTTGACTTCCGCTACTTAACACGCTTTGCATCGAATTCTGGGAATGGAATGTCATGATACCTTTTTCTAATTACCTTTAGCGGGATAAAGCGTGACCTTAAAACTTGATATTTAGCGTACAGTAAGAATAAAAAGAACGTTGAGGAAATATGGATTTTAACGTGCAGATGTGTACGTTCTTTTTATATATTTTTGTCTTTTAAAATTCATATATTAACATTTTAATATATTTATCACAAATAATTTTATCTTCAATTAAGTCATTTCGCAGATCACGTATTCTGATCAGGTGTAATTAAGGTACGAAACCGACGGAATACGATATGTAGATCAACATAAATATGCCATTATGAGAATTGTGGAATTATAATTTAAATATTAGATATTAATAAATTTTGTACAGAACATATAAAATATTTAAGAAAACCTTAATTTCGAATAAATGTATTTTGAACAAACTTAGTTGTTGTGTATATATTCATATTAGATGGCTTATTTTAGAATTCCACGTTTAAAATTTTTTACAACTGTCTACAGTAACAGGTAGACTGATATGACATTCGTTTGTTTGTTAAAATATATACTCTATAAAAGGTAACATGTGACTATGTTTCGTATTGGTGCGTAGCGCAGCAGAAAGGCCAGCTGGCGCAGGCCGTCAACCGAGAATCCTGCCAATGCCTGTATTTTCAAAACTACGAATACATGTTTATATTTTCACGCAATAGACACTTTAGTTTTTTCACCTCAACTTCAGACGTTGCATGCTGAGTAACTGCACTCAACCCTTACGTGTTGTTTTACCAGACTAAGTAAATAAATGGTAATCAATACTTAGGATTAGAAAATATTTTTGAAAAAACGTATAAAAACTTGAACACAGCGGGATTTAAGCCCGTGCCTTTTAGATACCGTCCAAGCGCTCTGACCGCTAAGCCATGCATTCTACAACCAGCTGCGTCAAAATTCTTATACGTTTGTTACACCTTATTTCTGTTGTTAGGTGCCAGAGGCGGTGTTACGATACCTAAGAGGTACAGGTTTGAATCCCGCGAATCGAAGACGTCTTTTCAAAAATGTTTACTAATCCTAAATGTGTCACAATACCTTAAAAATAGTAAATAGTAATCAATACTCCAAAATAGAGATCGAATTCACAACCATCGCGTTAGCATATTATGATTGTCTAGTTTTTGTTTTTTTTTTTTTAACATAAGCTAGAAGCTACACTAAAATTCATATTTATATATGATACAATATATAAGCCCATTACCAATTACCAAGTGGTATTTGTGGTCAACGAGGCGCAGTCTGAGTTCGCTCAGGTTATGCCAAGCGCGGCTTTGAGTTCCGCCACTTAACACGCTTTGCATCGAATTCTGGTGAAAAGATGGAAACGGAATGTCGTGACACTTTTTCAGACTAACTTTTACGGGATAAGTGTGAAGCTTAAAAAAAGTGATATTTAGCGTATAGTAAGAGTAAAAAGAAACGTTGACGAAATTTGGATTTTAAAGTTCACGTCTATACGCTAAAATCCACATTTCCTCAACGTGTTTCATTGTCTAATACATATTAGACACATAGCTTGTTAAAAATACTTTTTACAATTATAAAATTCTTGAATGAAAAAGTAATATTTTTAAAATATAAACCATCATTTATTGCAAAATTTTCTTTACATTTTGAATTTTAAATTGAATTGAATTTGAATTTTTTGAAGGTTTTGATTCGTTTTTTCCCTCGATTGCTGATCGAACACATAACCGATCACGTTTACAGTCAAACGCTGTCCCACTGCGCCACGACCAAAATTTTTTGTAATAATTATATTTAAAATGACATCAGTTCAGCTGTGATTTAGAGGATATATTTAGCTAATGTGTCTCTTTATATTCACACGATTTATAAAATTGATTGATTAACTACCAAGGTTTTGTTCAAAACAAAACACAATTTATATTTAGTTTAAATTATGTCTGTATACAGTATAATATTCTGATTAATGTAGATATACTAGTATTATATCTTCATATAATATTTTAGACATATAATATTTTATAACAGATACATATAATGATTATATAGGTATATACAAGATGCCACCAAAAGTGGAATAGACACGGTAAACAAAATTACTGTAAATTTAAAAGCACGTGAACGGGCAACTAGCATTTACGTTCTTTACAACAATACGCGATTATTGAAAAATTAGATATGAAATAAAAAATATTTATTGGTTTCAAATTATTTTATAAAATATATTCTGTAATTTTTAATTTAGTAATATGTTTAATTGTAATATAACCAACAATATTACAAACCAAATATTTCTTATAGCATTTATTAATCATTATTACGCTACAGAGTGTTTCACATTTACTTTATAAGGTTATAACTCTTTATCTTTACCATTAAATTATAAATGTAAAATTTGATAAAACAAAGATAAATCGTATTTTCTTTTCTTGCGCCATAAAAGTTAAAGAGACTTAGCAATACCTAATAAAATAATGTATATTTAAACTTTTTACCGTAATTAAATGCTAATTTTAATTAAATTTAGAACATGTACCTGTAGAACTGTATAAACAAAATTGATAAATATAACGATTTCTGTATAGAAGAAGCTTTATCTTTGTTTGCAGTAGGCTCGTTACACACACGCATATACACAGTATAGAATATTTCCTTACCTGACGATTTCTAGTAAGTCGTACAATTTGTAAGCGGTGTTAAAGTAGTTCATTATAAAACTGAAATATACTTAATGGATATCTAAATTTCAATCTATTATCTCACAATGTATGAAAGCTACCTACCAGACCACTGGGAGCTAAAGCTATTGTAGACAAATTTAATTTATAGCACAGTATATTTCGCTGTGGTGGCTTAGAATTGTGAATTGCAGAAAGTGTCAAGAAGAAAGATGAGCATAACAATCCTCGTCTCTTACATTAGGAAAGTCTCAAGTAAATCCATTTCTCATTTTCAATGGTAATGTTTCCTGCAAAGGCCCTTACAAGTGACATTAAAAGTCACAAAATACGTTTGTAATAAATTATATTTTAAGTCAGAGACAAGTGTCAAAATTGATGACCAGCATTAGTTTATAATCAATAATGTTAAATGTAATTATACATTTGTAACTTTAATCTCTAATAAATCATTTTTTACATTACCTACTTTAATATTATTGTAAATATCTGCAATGTAATTTTTAAGATTTCCTTTTCTCCTGTTTGGATTGATGCGTACGTTTTTACTAGAGGGGTGAAAATGTAATATTTTTTCAATAGAATTTAAAATAAATTAAAAACTTAATACTATAATAAAAAAGTGGTAAAAAGTTAGATTAAATCGAAATTTCACATGGATAGTTCAAGTAAGATTTATTGGAGTATATTGGAATATTTATATACATAGTTCAAAGAATTCGATTAACCCCAAAATATATATTTCGTTATTATCGAGTGTTGGCTTGGTTGCCCTAAGCAAACTTCTACGATATTAAGTAAACTAACTCAATAGACCCTCTCAGAATTACCTTTGGCCTTAACGAAAACTTTCCGAACTCCATCGGCTTTTTCATTGAGAAGTATATGAAAAAAAGGACATTTGCTTATTGTATAATAAATTATACTCTTTCAGTGTTCACTTTCACAAACTGAACAAAAATATATATGTATATGTATATTTTTGTTCAGTTTGTGAAAGTGAACACTGAAAGAGTATATATATGTATATGTATATGTATATATATATATATATATATATATATATATATATATATATATATACATATACGTGTTTTTCGAGAGTCAACATTGCTCGCTGAAATATGTTGAACCGGCCAAAAATAGAGGGTAAAGTGTTTTGCCACAAGGTTCGCTTTGTCTTCTCTGTAATGCGTAAAAAATCATGAAGTGGCAAATATAAGGATAACTTTTAATCCTGTAAGTAAAAAATACGAACAGTATCAGAGCAAAATATTACTAGCAAGTTAGACTGATTGATTGAGTACACGTGCCGTCACACGTGAAAGTAATTAACAGTGTAGCAGAGAGCTCAAGCGGGAAATGGTTCACTGTGATTCAGAATTAAATTATCCTCACTTGCAATAAGAGCAGTTGTACCTAACATAGAATTATTACTTTGTCCCGTTATTTAATATAAAACACATTTAATAATTCTAAGTTATGCTTTTAATGTGACACATATTATTGTGCGATTTGCAATTGATTTCTTTGTTTGATCCCCCCACTCGGGGGAATAATTTAATTAAAAAAATACTTTCATTTCTTATGGTAAGGTAAATCAACAGGGTGTCTTGACACTATGTTCTCTCCGATCACTTTATGATGCGAGATAATGGATAAAGCTGAAAAAAAAAAGATTTTGACATTATATTTATAAACGACATGTTCATTTATGAATACATTTAAAAAGTAAAAAGCCTTAGACAAGTAACAAAAGACATTAGACAAGTGCTTTTAGTTACATAAAATAAATAGAAAAAAGCTTTTTAAAATTATTTATAGAAATAATGCTGTATAAAAGTCTATTAATAATATATTTTTTAACTATCTGTTATACATGCATTTTATGTTATCAAAGTGTCCATTTGATTCAGCTTTATTCAACAAGGAAGCAAATTAAGGGCAATAGTTTAAAGTTTCTTTTACCTTTTTCTCATTTCGCTTCGGCACGTCTCAAAGTTAATAGATCAAAGGGCGACTTTGATGTTACTTTTTAACTCTTAAATCGAGCTCCTGTCGCCTCTCATAAAAATGTTTTAGCGTATTGTATTCAAAAGATTCCTTTTCATAAAGCTTTTCAATCAAGTTTTCCCGACATAATTTTGATTAAGTTGATTGAATTTAAAAAAATAATTAGGAAATTTACATATAACAGTTAATTGCAATGCTTTTAATGATTAATCGTATAACATTTGAATAAATATGTAACAAGAGCCATCTCTCTTAAGTTTACATCCAACCAATTATGGATTTCTATTTTTTTCATGCTATAGCTTGAAAACTTGTCGCTAATGAAGCGTAACCACAACCTTATGACCTAAATTTAGAAGTTCCCCAATTTTTAGTAGACTATTTAAACGACGATTTGAAAGCAGCCAATTGTCTTTTTGTCCAGGATGTTTCTATCTACCCTGCTGTACGGGATAAAACGTGAAGCTGCTTTTAAACTATGTTGTTAGTAAACATTTTTGAAAACACGTATAAAAATTTGAACGCAGCGGGATTCGAACCCGCGCCTCTTGGATACCGTCCAAGCGCTCTGACCGCTAAGCCATGCGTTCTACTACCAGCTGCGTCGAAATTCTTATACGTTTTGTTACAACTTATTTATGTTGTTAGCATCTCTGTAGAGAGATTTTTACAAATTTCTACTACTTAAAGATTATTAAGAAATAATCGTTTAACAAAAGAGATTGCTATTTTATTTTAATATTTACTATTTTTAAAGTGTTATTCCACACTTAGGATTAGAAAACATTTTTGAAAAAACGTATAAAAATTTTTATACCTTATTTTAGCAATCTCTCTTGTTAAACGATTATTTCTTAATAATCTTTAAGTAGTAGAAATTTGTAAAAATCTCTCTACAGAGTTGCTAACAACATAAATAAGTTGTAACAAAACGTATAAGAATTTCGACGCAGCTGGTAGTAGAACGCATGGCTTAGCGGTCAGAGCGCTTTGACGGTATCCAAGAGGCGCGGGTTCGAATCCCGCTGCGTTTAAATTTTTATACGTTTTTTCAAAAATGTTTTCTTATCCTAAGTGTGGAATAACACTTTAAAAATAGTAAATATTATGTTGTTAGTATTGATTTTTACAAAAAAGTTATTATTTTTGGCATACAAATTTTATGCGACGGCTGTAATTTTATGAAGTTTAACAATAATAGCATATTTTTTTTGTTAAAAAAAGGATGTCAGGAGGATGAGGAGTTCAAATAAATTGAAATCGTAAAATAGGTAAATTTCTTTTGCAGATCAAAATAGCCTACGATTTATAACCATACGCGAAAAACTGTAATACTACTGTTTAAAATGTTGCCATAATTTTTTTAAAGTAATAAGATGTAACTGTAGTTATCAAAGAATATGTAGATAGCGTAATTCCAATTCTAGGGTTAACTTCTGTAGCTATGAAAATTGTTGCCCGAATAGAGTTAAATTCTCATCGTTTACTTGAGAGTGCAGTCGCGTCCGCTTTAACAAACTTTTATTACTTCTATTGCATTTATTTTAATAGTTCAGGGAATCTGTTTTCATGGATTAATGTAACAAGAAAGTTTTTAAATATATTCCTTAACAAGATAAGCTGAAAGGTCTAAATAAAAGTAACGATTATTTGTTTTTGATTTAAATATAATTTAAAGTGTGACAAGTGTATACCATGATTAAAAACCGAAAATGGTCGGTGGCTAAAAAGGTTGCAACTCATTGTGGTCATCAAAAAATACTATCATAAGGAAATCGTAATAATAACGAAGAAAAAAAAACTACTTTCCTTGTCGTCACTACGATGGCTGTCGCAATGAAAACGCCCAGGATTTATTGGAGGACGGTCTAGCCTAGGGCCGCGAAGTAGCTTGTGCCAAATAATTTGGAAGTCAATCTATTATTAGCTTTATTACGTGACAGCTATTGGCTATCAGTGGACTGATTTGTGTTTTTGCGAGTCACCTTAACATAGGGCTTTCTCCGAAGGGAATCGGAGAGTTGAATGCGACCACGTTAAAATATCCTAGAAGGCGATCAGGTTTGAAAAGTTAATTGCCACATCCATCACGTAACTCTAGATAATATCAATTTCAATTAAATACATATTCTATACAATAATTTTAAACAATTACATTAGTTTGCAACTGTATCATTTTTACCTAATTTTGTGTTAAATTAAAATATAATGTACATTTTAACGAAAAAATGAGAAAAAACATTGAAACGAAGATTCACGGCGGGAAATATACCTAGAGCATACGATTTGTTTGATTTAGACCCTGACAGCTGCAATTTGAATCTCGATCGAATCTTTATTTATGCAATTAAAATTCAATTTGCATTTTCATTTAGGTTTTAAATTTACATTTTTTAATTTATTTCCGTGTGAAAATATCGTTAGGTTTAGTTACGGTAAGTTTTATTAATAATATCTATTTACACGATCATTGTTATATTATTATTAACATTATATTTCTCAAAAATGGTGATAAAATATAAGATTTTAGTATGTTACTACTGTTTACATTTCTATTACAATATGTTCCATAAATAAAAAATAAATTAATAATAAATATTCACTTAATCACAATTTAATAAATACACTCATATTTCGATGGTGTCCTAATTTAACTGTAAATACAAAATTGAAATATACGCATTTTAACGCACAATTTACCCTCCGTCCGTAATAAAAGTGCATAAAGACTGTGCTATCACTACTAGCTGTCACTGTGATAGTTTATATGCGCATTATTTGAGTGGTAAAGCCGAATGTTTATGGGGCATCATTATCATGAAAATTTGGCTGAGCTTCTCCAATTTTCGTGGAATCCCAGTTGTAAAATGTTGAAAATATATGGGTATCAATGCCAATATAGGGCCAACTCGCACGGTTTAATAGAGAACAAAATTTTCTGTCCGTGTATTTAAGATGACCCAATTGCTTAGTAAGTGATTGCTTGTTTAGATTACTATTGTTTTCTATGGTTTTAATATCTGAATTTACATTTGGTAGGTAACGAATTGGTAAAACGGGTCCTAATGTTTCATTTTGCATAGTCAGCCTGTTCCTCAGTACAGAACTCAATAATTAAACTTAAAAAAACTCTTTTAAATACAAGTCTTTTTATGTCAACAATATCATAAGAAAAGAATTAGTATTTTTTTATTGAGTAACGTACAATTAAAACGAAATACATTTATCTTTCAATATTAAAGTCATTACATAAAAGCTTCACCTATAAGCCGTCGTCACTTCACAATTTTCAAATATTTCCCTAATTACAAATATAACTGAAGCATTATTCGTTTGCTGAAACAAGTTGTTGACATAAATCGCATTCCTTTGGGACTAGCGATGCGGAACCGTCACAGAAGGTTCCATGGAACATATTTATAGACATCTGCACTGTTTACTGATCAATTTTGTTGAATTTTTAAAAATATTTGTTTAAAAACGTATTTAGATCTCTAGAAAGAGGCCGTCGTGGCGCAGTAGGACAGCGTCTGACTGTAAACACGATTGGTTGTGGTTTCGATTCCATTTGGGGAAATGATTATATTTAAAATTTACTCTTATGTCTCAATTCTGGTAAGGTAAAGCGCGGCATTGGGTTCACCGCTCAACACGCAATGTCTCGATTTTTAGCGAAAAGCAGTCAACGGAGTTTCTTGACACTATAGTCTCTGATAAAGTGAGGCTTTTATTAGTTTAATATTTATTTGTAACAACGCTTTCCTAATACTTTACAATATATAGTATTTAGTTAAATATTATTATTTTATCTGTAAAAAAAATAAAACTGTTATGGATAAGAAATAAATATAGTAAAAAAATAAAAATAATTTTGGATGACTGAGTTTTTAATGTTAGTTTTCTCAATGTGCAACACATTAAGTATTTACTCTGACAGAATTAATTTATTATGAATTTATTCAAGTATTTAAGTAAATATTTTATTTAAAATTAATCAAGAGTTGAAACACGTATACAGTTTTAAACAATAAAAGAAATGTTTACTCTGAAGCAGATTTAAATCTTAAGACTGTATAAATCACTCGACCGTCGTATACATTTCCGGCGATTGCATTTTCTGTTTGAATTCAACATAAAGCCAGAATCGGTATTGGCATAGTGAATTCAATATTAACTCTTGAAATATACAATACTACCAATATAAATATTGTTTTCGATTTTGAAATAAAACTAAAATATACATGTCATTATTTCTTAGTTTTTTGCTCTCCGTATAATGAGGGTAGTCGGAGACAATCTAGTGCCAAGACACTCCATTGACTGTTTCCCCTAAAACCGAGCATACGAGCACATTGCATGTATAATGGTGAACTCAACGCCGTGCTTTGATTTACCTGATTCTTTTATTTTCAAGCATGAAAAAAATATTTTTAAATTAAGTCCTTATAGTTTAAATATTCGTTGGTTTGTCTTATACCTCGTTGTATATACGTATAATATGTGTAGAGACCCAAATCGAAATACTTGACATGTTTATTTTTAAAACTGGGTCAATTATATGATCAAAAATATTCAGAAATATGATAGACTTTATAAGAAAAATATTAACTACATAAAATTTGAACAATATTTTGGAAATCCTAGTAGGTACCTTATAACGAATGTACATACCTATGATGGTTATTTCACGATGTTTAACATGTCAAACCTTACGTCCACATGTACAATGACGTGTGGCGTTTATTTACTTTGTTACTCTAAACAAAAATTTAAACTTATTTTTAATAGTATCATTATAATGCAAATAAAAAACGCATTCTTTGCAAATCATAGGCGGGAATTATCACCCTTGGGACTATATATCAAGTGGCACGTTATAAATAGCTCGTATCAGAAACACTGATTTATAAGGGGCGAAAAATTATTACATACGGCTGATAGAAGATTCGGAGTTAGGGTCGTAATAAAGCTCAGGATATCGTGGTAAAAAAGATTATTTTATTCCTTTAGATGTCAGCATATCTTTCTCCTTTTTTTTACAGTATTTGTTGCTTGGTACTCAAATGCTTATATGCTATAAAATATTTGTACACTAGTATAAGTTTTTATGTTTATGTATAGAAATCTTATTTATCTTACCAGAACGAAAAAAATAAAATAATATATTGAGGTTATTGGTGTGCAGTGAGTGACCACACACTGGGTTCTGTTTGCGAATACTGCGACGATGAAAAAGCGTAAGACTAAAATATATATGATATAAAGTTCAAAAAAATGTTACGAGTTTCTAATACCACATTTTAAAACTTATTATGTTAAGAGACTTTTAATGCTTTACCAACACAAATATTTGTTTCACGTGGACGTTGAATTGCTTACCTAATTACTTACAAGCTGTCAATAAATTACCTCGTAAGTACTTAAATACGCATAAAATCTGGCTCCAAGTGTAACATACCAGGGAGCAACACATTACCTCCCCACACTACCGACCTATTTAATCACTGTAACTGTGGCTAATGCGGAACATTATTTTAGCGAAGAAAGCTCGGAAATATGGTCGGGGCGTGTCGTAATACAAAATATTAGACCATTAGATCTCGTGTTCTGACAAACTAGCATGGAATAGCAAGTGATATGTGGCAGCATAATATGAGGAATAACGAAGTATTATTGTTATTTTCATAGTTTTTAACTATTTAACGAGGTCCCGATGTAGGCTTTCGCTTATTCATTTTTTTATTAAATTTTTCCTGAGTTATATAAATTAAATACCTATATATCTTATAGTTTTACGTATAATATACCAAGACATTTTATAGTAGATATTTAAGAAAATCGTATTGGAAGTTTCTTGACATAGAAGAGAAGTAACGTTCATTTCAGCCACTTAAAACGTAATATTTCGAAAGCAGGCGGAGAGTAGTGAATCTTGCTATATTCTCGCCGATTAGTCTGCTTTTTGGAGTAAACATTTATCGAGAGGCGCTTTTTATTGAGTGGATTGCAACAACATCTTCAAGAAGAAATAAAATAAAATGCAATTTGTTTTTAAAATAGAAGCAAAGTTACTTCGACGGAGTTTTATGGCATTAGACGAGAGCTCGATGAAGGATTACGGTGAAAAGCTAGACATTAGTCTTGTAGTAGATAGCAATAAACAGTTAGTGGAAATTGAACAACGTGATAGTAAATGTTACATTTTAAACATGATTTTTATTTATATAACACTTGCACATGCACATGGATCATTAGAATTTTTTTTTTATTTTAAAGATACACTCATCGACAAATAGTTAAAACTAAATAGCAATTGGGAATTGTAAATATTTAATTGCCTAGTCTATTATTATCCTATTAGATAAATAAAAAATACGCTTTGAAAAAATTGCATTTAATTGAAAAAAAATACTACTTAAGTTTTTTCAGTCTGTCGCCGTCTACTGCTGAACGTATGCTTTCGTACCAACATTTCCGGTCTTGGTGAAAGTGCATCCATCCGCTGCCGGCTACCTTCTTTCAATGTTATGTCTATCGTGCTGCAGGATGTCTCATACTATGCTTGCCTAGGCGCGGTTTCCACTGTAACACGTGACGGTTCTATCTGTCTTTACGTCAGGAAACATGGCCGGCCCAATCCCACGTTAGCTTATTGATCCCGCAATGTCGGTTCGGTCCGATACTTTGGTTCTTTAGTAAATTAATGATTTCATTATGAGAAACATTTTTCCTTATCATTATTCCGTAGCTTGCTGAGTGATCTTTAATTTGTAGACCAGGTGCTAGTGTTTAGGCTCCGTAGGTCATTACAGGTACAATTCACAGATTAAAAACTCTAATTTTTAAGCACTGTGGGACAGACGACATAAAGATAGGAAGTACCTTCCCAAGTGCCGTCCAGTCAAGGCGTTTTTGCTTGCAACTTATGCCAGCCAAGTTGGATACAGTGGCTAAGTTATACATAATCTTGCCCAACTTCAAGAGTAGCAGCATTTACGATCACTGGACTCGAAGATTAATATTGAACATAATTTTCGAGTTGGCAAGATTCATCTCGAGTTAGAATCGTCCTGAAGAATCGACCATTGATATTACGTCCGTTCTAGTCGAGCGACTTGAAGACACCTTCAAAGCAGCAGTAAACAGTTTCGGGGAAATTATGTCTTGTCACACTTAGTCACGATGCTATTTTGTCGCTAGATAAACTATCTTTAAAGAAACCATACTTAGTGTTATGTAAAATTTGTACTTAAACATTTGTTTGTACTAGTCATTTCAAAAAGCTTTTCCTTATGAGTGTCACGGGCCTCACGAAATGCAAGATTCATAATTATCTCTGGGCTATGAAAAGGCGTCGGTGTCTTATCGTCTCCGAGTACCAATTAGGAGATGTAGTCTATTTTTCACAGATTTTCTAATTAAAGGGACTTTGTTTTCTTAAAAAGCCTTTGTTTGAGTCATGACCTACAAAGCCATGTTACGAAAACGAGCAAACAATGAAATAGGATATTCATAAAAAAAGAATATATTTTAAAATAGATTAAAGAAATCAATAATACAAAACACGTTTTAATTTTAACTTGTTTATAAAGTAACATACAACTAACCACATTTGACTATATCGTAGCAAGAAGACTGAAAATGTTTGACACATTCAAAAGTTTCAATAAACAAAGACACATTTTCATAGTGTTGTAATGTGGGACCCTTTTCAAGGGCATCTTAATGGCTAGTGTGACACTTTAGAAAAGGGTATAATTTATCTGAGCTAAATTCAGTTGGCAGCTTGCCCTTAATTATAGTTTAACTTACTCGCCGCAGCTGCCCGTTGTTGCTTCAAAGTTACCTAATGTAATTGGAATTTATATATGCATGTACGTGTATTGAATACGTTGGTATATATGATATCTAAAAGGTCTTGGCTATGATGACTGATTTATACAATACCCCACTGCTAATAAATTTAATCCTAATTTTAAATTAAACACATCAGAGCGGGAAAATGATAATAACAACGGCGTCTAGCATTTTTAAAATAATAGTATAATTATAATAGTATGTACTTATATGACATACAAGATACCACACCATACCAGCTTATTCAATAAGGCCTGTTTTTTATTCAAATCACTTGTTGTGTTGTTATTTTGATTTTTGCTATAGCTTAATTGCTAAATTTTTCTGTGAAATGAATAATTTAAAGACAACTTTAACATGAAGTTCTAGAATTTATTTTTAAAAATATTTTTGTAAAATCTTTTGAAAAAATTATTGCCTTTTTTGACTTTTTATTTATTCGAAAAATGTTGCTTATTTTAAAAAAAGGAACGATGACTTATATATTATGTCTTGTTCTTAGCTTCACATTTTATGATTACGGGAATTCTCAGTGTTTAGAAAATATAAAAATTAATAAATAATCTTCAATAGTTACTAGTAATTTGTAATAGCTAATTAAACTAATATTAGAAGAGTTACATATGTGCATATATTTAGTATTTACTCTCTTAAAGCAAGCAAACTGCCGAAACACTATTTCATTCACCCTGTAATACAATGGAAGGCTCTTGGCTATATTTCGTCCATGCCTGTAAATTCACAGCTATAAATTTTGGTATTGGTGTAATTGAAATACTAACTACTATTAGTAATATCGTTCTATTTGATTTTATTATGGTTACGTCTCCAATAAGTACACTGTAATAAGTATGTAGTTAATTGATTTTTTCTTCGTAAACAGAGCGTTGGTCCCTTAGGACTAAGACTGTGTTTTCATATTAGCTATATATAAAAGTTATAGACGAAGGTCATTGGTTGTATTATAAAAGATAAAATTTAGCTTTCAGAATTTTACGTTATAAATATTTATTTGACATTCAAGATTGTGATTAATATGTAATCACAAGACGAAAAATATATTCAGCTGTAAATAGCCCGAGTATTTATAAGTTTAGGCTTGTATAAATATTAGACTGGTTTTGAATCGAAACAGATGACATATTCCTACCTATTTAATAATTTTTATATTTTACTTCTTTACTTTATCAAGTACGTTTAACTATTACGTTAACAAATATTTATTATAGGTATATAAAAACTCAAAGAAACAGTTTACAGTTGCATAAGTGCCCATAATGGTGTCAGGTAATTTAAAAAAATAACTATTTACGTAACTTTTTTTGCTTTCCGCGAATATACATATTTGATTAATTAAACTTTAAAATAAATAACAATGGCTTAAGTCACAAAATTAACTTAAAAGTCATTAAGCCAATTAAAACATCGAGTGAAGAAATCAACGTCCCTTCCAAATTGCCCTTAGAAGTTAAAATGAAGAATAATGGAACGTTCGACAATATAGAAAATAATATTAAAACGAGGAATTGGAGTAGATTTACTTGTAGGAACGATACCTGACGATACCTACATACGTACATTAAATCCTTTTCAGCTTGTCACCTCATAATTATAATATTATAAATTATATAATTATAAATTATATAATTATAAATTATATAATTATAAAAAATATATATAATGTATTTTTTTAATATTTGTTTTGTAAGAGGTGGAGTATAAATGCATACAGATACATAAATACTATTACACTCTTGGTATAAATTAAAGTATACTTCAATTATATTATTGGTTGGCATTCTGTATCTTCGAAAACTTTTTGCTTATTATATCTTACTCTTTTCTCGTAGCGTGCAGAGAGAACTTATGGGATCCAACTTCTCTACGGTAATCTGCACCTTTTATCACGGTTTACAAGTTACCTGTATCGTTTAGAAGATACTACGAAGGCTTAGGCCTCGTTCGGGCCAGCTAGGGATATACAGCTATTCATTAATAACAGGATGGTACAATCTCGTGAAATATGAACCTGCAGCGGTATCACCCACTGACGCTGTTGAATTATTTATGAGGACAGAAAACGCCTATGAATTTAGACTGATCGGGGGATAGCGCGACACGCTGCCGCCCATTATGCCCTATTGTTTATAGGCTTATGGCTTAACCGTCACTTGCAGTGATGGGTTAATTGATGGTATTTTTTAAATTTTAGATATAGATTCCATATGACGTACAATCATTTACGTTAGGAATAACGTGTCACTGCTGTTGCTCAACCTTTGCCATGACGGACAGAACGCTAAGATGAGATCTAAGCTAAGAAGGAGAAAAAGGATTATTAAGGATATTAAAAAATGGGCAGAATGTGCATATCACGACGAAGTCGGATTTGGAGCCAATCAAGTTGAGCATGAAATGGAAGACGGGATCGTATTAACATTAACAAATTATAAATAAAACGTACGGCCGTTTGATTTTGAAAGGGAGAAAATATTGGAGACGTTTGAGAGAGTGATAGGAGAAATGCATATGCTTGCTGATCTGAGGTACCCAAGAAATACTGCAGTCTGTAACCAAAGCGTCACGTAATAGAAGATGAGCTCCAGAATATCGTAATTCAGGTACTGTGTTCATGTCTGTTTTTGGTCTTAGCCTGCTACTATCAATAATTATCGCTTGTGACAAGATCTTCGTTCAAGCAGTTGACAGCCTTGGATAAGTCAGTCAAATGAAAGCGCCTATTCAATTGCAGGTCGTCTGCATATAGATTATAGAAATATGTAAGTCCCAAGAAATTATTGTAGACATACGGGGGCATTTTGTAAAACTGAATGTCTTTCTATAGGCTATTTGATAAAGTTTTTAATTTAAATGTACACATTGTACGTGCTACGTTACAATTTGACCTGAGTATTACGATATATGCCATAATTACTAAATTATACGTAAATTTAATGTTGCCGTAAGCAATAAATGTCACCATTTTGAAGTATTCGATATTTTGTAAATACATTTTATTGTAATAGGGATGCTAAGCTCGAGGATAAATTTAATAAGGCTTAACTTAAGGTACCTCACTCTTGAGTAACTCGGGCCACCGACTCGCCTCTATGAGGGATTAGTGAAAAGTTGCGAAGGATAAGCGCCGCGTCTCGTTAACTACTTCTCACCGTGCCACGACGCAACATAATAATCCTATTATATTGTTTAGCTGGATAAGGTTCAAACTAATATTGGACTGCAAATCGCCCCGAAATAACAAGAGAGTTTAACTCCCTTTACGAAGTCCGTTTAGGTATGCATTAAAATTGTCTATAAAAACGACATAAAATTGAACGACGTCTTCTGATCAGTGAAATATACTTTAACAAAAACGAACTTAACAATGTATTTTTGAATTAGTTACGATATTTGTAAATTGTGACAGAATTATAATGAAATTTTAATATGAAGCCATATTGAAAAAATTATATAAAAGTTGAAAATGATGAAACAAAGTTAGGCTCTATGTCATCATGTTTAAATAACTTTGTTTTTTAATCTAGCAACTTAACATACAATTTTCTATAAGGTTGTATAAGTGACAAGTCACAAATAGAGTTACTTATCGCTAGAAGGCCTTTCCTCATCGTGTAAAAAAAAGAATATAAATACCATTACTGTTTGTTTCTTTTGCACGTTATATATTTTCAAAGGAAGCCTACAAGGTGGATGGTAGTGATTGTTAAATATTGTCTGTCGTATATGTTTATCCCTGTAAAGGTTTTTCTAATAAAAGCACATTTTGTGGAAATGAGGCACGCGTATAAATTTTAATGATTTGTAGATGCGTCCCTATTCAAGGGCTTATTCCTTTACGAACAATGTGAAAACTCACTTGAAAGTTTGTGTCGAAATCCAGCCTCGGGTTATAATTGTGGTTACAATATTTATACGAACCATTAGCGTGAGCGTTATTAATATAAGCAATTATTTTTTGAGCGCTCAATTTTTTCACAAGTTTTATATAAATATACTTGAATATATATGTGTATGAACATCTAGTCGTAGATATGTTTGTAAATTTAGATTTTACAACATTTTTATCTACTCTTTATGTTCTATAAAACTAATAGCTAGTGTCAATATATCATATAAGATGTTTTTAACGTTTAAGTAGAGAGAATCTAGTGTCAAGACCGAGACCTTGCGTGTTAAATGGAGGAACTCAACGCCGCATTTTGAAAACTAGAGCGATAACATGATAATAATTTAGGTATAAACATTCCCCCGAGTGGGAATCGTACTCGTCATCTATCGAACTATCGTTAATACAGTCAAGTGTACCAGTGTATCACGATGGCCTCGGTACAAAGTTATACATATATAATTAATATACATAAACTAAATAATAACGGTATTATTTAGTTTATGTATATTAATTATATATGTATCCAATACGGATTGGAATAACTAACAGTGGTTGCGTTATGCCAACAAATTCATCAAATTAGTCGCAAAAAAGCAATAAAATAAAGAAGTATTCGTAATATGTAAAGTTGTTGTCTATTTCAGACAAAGTTTTATTAAACATTTTAATGATGGTGTTTTGTGGAACCCTTTTCAGGGACACACACCACTTTAGCAAAGGGGAGAATTTATTTGTACTTACTTTACACAAACTTAACTTTTAATTACATTTTAAATCATATGTTATATTTTTATTAGAGACATGTATAACGTAAATATTATGTTTATCATTTTATTTTTAAATAAATATAGAAAAGACATAGGCACGTAGCGGCTGGTTAAGAAGTCACGCCCGAAGGGACCAGGTGAAAGGTGAAGCCGACCTCGACCGATTTCACATTTTACCTTTTGTTTTAATAAATTGACTTCTCTTCTGCTCGATCTTTTTGTTATTTTTGTTTTTCAAGTATCATACTATGAATATAAAACATTTGGAAGCACATAATCATATTGTGTTATATTTCTGCATGTTCAAATACAACGATTCCGTGCACTCTAATTGCTGAAATCTTGATATATAGCAAATTTAATACTTGGGTTTATTTTTAATGAAAAAAATGTAATATACATGAAATTAAAAATAATTATCTTCTCACTTTATCACGTTACATATATTTAGTTAGTGGCCAACGTGGCCCAGTGGAATAGCGTCTGACTGTAAACACGATTGGTTGTGAGTTCGAAGCCCACTCGGGGATATTTTAAATTAAATATTTTTTTCTCCGCTCTGGTAAGTTAAAATTGAGTTTGTCACGTAACATGCAATGTCTCGATTTTGCGCGGAAAGCACTCGACAGAATGTCTTGACTCTAGATTATCTCTGACGACTCTCTGCTATGCGGGATGACGCCGCTTTTTATTAAATTAAATTCATTATTAAAACGTATTAAGCTAGAGCTAAATACATACATGAATTACCAATATTTTAGTGCAAAAAACCTTATATAATATCTTTTGAGCTTTTTTTTATATTTAAGTGAACTATACCACAGTACACTTGATTAGTTTATTAATTCACAAAGGAACGCCACTGTCCATTACATAAAAGTAGATGTAAAAGTGGCAAGATAATACTAAGGCATATGAGAATGCTTATAGGAAAATTCTATAAAGTGCCCTTTGAGCGAGCAGGACTGACCCGACTCAAAGGCTCCCGCTAATGGCTTATGCTGACGTGTTATCACACCCGACCGAACTAAAAAGACATTAGTGCATGGCTTCACACAAAATATTTTGTGTAAAGAAATGTATGGTTTTAAAGGGTTAGTAGCTACAGTTACGTTTAGTACGTATTGAAAGAAGAATCATGCCCCATGGGAGTTCTGCGTATTATATGAATATAAGTAAGTTTTTGTTTGTCTTTTATATTACTTATTGTTTTAAGATATGATAATATTTGTACTTACGAAAGGGATTTCTTACTCCATAGCCCAAATAGGTAATAATCTTTTAAGCCATTAAAATTAACTATTAAAGTAAAGCTGTAGGAAAATCAAGTCTTAAATAATTTCAGCTCAAGCAAATTACGTATTCACTATCAATTATTTGGTATATTAATCAATGATGGCTATAATTAAATAAAATCCATTTATAAATTATTGGATTAACAATGATAAAGCGGAAATTTCGAGCTTCCGATCGAGTAATCCAATAGTAATTGGCGGCATTATTTGATTAAGTATTGAAAGTCATTATTAACTGCAGTCACGTGCAAGTATTTATGCTTTGCTCAAAATTTGAATAATGTACAGTACATTAATATTGACTTATAAAATTATAGAATATTGCAATCGTGACCGTAGCATTTCTCATTTATGCGTTATTACAGAACTATGCTAGTAAGGGCTTCTCATCATCTTTGACATGCGCGTTTACAGTTAATAGGAAACAATTACGCTTCAAAAGATAAAGCCCTATAACAGACAGAGGGATGAGCAGGGTGTAGGTGTAATAATCATACTCCTTGGGTACGGACGGACTGACAACTAAATATGATATGTTATACGTAAATGAGGAAAAATGTTTAAACGAATATCAAAATTCTCAAGTCTATCGAAAGTATGTTGATGAACTTTGTGAAACCAAGAACACAGAAGGCCTGAACAATCACAAACTTGAAGATAATATTAGTTTGATCTTATGAATGCAATCAAGTTAATTTTCAATTTCAACTGTGCTAGGCTGACTATTTACTTTAAAATATTAATATGAAGTTACAAATTTTAAAACAAGTTTTTGTTTTTTTTTAAATAATATGACACTTTAAAACTCCGCCGTAAATATTTAAAAAAAATACTACAGAGCCTTAAAATGGCACATAAGTACAACATAAATAAAATAAATTATTTGAAACAGTATTCTATATAAATAAATATACTCATCATTTTAAAAAATGTAAATTAAACAGGGTTTGTGTGACACAAATAAATTGTCTACGTAGCTCCTTAATTTCCTTGGAGGTATCCTAATGTACTCAATTTGGTCTATAGTCTTCACCTGGGATGTATATATGTTTAAATCTTATCAAATTTCTGAATATTAACACTACTATTGTATTGATACAGTGATAGATACCGAGGTTCGGTGATTGTGGGTTTAAATCCGAAAAAATATCATTTATTTGAAATAAAAATGACAGATCTCTCCACATCACGAAAGATCTCTGTTTAGATGATAAAAAGAATAGAAATTCGTCGTATAGTACTCCCAGTAATAGTACCCATGTAACTACATTCTAAGTAGGTAAAAATAAACTGTATATCGCGTATAGTCGGTATTTAACTAATTTAGGTAATCATAGTCCCCCCAACAAGCCTAAATGACTGTTATTTATAATGCCCAATAATTTCACTGGCTTAAAAAGAACTTTCTTTATTAGGGCTTTGACACTTCTTACATCCAGGTGTAGCCTATTTGTGAACATTTTGTCCCAAGGTATCCATAACCCAACGTCGAAACGCCCACGATTCTGATAACGTTTAAAAGGTTTATAACCCTCTTAAATAAACTTAATGGCTCTGGGGAAGTTTTTCGTTTTACCCCTTAGGGGTATTACGCAGTGTTACGATACGATTTATTCACCGTTTATAGACTTAGAACCAGTAAGGCCGGTTACAACGTTTGTGTCAACTAGATTTAACGATTTATTGTGGTGATATTGATCAACGAATGGTAAACACTTCAATTTTTATACTATATTAGGAATAAAAAAAATGAAATAACAATGGATAGAGGTGAGTGAATTAATTGATAATTGCTTAGTAGTAATAAATATAATCTATGTTCTATTAACAAAAATAATTGTTCATATTAACCAATAACCGTGACAGGGCTGCAGTAGAATCCTAACAAATCGACTACTATTCCTTTACGATTAATCCCATTGGCGTTTATTTTCCAGCCAATAACCGGCCTAGCAAAATCCTTTTGAAGTGTCTAATTGATGTTGTACATTTTTCTATGCCCATCACGTATACGGGATGTGGATGAAAAGGATATAGGGTCATAAATTTAATATTTGCTGAATTTCATTTAAAATTTTAGCCAGTGCGGAGAGCACCTGTAACAACACGCGATGAAAAATTAGACCAAAATATTGCAAGTATGTTTAGAATTTATAATTGTTTATGGAATATTCAAATTAAATACCTTCTAAATAAAATTAGAAAACAAAATTATAACTAGTTATTTATAATTTATCTTGTACAAAGGGGTTAAGAACTTTAATTACTGTAAAGTTTTGAATGCAGTGTGCTTATGTTATATTTTTGAGGTAGCAGGTAAAATTTTCCATGAAAAGTCATTTTGTATATAGTTAAAAAACATTAAAAAATAGCAACTTAATTAATCTACCATACCGTGAATTATTGCCAAAAAATCTTTCAATTGTTTTAAAAAAAAAACGCAAATTAACTACGTTTCAAATAAAACATGTAAGTTTCAGTTTAAAAAAGTTAAAAATATACATTAAGAGATAACATTAAGAGATAACGCGACCGGTTGTGGGTTCGATCCCCACTCGGGGAATGATGATTATATTAAAATTATTTTCATTTCGTCGCTCTGGTAAAAGACAAAGTGCGGCGTTGAGTTCCACCACCCAACACGCAATGTCTCGAATTCGGTGGAAAGCGGAGTATGGAGTGTCTTAACGCTAGGTGTTTTCTATCTACCCTGCTATGCGGGATAAAAAGCGTGAAGCTTATGTATTTAGTCGAAATGAAAGGTGTCTAAATTAAACTAAGTAAATTAATGAAATTTATATTACATATACTAAAATGCGTGGCACATCAACATATTTTGTAAAAATTGACGTACATTTGCTATGGTAACATATATTTTAAATGTCAACAAGGCTTTTAAAAATTTAGGTAATATATCTCTGGCCTGTGTTTTTTTTAAATACAATATAAAATTTATTGCACTTCAGACTGGATTTTTATCATTTTTTTCCTTATTCTTATTTATCTCTCATTTAACGGACGCTTACTTAGAACTACGTATATGTGTATGTCTAAATGTTTTTTTACAAAAAGAGTTTTTTTACAAAAACATATATATCATAAGGTACATAAATCATTAATAATCATTTATAATTTATATATATTAAACTCCTCAGCCTGTGTTCAATCATTACATTTTTTATTTCTATTGCTAAATTGCGGGAGATGCGTAAAGATAAAAAAAAAACAAAATGTTATTTTTCACAAGAGTAACGCGGCCAAAAAGGGCTCGAACTTAAGCAGGCTTACGTCTTGATCCAATATACCTTACAACATTTACTTCGATCAAAAGATTCTTTTATGCACTGTGTATATGTATGTGTATATATTTAAAAACATAAACGATGTTACCGTGGTAAGTGTAAGTTGGGATACACTTACATAATACAATCTAACTTATATAATACTTAACAATAACTTATATAATTTAGATATAAATATTTATATCTAAATTAAATATGTTTTTGTAATCTTAAAGGCAAAGTATGAAAGCAGAACGCAACAAACTTTCAAGTATTTCTTACACTTTTAATCTATATAACTATTAATAATCTTAAAAAGATTATTTTTTAATTGAAAGATATTTAATATATTTATGAACTTTTCTAATCAAGCTGTCACCAAAACGTTTACATGTAAAGCATTACATCATGAGCATAGTAACTCAAAAGAGTATCAAAACCTTTTAACATTTGCTAACTCATGCGGCACTGAGACGCGGAACTTATATCATGAGTGGCAATCCATTTTTGTCCGACATTAGGGTAATTCTCACAAGCCCTATTTAGGAAATTGCCTTCTTTATCGCGTTCGCGGTTAACGCTTCGACCTTGGATACGAAGCCTCTTTTATTTTTAAGCGACTAACTTTCAGATAGTCGTTTACGAGAGATTACTTGTGGATTCTCTGAGCCTCCACAAAATACGTGTGTTGTTCTTAAATACGTAAAAAGCAATAAAAACATTATATTGGAAGTTGTAAACGTATATAAAACTAAGATTTTAAAATAGTCAGAATCATTAAATGAAAATAAGCTACAGAGAATATGATGCCATTTCATATGTGCATAACAATCTGAACTTAACTGTCTTATGTATTATAAAGATAACAATTTGTTTAGAAAATATGTGTACTGACAATATATATTTGTGGGTTTTCCTTAAATTTTTTTACGCAGCGCAGACAAAAGACTAAGCGAGATAAATGAGCCTTACCAATGAGGATCCGTGGGTCCCTAAAATGAAATGTTATCCTTTGTGCCCTTCAAGCGGTGTATCACGTTCAATTGGATTGAAATCTACAAAGTAGGGATGTGGCGAGGGGAGGTCATGTCGTTTACTAAAAAATGTACTGCAAAATTTGCTTCTACTTTTACCATGAAGCATAAATATTATTGTTCTCTATTTAAAAATGGTTTTATGAAATCTGCATGTTTTTAGTATTTGTTTTTATTTTAAGGGCTGTATAAAAGTAATATGAAAGAAGAAAGGTTATAGAATTCATATTATCATAATAATTTGTAGATTATTACTTGTTTACTGTAATAAATATTATTATCATTTTATCATTTTATAGTGTTTATACAACGATTTGTTTATATTGCGAATACGTAAAATATATTAAAAAAAATCTCTTAGTACACTGGAAGTACCTAGTGTTTAGACACTATGTACTCCGCTTTCCGCCGACACATAATAATTTTAATATAAATAATCCCCCGAGAGGGAATCGAAGCCATAACCGATCGCGTTTACAGTCAAACGCTGTCCCATTGCGCTACGACCGGCCTCTTCTCTTAATGTGTGCTAACTAATCAATTATCTAAAATATTTACATGCTAATTTAAAGTTTCAGCTTTCCACGTCCAGTAGTTTCAGTTGAGCATCGTCTGTCAGAATTTAATATGAAAGTATTTACATTGACAATACTATACAGTCACATATTATTCATAGTCACTCAGCATTTGATAACACATATACTTATAAAAAAGTAAAATTAATACAAATTTACAATATAAAATATAAATATGAAATCTGATTTCTGTATCTCTAGTAACATTTTATTCAGAGTTTATATCAACTTTATATATTTGAATACTACAAACTGGTGCTAACAAATTGAGCCAAACAAGTTATTTCCTTAACAAGAAAACTTAGAAGCTAATTACTTTGTGTGCGCTGTATGGTTAGTGTTGTATCCATCTTGTTTCCTTTGAAATAACTAAATCATGAACTTATTTAACGCTATTCAGACTCAGGCTAAATAAGAACTTAGATTTATATCAAAGACATGGAGCATAAACTGTGAAGTTACAATTCACAGTCATCTTAAAGTTTTGGTATGATGCTTTCAAAGTTTGTTATTAATGAAACATGTCCCTTTGACGTGTATCATGTATACACGTCAAAGTTCGAAACGTGTACGCCAGTTTTCTATATACTATGGTAAAGGCTGGATGAGGGTTGCGGAGGATCGGGATGTTTGGCGCAAACTTGGGGAGGCCTATGTCCAGCAGTGGACTGCGATTGGCTGACGACGATGGTAAATATAATTTTATTAGTACATTTATTTTATTAATTTCATTTATTTTTTGTGTATTATTTTTAAATAATTAGCGTTCTGCTCTCCTTGACTGTATAAGTATTTATTATTATACTAAATTCCAAAGTCCTCTATCTGTATATTTTTTATAAAAAGGCGTACAAAATTTTTGCTTCACGTATGAATAAATAAATATCTTGATTGTTAAAAGTTATAAAATAGATATCTTTATAATTAATGGGTACGGGAGGTCGGGGGAGACCTCGGTTGACCTTCGAAAACACAGTATCGAAGTTACTGGAGGAAGGTCACGTAAAAAGCATGAGGACCCCTCGAAGAGCATGTATGAAGAGGATAATGACTGTGGACGAGAGGTATGCAGGACCGTAGCGTTTGGCGCTCCGTATGTAAATTTTAAATAAAATATTGCCACGAAGATACGAAATATAAATCTATATGCAAATGTAGATTACAAAATATGACCTATCTAATCATTATACATACAAAATTAATATTTCTATAATTTCCCCTAAGTTTAATTAAAATATGTGAGTTAAATGGAATGAAAATAATTTCTCTACTTAGCCACTAATCCTTATAATATAACAAAGCGAGACATAATCGTTGGCGTTTTACTACAGTTACAGGATGACGCTCTCGTAATTTGCTAAAATGTACATATTTTAGTGAGAGAGTAACTTATTAAAATCTTTACCTGTATATACATATTATTGTATTATTTCTTAAACAAGAAGGCGGAAAAATTTCAAGTCCCCCCCTGGGGAAGGGAGATGATGTTGATAAATGAGGAACATGAGTCTGTAAAAAAAATATTAAGGCTCTCGTGGTCCAGCGAGAGAGCGTTGAGTTGTGAATTCGTTGTTCATTTAAATAATTAACACGATACGCAATGTCTACAATTCGGACGGTAAGTGGAGCGCCGACTATCTTGACATTGGGATCTTTCTAAATATTCTATGGTGTAGGGAAAGGTAATAAAAAAAAATTGTGGGAAAAAACTAATTCTGGTTTTGAATTCATCCTAAATAATTACACAACTAACCAACATCATTTTAATTTACGAATGACGTATAATTTTAAGGCTTTATTAGAAAAAGGGTAATTAGGTTCTTTATTTTCAAACAGTAATTGTATGCTTACGTTCGTTAACACCAGTAAGTAGTATTTAATTAAAATTCAATTTATTAATTATAGGATTAAGTTGATCAATCTGGGATTTCGGACTTCCGATCGTTTACATTGAGTGGTAATGCGAAATAAATTATTTGTAGTATTTTACTGTGTATTAATAGCTTGAGGCGAGTACCAAATTGTAGTGATATTCGTTTAGCTTTTTTGTGTTCAAGATACATGTAAGCATCCTTGAAATACCAATAAATAGAAATAACAATAAAAGAAATTATCAAAAGAATAAAGAAATGGGTTAAAAATAAAAACGATAAGAAAATTAAAAAAATAATAAGAATAGAAATATCTTAAATTAATGAATGTCTCAAAATTCCACATACTCGCTAAACAAAATTTCTGGTTCTGCTACAGGCAAACGACTCAGTAATTTTTTACGCCTGTCCATATATTTATATGTGTAGGTAGATCTATTTATTTTTTTATATTTATTTATGGATTTATCACTTAAGAATAGTTATAATCTAACAATGATCGGCACATGCGAACAGTAACAGTGGTAAATAACTATGAGGGGAAATTAATTAGTTACATTAGTTCTTAAAATATACGAAATTATTCCAAAAATGTTTACTTTTTGTTGAATATACACTAGTGAGATGAATTGGATGAGGTGTTAAAAAAAAGAATCCAATAGTACTCTGTGAATTGAAGGCTGAAACGTCTTTCTAGAGGAAACTATAAGCTTTAATAGCGATAAGATTCTGTGTATATTATTTTGGTAACTTAATAACAAAATATTGAATACAAATTATGATTCTGAAGGAAGATCATGTAAAAAACTTGAGGGTCCCCCGAAAGGCAGGAGCGAAAACCGAAAGGTGTATAAGGAAGCGACAGTAGCGTTTGGCGCTACTGTCTTTCTGACTAGCCCGCCAGGGCTACAAGGTGAAGCTAAAAGAGTCTATTAAGTATTAAGCTAATACGTACACATTAAAATAACTTGAAGATGTTGCAACAACAAATGAGAGTGTACGTTTGTAATATTAAAATAAACGCAATATACTCACAAATATATTTACATAGTAAATGTGTCAAAATAACATTATTTATATTTTTTTTGTATGTCTGTGTGTCTATTTGTTCTGGCTAATTTCTGGAACGGCTTGACTGTTTTTGGGGGGATATCTCTGTTGGCTACTTCAATTACACTTCAATTGTAATTAGGAGTAACTTAGGGTATTTTTATTTCAGAATCATAAAATTATGATCTAGAGATGTTAAATTCTAAAACTCGCGGGCAGACAGCTCATAACGTTTCAATTAGAAATATTTTTTTTTCATTCAATTTTGAATTCAGGTTTTAAAATATTTAATATTCTGTAATTTTTTCTGTGACTTACTATCAAGTGACCCGATACTTCTTTCTTTCTTCCTGAAAAAACAAAATCCTGAAAAAAAGAATAAAAAATGTGAATTACATATCACACTTTCGGTTAACAAGAATTTTTGAATATATATTCTTTTGTCACACAAGTGGGTATCAGATACGAGGTCAACCCTTGTCATACAAAAAAAGTTCAATAAAACTAAGTACGTTTTGGCGGTCTCGATGCGGCCGGTTAGTTTATTGTGTTTTCAGTTTATTTACTTATATATTATTAAAATAAAACAATATCATTTAACGGTAATATCAGATTGCGTCACTCAATATTGTTTAACTTTATGAGCGAAATACACAGCGAGTTTAGGTTTTTTATTCGCTGGAATTGCATTAGTTAAGAGACCAGCAGATGTTTTTTAGCAGTTGAGAATTGTATATATTAAAGTATAAAATATATACATATATATCTTTGTCATCACATTGAATTTGCACAGTACAGTTTTTGAGAAAACAATACAAAGTGACCTTGTATATATCTTTAAGTTTTTTCCTTATCACCAAACACTGAAAAAGAAATCAAGAATAAACAATAATAATGAAGTCATCTAGCTCATCTTCAAAGAAAATTGGATTGAGGCACCAATATACGGAAGTCCTTCATTTCCTTCTATTTGTAGTGTCCTCGCTTCAGGCATTAAATTTTGTTCAGCATCTCATCTCACGCATCCGGGTGTCCTGCCCTTTCTTCGTTTAGGACAGAAGTGAATTAGACTGTCTCCTTTTCATTACAGCCACCTTCCTAAAAGTACATGCTTGAGATTTAAACTTCGACCTTCGAACAAAATTCTTTGTTATATTCCACGTAACGGAGTTTTTTTGATAGTTAATATGCAATACCATTTTCAATTTGTTTAACTAGAAACATTTACAATATTATACATAATTTTTATGTTATGTTTTATTCTTAAAATCGCTGCATGTAAAAATTTCGCCTAAAGCCTATATTAAACATACAGATAATTCTCGGGACTAGTGTAGTGTAAAGTTTCGTTATTCAGAATACGATATCTCGATATTGGCGGAAGGAGGAAAACGGAATGGTTTGTAACAAGATTCTTTCTATCTTTCTATAGATTTTGAATATAACTAAATTTTATATGATTTCTGGCTCAATAGTAGCTGTATAATATTAATAATAATCAGGGTCACAAAGTAGTTTTAAGTGATCCTACTTTGTGACCCTGAAACGAATTTGCGGTCTGCAGCCTATTTGTAGGTATGGCACCATTACGTAAAACGGTTGCTATAAAAGTTAATAATAAATTCACTGAATACAGCTTGTATTTTACCAAAGTCATAAAGAAGGCCGGCTTAATACTTCCGCTTTCTAATGAATCTTCTCTTTTATCGTGAAGTTATTTAGTTTTTTAAGTTTTTAATTAGGGTATCGCAATATTTCATTAAACCGCTATTATATATTACGTGTTATCATGGCATATTGACATGGAGACTCGACGTGATGATTGTGGATAATTTAAAGGATTAAAGGACCCAATTACCTCGTACTAGTTAAGTTAAAATTTTACCAATTGACAGAAAAGTATACCAAGGAGTAGGATGACGTATTAATTATTTTGTTTATTTTGTCAAAAAAAATAATTAGAAGTATTGTTGCTATAAAGTTTTCATTCGTTCCCTATTATGAATCAGAACTTAACACAATTAATTTAATTTTATGGCGTTGAGTTCTGCCACTCGCAATGTCTCGATTTTAGGCAAAGCTCTGAGCGAAGTACCTCGATACTAGATTAACTCTGATTACTCTGCTATGTGGTATTCACCGTAAATATGAATTCATTTAAATATAGCATTATGTTATCATAATGTACAAAAGTAATAACAAAAACACAGTGTAAGACATATTTAATTGCACATACATATATTCAAAAGCAGTAATTAATATTAACATCTTCCTTACGATGAAACAAAACAATAGAATTACTTCCATTACAGCAGGGGGAAATTGGGCGCCTTAGTCTATAAAATATAAATGTACAGTGTTATTATCTATAATTAAGTTTGTAGCCGTAAATATGACGTTTAATATGATACTTTAGGTGGTTTACGTACTATGGTGGTATGCTGTTTTCTAGATAAAGTCCCTATTTGACACTTAAAACGGGTAAGTAAGTTTGGTACAAGCATAAATTTCAAAATTAAAAACATTGATTGTATTAACAAGTGTAAAGGCTCATAATGATAGTTTCCAAGGTCTCAAAAAGAGAAATTATCTTTTTTGTATCGCAGCTTTAAAGAAAGAGATAAGCGCAAAAGACACAAAAGAATGAAAACTTACCTACTGGTTTACAATTTAAACATTATTCTAGTACGCAAAGAGAAAGTTTTAGAAATTAGGAAACATTTTAGGTGTTTTATTGAGCTATTTCTATTTCCACGCTCTGGTAAGACATATGATCAGCCCCTTAATAAGCAATGTCTCGATTTCATCTCGGAGCAGCAGACGGAGTGTTTTGATTCTGAGGTCTCCATGCTCTGTTATACGAGATAAAGCGTGAAGCTGCGTTTTATATATTTTTTCATTGATTTGCAAACTGATAAGGTAATGTGTATTTTTGATATTGACAGAGGGCTTCTAATTGTTTTTTTTTTAAATAACACTTATTTAATATGTTCCTAGCTTGTGGGTTTAAGATAGATAAACATTATCACACGTAGAACCGGACCATACGTAATAGTAAAACGTCTAACCGCATCATTTAAAACGATCCTTCGTTCTCACAAATAGATACTGAAATTTCTACACACTTGTAATAAAATTTCAGCACAAATTTTCCGGCCAAATGAAGTAACAATTTTCACTTCATTTCATTTCAAAGTATTTTAGTATTTTTAAGGTATAAATAAAATCTAGGTATTTCAATTGTTTTAAGTTGAAATTGTTTTAGTTTAGGAATTTAAATAAATAGTTAACAAACTATAATAATAAATTATAATTAATCTGGATATATTATTTTACTGTAATATAAGTATTTGTGTTTTACTATTAGAAGAAGATACAATATAGAGATAGAAATTTTTAAATTTTATAGGTGATAGCTGGAGGCCATATTAATCATAATCGTAATGAAAAAGTATCCGATTGTAAACGCGATAAAAGTGGATTCGATATCTACATGAGGGAATGAATATATTAGAATTATTTAAATAAGAGTGGCATTATGTCTAGATTTCAAGTGGAAAGGGGCGAATGAAGTGTTTATTCACTAAGTGTCTTTTCTCTTTCCGTAACGCACTGTGCATGAAAAAGCACGAAAGTAAGGTGATAATTTTATATAGCACAAATTTTCTAGAATACACTATATAGCACAATTTACATATCACGTTATTATTCTTTGTGGTTTATTTTGTGATACATCAATGCGTATAGTGTATATTTTCCATATTTTAAAATTAAAATCTTTCTTATATATGAAATATTTCATATAAAAAAAATAGATATTAATATCATAAAAATATTTATTTTTATTTCTTTATGTTGGCTGTGGCTAAAAGCGGCAAACAGAGTGTCTTGATACTAGGTTCTCTCTCACTATCCTGGTATAATAATGCCAGAAATTGCTTTTTTATAGCATAGTTCAAACTTTTCTAGTTCTTCAGACATATTAACTTTTTAAATGAAACTATTTAACCGGATTAATCGCGTATATTTTGGTATTCGAAAATACATTTTTGGACACCTGACGTTTCGAACACTTTACAGTAGTCCGTGGTCACAGGTAGACTGAGGTGGCATTCGTCTGTCAGTTGATACAAAAAATTAATTATATCAAACTACCGCCATCGATTTCTCAATTGCCTCGCGTACTGCCCTGGATTCTTGCAGAATGAGCTCACTGTATGTTTGTCTCTGGTGTGGTGGATTTGGGACTTTAAATTTTTAATAAGTGGGTCCCAGGTGGTAGATAGTTTCCAACCATCTTCTCTATTGAAATTTGGATGTTTTTGAATTTCAATAGCCTCGCGGATCATTCTAGGAACATATCTACTTTCCCTAGCGAGGATATGTGGCTTATCAAACCTGATGTAGTGGTTGGACTTATTCATTGTATGTTCACACACAGCTGACTGCAATACACGCCCATTCTTGACATCGGATATGTGTTCTTTCACCCTAACCCCGATGCTCCTCTTTGTTTGGCCAATGTATGACAAGCCACAGTCACAGTCTAGTTTATACACACCTGCACACTGCAAAGGAATATTACATTTCACGGGTCTCAAGCATTGGCTCACTTTTTTATTAGGCTTGAATATGGTTTTAATAGAAGCTCTTCTTAAGATGTTGCCAATCCTGTCTGTAACTCCTTTCACAAACGGTAGAAGTGCTGGCTGTCTATCCACTGTGGGTGGCTTGTTGGTCTTCATACAACGCTGGCGGGGAACTGGCAGCTTGTTCTGATGAAGGGCACCCTTCACCTGTCGAAGCTCGTCCCCTAGGTGTTCAGCGTCGCAAAGATGGTAAGCTCTCTGAAACAAAGATTTGCCAACGGTAGATAACTGTGTAGGGTGATGGTGGGATTCGCCATTGAGATACCTGTTGGTATGGGTAGGCTTCCTATACACTGTGTGGCCTAATGTGCCATTAGGATTCTTTATTACAAGTACATCAAGAAAAGCTAAAGAGTTATTTGCCTGTAATTCTATTGTAAATTTTATGTTGTTATTAATAGAATTCAGATGGTTTAGGAATATGTAAATATTATCCGTAGGTAAAATTGTGAAAGTATCATCTACGTACCGTTTATATATTCTAGGTAGACATGGTGCAGAGCCAAGAGCCATCTCCTCGAAATCCTCCATGTATATATCTGCTATTACAGGGGATACAGGCGAACCCATAGCAATGCCATCCACTTGCAAATAGAATACCTGATTGAACACTAGATATCCAGATGTAAGGCAGTGTTTTAAAAGTTCAAGATATTCAATAGGCATCTTGTTTTTCTCTAGCTTCCGCTTGACAATTCTGATGCAGTCCTTTATAGGTATACTGGTAAACAGCGACTGGACATCAAAACTGACCATGGTTTCATTGCTAGCTAACTTAGCTTTTGATTTTTGCGACGCTGAACACCTAGGGGACGAGCTTCGACAGGTGAAGGGTGCCCTTCATCAGAACAAGCTGCCAGTTCCCCGCCAGCGTTGTATGAAGACCAACAAGCCACCCACAGTGGAGGGACAGCCAGCACTTCTACCGTTTGTGAAAGGAGTTACAGACAGGATTGGCAACATCTTAAGAAGAGCTTCTATTAAAACCATATTCAAGCCTAATAAAAAAGTGAGCCAATGCTTGAGACCCGTGAAATGTAATATTCCTTTGCAGTGTGCAGGTGTGTATAAACTAGACTGTGACTGTGGCTTGTCATACATTGGCCAAACAAAGAGGAGCATCGGGGTTAGGGTGAAAGAACACATATCCGATGTCAAGAATGGGCGTGTATTGCAGTCAGCTGTGTGTGAACATACAATGAATAAGTCCAACCACTACATCAGGTTTGATAAGCCACATATCCTCGCTAGGGAAAGTAGATATGTTCCTAGAATGATCCGCGAGGCTATTGAAATTCAAAAACATCCAAATTTCAATAGAGAAGATGGTTGGAAACTATCTACCACCTGGGACCCACTTATTAAAAATTTAAAGTCCCAAATCCACCACACCAGAGACAAACATACAGTGAGCTCATTCTACAAGAATCCAGGGCAGTACGCGAGGCAATTGAGAAATCGATGGCGGTAGTTTGATATAATTAATTTTTTGTATCAACTGACAGACGAATGCCACCTCAGTCTACCTGTGACCACGGACTACTGTAAAGTGTTCGAAACGTCAGGTGTCCAAAAATGTATTTTCGAATACCAAAATATACGCGATTAATCCGGTTAAATAGTTTCATTTAAAATGTATAAAAATCGCGAAAATCAAAGATCTTATTATATTAACTTTATTGACAATTATATATTATTCTGAGCTCGTAAAATAAATCTTTACCTAGATATATGTCGCTTGAGTGACTTATCTCACTTTGTCGGCTAGTTGATAAGCCTGTTATAAATTCTAGTTACAGGTGTCGTCTCAGACATTGTCATGTTGCATGGGATTCAGGTGTAATATCTACTTAACAATTATTATGAAAATTATTAAATTACCAAATTTCATAAGTCGAATTTGTATTTTATTATGTATAAATCCATCCCATCCATTCCATCGCAGTAGGATACGTACGGATACGTCTGACGTAAAAACAGTTGATTGTGGGGTCGATTCCTATCGGGGGAATTATTTTAATTAAATATGTTTTTTTGTTCTTCTGTTCTAGTTAGAGGAAGCGCGGCGTTGACTTTTTTACTCAACATGCAATATCTCGATTTCGCGCTCGAGTCAACAGAGTGTCTTGACATTAGGTTGTTTCTAATTACCTTGCTAAGCGGGTTAGAGCGTGAAGCTACTTTTTGTACTTTCCTTCGAGAGTGTTTAGAATTTACAGTTAGATTAGATAAGCCACTTTGATGGTAGGTATATAATAAATTTTATAAAATATAAAATTCGTTGTATTTACCTGCATTTTAAGTCAGAGTAGAATATCATTTTCGCATGCAAAATGTTTGGTAGTTTGGTATATGGAACGCAGAACCTTGATAGTACGAGAGACAACCTAATGAGGATGATCTTTCTATCGAATATAATTTATTGGTATAATAGCCACTAATTTTAAATATAGCGTTGACGTATTTTTGTTACCCATACAATAACAGAGAACTATGATAAGTCTCATTCGAGTCGTGACTATACTTCTGGCATAACCTTCAGTTCCATTTGACATTTTAATATAAAGACGCACAGATATATTACTTCACGTTTTAATAAATATATTGTAAGTAATTCTATAATCTTAAAAGGATATATAGGTTTTTTCAAATGATTTTCTTTTCTTAACTTTGAGGTTGTTATTTATTTAGATATTTATAGAACTTAATTACGCATTGCATGTTGAACATTAATCTTCAGAGTAGGTCATCAATTTAGAAGACATTAAAAAGCTTTTAAGAATTCCTACTTGAGCGATACTATGAGACGCGGGGCTCATATCGTAAGTAGCGATCCATTTTGTCTTACATCTGAGTGATTGTCGTAAAATGTATTAAATTATTTTCTTTGTTGTTTAATTTTTTTGTTTAAATGCATGTATTTTCTTATACCGTCTATATATTTATTTTTATTTTCATTGGAAATGATATTCACGCTACTTTAAATTTTAATTTTTGTCAATAATATAAATATAATTCAATTTTAAAAAAATAAAATATATGACAATAAGTATTAAATGACACTTAAGATGAAAATATTTTTAGAAAACGAAAAACGGCTTTGGCTTTGGCTAAAGGCTTTGAGCGATTTTCAGTAGGTTCTACCACCTACTTTCACCTACTTAAAAATTTTTCAATAATATCTTTATTAAAAAAATATTTTTTTTTTATTATTTACGTAAATAATGTTTAGTAAATCATTAAAATAATTATTGACCGCTTTGTCTGGATCATATATGACAAGAGGCTCCAAATAAAAGTATTTTTTTTATTAGCTTTACGCTTTGCATCCCGGATAGCAGGGTAAACAGAACGTACCTAGTATCATTACTCTTAGTACATTACTGTCCACCGCATTCGAAACATTGCGTGTTGAGTGGTGGAACTGAACACTGCACCTTGTCTTACCAGAGCGAGGAAGTGACAAAAACATATATAAAATATTATTTTCGACAGAAAATAAATATTCTAAGTTTGAATATGTCATTGAAGTTTCTATATATTTGCCTCTAAAATCATATATTTTATTTTAAAATATTTTTTGTAAGACTAGATTTTATATATAATCAGAGTTCATAAAATAAAATTAATTAAATTTGTTACAATAATTGTGATTTTCTAATTTTGAACTATACATTCTTACTAATACTTGAATATATAAAAGTGTGTAAAATATTAGAGTATGATAACTACGTCTATCAAAGAAACGTTAAAATAATTTAGTTTTGTTTAAGAACTTATCTTTTAGCATAAATTAAAACGGATCTTTGTTACTCATTCGAACTAAAATTTAATTAGCATTACACATGCAGAGTATAAAGCCGCGACAGTGCCAACGTTGTTTCTACGTTGGATCCAGAACTTGAAATGCAGTGTTATAACACTTTGAAATCCTACCCAGGATAATGAGATCCTGTGCTTTTGCTTAGAATGATAATGAGAACCTAGTTAAACGTATAGTTACATTCGACTACGAGTTAAAACTAGGTTTACTTTTGCACTCGATATGTCTATCCATACTTTATACGTGAATTTGTACATGTATCCATACTTTTTACGTGAATTGTACGTGTATATTTTGGTTTTTCGATTATACATTTTTGGAAACCTGATGTTTCAAAAGCGATACTTTTGTTATAACATTAAGTATTAATCAATTATTTCTCTATTATTAAATATTGCCAATCAATATAATATATATAACTATTTTAATTACGAGCAAAATAGCATAGTATTAATAAGACCTTTGATTTTCGCGATATTTACAAATTTTAAATGAAATTATTTTAAACGGATTAATCGCGTCCTTTTTGGTATTCGAAAATACATTTTTGAAAACTTGACGTTGACTGACTTCACAGTAGTCCGTGGCCACAGGTAGATTGAGGTGACATTATATTAATATTATGTTTTACATTTTTGATTTATTCACGAATATTATTTTTATTCTATTCTCTTTTACGTATTCTAGTCTCTTTTACGTATTTTTTTTGAAAATCCGGTCATTACATTAACTAAAATAACTTTATCATATAACAGAAAATCTTTATGAAACTGCCTTTTCATTTTTAAGTTTATAATGCAAAATTTTGAAAAGCTTGGGTACACTTGTAACGTTTATCTCCCCCCTGTCTAACTTGAGTATAAAATATAATATTTAAATACTACTATGGCACATGATACGTCACGCGGTAGGACCCATTATCGTCGTGTTCGCAATAACTCAAGATCTTTAAGAGATTTAGAGGCAGTAGTGTCAAGAAACCTATCTATTATCTTTAAAATTGATATAAAACTTTCAGAAGAGATTATAGTAAGATATTGTATTATGTTAGATATTTTGTTGAAATTACCACCAGGTTTTCCAAGGAAAAGCCGAAGATTCGTCTTATTTAATTTATTTAATCCTCTGTTATAAGTATCTTTAGCTGATAGTCATAACAGGAGGGAAAATAGGTTAATGGCCTCCCCGCCATATGCCGTGAATTCCGACCGATCGGAGGACACGACCGACCAAGAAGTGAACCCTCCGAGTACACAATGGAATATCGAATGTATTTGTTACTTACAATGCCTTTGCAATAATTATTATTAGTTATTTATTCATTCCGTGTAGGGATCCCTCAATGAAGTTTATACCAAATACGCTTGTAAATACATATCTCGATACTTAAAAATTACTTACGATATTTCTTTAGGTACTTTTACGCTTATTATATTAAGAATATATTATAGTTATATAGTTGAATTGATTTGTGAGATCAATATATTATGTAGTCAATTGGTTTGCGAGACTATTATATTATATATCGTAGATTGGTTAACTATTGTATGTCATAGATTGGTTCTTTAGACTATTATATGTCGTAGATTGGTTTGTGAGACCATTAAATAACGTAGATTGGTATTGGTTCGTTAGACCATTGTATGTCATGGATTGATGAGACCAATATAAGATGTGGATTGGTTTAACCAATATAAGTTGATAATACGTCGATTGGCCTGCCAGATCAATACTTTTTTTATTACTTTCCGTTTTGCATATTAGTTTAGATGCATGCCGCTAGATGACCGATTATGTTATATTCATGCACAGTACATTCGCCGCAGACGTTTGTCATAACCAACAATTAAAGTCGGTTTTGCGTTCATCACCAAACAGGGCGCTAGTCACATAGTCGAACAACATACAAATAATAGTATAGCACTTCACGCAAGGAGGCAACTAAAATATACTTCGAAATGTACTAGATATAATAGCGTCAATATCAATATCCAACGCCATACAAGCATCCCTTACGCAACGCGAGACAGGGGAAGACTCGTTACATCCAACCATCATCGCCCCAGTGGTCCACCTAAGCCTAACTACAGCAGCCTCAGTAGCACCCAGCAATACTGGGTTGCACCACCGACATCAGTAAACAGTAAGCTATAACACTCACCGAACTCCGTAAGTCGCGTAATGCGAGTACATGACCGATTTACTATATATTTAATAATATTATATAAATATAAGATACCATGATCACCATAAAAAGCTTAATTCGTTCAATGCATCATATTATACGAATTACGATTTATTAATTATTGTTCGCAGTGCTTAGTATAATATTCAAATATTTTATAATACTCAGTAAATGTATATATGTAACAATATGTTCATACAACATTATTCAAAGATAGCGGCAGACGCTTTAGTATATTTTTATTACAAATATCATATATCTCTTAGAAAGGATATTAAAAACTTTAAATATCTTTAATATAATTATTTAAATTTATTAATAATAATTTAATATTCATTTTATGTTATTTTTATATTAATAATAGAAAAAGAACTTACCAACAAATTCTTCATAAGCATATCTTACCGACCACGAATACTACATAAACAATAATAATTATCTTTCTATATATTTCCGATATTAAATATGGTTATTACATTCTCTTTTAACTTATTATGTTTCTTTTATTCTAAATTAATTAAATACTAACATTCTTTTAAAGTGTCCTTTTCCACATATCAATCAATCCCTATTCTTCCCAACGCCAATCTCTATTCTTTTTAAAAAAATCTATTGCATCATTCTAGACTGCCAGTAATTTATCCAGCCAAAACTATATTTAATAAATATAAACTTATTAATTATGTTATTACTATCTAAAAATATTATGTAAAATAATATTTAACGTTATTATTAAATTATTTATACAAAATATATTATATATCTACATACATATTTATGTATAGTACGTATCGTTAAACACTCTAAGCCGCTCGTCGTCTTCAAATATTAGATCTAATCGTAAGTACATCTCATGTTATATGTAAGATAGAAGAGTTGTAATTATATTGGTTTATCATATATTTTTAAACAACACTTTAGTCAGAGTTATCTTGATTTAGAAAATACTTAGAAAATATAAGTTTTGCATTGGTTCAAAATAAGGAAAAAGTATTTTTTTTGTTTTTTAAATTATTCTATAGTGTATTTGATAGGATATACAAAATTTTATACAAAACAATTTTCGTAATTCCGGTCTATTCAACATGGCTGGAATAACAATTTTACAATCTCTTTGCGTCACGTAGTCGACACTCGTTGGACGCGAAGGAGAAAAGTAATCATTTCATACAATCGAAAGGTTCTGATTTATATTCAGTCCGTCTATCTCAATATTTTGTTTTTTATTCGTAATTCTAAGAAACGCTTAAAGTTAATCTTTTTGGCGTGATTAAATGCTGTACTGAAGTAATGTTAAAAACAACTATAGAAAAACAATTTTAGAAAACCAATATAATAAATTTGAAACTTATTTTTCCTGTCCCGTATATTTCGAGAGATTTTTATAGAACTATGTTACACAAAGATTATTTCTGAGAAAAATTATTTGGGAAGAGTGAATGCTTTTATTTTAATATGTTTAATATGTTTTAAGGGTTATTTACACATTTAGGAAAGAACAAAATTAGGAAATCTAAAAAATTACAATAAATTAATAACTTTCGAATTGTTTTTAGTATAAGAAGTAAGTGAATCAAATTTAGCCGAAAATAAATGTCCAGGTTATTTTTAACATATAAAATAAATAGGAATGCGATTTTTTGAATATAATTTGTACATCAAATTGTGACAACGCGTTGTATTACTCGTCTTTTTGAGTGATATTTTCGCTAAAATGAGTAAACTCTTAGAAAAAGGATACGTGTATTTAATAAGCGAGCTACTTGTCACTTACATTGTTGCGTCATATTATTACCTGCCAAGTACTTTAATATTAGTATTTTGAGGTGTTCATAATTTCTACACCAGTTGACATCTTACCAAATACAACAGTTTGCTTGTAACAGTTGACAGATATTGTTTATTTTGTTACCTAAGTCTCTTTTAATCATAATTGTATGAAATATACGCTTCGTTGTGCGGAGTTCGGGGAGTCATGACACTAGTAACTTCCTGCCAACTCCGCTACTTTCTAAAAGTATATGTACCAAATTTACAATGATACTGAAATGTTCAGCTAAAATAAAATTAACACATATCTCTATAACGAGAGTATATATATTCCTGACGGTTTGACTAAATATGGCTTACAGTCTAGCAAGTATACAGTACATTCATATGTATATATATGCTAATATACATAGGTATAACGTAATAACTTAAGCGGCGCACTCCTTACAATGTTAAGACGGGGGGGGATTTGAGTTAACTCGCATGCTTCTTGATTTATGATGCATTTAGTTAGAGGCGTATATCATAGATAATTTTGCAACAATAAAATTTTGTTAAAGCAGTGATTAATGGTATGCGGGATAATGAAGCTGTAAATGCAGTAAAACTGTTGCAATAATATATATATATATACATATACATATATATATATATATACATATACATATATATATATATATATATATATATATATAATTCACGTAATATAAAATGTGCTTCATTTAAGACAATTTGCATCTTAGTAAGATAATAAAGTAATTATTAAATAAATTATATATTTGTTTTCACACATTCGATAAAAATATTTTATTTTTCTACCAAACATCAATAGTCTCGAGGATTAACCCGTGTATGTATTGGTCTCTTCTCTCGCAAGGATTTAAAGCTTATTGAACATAATGTATTGGTTGGTTATTTGCTCTTTTATGTAGACACCTTTGACTTAAAAAAAGATTGTGCGGTCGGGGTACCCCCGTCAGAGACGAAGTGCCTTACGTTTTTTCTTCAACTCCGAATGTAATTCGTAAATCTATACATTTAAAATATATATATGTATACATTTAAAATATATATTCTTTATTATTTTTTCAATGCAAATAATCTAATAAGAAAGTGTCTTTCAATATTTGAAGAAAAATATTGATTCATATATGCAAAATATATATAGGAATAAGTATTAAATAAAAAGAACATTTTTAAATCTCACCATAATATTCTACTGGAATTGTTGTTGAGCATTGGTTTATTTTATTTTATTAGCCATCTGCTAATATATGATGTTCGCGTTTTCTAAACAACAATATATAAAGCTTTATATTAAAATCTTTGATTAGTAATAAAGTTGACGTACCTGTTCAAATGTCTACTGTTAGATAATAAGTACGATATTTCGATCAATTTATCTTTGTTTGTAGTAGGCTCGATATAAACACATATACAGCATCGCTACGTGACGATTTCTACTAATTTTCACTGCCTGTAAACTACGCATAGAAATTTCTTTTTCAAAAATATTTGTAAAATTGTTGAAAGTTATTTTTATTTCAGATATATGATAGAACATTAAATATCTTTAGTCATTATGACTTGTAACATAACTATTTGTACCTAAATAAAAATACATCTTATTTCTACTGCAAGAACATAATTATATTTAAGCGTGCTAGAGATTTCATACAAGAAAATCTCTGAAATTCAAATATATAAGAAAACTGTTATTTATCATTTTATTAACAGATACTATCTTTATCTTACATAATAGGGTAGATAGAAAGAGCCCAGCTTTGAGATACTTAGTTCACTGCATCTTAAATAGCGTAATTCAACGTCGCGCATTACATTACATTACCAAGGTCATTACGCCACGACAGCCTCATATACAATATATAAAAAAATATTTTAGCATGATGTTATTCGTAAATCGTTATTTTTTATATTCACATCCTTATTCCCCAACTGGTTTACACATAATATATACAATATTTGCTTGTATCGACTGAAACTAAATTAAACAGAAAAGTATCAAAATGCTATGCAAATATGGAAATATGTACAGAAGCTTGTACGTTAACATCGTTTGATTCATGTGTTGATCGTTCAGCAAACGCTAGGTAAATATAAACAAATTATTTCTTTTACATTTAACATACGTTTACAAATATTTACAAATTTGCATTTAGTTGAAGCGATATTATTTACAATAATCATTCATATATATGTATAATTAAACTATAGTAGCTTCACGTTTTATCCTTCATAGCAGTAGTAGTAGGGACAGTGCCAAAACACTCTGTTGACTGCTTGGTTGACTCCAAAGAATGAATATATTTAAAAAAAAATTCACATCACTGCACCGGTAAGGCAAAGTGCAGTGTGTTGTCTCGTTTTCGTTGTTGATAGCGGTCAACAGAAATATAAACTATTCAAAAATTATTTGTTTGATGTTAGTTATATAGTTTTATAATATAAATCAAAATACAAATAGGTCATACTAAACATATGTGTTGTTGTAGTGCATTTGACCGTAAAGGTGATTCAAGTGAGTTCGATTTTTATTCAGAGAATAACAAAGTTTTAATTATTTTAATTTTTAAGCTTTACTTAGACAAAGTATGCGGTTAAAGTCATTATAATTTTAAAAACGTCTAAGTTAATTTATACCCAATATTGCTACGGAAATTTCACTTGACATATAATTTTATAAAAAAACCGCACTTTTTCAAGGTTATGAAACTGCATTTCCGTCGAGTGTTGAAGACAAATGTTATCGTCTAAAAATACATCTAAATTTATATTACTTATACGATATTTTCAATATCAGGAGAAGGGTTGGCTTTCCGTATATGTATACTTGTACAGTATGATGTAAATTAAGAAGACTATCATTCAATTATTTTAATTATATTTTTCGTTCAATATGGTATGGTATATAACACAATAAAAATAATGGCTTTTTTAGCTTTACGCCTTTGTCCCGCATAGCAACCTGCCTGTCAACCCTTGCTAGTAAGTACCCAGTATCAAGACACTCTGTGCTACGCTTTCCCCCAAATTTGAGACATTGCGTCTACACCACACTTTGTCTTACTAGAACTAGGAAATGAAAATAATTTTTCACCTAATGACAATTTATACACAAATCATAATTATCATACTATTCGAAACAGTTCTGAATAACTGCATAAAAAATAACAATCCACCAGCCAGCCAGTCACGTAATCTTTGTATTGTACATCGACGATATGACATGAAGACAATTAATCATTTCGTAGGCCAAATATAGCATGCGCTTAATCCATCAATGTCTATATTTAGAATCTTCAAAATATGTATGTGTATGACATCAGACTTCAAGAGGTGTTGATTGTTTTTTTTTATTTCTTAATAACTAAAATTTATGTTCGTTGGATTTAAAAGAAGGCACCTCGGCGCAATGGCTGTCGCATTTGATTGTAAACGATTACTTTTGGGTTCGATTTCTACTAAAGAGTATAATGATTATATTTAAAAAATTGTATTCTTTTCTTAACTTCACGACAGGAAGTACCTAGCGTCATGATAATACTCCGCTTTCTAGAATTCGAGATATTGTGTGTTGACTGGCAGAACTCAACGCCGCGCTTTATCTTAACAGAGCGAGGAAATATAAAAAATTTAAATATCCCCCGAGTGGAAATCAAACTCACAACCGATCGCTTTTACGGTCAAATGCTGTCACACACTACGACCGACCATTACACATTTTTTTCGCTCTATTAAGACAAAACGCGATGTTGTATTCGTTACTCAGTATACATTGTCTCTATTCCAAGAGAACAGTAGTAAACAGAGTGTCTTGATACTAGGTTCCCTCTGACTCCTGCTATATTGGAAAAATTTTAATAATGTTTATGTTAATTGTTTTGATATAATGTAATAATAAATTTATTAACCTTCCGATCTAATAAATGTTTCGTTTACTAGAAAACAATGTTTCCCATCATTATTTAATCTTTGGTCTCTACTCTTCCAACTTAATACATTTCAAACACTGTTTCCTTTTGGACTTTAGCAAGGGGAACGAAAATTAGTATGCTTACGACGATTGTTCAATACTGTGTTTAAATTAATTTTGAGACATAGATCTCGTCAAAACAAAACATTGAAATCTTATTTCTATATTTTTGGAATAATTCACAAACTATCAACATCCGCTTATACTTAATCGCCGTTGTAAATGTAATATTGAATGCACCGTCGCTTTAACTGGATCATCAAAAGATTAATTTATTTTTACAAGATCTCGATTTTCCATAAAATGATATTTTTTGTATAATGAACATTGTAGGCCAATTTTATAAAAATAATTTTATATGTTAAGTGTATTTTTATCAACAACACTGTCAGTTAAAATTTGCTGCGTTTTTGTTATATTTATGGGTAATATAGATCATGAGCGTGGAGTTATTAAACTTACGCTTTAAAACTGTGCGTCGCTCATTTTTATCACTTGAGTGACTACAATTTTTAATCCCATATAGATTTTTTAATATAGTATTTTACTCAATGCCCATAACATACGTTTTCTATGAAGATCAGAAAAGCACATGTATTTTAAATATAAATACTTTCACATATAGGGTTGAAACCAACAAATATCGCATGAAGCAGGAAGTGCTAGCCAGACTTGTCATGCCACGCCGTTGGTACTTTAACACTATATTTTTACTTGAACAAAATCTTTCTTTGTTTCATATTATTCAATAAATTCGAATAGATAAAGTTGCAGTTTATAGAATATTTTACATAATAAATTTATATTTTATATAGTTTAAATATAAATTATATATTATTTCAATAACGAGATTTTACTTAATTTTACTATAAAGCACATTAATCTGAACGTTCAAAGTAGTATAGTTCTGTAAGGCTATATCAAATCTTTTAAAAGAGAAGAACAGTTAAGAAGGCATATTTAATAAGCCTACAACAGATAACTTGGTTAGTATTTCGTCTTTTTTACCAACAATATGAACGATTTTTATTAGTAATATTGGTAATAATATTCGTTTAAAAAACGATTAGTGTTTTTATAAGGACAATATGTTTTGAAGTAAATGTAATTCTTAGTAATTTAATTGATTATATTATTTTCTAAAGTGACAATTTTCAAATTTATGTTATATAACACTGTTTTGTAATGTGAGCATAGTTGTCTTGTTACTACTAAATTAAGTTTGAAATTACCCCACATGGTTTTTATATGGGGATATTAAAAAATGATGATGATCATATATTTAAAATCATATGCTTAGGAAATTTTATGTCAATTTATGTTAAAATGTATATTCTTTATGTGAACTTACATATTGAATTTAGAAAACCGTCTCATAGAGCCTTTTGCGTTATATTTGATATTGGTACTTACTATACATGGTAAACAGCTGTACTTTGCGTCATCCTTTGAAAGTTTGATCATATATTTCGTTACCTTCCAGGGAAATTGTCGTATGCCTCAAAAGCATTTTTGTACAACAGGTTATGTGGGATATATTTTATATATTTATTATATATTAATATATATATTTTATATATTATTTTATTTATTTATTGTTATGCCAATAATACTAAGTTACGTTTCCAAATAATCGATAATTAGTACATTGTTCTACTTACGAAAATTATATTAATTACAAGCATATAGTTATATTATTTTTTAAGAGAAAAAAAAAGATTAAAAGTAAGACATGATATATAATTTATAAATTACTTATATAATTATATTAAAAAAAACATAAAAATTTGAACGCAGCAGGACGAACCTTGGCCTCGTGAAAACTGGCCAAGCGTTCTGACCACTAAGCTATGCGCTCTAGTACTAGCTGCGTCCAAATTCTTATTTCTACTCCCATAGATTATTAAGAAGCAATCTATTTTTTTAATATTTTGCTATTTTTAAAGAGTTATTCCATCCTTAGGATTAGAAAATATTTATATAGGTTTTTTTTAAACGTATTCTAATCTTAAGTGTCGATGTCAAATAAATTGTTATAATATTCGATTATTTCGAACAATCGAAGATTTTATACAATTATCAGCCATTCAGCCAGATATTGTTTTTAAATTCTCTTTAAAAAATAAATTCAAATAAATATTGTAGAATGCATAAATACAAATATCGCTTTCATCCAATAGTATATAAAATCAATAAAAAAGACTAGCTAAATAGTTATCGTGAATAATGTTAGGTTTTTTAGGTGACTATATAACATAATTTGTACTAGACTATTTTTTGAACTTTAATAGCTAAACTAACTCTCACTAGGAAAAACATATCTTAAAAGATCTAAAATACGAATATAAATGAATATACAAATCCTTGCAAGAAATCACCTTAAAGCTTACGTGTAATATCTATTGGGATATTAACATGCCTCACAACGTACTATCATTCCCTGCGGCTTACCCGACCAATATAAATCATGCCTAAGTTTGTTGGTCTAGTTATAATTTAAACTGCTTAGCAATATGTTAAATATTTATGTTGGTATTTATCCCCTTCAGGAATTTTGTTAATTTGTATAATATAATGGATCGTTCGGTAAAGGTTTAAGAGTAAGTAAGGTAATTTAATAATAAATTCTATTTGCCTGTCTTTTTTTTGACAAAATCTTAATCTTTGTCTCTTAAGAATCTTAAGATAAAATGTATGAAAATTGTGTTAAAACACTTTATTACTTACTTCTTTATTACATAGAGTTAAAAATAAATATTTTCTAAAATAATAACATAAAATTACTAAAATTTTATTTTTAAATTATAATTTCAATTAGATATTGAAAAAAAACCTTGAATACATATTTAAGCATTTTATATAACAAAAAATGTGATATTATGCTGGTTCTACGTGAATTTGTATAGCAACTTGACGAGTCTCATCTTTTTACAAAAAATAATATTGTTTTACCGCTGGGTACGGTGAAAGACAATTACTTCAAACTTTTTATGAGATTTCTTAATATTAGTTTAATAAGAACCGGAAGAAAGAACTCTTAGGAGTCCAAGTCTGAATCATTTTCCTCATTTCTTGTGTATATGTTGCTTCAGAGCAAATTAATTATTATTTCCTTAAATATTATTATGGTATTTTTTTTTAACTTTTTTATTTTTATTATTTTCTCCTAATTTCGAACTTGCGCAATCTTTAACACCATATGATATATGTTTCTTTGACCTTTTATCACAAATTCACGTATTACCCCGCAAAGCAAAGTAGTCAAGGATAACCCTAGTGTCAAGAGACTCTGTTGACTCTGGTTTCCGCCCGAAAACAAGACATTCTGAGATGAGTAATTAACTCATGCTGCACTTTATCGAACTAGATTGAAAAAATTAAAATAATTTTTAAATATCATTATTCCTCCGAGTGGAAATCGAATCCAAACCAATCGCATTTACATTTTGTTAATATCCTACTGTGCCACGATGGTCCCTTATAGTTGTTAGCGTGGTTTAATTAAAAAGCTTATGACGCCATCATTACTCATGTGATCGCACTGTAATTTGGTACATGAATAGAATCATCAGTTATATTAGGAACTAAATCATCACATTATGTGTTTGTTACACTTGTAATTAAAATGTACATCCCAACTTATATAAGTAGACTTACTTACTTATAAAAAGTGTCAGAAATAAAGACATAAAAATGAAGTATTTTAATAAGAAAACTATAAATCTAAACAATTAATAAAAATACTAAACAATCGGCGTAAAGAATGCAATACCGTTTGGTTTTAAAGGAACGCTTTATTAAAAAAGAGAAATAGTACCAGAATCCAATGGGGAATCCTTTATTCAAATCTGCCTTTGTCCCGACGTAATTCAACTGCACAATACTTACGTGTATGAAGAATACCAAGCGATGTGTGAAAACGTTGCTATTTTGTTACTTTAAAATGCTAATCAAATTACCCTAATATATTCTCCTTTGTGTACTCAGTTTTTGTAATTACTTCATTGTTCCAAACGTTTTTTTCTTTATATAGGGACTTATTAATAGTTTAGTTTTATTTTATTTTTATTATCTTATTAGCTTTTTTACATCCTTAGCCTTCATATTGTTGATTACTGTTCTAATATTAATCGGAAATTTTAGCTTATATAGTTAACTAAATATACGATTGAACGTCTTGTATGGCTAGTGTAACGGTATGTGCTTTTGTACATATTGAAGTATAAATATGACTTAATTCAGATATGTCTATTAAAAGCACACATAATAATATTATATAATAATAGACTATAAAAAAATTATCAAGGTCGTGGCGCAGTGGGACAGTGTCTGACATTAAACGCGATCGGTTGTGGATTCGATCCCCACACGGCGGAGTGATTACATTTAAATTATCTTCACTTCCTTCTCTTTTCTCGAATTCGGTGGAAAGCGAAGCATGGAGTTTCAGTCTACCCTACCATACGTGATATATATATATATATATATATATATATATATATATATATATATATATATATATATATATATATATATATACATATATGTAACGAACATCATTGCCTTCATGTTATAAATGAAGTTGTAGTTGCTCATCGACGTGGGCGATATCGTCGGGCCATCTTTCATAGAGATTTCGAGATTTTAACTTAATGTTTAGAGATTTTAGGTTACACCATCCTGAATGTCAGAACAGCGTGGCATATATAGGGAGGCAGCATGCGGCGGTCGAGTCAACTTCCTTATGTACTTAAGGTACTAACATATATGATGAGCTGAAAGACTCGTACCGCATATAAAAAAATATGATATATGGCTTTATGGCGGATATTGCCAGGATCTTATACAAATTAAATTCTAATAAGAAAATAAATATTTGTATATGTGGCGATACATATAGTGGTTCTATTTGATAGAGACAAACTGACTTTCGATATTGGGCGAGCTTACGGCTTGCTGATATTCGTTGTCGGTGACATAATCCAATATTGCTGGGTGTCACTGAGGGTGATATAATTAGCTTAAGTGAACTCCTACAAAATTGTTGGTCAGTTATATCATGACTGATGCTGTCTCACGTCGCATGCGCGATACTTCTACGGTGTTGGACGTTGATATGACTTGCGACACGCGACCGTCGGTGTTTGGTAGGCATTATAGCATACCGATAACTGATGTCGGTATGATATTGGTTGCTTAGTATCACTGAGACTAATATTTACGACTCAGGTGAACTGCTATGCCGGCGTTGGTTAGTTTATCGTGTCTGGTGCTGACTGGCGTTGCATTAGCGATGTTTGTACGGCGTCGGACATTGATATACCTTGCGACATGCAACCATCGGTGTTCAGTGAGCTTTATAGCTTACTGATAACTGATGCCAGTGGCGCAACCTAAAATTCCTCGGCATCCCTGAGGCTAGTTTTCTTGGCTTAGGTGAATTATTATGGCGATGTTGGATGATTGTATCTTAACTGCTGCTGTCTTGCGTTGCATTGGCGATGTTTGTACGATGTCGGACGTTGATATAACTTGAGGTACGTGACTGTTGGGGTTAGGCCCGATAATACTATCGCCGGCGATGACACCGAAAAAGCGTGATGTTTAGCTGATAGTTCAGAGGCTCAATTTTCCACCAATGATCTGCCTTGCGACCAGGACCACCTAACGAAGGTCGACTCCAAGGTAGCAACCTGGGCATCTCTGCCCCCCTCGGGTGAACTACTTTGTCCGACCTTTCCTGATGAGGTTCAAAAAATTGTTTAGAACCTATAAGATAGGATGGTCCCGGGGCCCGGGGATTTTCTTAACAACAGGACTTCAAAAGCGTTACCGGCCCAGTTCGTGTCCTTATTGTTTATCATCTTTAAACAGCTACAGGCCTATCAGTCTAATAAGCTGCTTAGGTAAAATTTACGAGAGTATAATTCTCATTAGACTCTGAAGTGGTAGAGACAAAATCTCTACTCTTAAATGAGCAATTCGGGTTCCGCAAGGGCCACTCAGCTGTTCACCAAGTGCATCGGCAAGTAGAAATGGAGCCCACAACTCCACTGCGGCTATTTTTCTCGATATCGCTAAACTGTTCGGTAAAGTGGCATAGCGGCTTAATTCACAAGTTGCGCAATGCCGACCTCCTAGACTATTTAGTTTGCGTCCTTAAGGACTATATTTCAAACAGATACTTAAAATACAAAGTGGAAAGTACACTCTCCTCTCTCCGCTTAATTTGCGCTGGCGTCTCTCAGGGCTCCACGATCTCTCCTATTTTGTATGCGCAGTAAACCAGCGACATACATAAAGTAGACAATGTCCACCTGGCTATGTACATCGATGACACTGCTCTCTACACTACTTCCCGCCACTCTTTTGTTATTGCTGAGAGACCCCAGGCGGCTGCCGATGCTCTATGCGCTTGGTACCGCAAATATAGGATCGAGATCAATCCTGAATAGAGTGTGCGGTATTATTCCCTCGACTTAGACACGAAACTGTCTTTACCATATTTCTTCTTGATAAGCCATGGCAAATGCAAGTTAAATACCTAATACTCCCAACTCTCCTTTAGAAAACACATTATTCGAGTGTGTAATTCAGCCTGTTTTTATCTTAAAAGATTTCGTCCATCAATATGCAAACTCAGTAAAATCTCACTAAAAATAAGCTGACATTATATAAAACCTGCATCAGGCCCATCCTTACTTAGGTTAGTGTTGCGTTCGTGCACACAGAGCTTAAACCACTCCAAGTGACCCAAAACAGATTTCTACGAATCGCATCGGGTTGCCCCTGGTAAATTCGTAACACCGATCTCCATAAGGACTTCAAAATGTACATGTGTATAAATACTCACGCGAATCCCCTAGTAGTACGGGCGAGTAATTACTCCCTGTCCACGCATCCTAAGCTCAGACTAGCGTAGCTTCTTATTAGACTCCGATGACCCTATTACGGTAGCAAACGGCAAAATTGTAGGTAGGAAACACTTTACCCACGACGAACGTCCAACGGTTAGGGACTGTTAGGCTCCCTTAGAATAGTTTAAAATTCTCCCAGTCGCGACTTCAGGCCCTGGCTGGTTTGTGTAGCGTAGGGAACATCCCGCTCGCTGACCGCAAGCCGAGGTTCAAGCCCCGCAGGGGGCGCTCTTGGGGTCGTCAACTTCCTCTCAAGCAGCCATGTCAGTGCTTGCTAATTTTCGCAGGCTTAGAGCACCCTTTTCCTTCCCCCTCCCGGTGTCGCTATAAAGAATAACAGGGTCAACAGCATTTTATTCATTTGACAGAAAAAAAACTGTTGGAGTTCAGTGAGCCTTACAGCTTATTGATAACTGATGTCAGTGGCGCAACTTGTATCTTCTTGTAGTTGTCGACGTTGTCTTACGTTGCGCATGCGATACTTGTACGGCGTCGGGCATAACGGTTATGTGAAGCTTTTATGTCTCATGCGTTTTGAAGTATGATTTAGTGGAGTCCTTGCGTGGAGTGCTGTACTATTATCTCGCGAAATACTGTAATACATAATGTCCGGCGAATCTATGTCTGATATCTGAAGTCGGTGGCACCTGTGTTTAATTGTTAGTTTTGATAAACGACTGCTACATATATACTGTGCGTGAATACAACACAATCGGCCGCCTAGCAGTTGTGCGTCTGAGCTGATATGCGAAACAGAGTAATATTAGTCTGGCAGGCCTATCGACGTATCATTATCATATATTGGTTTCACAAACTAATCCACGGCTTATATTGGTCTCACAAACCATTCCACGGCTTATATTGGTCCCACAAACCAATCATCATCACAAATCTATCTTAAAAAAACTATCGAACTGATAACTAATAATTGATCGTTTGCAAAGGCATTGTAAGTATCATAAACGTTAGCTGTTCTTTTGCGTTCCGGGGGGTTCAATACCAAGGTTTTAAGGATGAAAAAATGGCAAATAAATTCATATAAGATGTATAATATATAATGTCGATACCTTTTGATGGCAAATATGCAATAAATGAGATTACCTTCTGATGGCTATTTATAAAAAAATAATATATTGCAATTGGAATTTCTTAACACTGTTACCTTTGAATCTCTAAAAGATCTTAGTTACATATGAATACAACAATAAATGTGTCCTAACTACGTGACGCATCATGAGCCAAGGCATGATTTTATAATTATAGTATTTATATATACTTAATGAGAACAGGAATGTAACAGTAGTGTACTATATTTATATACTTTAGTAACATTAATAATTTATTTATTATAGTGCATGTTCATGCAGCTTCACTCTTTACCGCGCAATGCAGGGTAGTCAAAATTAGTCTAGTGCTAAGAATTGACTGGTTTCCGCCCGAAATCGAGACATTGCATATTGAATTGCTAACTCAATGCTTAGCTTTTTCTTATCAGAGCGAAGAATTGAAAGTATTTTTAAATAATACTTATTTGTCTGAGTGGGAATCGACCCCATTACCAACCGCATTTACAATAAGATGCTGTCACACTGCACCACGATACAAATTATGTTAATACAATTACATAATATATATTTTTATATTTGTTTTATATGTTTTTATTTGGTCGTTCAATTTAACGCAGCGCTGAATACAGATTGAGCCAAAAATTGAGATGTATGAAAGTTATTTATTACTATTTATATAACGATCCATCTTGATGTTGCCCACGGCGGCTTTTTACATACATAATTGATGTATTTTATGCAAAACAGGGTGAGAATCATGAAAATGTTTATGATATTATTATAAGAAACGTCAACATAATATTTTGACGACCTAGTGACAGAACAGTTGTTGGGTGATATACAAACGGCTATTGGTTCGATTTCTTTTTGCGAATGTACATTTTTACGTTATATTTTCTTTTAACGAGCGAAACGGTACACTAGTTCATATACCTTTCTACACTGTTAACTAAGAGAAGTGTGAAAAATAAAAGAAGTCAATGTATTAAGAGAACAAATTTTGTGACGAATATTTTTTAATAAGATATATATTTTAAATAAAAAAAGTGTTAGAGTCTTTATACAAAACATGAAATATTTCTAATGCACTAATATTTTATAGAAACAAAGTGTATTTATTGTATAAAATATTCTAAAAGTGAATTTGTCTCTTGCATTTGTATTTTAGTTTTCGCAAAGAACGTACAATTTTCTTAAAATATTGTTTCAATGAAACTTAATTCGATGTGAAACCGCGTTTTGTTTTTGTACTGTGAAAGCTCTAGATTTGTTAAGGGAAACTATTTGTAGAATAAATGTCACAAAATATACTAAAATAATAAAATCTAAGTATTTGATTACTAATTATGTTTAATATTATGTATAAGATAATCATTACAATTTGCTCATATTGTTTAGAAATCTATGCCGGACACTCCGTAGTAACACGCTGGACCTACTGCAATAAACACTTAACTGTAATAGGAAGGCAGTAAAACTAAGTGGGATAGTTTATTGTACTAAGAGCAACACAAGTTTTGTTACAGGTATTAGTATTAAATAGATTAGTAAATGAGGGCTTATATTTATCATCGTTCATGAAATTATCTTGTTTTTTGCTTTGTTTTAGCTTCACGATTTTATCAGGTATAGAAGGGTTTTCAAAGTACCTTCAAGACACTTCGTACTCCACTTTCCGACTAATACGAGACACTGGATGCTGAGTGTCTTTTTTAATATTAAATGCCAATTTTTAATTCCGTGTCCAATTTTTGGTTTAATTTTTGCATAAGGAGTTGCGTTGCGTTAGCGTTTAAAGAGACTTGAGAACATAAAAAGTCAAAAACCGCGTAAAGAATTCCTTCATTAAATCCTATGTAATTTTGTAAAATTTTTACAATATTGTAAAATATTTACACAATATAGTCAAGTATTGGAAAATAGACGTCTACTTAATTAATTTGGGAACTAACGAAGCGAGAAGCTAATAATTAAGTTGTGTACGAAGTTCTATTACATTATGTAATTACTGGTTTTAGTGTATACATAAATATATTTCTATGTAACATTTATTTTTAAATTTGAATTTTTTTGATTGAAATATATATTTTTAAATATTTTGTTTTAACCGTTTTACTATTGGAATTTATTCAAATACAATCCGTAAATTATATAAAAAAATCAAAGCCAATGTTATCTGTATCCTTAATACTATAGTTTATAACATTGTCTTATGTTACTATGTACGTAAGTGCTCAGCTTATGATTTTCTTATAAAACAATTTAAATATCTGTAAAACTGTTAATGCATAATTATTATATGTTAAGCTTTGACAGCTGTAGGCCACAGTAGTGTTGTATTTGAATCGTTTGAAATAACACTTAGAATAATAATTATGCTGAATTTAAATTATATATTTGTTTTCAATTAAGTTACGCTATATACAGTTTTGGAATTTTATATCTCTACGTAAAGGGTGATTACACGTGTTTTCATTTTTTTTTTGCTTCACGCTTAGCAGGATAGACAGGAAGTACCTAGTGTAAAGATAGTCTGTACTTTGCTTTATATAATCACCCCCCGAGAGGTAATTGAATCCATAGCTAGTCTCGTTTACAGTCAGACGCTGTCCCACTGTACCACGATCGGCTTCATTAATATTATTATTTAAAAAGCTGTAATTTTCTTTTTACAATAAATCTTTATTCACGTTCTGTTTCATTATACGGAAGAACGCTGCGGCTTTGCACGCCTGTGAATTTTCTACTACTATGCAATCACTTTCGTGAACCACACTTTATATGGAAGCACGTACAATGAGAAAATCGATTTTAAATCGGTAGCAGCCACCAGAAGTTAAACTATTAGGATTTTATATAAGTATGATAATGTGTGTATATTTATAAGAAAGTAATTTCTTAAGCACAAATATTATAAATAAGTAACAAACATGATTCGTGCAAACATTCAGACTATATGTACTTTGATCATTTGATTACTCTAAAATAAAGAGAAAAAAAATAAAAAAAAATTCTGTTATCTTCATTATATCTATTTTATAGAATATGATAAATAAACTCTAAGTAAACTAAATTTATTTCTAGTCGTTGAAAAGTATTTATAAAAAACTAACATATTTTTATAATACTTATATAAATGCTGCTTAAGTTATTTTATTTAAATTTGTTATAATGATTATTTTTTGTATTTTTATATGCAAAAATAATATTCCACCAATTCTTATACTACAATTCTAAAAAAAACGTATAGTAAATAGTGATGTTCGTATCACGCACGAGCAGATGTGTTCGTGAAACGACATTTCACAATCCATTTGCTTTTATTGGTAACACTCGCCTTCTAAGCGAGCAAGCGGCTGATGTTGTGATTAATAACATTTTGCTTAAATTATAATGCGCTTGCTGTATTAGAAATTATGATTATGATTTATGTTGTAGGAAAGAAGCTAGTTCAAAATGATTATGGATTTTGTGATATTTTTCCTTAATAAATGAAGCATTTCATATAAATGAAAAGAAAATACCATAAAAAAATGTGGAATCCATTTTAAAAAAATCGATAAAATTATGATTTATCTACATTGAAAACTAAGTTTTCAGTTAAGACAATAACTATTTTGTACTTTAAAATGATACATTTTTCTTATTTATGAAAGAATTTATAAAAAGACAATTTGTTAAGGGAATGTTACCAAAATACAATAGTGAAAACTGCATTTAAATCGGTTTCGCCAGTTTCCAGAGATTAGCGTGCACAAACGTACAGAAAAACAGATAAAATTTTTAAAAATCATTATTTTGGGTTTAACTACATTAATTAGTATCCCCAATAACATTTTCTCTCATGTATTCCATATACAGACAGTGATCAGTTACATTTGTATTATACTATAGACATAGATATAAATTTACTAATGTAAAATATTCTTTGCTTTATTTTGAAAGTATTTTTTTCTTACCATACATTAATTCTTTCCGAGACACAGCAAATTCTAAGTGTGGTTTTAAAGTACCATTTTATGCATATGCTTATGATAAGAACAAAGGAAAAGTAAACCAGCGTACACACAGGAACAAGGAAGCTAATAATGCTGTCAATTTTCTATGAAATTATAATACTGTTTCGTACATATCTTACTACCTTTTATTTATATATATATATATATATATATATATATATATATATAATCTATAATATCAAGAAATAGACCTATATAAACGTCAATATTTACCAGGTATTAAATTATTGTAACGAAGCTATTTAGTATTTTAAATAATAATCATGATATGGAAAAGCTGTGACTTATTATGTAATAGTAAATGCCCGCAACTTCATTTGCGTGAACTTGACTACTTCTTATATTTTTTTCGAATAAAATACTTTAAATAAAAATAATTATCATATTTATTAAACGATTTATATAAAAAAGTATACACAAAAACTGTTATGGAAGGTTTCCCAAAATACAATAATTTAATTTATTTAAATCGGTTAAGTCGTTGTCAAGATTAGTGTGCACACACGTACAGACAAATAGAAAAAAAATATTCCATATAAAGACGAATTGATCGGTTACATTTCTATTATATGTAGGTATAGAGAAGACAGAAACATAATACACTACACTGACACTATTACGAAAATATTCAAATGAAAAGACTAAACACTACACATAAAAACAATACATGAGTTGAAAATTCCTAACATTGTGAAACTAAAAGAAATCAGTTTAAAATGGTTTTTAAAATGTAACACAAAATTACGCTGTATTGTCGTGTCGGAAGTGAGCGCGCTTGGATTTATTTCGCTGCAAACATTTCTATGTGCCTCAAAAATCATTAATCAAGCTTCACTTTGGCAGTGACCCAAGGACCTTACTTCCCTCATTTGTATTTACAGAAAGAGTTCCTGGCAATAAATCATGCCTTTTTGATAAATGAATTCATTCATTTTTTTTTTCAAATATGAGGGTGTACTCCCAGGTTTTATATATTGCTTTAGTTTTTTTAATAAGTTGTCATGAAACTTTTACACTACGAAGATATCCCAATACAAATGAGTGAAATTTAAAATAATTTAAAAAGACTATAGTCAATATATAATTTTATATAAAACTGTCTAAATGATATTGCATTTAAAATATTTTCCTAATATAAAATGTGTTTATAATTGTTGGAATAATTTTAAAATTCTTGCACATAAACTATTAGTAAAGACAAGTGTCTATAAAGAGATATTATGAAATTAAAAAAAAATGAAAACACTCATTTAGTAACCAGAACTTTGTTTCATATTTAGTAATATTTTGGGCATTTTGTAAAGAAAGCTTTACAAAACGCCTAAAACATTACTATGAGGCAAAAGAAAAATGTAATATTTACATTTTTCTTTTGCCTCATAAAGATATCTCGTTAGAAAACTTTACTCTTATTAACTGGTTTATTTTATTTCTTCTAAAAATTCGAATTTTCATATTAGTATATAGATAGTTAAATTTACTTCATTTTTTTATGCATATTTGTACATAATATGTAAAGGTTTATAGTGACATATTTTTTAAATTGAAGTACTATTTATATCTCTAAGGTACCCGACCTATACTGTTAATTTCTTAGCTTAAGATCTTTTTAACAATGTTTTTGCAAGAAACACTTTTTCATAAGTATCAATTTCAATATTTTTTTATCCAAAAAATAACGCAAGCATAACGCTCTCCGAGCACTTTTCTTATTCTTCGTAAAAAGTAGATAGCGGCGTCGCGCTGGGACAAAGATGCACTTTAGTCTTTTGTTTGGAAAACTTACTAAGCAACTTCGACATTCAATCCTTTGTGGTGATAGTTAGGAAGTTTTAGTTCAGGACTTTTGCCGCGAGCATTTTAGCCACTAGACCGTTATTCTCACCTTCAACCAATTGAATTAGTAATTTATTTTTTGGCGAACATCTTAGTACAAATATATATTTCGTTGAAGCAAAAAAGCAAATACCTGGCCCAGTTATTAAAATGTATTATACAATAATATCTTTTCAAGAGTACAATAGTCCAGTTTATTTATTCTTTTAAAATTTCTACCAAAAATTGAAAAAAATCTAATAATGGTATTAGATCGGTCGATAAAACTACACAAAGCCTTTTACTTGAGCGTCATTGAACATTCAAAAGTGTTTTATAGCGTGCCACACTTCCACGCTCGAATTCCCGAATAAATACTAAAGAGCACCCGATCCCCTTTCCTCGTAAGACGTTTCTCACTTATTCTTCAGGGGTTACACCGTCACAGGCGAAGGCCAAACCCAGCTCATCATTTGCATCCAAATAGCTCCTATAAATTCGCTACCCGAATTTTCGCTATGCTCCCGCTCCTTGGGAGCAATTAAATACTTTTTTCCACGCTTCAGTTCGTTCGCACGATTTTTCGGCCTGAATAAATTCCACAGATTTCAAAACTTGCAAGCTTCATTAGGCAAATAATTTCGCTGTTATTATTATTAGTACAAACACGAAATATATAAGGCGATTTTTTTGTAAATAACTTAAGACATAATGTTTTTGATGTACTATTCCTAAAAAATATCGAAAGTATAATTTTAGTTATTTATTTCAACATGTCTTATGCTTCCTGTGCCTATTTAAAAGTGTAAAAAAACCAACGCTAGCTTTCCCTCGTTCTGAGTGCTTTGCGTGAAAATTTCCGAATACACATTGTATCACTTCAATTTCAAGAGAAAGTCCCGCTGAGTTACTTGCGCCGATTTTTCTCAGGTTTTAGGCATTAACTTTGTTGAACTGGTGGTAAATCATTTAACGTTAAAAAAATAAACTTATTAAAAAAATGACACTGACTTTGCCTTTGAGTTTGACTTTTCAATATTCATTGCCAGAATTACCAGGAAAGTTATATATACATACAATGTACATGATTTGTTTGTCTATATGTTTAAGCAAACAATCTAAGCAATAAATACATTTGAATTAGAGAATACCTCACCGTAAACACGTTATTTCTTTCGATTAAAACTGTATTATTGTTAAAACTTAATTACAAAAATGACCCTACACCAGTAATGTACGGGACTTCTGCGCTATTTATATAAAGTTATAATTCCGCAATAGCGACCGAGACCACAAACGCAATCAGTGCAGTGACGTGGAATTTATAAGCTTTACAACGTTTTCCCACTTGTTCTTGATTGTTGTTATACTTTGTAGCTTTTATTGCCTTGTATATGGTAAAAGAATTTATTTTGATTTTTTAAATCAGTGAGCCTTTTTTGTTTTTGAAACAATATTTTTTTTTTCTGGATTCTGATCATTGTAAGAACCTACGTATTTGTTTAGATATTTCTTGATAAACATAATTCATATAACTAATTTTAATTTAAATCTCCGAGTGGCGAGGCCGGTCGTGACGCAGTGGGTCAGTGTCTGACTGTAAACGCGATCGGTTGTGGGTTCGATTACCACTCGGGGGAGTGATTATATTTTAATTATTTTCATTTCCTCGCTCTGGTAAAAGACAAAGTGCGGCGTTGAGTCCCACTACTTAACACGCAATGTCTCGAATTCAGTGAAAAGCGAAGTACGGAGTGACTTGTTACTAGGTACTTCCTGTCTATTCAGCTATGCGGGGTTATAGCGTGAAGCTAAAAAAAATCTCTGAGTGACTATGAATGTCTAAAGCCGAGAGTAGTTATTTTAAATACGGTCATAGCAAAAAGTGTAAATAAAATTTTATAAATATATTTTTTTTCTATGTGACTGCTCATATTTATATTAAATTGAAATCTATAGCTATATCCTCATTTCAATTTCCACTTGATTCAATCAGGAGTGTACTTTTTGATTCATTACATTGGAATATAATCGAAATAGAAATCTATTTCACATACATATTAATTATATTATTTACTCTTATATTATTTTAATTACGAATTTATTATGATAAAATTCGATGTATACTTCAACAATAAACTGTTTTATATTAATATCCATGTGACGTCCTTCACTAGAAATGTTTTCACCACGTCGCAGTACACGTAGTAGTTACGTAATTTCTTTGCTTTGCTAGACAAAGGACTGTCATCCAATACGAATCTACGAAATTTGTAGTATAATACTATGCTTGCCATTTCGATTTTATTAACAGTTGAGAAAATATGGATATTTCCTAATAATAATATATTTATAAATCAATTATATTTTGAAATATAATTTTATGACTTCATGCTCAATAGGGCAGTCAAAAAGAGGTTATTTTAAGACATATTGGTAATCGTTCTCCATTTCTGATTCTAGTTTGAAATCGCACGTTCCATCGAGGAGGTTAAAATAATTAAAATATAATCATGCTACCGAGTAAGCAGTGATCCTACAACCTCGTGCTTACAGTCAGGTACAGAAATAAATAAATTCAAAATATATAACAAATATTTTAATATAATAACATGTACCTTTAATAAAGGTGCATTGAGTTTATAAAACATCATAGAGAAACGTTCAACGAAGTAAACCAATTGACGGCACTACAGGAGCGTATCGCTCCTGTATCCTGTAATTTATTCAGGCAGAAGATGATTAACAAGACGTGACACTTGCTTGGTATCAGTGACTTATAATAGACTAGCTTCAAGATCTGTGTTTATTTATTATTAAATCTTTGTTACGTTTTAATATAAAGTAATAAGATCAAAATTAAATATAAAATCATATTAATATAATAACAGGTCAAAAATGTTCACATAAATAAAATATATTCACCTTACATCTAACATATTCTGTTGCAGTGTTTAGACCTTCAGCCAATGTAATTTCTTTAATAAAAAATAAATAAATAACTTTTATTCTATGCTATTTTTACTTAAGCATTATTATAATTTTTTATGCTTACATACATTTTACAATTGGTAAAACACTTAAATTAAAATAACTTAATGACTCCTCTAATGGAGAATCGAGTACTGGTCTTTGCAATCCCTAACCTAAAACCCTAAAATCAAAATGTCAAATAAATTTATGTGTAGGAAGAAAAGTGATTAATTGTTTTCAAGTTTCTATCTAAATACCCTTAAATTAATTAATGAAATTCTGCGAAAAATACATGTTACGTATAATTATATATATATATATATATATATATATATATATATATATATATATATATATATATATATATATATATATATATATATATATATATATATATATATATATATATTATAGTTAGTATGTTTTATAGTTTAAAAGTAAAAAGTTTATTATGCCGCAAGTTAAAACAATATATTTAACAATCACAAGCAGATATTATATTATTTTTTCCACCCAAGTTAAAGTATACAGCATTGCATTTTAAAACGTGACATATTTAAATGTTACTTGTAGACCCGTTGACGCGTAGAACACGTGTTCCCATATAAACGTATACGGCACCTTATACAAAAGTATCCGATAGTATGTGTCATATTCATCATAAGCTTTAAAGCGCATCTATTTTAATATTGCTTTTTCTGCACATTTTTTTGTAAAATAGAGGTTTCAATTGAGTTATCAAAGTTTCGTTTTCACGTAATAATATAATTGATAACACCCATAACAACAATTTTACTTTTAGGTTTACTGTGACATACATTCTAGACAGGAAAATTTAGATTACTTTGTGGTTGCTTATATTTTTTTATTTTTTCCTTCTTGGAAATATAATATTAAGTCTCTTTTACTTTGACTTTATAACAAAGTTGGCTTTGGTTTAACTAGAAAAGAAAGAACACACATTCAACGTAAATTCTTAGTAAAATTATAGTTGGTTTACAGTCCAGATATAAACTTCAAAGAATTTTAATTTAAAAATTACATAAAGAAGATATTTTTTTCTATACTTATTTGCTTTTATGTAACAATCATCAAATCTAGTCAAGTAGATGCTTGCATACCTGACTCTTGCACTCGGTTTTATTTAATTTTTTCATGTTTCTTATAAATAGGTACGTAATTAACATTAAATACCATAAATATTAGTAGTATCTACTTTCATTTCGTAAAACAAACAATTTTTTTATGATGGCACGGACAAGCAAAAATAGATTGAAATGGCTTTAAAATAAAAATTGGAATAAAAATCAATAATCTGTCTAACCAAATTGCGGCGTGCACTAATAACTGACGTACAAACGTTTCAGATGATATATTTGACAGTTGTTTTCACGTTCAAAAATTGATTACATGTCGTTTTATTAATAGCAGTGCGTTTTCATTTCTTCTGCCTAGAAAATCGTTTTCATAAGCTAGATTTTAAACAAATATTTATCATTGCATTGTGCAGTTGAGACTATTTGACCACACGTGATGTTTTTCGATTCAAATACTTTTTAGGAAAAGTTATATTATTGTACAGACTTTTAAAATATAATATATTTTAGTACTCTGCATGTAATATTATTAAGATTGGAAAAAGTTATATCAGAATAGAAAACAAGTAATGTTTTATTGCGTAAATATGACGTCTTGTTTAAAATAAGTAATATATACGATCCCAAAGAAAAACTTGTAGTTAATATTAAAAAAATATTAAAAACAAGCAGAAAGTATTAGTTCGTATAAGCTATTATAATTTGAACTCAAATGTTAATAGTATATTATAAAAACAAATAATTCTTCATTCATTTTGCAACATTCAATAGCGAGCAAAACATAACCTTTTGTTTATTAAGCACAATATAATAGAGCAATAATTATTAAGCTCTAAATTAAATAGATTTCAATAGAATGTATAGGAAATTGTGAAGTACTTTATTGGATATTATATTATGAGAAAGAATCAGACAATACAAGTATATTCGTAGTCAAAAAGCTTATTACCTGTGTTTATTATAGTTTCGTAATATAAACAAAATAACGTGTAATTATCCACACATATATTCCAATTTTATAAATATAAAAATAACTCTACAAAGTGCGGCATTTTGTTCCACCAATCAACATGCAATGTCTCGAATTCGGTGGAAAACGAAGTACGGATTGTCTTGACACTAGGTACTTTCTATCTATCCTGCTATGCGGGTTAAAAAGCGTAAAGATAAAAAAATATTGTAAATATAACAAGTTACTCTGTCTGTCTTGCTATCTTAACGTCATTGTAGCTGGTGTAAATCGGTGAACTTATTAATTGAATAAGATCTTGGCTGTCGCAATTTTTACACATTTTAAGTGAAACTATTTTAAACAGATCAATTAAGTATATTTTATAAATACATTTTTGGAAACTCGAAACTCTTTTTTTTAAACACAATACAATAGTGCACAGTCACAGCTAGACTGTCGGTAAAATATTATCGTTCATCTAAAAATGAAACTATTCTAAGCGATAATGAAATTTCATTTATGAGATACTTAAACATATTGATATGAACAAAGGATACATTTTCTTCCATTTTTTAGTTTTCCGAATTTCATTGTTTTACACAGTAGACGCGGGCGAATCCGAGTACGGGCTGCTAGTTTGTATATATACAATAGATATACAAACAAAACAATAATAATAAATAAATATACAATAGAGTGGTTAAATATTGTTAATTCGATATAAATCAAAATATTCAGTAGATACTTTAATTATTAAAATATACAAAGTTATAGCGAAACTAGGATAAGCGTGAAAATGCGCATGAGCTTATCATTTCCAACTCACTGAACTGTTTGCGTTCCTAGTCTCGGTAACTAATGCAGGATATCTGATAACTGTTATAAATAGCTCAAGATTCAAGTTTCAATGTAAGAATGTAACAAATTAATATTTACAATATTGTCGTGTCTGAATGAAAATGATTAATCATTGCTATATATACCAGTTCAAATATATTTACTATATATTTTAGCGTTGCTATATACATAAAATTTATGTCTGTGTGAAATGTTACATTAAATTATTTTTCATTATCTCGCTCTGATAAGATAAAGCGAGGTGTTGAGTTCCACCTCCAAGAACACAATGTTTCGAATTCAGTGAAAAGATAAAAAAAAATGGTAAAAATATTAATATGCATTCTTTAATATTTATTACAATTTACAAAATTTGTATGGACAAGATATGCAAAAGCCCAATTTTTTAGATAAAATTATATTTACATATAATATAGAAACACATGAAATCAATAAACTAAAAAAAACTCATATTTCCCGCATCATCAGATACATATATACTCGACCTGGTTAGGTAAAAGCGACAAGGGAGAGAAAGATCGGCAGCAGAGTGGCGAAAGGTAACTGAATTCTCTCCGTCTCTCTTAAACAATGTGACTGAAGCCCGCGAGGATAATATAGAAATTCATATTCTTAAAGAAAGTGTTGTATAAAATCTCCATTACTATATTTAGCACAATCAATAAAATTTCAATAATCATATTGATATCAATAAAACGTGTTGAAACTGTTTGAGAACTGGTAAGAGTAATAGTAGATTAAATTAAACTTTTTTCAGCGGATCAATCGCGTATATGTTGGTATTTGAAATTACATTTTTGGAAACCTGACGTTTCGAACACTATACAATATAATAGTCCGTCCTCGCAAGTAGTCTACCAATACGTCAGGCTTCTAAAAATCTATTTTCGAATATCAAAATACACGTGATTAATCCATTTAAAATAACTTCATTTAAAAATCGCGAAGTTCTAAGATCTAACTAAGAATACAAGTAAAATATCTATAGTGAAGTACTCGTAACAATAATAACATAGATATTAGTATGGATATAAGTGAAATGTAATAAATTTACATACTTTTTGTTTAAATTTACACACTGTTAAGATTTCGCATAGGCATAGTTAACAAATTGAATCACCTGCTGCTGTACGTAAGTCTCCCTAAAGGTTTTGTACCACGATCGTTTCTGCACTTCCTGCATCCAGCGGCTCTTCGCGACCTTGATCATATTATCGGTTCACCTTCCAAGGGGCCTACTGAGATCGTCCGGTTCGGTAGTGTCTGTATCGACTTTTATATAAATATGACAGGTGAAATATATGCAAATGTATTTTTTTAAAACGTAACACATGGCTCAATTATATAGAGTAGCTATGTGTACCATTTAGTGTTAATTTATTCCAATTTGAGATAATGACGAGGCAAGGAGCTATTGTTATTATAATAAGCTATTTCAATTAAAACTACTATTAACTAGGTATAATATTAACGCGAGCATGAAAGATAAAATGGTTGTCATTTTTGAAACTAAAACAAAATGGCTTTTGAAGTAAGTGGAGTTGACATGTTGACAACTGGGTCGTAATACGATGATTGTAAGTTCGACATGTACTAACTTTATAGTTATATTTGAGCTACTCGGTACATTGTCTTTAGTAATACAAGTAAATTGTATAGTGTGTCTGTTTGCTTTGAATATTTTTTGCATATCGTTAAGAAATTACATAAGAGTTGCCACAATTTTTTTATAAATTATAAAGATTTGAGCATGTTTTTTAATCATATACGGTTGTATTAAAAGAACCAGATTTTTTTCTATAATGCTTTTTACAGATATTGTTTCATTACGTTTATTGTCAGTCAGAGTCAAAGTTGGTGTTAAATAATTTTATTCAAAGTAACATGTTTAATTTTTTGAACGTCAAATAATTAACCACTAGTTCACTAAGTCTAATAATAATAATGTCTCAGACGATTTTCGATTATCTTAAGTATATAAAGAATAAAGAATATTAGACAAATCTATATTACCACAAGAATATATTTTAACCGTTACGTCTACAGGATCTTCGGCAGTCCATACGTCGATTGCGATGTATGTTCCATCTCCGGTCGGATAGTGCAGGAAGGGGAGCCGCACTTACCGTATATTTCTACTTTAACAATTTTCCTGGTTTTTTTATTTCAATCTCATACAATCTGAATCTGTAGAAGTAAAAAAAATACGTAAATGGATTTATGTTGTATTGAAATAATAATTTTCCCTAATAAATAGTTTAAGATGGATGATGGTTGCAGTATCGTTCGCACATGTTTGTTGTGCATAAATGGTTAAATAATTAGTTTTTTTATAGGTCAGGCAGGGCGCACGGGCGTGCCGGTCACCTGATGGTGAGTGATCACCGCTCACGGCCCCGTGTAACACCAGGGGAGCTACAGGTGCGTTTCAGGTCATTACGATTAAAACAATTAGTAATTTATTACTTGTGGATTTTAAAAGTATATTTACATTTTTTCACGATTTCACTTATACCAAAATGTAAAATGCAGAAAATATACATTTTTGGAGTATCTTTTTAGTAATAGCTATAGAAGCGGTATTTATGTGTAAACTACTTCGTTCAGGTGAGGTGGCTCTTACACTTCATTACGGAATCATTTTCACATATTCGAAGATAAAATGTTTTCTTTGTGAACTAACTTTGAGGCTTTAATGTAGAACAAATTAGTTCTTTATCAAATATAGTATAGATATATTCGCAATAATGGTATCTCGGTAATGTGTATTGAAATATGTAATGTGAAATATGTGTGTTTTTATGTTTTAACATCAAAACCGAAGAATAAAAAGCGCAATTTATTTATCTGTGAGCTTGATAATAATCTTATCATACTACTTTACATTCTATTACAATTAAAAGCTGATGGTTTGAGAAAAAAAAATTAAAATAGCTATTTAACTTTAACATTAAACCTTGAAGAAAATTCCAGACGTTTAACTAGCTAAATAGAAAATCTCACATCGCATGCAACTTTAATGTCTCTTTAGATAGTAGTCTGAATTGTTACAACAAATAATACGTATCGGAATTACCTATATAAATTTTATTAGAAATTGTTTTACGATCTTAAAAAAAAGTAATATTACAAAATTTTTGTATAACATTTATTTAATGTCTTTATCAATTTTTTTTACTTGCAGGATTGCAAAAAGGCCATATTTTTTAGAAAAGTACATTAAATAAATAGGAAAATAGTATAAATATAATGGACTAACAGTATTCTATAAAGTAATAATGTACACATACATATGTTACTAAGTAAAATTATTACTTTTATAAGTCTATTACATATATTTGATCGAAAGACCATTTCTTACATGGGAAATATTCTTCTTTACCTTTATGTCAATTTTATCGTTTATTACTGAATATATGAATAAATAAATATATAATTTATAAATATCAAAATTTATATGTAAAATTTTTCATATCATAGTATCACTATTTAATTAATTTATTTAGCAACTCTCTTAAACTAAAATAAAAAGAATATTTTTCTATTTCTTTGAACATGTTAAATTAATGGATTACAAAACTTATTTGAAAAATGTATCAAGAAAGTCTTTTTGACTCACTTCGTTTTATTAAAATTTTCATTTTCCGAATCAAACGTTGCTTACATTCCATTGCAAAAAGAATAAAAATAATTCACTTAATGAAGCTTGCAGCGTGCACTAAAATCTGCTTGAATTTGTTTGTGAATCTTGCTGAGCGTTGCGGTATATATAGAAACGACTTTCAACCTTATACATTTCGTAAATTATTTAATATGTTAATATTATTAGAGTGTTATTTCTTACTTAAGGTTGAAAAAAGTATTTAAAATACGTATAGAATTTAAATGCAGCCATATGACTCGGGGCTAAGCGGTCAGAGCACTTATACATGGTTTGAATCTTGCTGCGTTCAAATTGTTCTACCTCTAACATTTTGTATTTTTCCGTTGTAAAATAAATAGAAAAAATACAAATATTTTTTACCAAAATCAAATTTCTCTTTGTCTACAATGGAACGAATTGTGTGTGTGTAAGGATTTATACTTGCTAGAACTCATGATTTTTGTAAATTTTATGCTCTAAATAAAATGTTAAGGTATATTAGAAAACTAAAATTTAAAAGTAAAATATTTGCATCTTCAATTATATTAATTTTTACGTAAATATGTATGTATTATCTTTATATAAATTTAATCTTAAAAAACCCTTTGTAATTCGACTTTAAAATGAAAAAAAGCATATCATTTGCACTTATTATTTGAACACAGCTGTTTAGCAAAACATAATGAAAATGGTAAAAGATGGGACCGAAAGATTAAACTGATTGCCACACTGACTCAGTAAGGAGTCAATCAACGCAGATGTCATGTTAATCTCATTCCGCATGAGTAAATTACACGATCAAGGCGCGAAGGCGCTGATACTGGCGTGGAGCCAAACGGTCGGTCGCAATGGACTATTCTTTCTCGATAAATTTAATTTTTTGCTATTTGTTTTTCGAATCGCTATCAGAGTTTCAGCTTATAGAAATCCGAATTCATTGAATTTATGATATTATAGAGCAGTTGGCATGAGCACGGCTAAACTTAATATGCTTAGGGGGTTCACATTAAAGTAGATAAAATATTTAAGCCTACAATTTATATATAAGCAGATTATTTATTATTTACATATTGCCTAAAGAGCGAAGAATTCATAACGGAAATAAAATGAACATGCAATAATTAAGGCTTTCATAATATTATAATTTAAGCAAAATTTTAAGTTACTAGTTAATTTGAATTGAAAACGGCGAATTTGAATTTTCTAAAGGTGACAATATAACTGTTTTTTTTTTCTTTTTTTTAAGCTTCACGCTTTTATCCCGCATAGCAGGGTAGGCAGAAAGTACCTAGTATCAAAACACTCCGTACTTCGCTTTCCACCGAATTCGAGACATTGTGTGTTGGGTGGTGGAACTCAACGCCGCTCTTTGTCTTTACCAGAGCGAGGAAGAGAAAATAGTTTAAATATAATCACTCCCCCGAATGGGGATCGAACCCACAACCTGCTTTTACAGTCAGACGCTGTCACACTGCGCCACGACCGGCCTCAACTGTACTTTTATGCATAATATTTATTCATATCTTGTATTAAGACACACTAAATAAATTATCAACAAATGGTTGATTTTCCTCTCTCTTTAAAAAAATTAAACTTTAACAAAAAAGTTTTATATTCTTCATATATATCTTCATATATATCGTGTTGTATACATCAATATCACATATACTTTAATATTTTATCACGTATAATACGTTATTACTTATTTAATATTCCTCAAGCGACTGTGAAAAAATTAATAATCCCCATTTTATTACGTAATCACTCAACTCGAGCCGCTAAATCCATAAACATTAAAAACCCCTGGAGATATCTCGAGCAACAGTGACAGCCGTGAAAAAATTTTCTTCGTATTTTTGTTTGGCTCCAACTTGTCTATTTTATTATCACTTGATGAAATAATTTATTATACAGGTATATTGTATTTTCTTTTTGCTCCTAGTATTTTACGGACTTTACTCTCAAAATTTACCATGATCTACAACTTAATAATTTAGTACAACTATATATTGCATACACAGAATACATATATCAAAATAATAGGTTTTTTGTTTGTCTTTCTGTCGGTTTGTCCTGATTAATATCTAGAACTACAGAGCTGATTTTGATGGGACATTTACTGGCAGAAAGCTAATTTAAAATGGAATAATTTACGCGAAATTAATTTTAGAATTATACCATTAACATCCAGAAATGTTAAATTACACACAGAAGAAGCCACGGGCACAGTACATGCTTTAAAAGAATGAAAAAAGTTCAATGGCATATAACAATTTTCCTTTTTGTATAAACTACTACTAACCCTAGAGTAGTAGCAGTGGCAGTCTTAGTTTGTAACAACAATTTATGATTTCATTAATTATAGTTCTACAAGAATAAGTCTAGAAATTTGTTTCTTAGCTAATTGTTTAACCTTGTATTTTAATCTTTGAGCACATTTTCAAACATTCATCCAAAATTTATAACTAAGAGATTTTATTAACAGAACAAAATTAATTAAAATTATAACGATAACGTTAAACTTTTGCCATACAGATTACGACTTAAGTTGATATTGATGTAAAATTTAAGATTGTTTTACGCGGTCCCTTAGAAGAGCTTTCACCTGGTCGCTTAATAAAAAGCAAAATTGAACAAAAGCTTCGTTCAATTTTTATTAAGGCAGATCGTCATAATCGTACCTTGGTATTTTGTAAGCGCTGTAGTGCGTGTTAATAATGTTACTGTCAAGGTAGGAGGGTTGATGTGGGTCGAAAGGGCCTACAATAGCGTAAGATCAGGTTACCTTCAGTATTTCACAGGAATGTTCGAAAATATGTGTTTTTATTACCAAACAGCAAGATTATTTGTGGATAACATATATGTATGATAAGTATTAAGTTATATTATTTATTTAGAGAACAATAATAATAATAATATATGCCTATATTTTATCAATTATAATTATTGATAGTATTCATTCATTTTGATATATTTGTAATATTCAGTATTAAATATATTTTAATTATACAGTAAAAAATTAAAGTGCAGTATGTGAAGTAACGAAATGAAATTTCAAGCAGGCCTGTTGGAACTAATCCAACTCACTAGTGTACTTTTTGTCTCATTACACTATAATAAATGGTTGAAATGAGGACCTATTTGAGTAACGTATTTCTTGTCCGTGATAAAATTAGAATTCCATTCTAGTTTTTAGTATGAAAAATTTATATTAAGTACTTATTATACCTAAGTATGTCCATATTTTTTTCATATTTTTTTCTATTCACGAATGTTACAGTCTCTACGTTATTTGATATACATATTCAGTAATAATGTCTTATAAAAAAAATAAATAGACTTCATAATAACTATACAACTAGGTGGGTACCTATATTTTCTTAAGAGCAATTTACCTATATCTATGAAACTACTAGGCCAATTTTAATTAGACTTGTACTGTTCCTTAAGTTACAGTATATTTCAAAAATAACTTTCACTTAAAAATAATCATCTCGACGTAACTTTTAGTTTTAAAAAAAATTATACAAAAACATATAAACATACACTTACCACATTAGATAGCAAATGTGCTTGGAAGCCTAAATGAATAATCATACTCAGAAAAATTCAAATCCAACAATATTCCATACATACATTATTAAACAGATAACCTCCATTCTTGAAATCGACTTAAAAACTGAAGAACATCGATCGCGTCAAATGAATATTAGAGAAATCATAGTTTGAAATTTCTGTTTATATTTTCTGCTTAGAAACAACAGAAGATATCTTACAGGAACACCAATTTTCTATTGCGGCGATTTATAATGTTAGGGTATTCTCCATAATGGGCAGGATATTGCCTTTGGAGTCTTCAAATTTTATGGTTATATCGCATAAGATAGTATACCATTACCTTAAACAATAGACTATATATTGGAGCCTATAGTCTAATTAAATACTGAATTTAACTTTATATTTAATGGTATCATTGCAATGTATAAAGGTTTTCAAAGGGCCAGTAAGTAGAATATAAGATTTTATAGCAAATTATTATTTTATTCCTTTTTTTTATTTTAATATTTATTAAAATTACTGTCCATATTATTTGTGTATGAGCATTTTTCTGCTTAACAAGTTGATACATCCCAACGGAGTTCTAGATTGTAATATATTTCTTTTAGTTTTAAAATTTAATTCCATATAGCAGGCTAGATAGGAAGTACCTATATTATAATTCTTACTGTTACAAAAAGCAATCAAGCCTAGCAGTTCATTTTTTTTAGCTTCACGCTTTTATCCCGCATATCATAGCATGGGGTGTCTACCCTGCTATGTCTCATGTGTGTTGACACTAGGTACTTTCTGTCTAGAAAGTACCTAGTGTCAACACACTCCGTACTTCACTTACCATCGAATTCGAGACATTGCGTGTTGAGTGGTGGAACTCAACGCCGCTCTTTGTCTTTACCAGAGCGAGGACGTGAAAATAATTTAAATGTAATAACCCCCCCCCCCCCCAGTAGGGATCGAACCCACTATCGATCGCGTTTACAGTCAGACGCTATCCCATTGCGCCACGGCCGGCCTCTTCATTTTTTTAAAATCTTAAATAAGAAAAATAATAATGTTTCAAAATATTATCAAGATTAAAAAATATCTACCGTTATATACAAACGCTTACAAATGTTATTTAAGGTACAAGGTACGGCCCAATCTTGAGGTTCCCGTAATCATATTTCATTCAAATTATAGGTGTGTAAATCTAAATTTATGTAAGGCAGGAAATGCGTCCGCTCGAAGTAACTTCAACTTGTATTTATCTAAAGTTTACGAGCCCGAATCATGACAAACTACGACGCAAATTGCAATTCAGCGCGCTTAGAACGAGTTTATAGGTTCTTGCAGAGCAGAATTTTGAGCTTGTTACAAAGTCCAAGAGAATATACCTACGTGTGATAAGAATATTTTTTAAAACGGCTTTTTAAGTAGCTGTAAATAGAGGTAAATTTACAATATGCAAAATTAATAGAATATATTAAATCCATATATGTCTTTGTTGTATTTCGTTGTACATAAAGCAGGATAAGCAGAAAGTACCTAATTTGGATTATTGAATAAAAATATTCTGTGTAGGTTCCACTTATTATTTTTTTAGTTTCTTGCTGTATCTCACAAATACATCACAAATCCTCAATAAGGGCGTAAAAGTCGCAAAACAGCGTTTAGTTACTGAACTCTTATCCCACTCAAAAACTTATTTAAAACTCCTTACTTTGATATTTTATACAGGAAAAATAACTTTGAAAAATCCTATACTAAAGTATGCGGTGCCTATGTCAACAAAGTAGCCTTTTCACATGATTAACCTTCGTCTTTTGAGTCATTCTCGGAACGCTATAAAAACAAGTATTAGTGACACATTGCATTTTGTATAAGAAGTTGTGTATAAGAAGTCTTAGTGACACATTGCATTTTGTAGAAAAATATGGAATGTCATTTCATTTATGGATAAAATGTGAAAGAATAGAAAGAATGTGAGAATTAAACAAAAAAAATAATAAAATACGCTAAGTATTTCTTCTGAATTCTATTTGGAGGCCGTAGAATAAAACGGGTTAGTAGTGGCGTGGCGTGATGTGGCGTTATCGCGGTGTTGAATTCCGTTGCTTAAAAAGCGGTAAGTGTGTCTTGAAACAAGGTTCTCTTTGATTATCTTACTATTAGGAATTGAAGATGAGAAATTAAAACGACTATTGGGAATTAAAATAAAACTTGATGTTGCTGCATTCTTCCATAAATAACCGTATAGGAATACCCATATATTATATTTACCCCTTTGAAAAGCTCTTCAATCTTATTCAAAAAATACCTAAATATAATATAATATTTAATTAACAAACAAGGTAATTGTTCCTCTTTTAGTTGTTACGGTTCAGCACTTGGTGAAATTACTAGCTTAATAATGGTACATTCACTTGAACATGCAGTCTGAGTTGAGTAAAATGTGGACATCCGAGGCTTAATTTGACTCTGAATATCCATCTATATAGAGAAAGACTAAATACTAGCGGCAGTCAAATTTCATATATCACAATCAAAGAATTTTAATCCTTATATGACAATAATAAAGTATAATTTTACTTGCAAATATCTATGACTTGATAAATTACACACATTTAAACATATATTATTTGGAACTAGAATTTGTAACATGCAATTAACTACTTTGCAAAACTTAAATCCTATAATAAACATATTATAGAAGTAACCATCTCAAAATATTGTTATATATAAATCAATTTCCTTTAGCTACACTCCAGTGGTTTAGGGTTAAATTGAATTGTTGTCTATAGACACGTATATGAACGTAAATACGTTCATTACTTTTTTATTGCTTGTTGTCAACATAGAATAAAATTAATAATAATTATAGTGCTATTTACGTTTCTTATTAATATTAATTAGTTATCACATATCTTAAGTGAAACTTAATTGCACTTCATTCGATTTTTTACTTTGTGTTTTATTTTTGTATACATTTTCTACGAACTTAAAAATTAACCCCCAATTATCATACGACCCAGTGCACTACTGCGCTACTGCACCAAAAATAACCTCTTCATAAAACGCTACTCAAATAAAACTCGTTTTATTTCAGAATAAATACAATCCAATAGTCAAAGCTGCAATACTGAAAGCAAACACCAAATTGCTCGCTAACTTGAGATTACATGGCGCGTCGTTGAAACACCCTCCACCCCATAGAGACCGTTTATATAACACGTCATGCGACAAAATTTACTCTTTGGGGAAAAATATTCTATTAACCAAGTTCGTTACCTATGTACATATTTAATTAAGTGAAAATATATATAAATCAAATATTTTTTAATGTTAATATACACTTATGATTGCCTGTTGAATATTGTTAATTATTTTTACGTAATATGAAGTATATTTTAAAAATATTATATTAGAGTGTGTTATTATATTAAATAATTGTAATTCTAATGAATACATTTTATTTTAATCATAAAACACATAAAACATCCTACGCCGGTAGTGGCCTGAAAGAAATTGCCGCTTAACCGACGGCCGCCAATTGTACAACATGTTCTTGTTTCTAGTCATTATAAATTTTGTATTGATGTAGATCGAGATACAAATGTATAATATAGAATTATTATTTTTATTAATATTAAAACAATATTACGTGATATATAAACGAACCTGAAGTTCGATCACATTCTCATGTTACTAACGCAGTGGAAAAACTAACGTAACTTGACCGACTTGAACTGTTTTAGAGAGTTTCATCTTGATCTCGAGGACGGATGAAGTATGGATTTTTGTGACATTCGTAAGATGGAGGATGCTGTCCTTTACACGTCATATCAAGCAACGGGATTTCCGAACAAAAGATTGCGTCTCTGCGTACGGTAAAAATGTTAAATTCAATCGACATATGTCATCACGATACGTGAAATGTTTTAGGTTAATAAATACTCCTTTAATTCTTTATTTTTATTATATTTTATTTATTTATTGATACAACGACTCTGTATCTTAATTTGTTTTGTTTTAGAGCTACGTATTGTTTATTCATCTTTTCATTAAAAAATAACGGTTTTTTTAAAAAAGTAAACAAATATGGATTAATGACGAAAAAACATAATATATAGATTTTTTTGTCACAGATAGGCATGTATTAGTATTATTATATAAGGTAAATTAGGCAAAGAAGCCTTGTTCTTAACAATAGAACAAAGTAAGAAAAACTTTTTCATACTTACAATATCATAATTCAATTTTACTGCACATTTATGTTTCCAATAACAAACTATTCCATGTTTGAAACATAATATTGATAAGATAAATAATGAAACAGTTTCAGGTCAATTTAAAGAGAACTTAATTACGTTTCCCGTTACGACATAATCGTGTTATTCGAGAAAGGAAGTCAATAAGCAATAAGCAATTCCTTGTAAATTGTATTAAGGAGGAATTTAACTAGAGCGTTCGAGCCGAGGAGGAATGCACTTGGAAAATTTTTCAAGTAATTTGGATTCTATTCACAACAGGGCCATTGAACTTAGATAATAAATGTAGGTAGAAATGTCATGCGAAAGCAGTCAGAATTAAATCTTAATATCAATTGACAAACTAAATATTTACCACTGCTGTACTGCTGTACAAATAATTGGTAAAAAAATTGTTTCTTATCTTTATCAATATTTTCTCAATTTTTTATACTGTGTACGTTATAAGTATATTTTAATTAGTATAGTACAGTAGTGGGTAGGCCCTTGAAGCCGATGGATGCGAGAAATGCAGGATTGTGTATATTCTCGGGCCTTGTAGGCCTCTAGCAGCAGGTGTTATAAGGGTATAACGGCGACGATTACGATGTTGACTGTAAAATTAACTACTGTGAGTGTTAAAGTATTTTGAAAATTACTTTTGATTATTTGTATCGGCAATATGAAACTGTTTTGGCTCAGTTTATAAGTGTATTAATAGGACCATTATATTTAAAGACTATAAAGTTGTATAGTTAAAGCAAGTTATATATAAAAATAAAATTCGCTAATTAAGTGCAGGAAATTTTCCTAGTTTACGAAAACAGATACCTCTTCTAAAACTTTATCTACACTAAAGCTTAGCGAGACGCGCCAAATGAACCGGACGACACTGCATTATGCCACGAATAAAGGTAGACAGTTGGTGAGTACAAATTAGGACTAAGAAGATGTATATTGAAGAAAATAGTAAACTTCAAAGGATGAATGATAAACATTGACAAAGCCGAAAATCTGTGCAAGAAATTGATCAACAGCGAACGAGCAATTTTTAACAATTTTTTATATATTACAGAAAATGAATAGCATAATAGCAACTTTACGCTTTTTTGCCGCATAGACAGGAAGTACCTACTGTCAAAACACTCCGTACTTCGCTTTCTACCGACGTCAAGACATTACGTGTTGAGTGGTGGTGGAACTCAGCGTTACACTTAGTCTTTACCAGAGCGAGGAAGTGAAAATCAGTTAAATATAATCACTCCCCCGAGAGGGGATCGAACCCACAACCGGTCGCGTTTATAGTCAGACGCTGTTACGGTGTACCACGACCGGCCTCAATCTCAATCTTTATAAGATTCTCAATCTTTATAAAATTGATAACAAAAAAAATACGAATAATTTTTAAAAAAATATAACGTATGATATTTTTTGTAATAGATCTTGTGGCATATAAAGTATAAAATCATAACAAGCACTTTTCGTTCGTATATTATGTACAACGTTAAGATGTGCTCATCATGATGATAAATTTAAGCTGTTAAAATAAGATGAAAGCTGCAACACAGTGCACTTAGCTGTACACAATATATGCAAAGCACTGGTTAAGACTTAAGATTTTGAACGCTGATCCTTCTAAAAAAATTTAACACTAACAAAATATTTTTGAGCACATATTCGATACAATTTTTGGCACTTATCCATGTTAAGAAATAATCTGGTATAAATTACAGATTGTCCAAAATTTGTATAGATATTTTTAGTTTCGTGCTAACACGTGTAAACACTTGGTGGGGTAGACAGACAAATCGGACCACCAAACACCACAACCTCTGAAGACTTCTTTTGCCTCGTCCACCAATTCTCCTTTTCCGATCACTTCAAACATCCCCTACGAGAAGTCCTAGTGCTTTTTAAGGGACCTTCTTCCAGTATGGTTATGAACAATGAGATACATAGGTAAATAGATTTTGTAGTATTAAATATGCATTGTTTTATTTTTTACTGTCTGTTATAATATTTTTTTATGTTGCTTTTCATATATTGCTCTATTTTTCGTTATTTTATTTACATAAAAATAAAATTTATAGAATGTAGAAAACCTCTCGTAAACAATCATTTGTACAATCTATATGCAAATCAGAAAGTTTTGCAAACGCGAGTAGTCGGACTTTTAATCCTTTGCTTTATGATATTTTAGCAAGCGATATTTTGCGCCTTTCATTTTTTAATAAAATATATATACATATGTAAAAAAGCGGCTTTACGCTTTATCCTGCATAGTCAGAGACAATCTACTGTCAAAAGACTCCGTTAACTGCTTTCCGCCTGAAATAGAGACATTGCGTATTGATTGGCAATCTCAACGCTGCGACTGTTGGGGCTTACCAACGCAGAAAAACATTTTTTTTAAATAAATCGTTTTACTGGGAATCGAACTCACAACCCATTGCGTTTGAAGACAGACGCTGTTTCAATGCACAGTGACGTCTAATCTAATGACATTTAATCTAATGACGTCTAATCTAATGTATATAAAACAATTTATATACGTCTAAAGAACGTCTAACTAATGGGACAATGGGGGTCTTAATTAAAAAAGAATTATTTCAAAAGTTTATTTTAATCTAGTTTCAGCTCATATAATGTTTTTGACCTCTTCATTTTTGCTTTTAGCGCTGAATCACTTGCTCCTCGTTAGGCGGCGTCTGAAACTATAAAAGTGTTCCTGTGAGACCGATAAATTCGCAGCAGTGATCATCAAAAGCTCTATCTTACTTATAGACTTAAAAATCAGATGAAAAAAATTTTTATTTAAATACCTTCTCACATCATATTCATTGAGAAACATTCTGTTAACAATCTATGTTTGATCTTTCGTATTCAAACCAAACATGACAATATTATAAAAAGGTGTCACAAACTACTGGTGTAGGTAGGTAGAGACAAAGGGCACTAAGGGCCAAAATGCCATGCTGCGATTAAAATAACCATATCATGCTAACAAGAATACTGTAGCAATTAAAGCTACCCCAAATAGTATTAGAACATTTTCTAACTACGTTGCTATAGCGTAAGCAGTATCATATATTATCATTTGAAATATAAATATTTGAATTTGTACAAAATACTTTTTTTAGTCTATCGTGGCATATTGGCACAGTGTTTGAGGTTCGACTTCTACTCGGGGAATAATTACATTTCTCTATTTAAGCAAGAAAAAGCGCGTCGTTGAGTTCCGCCGACATATAAGGTAATTTGGGCAGGATGCAGCGAACTGATCTCGACACAACCTTTTTTTACTTATAAAATAGCAACAGTAAATATTAATTACGTTATGAATGTGTAAATAGCAACCTATATAATTTGCCCCAAAAGTCAAAGATAATTTGGATGGATTTATTTCTCCTCAATTCAAAAGCGATCACCGCCGCTATGATTGAGTTTTATTAATTGCAACGCAGCGACTGCATAGTAAGCGAATAACGTGCTACGAGCGGCGTTATTTTAATCATTTCAACATTTACCAAATATTATTATTTTATATTTATTTTTATTACTTCAGCATACATGACTATATAATTCATGATAGTAACATTAATACTGTGTAATTTAGTAGAATGGAGTGTGTTTTACTCTATTGAAGCTTTCAGAGTAATTTGATGGAGCTTAAAATTAATTTGTTATAACTTATACATGAAGTATAAACGATTAAATGATTTTTTTACAAATATTTAGTTTACAGATTTCATGAGGAAATATTAAGGTAAATAAAGTTTTGAGTATCAAATTACTAGTCCTGATATTAAATCAGCCATAATACATTCTAAGACTGGTGTTACACTCAATTATTACAAAAAAAGGAATTTTATTGAATTTCCCAATATCCGAATTTCACCATTAACACGAATGAACTAAATTGTAAGTGACGTATTGATTGCTTTTGAATAAAACCAGCAATTAACCCCGCTTGATAGTCAAATGAGTTCCGAGAGGGCCAAGAGGTTTCAAAATTAACTTTCTGGAAGAAAGTACTATAAACTCGGGAGAAATGTAAAGGGGCTTTAAGGAGATTTACATAAAACCGGTGAATCCGCCGCGAAACTGATATACCTATTCATTTTCAAGTTCCGAACTTTCATTATCAATACCTTTGGGCTGCTCTCCAAGTTTCTCTTTCAATTACCTCATACTGTATTCTATTACTCTATAGGCAAAGGTTTTTTATTGAAAAACTTTATGTAAGTGAACTCCCATTGAAAGTAATAAAGTTCCTGTTAGTATTCAATGTACGAGTATGTTGAATGTTCTGACTGCTGACATTTGACTTTGTATTTAAGTTATAAAAATATATATTTTTCTATTTTATAATGAAATCTCACAAATTTTATGGCAAATTTATTTCCAAAGTCGTTCAACATATATTCTGAAATTTCACTCCGAAACATGAAAATTATATCAATATTTAACAACTGGTTAAGCATGTTAACTTAAGGTTTAGACGAAAGCGAAAGGTATATAAGCAAAAAGCAAATATTTGTGGTACCAAAATAACTCTTCAAAATTCCTTACTTAAAACCAATAAGATTAGTTAAATAAGTTAAGACCGAATTGGACGTAAATGAAATGTTTGTGGTCATTCGAAATTCAACCACATTAATCCGATGATAAACGAAATCGTTTCTAGCAGTGTTTGATCTTTAATTAAGAAGTTGGACTGATCAACGTTTGGTACACCTCTATTTATAAACAGAAGAACGGTAAAAAAATATAATAATACATGTTTTACTTAAATTCTATGCTCTAGTATGCTTTTTAAAATACTCACATCTGATGACGAAACAGAATGTATAAATATCAAAATTATTAATATACTATTTTTAGCGAAGTCGAACACTTAGGTATGAAAAAATAATTTAAATATTAACTATAGGTAATTAAGGAAAGTATAATTCTTTAGAAGTTCGTATAATTATTCTATTAATTGGATCTTGGATCACAATGGAGGCACCGTAGTGATCCAAGGCGGTTTTATATAAGTTTTCATAAAATAATGTCATAGTTTTAAGTCTAGGAAGTTTCAATGGTATGTCAATGTCTATTTGGGATAACAACCATTCAGAGTGAAATTTACCTCTTACAAGTTCAAATAGGCAAAGCTTTCAAACAAATTTCTTCGATCAGATAAAGATTGCATAAAATATTTCAATCGGTCCTCATAGCCAAGAACACAATTACCGGTCCCACAGTGATATAAAATAATTTTATTATAACATGAAAAATCTTAATATTTCTATTTTTGCTGGAATTTTGAAAAATCCTCTAAGTATGGTGATACACATTGTCCAACAGATTTCTACGTCTTGTTTCAGCTGTGCGTTGCGTGTAAGATCGCAGTACGTAACATATAGATAAACATTTTATCTAGTATTGCCTGATTACACTAATAAACGTGTAAGCTAAAAATAAAAAAAAACAAAATTAAGTCTCACCCCTTTTAAAACGCATAGCTGCGTAAAACCTTACACTTTTTATATATAGCAACCACATTATCGAAGGTGGTCGGTCATATGGGAAAGGCTAATGAAGCCTGTTGCCTATCTAGGACGCGGCAGGACTTGAAGCTAATGAATGGAAAAATCCTGATCGTCCAACTGTGGTGACCTATTTAGCTACCCTTTACTTTGTTCGTAACATAAATAGACTGATCAACGCCTCTATTGTTAGGTAAGATACACATACTTTTTTCATGATGTCGATATCTGATGTAAAAAGCCACGCACATATATATAAAAGGCTCTTGGCCATTTTATTAATCACAGTAAATACAAAGGAGGCCACATTCATTGGTGTAATTAAAAATTAAAAAAAAACGCTATGTGACGTTAATCTTAATATTGCTGCTATAGTAATAAACTGTACTTAAATTAATGTTGTGTTGTCATGTTTGTTATTCTACACGAACGCAGCTCCTAAGGGAGTTATGACTAGAACGAATAACTGTATCTTATTAAAATCTCCTAATCTGACAGCCGAATAATCAAAAGTAATGCATTGTATAATACTCATACACAAAGCAGACGATCTACCAATAATGACAATGACGTTATTAATGTAAAACGTTAGAATTAATACGAGTGAAAATGCTGTCTGATCATATGCCACGAAGATTAAAAAACACAATTGGTTTCAAGTTTGCCTATAAAATTTGGAATATTATACATGTTATGTAAAATTAGAATATAGTAATATTTCAATAAGTACTCCTGAAAAAATATTTCACAATACGATATATTAATTGTTTACTGAATGTAAAATAAACATAAATTTCTGGAGACACAAACTGGAAGATAGCAGAATCTGCTCTTTTCCTTTTGTGTTATAATTTATGAGGGCAGAAAGTTTGGAGTTAACCGGTAAAGACATTTAATTTTAATTATATTATGTGTAAAAGTTAATTCAATATTAAACACAATTTTGGAATTATAATTAAATTAAATACTTCGTATTTGTTTGTGCATTACATTTCCTCTTTTCTAGTGAACATTGTTATTATGGTGTCTAAATTTAATTTGAAGTTGGTGGCCATCTTGTTTCAGTGGCATCCGACTGTAAACGAATAGTTATGGATTGAATTTTCATTTAGGGGCAATCCCCTTAATTTTCATCATAGTTTTATATATAATCATTATTATATATAAAACTTATTTTCGCTATTCCCTTCCAGCGTTGATTTCGTCACACAATACACGTTGTCTCCATTAAAGCAGAATTCAGTCAACGGAGTATCTTGAATAGTGGTGGGCAAACGTGTAAAAAAGTAGGCCATAAAGTTAAAAAAAATCATAGGAGGGCCAGAATCGAATCGAAAAAGTCTACTTCGTAATGAAATTTTACCCGCGAATTACAAATCGCATAAAAACACACATAGTACGCTGTTTTTATTTTGCTTACATCTCATATTTCTGCAGCGACGAATGTAGTTATGGAATTTATTAGAATATGAAGATATTCATATTCTCTTAATTTCTAAATACCAGGATCTTGATAAATTTTTTCGCGGGCCATCCTTTTTCTATCACTGCTCTTGAAAACAGCTTGTTATGGACTGTCCTACTGTGCGGGATAAAGCGTAAAGCTAGTTGTAGCTAGCTCGAGGGGTGTTATTATTTTTTTTTGTCTTAGTAAGAAAATTATAAATTGGCATTTATTGAATCTTGATAGTACGTTTACACATATATATATATATATATATATATATATATATATATATATATATATATATATATATATATATATATATATATATATATATAGTTATTAGTTTAAATAAATATATAAAATATGTAGGTATATGAAAACTTCATAATCAGTTCGTAGATATTTATGTATCAATGATTCAATGCTTGATGGATTTGTGTGATATTATGCTCATCAAACCAAATAGGTCACCACGGTTAATAATTTTGCAAAAGCTGTACGTAAGCTAGGTATGAATTGATACTAAACTCCTGCAGAGTAAATAACTTAGATTAGAAGGTACTACATATTGATCTAGAATCAATTATAGCAAAGATTCGAAATATAGTTTTTTAATCTGTTAATGCTATTTTAGTCCATTTTCAAAGACAGACAGACAAGTCTGAGCTATAATATACTTATAATTTATATTCAATAGTATCAGGTGAAATTTGGCATATACAACAACTATTTTCGGTCATATGATTTATTTACGTCCATTAAGATAAAGTAGTTTGTTATGTCCGTACATAAATCTGTCAGTTTTCAAATTATAAACACGGAAACTATGAATATGACGAGCAAATAATAAGATCTAAATTTCATAATTGTTTTATCAAAATATTAGATGTATATTTATTAATAAAAAAATAATTTCTTTACATAATTAATATTATATATAAGAGTTTAGGACTGATTCAAAATGTAATCATTCGGATAAACACAATTACAAATGCATTGTCAGTGTCTTGGCTTGAACTTGGTTTGCCACTCTACCAAGAATAAGTACAAATATTAGTATATTACTACAAGCAAGTTAAAGTTCCAGAGACCGACATAGTTCATTATCCTTCACCTGCTATCAATGAACGTACACTCTAACTTTGCAACAGAACAGTTGCAAACTATCAGCAAATTGGTTCGGAACTCTAGAAAATCCAGCAAATATCGATGCCTTTCCGTTTTAATATTGCTTCATTGCTAACAACTTTATAGGCATGTATGTAAATTAGTTCAAAATTTTATGATATTACATATACTGAGAAGAGACTTTCCATTATTTACACTTATATCAGTAGAAATCATATGTATTAAAATAAAGTTTAGTAAATTCTTTTTTTTAGCAAAGATCTATAAAAATAGATAAGTTTACATAAATGTTTTTTATAATTTTTTGCAATGTGTATGAATATATGTATAGTTTCGTTTTTGGTTGTTTTTGGGACTGTTCCTAGCTAGAGGACGCACTACAATACACTTGCCAAGGCGCGGTCTCCACTCCAAAACATGTTATTTTAGCGATTTTCAATTACGCGGCATCGGCCTACTGCCACTATTGCATGCAGTCTTTTATGCTATGTCGATGATTTTGTGAGAATTTTATTTTTAATTTTTTATACTATAATACTTCGTATCTGTATAAATATATTACGTACGTACAAACAAAATGTGTCTTCAACTTGAAACTGCCTTAGTAAGAATCTAAGCTAAAATTTGATAAATTAAATTAACTGGGTACAGATAAAACATATAATATTTTAAATATATTTATTTAAAAAAAGCGAAAATATATTAATTTTAACGTTCTTTCAATTCAATTTACGGTATATTCCCTATTGTCTTTATTTAAATGAAACAATAATTACACTTTCGAAATACTCGCTTTTGTAATATTTCGAATAACGGAGTTGTAGCGTGAGGCCGATAATATGACGATTTATTGTTATACCGATTCTGTGTTTACCATACTTGTGTTTATATAATAGATGACAAAAGAGTCACATAAACATTTAAACGGTCATTTATCAAAAATCTTTGTTGTGAAAAGTATGCACATGCAAAATATTAAACAACGTAATAATAATAATAATAATAATCTTAAAAGAGTATAAAAAAATGTAAAACACCTTAGATTGTTAGTTATTAGTGTTATTTTTAGTTTCAGAAACACGGATTCCTTTTGCTTGGGTAAAAGCCTCTTCCGTTTCGCCTTACAACTCTCTGTTCTTTCCCATAGTCATTAAGTCTTTTCCGCCATTTTTTTAATACTACCAGCCCACCGGAAAATTAGTGTCACATGTCTTTTTCTTACAGCATAATTTATACACAAACACGTGTCCGGATCAAATAAAAGAGTAATATTTTATTAGTACAAACTTGCATCCTTCCCAGCACGACCTTGATAGCGACAAAGTTTATTTTAGTATCATTTCACTACCTTATATCACATCTTTGTTAAAGATTTTCCATTACCGTTGTCACTTTTAGTATTCTAAAAAGTTAATTTATCTGTCATAATAAGAAATTATAAAATGATATTTTCTTTTTATAAATTATACTTTTTATTTCAAAAGAGCTACAATTTTCTTAACTAAATTGAGCATTTACAGATTTTTTACTTCTTGATTTTCCGATTGATAGGCCAGATTTAAAACATGAATTTTATGATAAGTTTCTAATTATGACATACATCAATCGTTGTACTATAAATATTTTAACGTCCATAACGTTCGGACCAATTTTCCTGATGAACGATACCGTTTCATTAGTCAAAAGCTTACTGCGCTTATGATATTGATAGCGATTAAAATTTAGGTCATTTTGAAATATATCTTACATATTAAATAGATGGTACAGCATCCGACTGTAAACACGATTGGTTATGGGGTCGTTCACCGTTTGGAAGGAATATTTAAAAAAAATATTTTCATCTATCCGCTCTGACCATACTAAGCGCGGCGTTAATTCCGCCACTCAACTCGCAAAGTATTTTGACACTAGAAAACTATGACCTGCTATGCGGGATAAAGCGTAAATATGCTTAAAACTTTCATAAGTTTCAAACATATTATAAATCTGTCCGTAACAGATATTGTAATCAATTAGCATTTCTTGGATGACCTCACTCACACCTCACTGTTCTAATTAAATTATATAAAAAATATTGTTCTAATTAAAGAAGCTATTTGTAATGCTAAGCTGATAATTTTATACTGATATTTCGAAAATTTACTTACGTTGGATATTAACAATTGTACAAAGTTTTAAACCAGTATATTATGAAATGTTATTAGTCTTTTTCGTAACTCATCTGTTATTTATTCTAATTATTATTTAATATTCGATGAATAAAATATATACAATGTTGTTATAAGGGCTAAAGTATTATATAACATGAAACTTGTTCATTTTTCAGTTTACAACCAAGTCTTACTAAACACTTTATTGTATGGTATTATAAACTTATATAGATAATTTATATTACAAATTAATTATAATATGTACACATATGTACACAAAGAAATTTAATCAAGTATGCCAGTGCATACTTGATTAAATTTCTTCAAAGATTCAATAAATATGTTGATATGCCAGTAAAAAATATTTATATTAATGTACAATTGTAAATCATTCTCATTGAGATAAACCCTGCAATTCCAGTTCCATATTTGGAATCTCAATCAAATTACTCTTTTCTCGAAAGATGGATAAAAATACTCTAAAGATACACGCACATACATATGTGTGAATTTTCAGTTCGAGGCCATAGCGGGACAGCGTCCGACCACAAGCGCAAGTTGTTCTGGGTTTGGCTTCCCTATCGGGAATATTGATGTTTTAAAAAAACATATCTCCGCTCTAACGAGAGATATGTTCGCCGCTGGATATAGAATGATCAAATTTAGAGCGTAAGACAGTCAACGGAGTGTTTTGACACTAGGTTGTCTCTGATTACAATATTGTAAGGGATAAAGCGCGTAGCTACATCATATAAAAATTAAAATAAAAATTGGTAAATGAAGAATTCGTAAATAAAATTAAAATAACAAACATAACATAATTGCGTATTGGCTTAACTTAACGTCGCTTTTGCTTAATTCAGAGCAGATAGTTGTTAGAGTAATAGATAATGAGTAGGGATCGAACCCACGACTGACCACGTTTACAATCAAAAACAATCCTATTGTATCACGTTGACGTTGAAATTTTGTACTAACGTTATGGAAATTTTACATTTTCCTGTGCAAACCTTTGTGAATAAAAATCGATACTCTTTTATTGATAAAAGAGAGCGGTGTGTTTTATTGCCATTGCCGTTGTATAGCACTGGATTAGTCGTGTGTGGATTATGCATAACTTATGCTATTATAAAACATTTTTTGTTTTCACTGCTTTTAAAATTCTAGTTCCACGCTTTTATCTCGCATAGCATGGTAGATAGGAAGTACATAGTGTCAAGATACTCCGTACTCTGCTTTCCGTTGTATTTAAAACATTTTATGTTGAGTGGCAGAATACAAAGCCGCGTAATAATTGAGATTGTGAGACAAACAAGCATACATAATGACAGAATGCGTTAGGACCTATAACTTAATTAGCAAAATATTTACATATTACTGTTATTTTTAATTTTTACAGACGTTTATAGACGATACAGGTAGATGATGAGAATTTTACATATTTCGCCAACTAACCACTTTTTGTTCCAACAAAAAATTATACGAACACTAATTCTCAACTACCCACATTTCTAGAGTCTGACGTCATGGTTGCGAAATCTATAGGTCTACACTCTATATGCTGCAGTTGTGGAAATATTTATATTTAAAATATAGACGTTTCTCTGTTATAGTTAAATAAAGTACTGCTTGTATTCAGACACTCGACATGCCACTGACACATTTGTGTAGGCGGGAAACTGTATGTAGTGGACAGAGTAATTTGACTAACTTTATACCCACCTTATCAATAATGTAAGAAAAGGTAAAAAAGTACCAATATAACAAATAATTTAATATCTTTATATTCAAAAGAGGTAAAATTTAAGTCAACCGAATAATATATTTGTATTCGGTATACAGAAAATTTAAATAACAACATTATATGGGGCGGAAACAATCTATTTCCACTTATAAAAAACTCTATTTGATTCGAAAAACTTTGGCAAAAAATATATTTCGTATAATTTAATAATTTTCCGCCTCAATATAATAGATTTTTCTTATTAGAGTGAGAAGTTATAAATATTGAGATATTACCGATCTCCGAGACAGGATCAAATTATTATATTTTAACAATCAGATGTTGTTGCATTGTCGCTGACGACTATATCTGCTAATATTCTTATTTATGCTTTATTTCAAATCAATATGTATATAATGTTATATATTGAAGCAAAAACATCAAACCTAACGTTATTTTAAAATAAAATCATAGTAAAATGCAGAGTGTAATGTTTATCTATTTTTATTTGCATGTCGTATATTTTTAAATGCCAATTAGTCGTAAAACTGCCCACATTGCCCACCGTTTTCACTAACATTTTTATATCAAGGACACAAATGGTGTGAGGTGTCACAATGTGCCATCATTCCTTTTATTTTTTTAATTATTAATTTATCTTGTATCTTGTATGGCAGAAAACGATGCTGTTACATATGATATATCTAGAAGGCAAAGTTTGTAGCCAGGCTGACGTTGTGTTTTATCTCACAACAAAATAAACTTTACATTTTACGCATTCATATTTCTATTATGAACCCCATCGTGACACAATTCATTCATCCTATAAGCAAAAAACCATCGCGATGAAAAGTATAATGTTATAATAAACATAAAAATTAAAGTTGCTTATTAAGCTTCAGCGAACCTGCAAATGTTTTCGACCGTACCTTTTAATTATCATCTGTAAATACGGCCTAAAAGCGTAAATTTTATTTGCAAGCCCCGGAAATGGAACTAACGATGCAGTGGGAAATATTGTTATTAAAATTGAATAAACAGCGTGAGTGGAGGGAAACAAAAATAACGCATCTAGGCCGCCCGCTCGAAGTACAGTTTCGACCAGTATTCGCTGTCTGGCAAGATCGTATTAATAATACTTGTACGCGAATGCAAATTCTGCAGTAATTTTTTAACGAAGTATCGCTTTAAGTGTTTTATTTTGGTACGCACATAATTAGTGAAGGGCTGGTAGCCAAAATGTTTAACCATACGAGCTCTTCATTCAGGGTTCCTAGTTCGAGTTACAAAGATACGAAACTGAATAAAGGTAAGTAAAGTTTTTTATTTATTTCATCTTCCATTTGCAAGTAATTTACTGAATAATGCAAGCTTCTGTGAATCTATATGTAATACGAAAAATATTTCAGATGTTCTAGTGCTTTAATATACCGAATTAAGTACTTAAAATTATTTATCCTTTCCTCTTCATTGTAAGATTTTTATATATCAATGAAATTATCATAACTAGTTTATGACAGTATGATAATTCGACTACGGTATTATTAAACATATTTTAATTGATATTATTTACTAGCACATACTTTGACAACTTGTCTTAGCAATAAGCATGTAAATTTTCATATTTTCTTGCATAGATTATGAAAAGGAGCACAAATATTTTCTTTAACATGTTATTTCTTTTATTTGAAAGGCTTTGATTTATATTAAATCTTGTTTATACGTCTATTTTCGATGTATGACAAGTAGTGAAATTAGTTTTATATAATAAAACAAGTTATAGTAATGAAGTCTTGTTTGTCCTTAAGAGGTTATATTATTATCAAATTTTGCTCTTGCTATTATGAAATAATTCAAATTTAATAATTAGAAATTACAAACACATTAATTACAAAGATATTTTATTGACCTGCATCAAAAAGTATACCAAACCTAGTTTACAAACACTTTACGGTGTTTCACACTTTTCTAAGTGGCTTTTCAAATAACAAAATATGCACCATTAATCATTTTTAAAGTAAAAATTTACAAGCAGGCAGGTAAGATAATATATTTTTTCTCGACAGTTTTGCGGACAGGTATTTTAATACTGTATGTAAGAATTTGAACCTTTTTAATATTAATTCATGTCACTTGTCAAAATATTTACCATTTTTTACTTCGACTAAATATATATTTTTATACAAAGCGAAAATTAGCGAAAACAAGTAGAATCAAATCAAATCAAAAAAAAATTTTAGTGGCAACGGTAACGTTTGAATTCATTGCAACACTTAATAAAAGAATAAAGTAGTATTTATATACATATATATTTTTACTTTAAGCTATTTCAGTTGCTCTCAGACCATCAATCTAAAAAAAGCTCTTTAATATAAACAAATCTCTATAATGTAGCGAGTGGAGTTTTAAAATGGAAATACAGTTTTTTTGTTAATCATCAACTTCGACTCAGCTAGATATAGAATGCATGGTTTACATGAGGCGCAGGTTCGGAGCCCGCTTTGTTAAAATTTTTATACATTTTTTAAAAAATGATTTCTAATCTAAGTGTGGAATAATACTTTTAAAAAGTAAGATATTGAAACGTTACTATGTAAAAAAATTACAGATAAATTAGCTTAATATTTTTTAGGATTATTAACTTTATTTATAATGTTCTGTATTTGAATAATATTTTGATAAAGAAAATCATATTTTATGTACAATTTTTATACTTGGTAAACGTCAGACGGGTGAAAATTGTGCGATTTGACGTTGTAGATACTAATGTTACTCACGTGAATATTAATACTTTAAATCATTTTATAAACTAAATAGGCAACTATTAAAATTGAAAATCAAACATTAAATACTTCTGAACATTTTAAAATTTTTAGAAAGTTCTCGTACTGTTTTTAGGTTAAAATTGACTTAGCCTAAATTGATTTTTTATTGAAACTAATCGTTCTAATACACCAAAGGAAACCAGTTACTTATCGCTGAGAAGCATTTCAGTTAAGTACGTTTAGGCAACTGGCTGTACAGTACAACACAATCAAAATAGTTATCAAATATTATCTGTGCGAAAACGATCACAGAACAACAGTAGTAATCTAAATATATTCACAATATAAATAGTAAAAGCGGTAAATATTCGCGCAAAATTTTTTCGTAATATTTGAGAGTATTATAGGCGCACTAAAATTTCATTAAAAAAATTTAAAACATTTGAATAAACATCAACGGGACATTTAACTATTTTAGGCATTTATCTAAATGCAATGATAAGCTTTTATAAAATGTTTAAAAATACCTTCAAATTTCTCGTTTATTTAATATTCACTCCAAGCGTAGCTTTGTAATTTCGATGAGCTTTATGTACTTTACGGTTATCGCGCCGATTTAAATTTTCATAACAACCAAACCATCTGATTAAAAGTTGACAACAGCTCCGATATTTTAATAAGGGATTTCGCTTGCAAAATATTTAAAATCTGATAACGTTATCTTCATAATGAGGATGGGAAATAAAATTGTATTGGCATGTAATAAAGCTTTTACCTTCACAGGATGTGATTTCACAATAATTTCATAAAATAAAAAAGATTGTGCTAAAAAACGTTTTTTTAAGTTGCACAACCCCTACGTATTCGTTTTTGTGCATATTTTAGAGATTAGCAATATAATAGTATAGTAGGCATATATATAATTCTGTTCATATAAAATATTAGAGAATATAATATCATATGCAAATTTCGTATTTTAGTTTTAAATGAGTTATCAAAATTTATAGAGTGCTTCAATTATCTTGAAATCTTGTTTTAAGAGAAATAATATTGTGTCACTATTACCTGTTACCATATAAGTTCCTCGGTACTCAGTACTCTTTTTTGAAATATGTGGTTTTAATAACACGAGAAAATAATATGCTTTATATTATTTTCGTTCATTCTATGAAACTGGCAAAGTAAACTTACTCTTTCCCCCATGATACACATATAGATGGTATCGTAAGAATTATATTTAGCTAAATTTAATTAGAACAATTCTACTTCGAAATCTAATGTAATGAATCTAACAGACGTTTATTGGCTTGTGTTTATGTTAAGAATACTAGCGGTCTGCTCGCGGCTTCACCTGCAAGATCTACACTGTTATAATTCAATATATAAATATTTCATGTTTAATATCTGAGAGCACTGTGCACTTTTTACTCACACTGACAGATAGTTAAATAAGAAATGTATGAGAACATAATTATCACGGTACTGTGCTGAAACTTTGATTTTAATGATAGTGTGAATCGCCCTTAACAAAATCAAAATGGCATTAGGTGTCAGTTAAGTTTTACTCGATTATTACAATTTTTTATATATGTTGTCGACTCAAAATCGTTTTTTTTATTTTATGATTTAGATACGATTTCAATTAAGTTTACCTTGAAAACATTTTTAATATAGATAGTATGAAGCTTTTTACGATTTCTTTTATTTGTTATTTAAAAAAAATCTTGTTGTTAAGTTAAGATACTATTATCATGACGTTGTATTAGACTAATAGACTATTTAGGAAATTCTTCAAGTTTAATTTGCTCAATTTTTATCTGGTAAGGTAAGATTATGTTACATAAAATGTACACCAGAAGCCGCTGGATGTGGACTACAGAAATCCTTGAGGTAGGCCTATAGGCATGTCCAGTAAAGCTGAAACAAGAGCAAATACATACTCAAACAATAATTATTAATCGTTATCAAAAATGGACGTAAACTGTATTGTAGTACCAGCTGCATTATTACTTAATCAGTACGTCACCATACATTTTTTAAAAGATTTGAACATAATAGGCATAAGTCACGCTAGAAATACCTACGGATTTCGAAAAATTTTTAATATCAGTAGTTGAAGCAGCATAGACGCAATAAAATATAAAGGCGGGATGTGTACAGCATCTGCATTTAAATAATATTGCAGGGTGAACTTTTCCTCAGATTTTCTCCATGGATGCGGGTGCCAGAAAATTATCAGCGAAGCGAGAAATTAAAGTAGCCGTGAACGGCATAAAATTAACTAAGTCTCTTCCGACTTGCTGTGTTCAGGTCTTAAGGTGGCTGATTCACGTTTGCTTACAATGTCGCTAAGCGTATGCAAAATTTTATAAAATCAAAACACAAACAGATATATATATATTCATATTCATATATATATATATATATATATATATATATATATATATATATATGAATTACAGATCTTTACATTTATATTGACTGCTTTGTAAATATAATTCACGGCACATTAGCGGAAAGTGGAAAACAGAGAATCACGTGTTATCTACGCCTATGTCTAGCAAGCAGAAAATATTTAACAAACATGCCAAGTGACACCATTAATGTATTATGTGCTGTGATTGAAGTTATAATATCAGGCTTACTTAGTGACACTATTTGTTAGGTGGTGTGACTTACATATTTCCTCTGGTCCAATCAAATAATGTCGGTATTCGAACTTTTAACTAAATTTATGAAGTTTATTCAAAACGCACAATCATGATGACATGTATTGCAAAAGTTGAAAAGTAATAGCCGAATACACTGAGAATACAGCCTTGTCAGCTGCTACTTTTATTGTCCTTGTCGCTGTTTGCTGATATTTGTGAAGAAACTTTATATGCGTAGAACAGAAATTTCGCTTTAGAATTGTTCATTCTCGTTATATTTACATGTTTCCTGTTTGTAGAAGTTAAATAAACATCTGCTGTTACGGGGATGGCATAGGTATTTATTTACATTTACATTAACCGTTGGTTAATATAATACCGCATACTTTGTTTCAGATATACATCAAATTTAGTATAGCAATATATGAATCGTTTGAAATATCATTAGCTCAATTTAATGATTGTTTCGATTGCTTCGTGCGATTGTTCGTTCCTCGTTTCTATTTTGAATATGCATTTATTAGGAAACAGTGTACTTTATATTAAGTCGTAATTTATAGTTCTATTAAATTAATATACTGACATAATAATAACTGATGATACTGATAAAATGATTTAATGTATAACAAAAGCCTTGAAAATATTTATCAATTTTAGAGCAAATAAACCACAAAATCTTGATCCTAAGTCAAATCTTGCAAGCTACGCATTGCTTTAACAAGGGATTCCTAAAAATTCCTGTAGATACTTGTGTTGTCTGTTCAGCCCATTCCTCTACATATATTAAATTCTACGGACCACATTGTTTTCATTCTATGTTGGCCTGTAATATCGTTCAGATCGAATTTTCATGTCGTCTTTCCTTATAGCGTATAATCATAAAAATATTTTTATTATATTAAAGTTATATAAATACTATTATAAATCAATTAAAAGTACTTTAAGTATATTTCCTAAAAATATATTCTTCAAAGATTATTAAAAAATGACTGTCTGTTTTTTTTGTATGTACACGCTAACCTCTGAAACTACTTAAGGAATTAACATTTTTTTTTTGTTCTTTGAAGCTACTAGCCTAGGATGTAGTATAGGCTATAACTCATTTCGGTGGCTGGATATGCAAATCGCTTGTTTAAGAGCCCTAAGGAACGGCAAGAGATATGTAAAAGATTGTATGCAATTTCGAGTAACATAACTAAAAAATATCGTGCTGAAGATGCCTTTTGGTGAAGAATCATAAATCATAGTTTAGTTAAATTATAACATATAAGAAATATAACTTTAGCAAAAGATGTTTAGTATTATACATAGAGTCTTTGATGATCAATTAAAATTATTAGAAATTGGGGCTATCGTTGCTCAGTGGGTAGTGTAGTAATACTCATAGAGTCCACGCAAGCTAAATTGTGGGCGTGTACCTGAATACAGAGACCAATTACGACGCTTTTCATCTTAATTTAACGAAAAATACTATTTCTATTATACTTGATACAAATTAAAGATTTTTATACCCCACTGTACCTGTTGGTACGCACTATATAATTTAAAACTCATAAAACGATTTCTAATACATAAATAAATTTGTACATCGTAGCGCAGTGGGTCTAACTCTCTGGTAAATTTAATTACTTGCGGCCCCGATTCTCACTCGTTGAAATGATCTTATTTAATAAATTTAATTTCGCTGCTTTGATAAAGTAAAATGTGGCGTTAAGTAACGCAATTCAATACGCAATCGATCCTGAATTCAAACAGAAAGTGAATAACGGAATGAGTTGACACTAAGTTATTTGTAACTACACTCCTATATGGGTAAAGTATGAAGCTAAAAAAAATTAAGAAATTTTTTACACATTTTTGATAAACATTTTCTTAAAAATGAACACGTGACTAGTATCTTCAGTGAGATGAGACTATTGCTGAGTATAATTGTAAGAAAATGTTATCTCTTGCCACCCGTTCACTCAATACTTTATTACATTGAAGATACTTTGTATAAGATTTCCATTGTCTTCGAACCGGTAACGCGTAGGGGCTAATTCTTAGAAGTTTTGTTTGTATAAATAAGTTATGTTTATACAAAAGAAAATGTTATTTGTCGATAGTTTTAGGAGCTTTATATTGTTGTCAAAGATTTGATTTTCAAATATATTTTTTAAAATCAATAAGAATTATATACCTTATAAAAGTAATAATACTAAATATAAGTCAGCGTCTGACTGTAACGCAATTGGTTGAGATTATATTTAAAATTTATTTCCGTCTCTCTGCTCTAGTTAGAAAAAAAACATGGCGGTCAGCTCACCACTTAACACGCAATATCTCTATTTCGCAATGTCTTGACATTAGGTGGTCTACCCTGCTATGCGAGATAAATCGTTAAGTTTTTTTTTTAACTTATGTATGACGTTTGTAGAATACTTATACCGAACACTCAATAATTTTGACAAGTATTGGCTCTATGCACTCTTTCTTTATGTAAACCTTCATTATGCCAAATTTCATACAGGCCAGCCCGTCTTAACTTATTCATTTAGTAAAAAGGGATATATAACTTGTCGTTTAATATACAATATTAAAATTAAAGTAATTATATATTTTTATCCTGATAAATTGCCAAAAGTTTATTACTTGTCCCACACTAAAAGGATTTATCATGAACGTGTTAAGGTGCGCCTGTTGTTACAGTTTGCTTGGTAGATAGAATACAAGTCGTTAGTTGAGGGCGTTTGTAATCGACTAAAGGCCTTTGTTTTCAATAGATTATTTCCTTGCAATTACATTTTATTTAAACAGACGCATTGAAGCAAGCATAAGCTTGTTTGTTGTAAGAAATAGAAGTAAGGAAATAGAGATACAATGAATGCTTTATTAAGGATTTACCTCATAGTATATTTTGAAATTAAATGTTATTTTCTTTTGTTTCTACAACTTCTAATAATAAATGTTAATATAGTATTTTTATCAGTTTCATAGATTTGTACAATCCATATTTACAGAATTCTATTTTAGTTAAGCTTTGTACGTAAACATAAATAGAACAAATATTTCAAAGTAAATATTTTTACTTCAATATATATGCTGTAAAAATAAAAAAAAGTTTTAATTTCTTATGCACTCCTCTCCAATTTTAAAACACAAAAGTAAAATAGTTGTATTTATCTTAAATAAGTTTTTTTTTGCTTTTGTTTTACTTTTGGATAAGTGTTAAAAGTAAAATCACCTAAATAGATTTTGATTGCGAATATTTTTTATATAAAATTAAGTCAATATAATACAGCAAATATTTTGTTTTACCACATGTTAATTACAATTTTGGTATCATATATCCACTAAAATATACAGTTTAAATAAAAAAAATCTAATTCATACAACTTCATATGGGTAAAATTAAATTCATTTATGTTCTAGACAAAGTATGGCTTCGTCTAGAAAATGTTTAGGACATAAAATAAATATACGAAAATTGCGTTTCTAATCGTAGGTTGTACTGCAATTTTATTCTATTTTATAATAATAAAAAAATAATACTAATAGAATCTATAATACTATAGCTATTTCATTTCTTAATCTGTCCGCGTTTTCACTAAATTCACAGACTTTGCCAAAATTTATAATATTTACTATTTTTAAAGTGTTATTCCACACTAAGGATTAGAAAACATTTTTGAAAAAACGTATAAAAATTTGAACGCAGCGGGATTCGAACCCGCGCCTCTTGGATACCGTCCAAGCGCTCTGACCGCTAAGCCATGCGTTCTACTACCAGCTGCGTCGAAATTTTTATACGTTTTGTTACAACTTATTTATGTTGTTAGCAACTCTGTAGAGAGATTTTTACAAATTTCTACTACTTAAAGATTATTAAGAAATAATCGTTTAACAAGAGAGATTGCTATTTTATTTTAATATTTACTATTTTAAAGTGTTATTCCACACTAAGGATTAGAAAACATTTTTGAAAAAACGTATAAAAATTTGAACGCAGCGGCATTTTCAGAGTTGCTAACGACATAAATAAGTTGTAACAAAACGTATAAGAATTTCGACGCAGCTGGTAGTAGAACGCATGGCTTAGCGGTCAGAGCGCTTGGACGGTATCCAAGAGGCGCGGGTTCGAATCCCGCTGCGTTCAAATTTTTATACGTTTTTTCAAAAATGTTTTCTAATCCTAAGTGTGGAATAACACTTTAAAAATAGTAAATATTAAAATAAAATAGCAATCTCTCTTGTTAAACGATTATTTCTTAATAATCTTTAAGTAGTAGAAATTTGTAAAAATCTCTCTACAGAGTTGCTAACAACATAAATAAGTTGTAACAAAACGTATCAAAATTTCGACGCAGCTGGTAGTAGAACGCATGGCTTAGCGGTCAGAGCGCTTGGACGGTATCCAAGAGGCGCGGGTTCGAATCCCGCTGCGTTCAAATTTTTATACGTTTTTTCAAAAATGTTTTCTAATCCTTAGTGTGGAATAACACTTTAAAAATAGTAAATATTAAAATAAAATAGCAATCTCTCTTGTTAAACGATTATTTCTTAATAATCTTAAAGTAGTAGAAATTTGTAAAAATCTCTCTACAGAGTTGCTAATAACATAAATAAGTTGTAACAAAACGTATAAGAATTTCGACGCAGCTGGTAGTAGAACGCATGGCTTAGCGGTCAGAGCGCTTGGACGGTATCCAAGAGGCGCGGGTTCGAATCCCGCAGCGTTCAAATTTTTATACGTTTTTTCAAAAATAAAATTTATAATTTTATCGATTTACAAAGCCAATAATAAATCTTAAAAATATCACCACCAATCAACCTACTTTAAAGTTAAAATATAAACAGACCTACAACTGATATTAGAATAAAAGAGTAGAAAATTCAATAGTGATTATGGGCGATTTCACCCATTTACACATAAAATCATGGTCCACATGTGACTTCATGGGTTCAAATGCGATTTCAAGAATTCACATTTGAGTTCCCCCTGGCAACACGCTATCGTGGCGCAGTAGAAATGAGCACAAACCGCCTTACTGCAAAGTGATTGGTTTTATATTTCCATTACATCTGGGGAAATGATTTATTTTATATTCAGTTTTTCACGTTTTAACTTAAATTTCTATTAATATTTGTCTTTTTTTTAATTAATAAATATCTTACTACCTAACAATAGTGTCACTACTACTCCTACAGTCTAAAAATTATGGCCAATTAACACTTAAAATATCAGCTTTTTTGTTGTAATGTTCCGTCTTAGTGATCACCTCACATATAAAAAAAACTACCACGAAAGTGTTACAGACCTACTTGTAATCAAAAAATTTCATTCTAACTTTCAATCCCCGAAAACAAAGCCTCAGGGGTCGAATTTTATAATGTTCTGTCTTAGTAATCACCTACGTCTTAAAAAGAACTACCACCCAAAATTTTATACTCTTAGTACTTGTAAAGAAGTTTCATATAAACTTTTAACCTCAAATACAACCCTTTAAAGGTCAAATTTTGCAATGTCCTGTTTTGTTGTTTATATATTTAAATGTTTGCAAAGAATTTCATACAAACTTTCAACCCCAAAAACAATTGGTTAGAGGTGGAATTTCGCAATATCCTGTCTTAGCGAGTACCCACGTTCTAAAGAGAACTTCCATAAAATATTTAAAACTTCTAGTACCTATAGTTTCAGAAATTTTATTTTTTATTTTTTCATCTATTAGGCACTTTATGGCTCTCAAGTCAATCATATTGTTATGATTTTTAACTATTCGGACAAGTTACTTAGTGTAAAAGACATATTTAATCTATATTAAATACTTAAAGGTTTGATAAATATTCTAAAATGTGTATTGGAAGAAAGTATTTAATTTAATTAAATTTATAGTTCACTATTTTGTTCATAATGGCTTCCACATAAAGAATAGATATATGTTATCCTGGGTCTTTATTTAGAACTATTTAAGACTTGCAATCATATTATCGACATTAAAGCGCGCATGGCATAATAACTATATGCAAGAATGCATATAGTTTGAAATCAAATACTGTAAAAGGCAATTACTTATTTATTTGAGTAAGAATTTATATTTACTTTATAAAAACACCTTCGCAAATAATATATTACTTTCGAGCTAAACACAAATACATAAAAATTGTTATAGTGAGTCAACCATAAAAGCTAGACAAACGCTGTCGCGGGATTATTTTGCACTTTTAAAGGAGAACGATTTTATCATACATAATTTTTGAGTAACTTTCACTGTTTACACGGCGCACGCAAGGTAAGCTTTAAAAATATAAAAATTTTCCCCTTTTCACAACATTCATTGTTACTGCTTCACTCTTATTAGTAGTACAGAGATGTTATATAGCTCAGAGCCATTCTCAATAACTGGACTGTTGAACACAGAAAGAATTTTTCAATTCCAATTAGTAGATCCTGAGATTAGCGCTTTTAAATAAACAAAAAACAAACTCGTCTGCTTTATATCATTAGTATTGGTAGATTTATAATAAATTCTTCCTAATCTTCAATGTGGTTCCTATAACATAAAAGTAAACACCAATACCGTCAAATTACATCGATTACTCGCAAATTTATTTCCAATCTTAATAATTATTGTAGTTATTAAAAAAAGCAATAAAAAATAACATAATTATGTATATTTATTCTGCATAGCGGAATAGTCAGACAGAACGCAGTGTTAAGACCTCGTTCTCCGCTTTCAACCCGAATTAAAAACATTATATCTTGGGTGGCGGAACCCAACGCTGTGTTAGGTCTTATCAGAGTAGGAAAATATATAATTTGTATGTAACCAGAATGGGAATCGAACACACAACCATCGTGTTTACAGTCGGTTATACACAGTCGCTGATACTCTACGTCTCGATGACCTTTTATTATTTCATTAGAATCATTTTCGATTTAATATTTTTATATAATCTGTTTTAAATTTTTATATTTCATCGATCCGTCGCACTGTCTGGTATCAAAAAACTGACTGCAGAAGTATAATAATAAGTATTCTTCAGGTTAAATAAACATTTGAAATAAAAGTTTTATACTAGACGTCTTTTAAAAATTTTTATTTGCAGCTCCTGTATATATATATATATATATATATACATATATATATAAATGCATATGTATGTACATGTATATATATATATATATATATATATATATATATATATATATATATATATATACAAAACATTCGACATATGGGCCTAAATTTGCAGTGTAACGTTAATCAATTTCACTGCGAGTGTCGTTACATACGACAAAGTTACTATTTTCGTTTAGTCGCGCCTAGGAAACAGGATCGAGCCGTAAAATTATGATTTTTTTAATGAATTTACTTTTCCGAGATGAAAAGTACCCAGTGTGAAGCCCAGAATATTGAAATATAACTTTACTAATTTCCTTATAATTGATAGTTTTCACGCGGGATTTGAAAAAACTTACAGACAACATTTTTTTATTCATATTTTTGGGTCCAGAATCGGGAGTTTTGATATTTTAAATATACAGAAAAGACACTTCTATAGATTTACTATAAGTCACATTACGTGGGTAGAAGTGAAAGTGAAAACATCTGTTTAAAACAGCTGATTAGTTAGTTTTTAATAATATATACAATTTTAAGTATATTTTCAACAAAAATATGCTTATATGTTTAATATTACTCACCAGCAAGAATAATCTTATAAAAAACAAGTATCACTGGGCTAATCGGTAAACACTTGGTGTTGCCTCGTTTTTCATCTAGTATAAAAGCATACATTGATAATGGGAGATTTTAACACTTGCTTTCTTAAAAAAGACCATCGAGCGACCCGTCTGCAGTCGTTAGTAGATGCAGCAAATTTGGATATTTTGTCATTAGCGCCGAGTTATAAATTTCCGAATTCCGTTGCTTCTCTTCTTGACCTAATTATGGTATCTTCTATAGACCACGTAGCGAAGCATGGTCAGTGTCAGAGCACTAGCCATGTTTCGCTAGAAATGAGAACGCTAGACCAGGGTCTAGCGTTCTCATTTCTCTTCTTTACATATCATATAAAATAAGACCCCCTAAAGCAAAATTAAGAATTCTTCTGCAACGCAACTTTGGAGGTATGGATTTGGAGCACTTATTGGATGATTCCAATAAGGTTGACTGGTCTCGTGTTGATGAAGCTATAATGATAAAGCTGTTGATGAATAAGTAAATATTTTTAATTCTTTTTAATAAAGCTCTATGATACTCATGCAACAGTTTGACCGGTCAGAATGAAACATCTACCTGCGCCATGACTTACTGCAACATTAAAAAATTACAGGAAGCTAAAAATAATGCAAAGAGTACATATCGTTCTAACGCAAGTGACACGAATAAAGAGAAATACGTGAAAGCTCGTAATCGTTGCAACAGAGTTTGTAGAGACAGCCAACGACACCATATCTATAAATCAATAATTGGTGAAAATGATTCAGTCAAAGTCTGAAAATTTCATAAATCCATGAGAGTCGGTAAAACAAAAAATATAGTACATCCAAATAATCTAGATTGCAATGGTCTTAATCAATAATTCACTTTCTTTAGTACAATTGATAGTACAAATAAATTGAGGACATTAAATTATCTTTCCACTTTACCCACTCCTGATGCTCCTGCTTTCAAGTTTAATCAATTCACTGTAAGTGATATTAATATAAATATTTTAGTCAGATGCAATTGGTATAGACAGTATAAGTCGTAAAATGATCATTCCTTTATTAGACTTTTTGGCTCCTATAATTACTTTCATTTTAAACCGCTCAATACGTAATGGTGATTTCCCTTCCATTTGGAAAGATACCCAAATTTTCCCACTCAGTAAAAAATCAAGTCCGTTTTCCTTTTCTGATTATTTCCATTCTTCCATTGTTATCAAAAGTGCTGGAACGTCTTGTTCATTAGCAACTGAGCACATTCCTCTCTAAGCAAAATTACTTAAGTTCGTTACAATATGGCTTTCGTCATGGTCATATTACGACTACAGCTTTAGTAAAGATCACCGACGACATTAGACAAGGTATGGATGATCGGAAGATTACGGTGTTGACTTTACTAGACTTTAGTAATGCTGAAAGCATGTTGCAAACACTGTTGATTTTGACATCCTGCTTGCTATATTGACTTTTCTTAATATATTTCCTGAAGTAATTGATTGGTTTCGTTGTTACTCGTACGGACGCCGACAGCGAATTCGAATAGAGGATTCCTATTCGGATTGGTCCTTAATCAATGTTGGCGTCCCACAATTCCCTCTGTTTTAAGATATCTTCTCTCTACCACCTGTATGTTGACGATTTACAAATATATACACAAAGTACTATCAACGATCTACCTTTTGCCATTGAAAAATTAAATAATGACTTTAAGAAAATTTCTGTTTGGAGCAAATGTTTTGTTTTGTCCGTAAATCCTTTAAAAAGTCAAGCAATTTTAATCGTTAGTCCTAGATTATTGGCAAAAGTTGACAGGTTGCATATTTCTGCTATAACAATTGATGGACCTATTATTCCATTTAGTTTAGCAGAAGGGTTAATATTATTTGAGTTAAGCAGAAGGGTTAATGCTGCTTCTGCTTCTCTTAGAAGACTGCGCAATTTCCTACCAATACCAATACCAAAATTGTGCTCGCAAACTTGCTCCTATTACCAATTCTGTATTATGCTGATGTTTGCTATCTTGACATCAAAGAGGAACTACTAAATAAACTTGAGCGACTCCTAAACCTTTGTATTAGATTCATATTTGGTATTCGTAAATATGATCACATTTCTGAGTTTCGTAATAAGCTCAAGTGGCTCCCTATCCGCCTTCGCGGGAATATTCATATACTTAATCTTCTCTATTCTGTATTACCCGATCCTTCTTCCCCTCCCTACTTGAAGAAACAATTCAGTTTTCTTCACGAAACCCACGCACGTTCTTTACGCTCCGATAATAATCTACTCCTTGAAATTCCTCTTCATTCTTCTTCCTTTTTCTCAAATTCTTTTACTATTAAAGCTATCCGATTATGGAATTCTTTACCAATAAAAATTAGAAGATAAAAAAATTACATATATTTAAAACTTTACTTAAAAACTATGTTGTTGCTATGTTAAACATAAAAATGTCAATGCTGGTTTATTTATATTTATATATATGTACTTATGTATGTATGTTTGTATATAGCAATGTATTTATGTACGTGTGTATGTATTTATTAATGTTATTGTTATTGATTATATCTGTTTTTTATCTTTATTTATTTTTTCTTTTGTATATTACTCATATATACATATTCATTGCTCCACCTAACTTCACCTTATACAAGTCCATCATCCTGAGATTGCCTGGAAGAGATCGCTTTAAGTGATAAGGCCACCTTATTGTTGGCTTTTTTATTAGTTAATTCTTGTTTGTTATGTAATTGTTGTGTGCAATAAAGAATATTTTTGTATTTGTAAAGAAAAGATAAAGATAAAGTTATTAATATAATTGTTTTTTTCTTTTCTCTTTGAAATGTAACATAAATACATGTTATAACAATGGTCAATTTTTATACTATACATACTTATGTACATATTTATATACTAATACTAATATACAAGTCATAATATTATTTCTATGTTGAAATGTCCATTTCCTAAATTTCCATCTACGGCTAATGAGAATAAACAATATTGTGAAACCGGGAAAATTTGTATATTTTTAAAGCTTTCCTTGCGTGCGCCGAGTAAACGGTGAAAGTTAGGCAAAATCATATATGACATAATGGGTCCCCGCTAAAAGTTCTAATAAAAGTCGTTTTACGGTTGACTTACAATAACAATTATGTATATATTTTAGTTCTAAACTAATACATTTTTTTTACAATTATTACAATTATTTGCGAATGTGTTTGTATGATCTTAATATTAATCCTTATCCAAATAATTAACTTCATCTTCAACTAACACAGGCACTTATTTTTAACAAAGTTGCCTTTGACAATACTTGATTTCAACCAATATGCAACGACTTATTATAGTTTTAAAATAATAACGTCAAATACCACGCGCGCATTAATTTGCGGGTTTTGTAAATGCGATAAGGCGGGAGGAAGCTGGGTGACAGTGTCGATAGTTTACTTACTAATATTATAAAAGCAAAAGTTTCCGAGGATGTAGGTTCGATTTGGATGTAACTTTACAGTATTATGGCTTGTGAATGAGAATAATATATAAGCCACAATTTATAATTATTTCTTGTAATTTGGTCATAATATAATGCTATCTTAGCACGATAAAACCATTGGAATTAAAAAAAACATGATGTAGTGTAGGATTCTTTGTCTTGAATAGTTCTAAATAAACGTCTGGGATATATATCTTTCATGTGGAAACCACTATGAACAAAATAGTGAACCATAAATTTATCAAAATTGGATACTTTTTTAAAATGCAAATTTTAGAACATCTATGAAATCTTCTCAATACATTTATTTTGAGAAAACGTATCATAATCTGAACGCCTAGTTGAATACGCCCAGTTTTATACGTTTTTTGTAAAGTATTTTCTATTGCTAAGTGTGGAATAACACTTTAAAAATCGAAAAAAAATATTTGTCACTTTAAGTATTTAATATATATATATATATATATATATATATATATATATATATATATATATATATAATATATTTAATATATATTAACTATGTCTTTCCAACATTTCACAGGGAACAATATCCGTTCACAACTTTACTTTATAATATGTATTTATATATTAAAACACTAACATGAATGTCAAAACTTTTACCGATATCTTTGCACGGTATAATTATACTCCCACAACTTTTACCTCTGGTTCAGTGCCCTGAAAACTTTTTTAATAATATTTTTTGAGCTTTTCATCCTGTTCCATATAATAGTTTTGATTCGTTAAGTGTATAGAAGTTATATATAAATATTTTATTTTTTGGTTAATTATACTTTATATTTCGTTTCGCTACTATATTTGGCTATTTGATGAGTTTTTAACATCCATTTTATACTATTTAGTAGAGGTTAAGGAGGCCCGTAAAAAATATTTTTCAATTCAAAGGTACATAGGTACCAGAATACTTCAAAATAATATTTGATATTTTTAGTAAATACAGAGGTATTTACTAAAAATATCAAATAAATCATAAAAATTCAATATTTAAATAGCGCGCCAAAACGCTACTTTGACGATATGGCGCTGCAATGGGGTCGTTGAAGTCACAAGCCTGTATTAGTGTGTAGCTTGTGGCACATATCATCAACATACATTTGTTGCAAATTAAGCCATCATTGGCATAAGGTACACTTATATAAAACAAAATTTCATGGACAATTTAAGATTTGCCACTATATAAACCTAAAATCGATATTAAAAAACATATTTTTCTATCAGTGCACACTGTAAGTACTGTTGTATATATGTGGAATAAAATGTTCTTTTTGCTCACTCAAGAACCTAATTAATGCCATGAAATCATAACTATGTTTGTATAATTATATTTGAAAAGTAAAGTGCTTGTAAAAAACTCTTTGAATAATGAATGTTTCGATTTCATCATTATAACTAATCTTTTAGCAAAATTGTATGTTGTTTAATATATGTGAGTGTATTTAGATACCATTTTAATCAATTAGTTGTTCATATTTATATTTGGGGTTTTTTATAATTTATTGAATAACTGACTTCTATCATTTATAGGCTATAAAACTGTTTCCTTGCTACGGAAGTTCATAATTATTTAACTTTCAAATGATAATACAATATAAGTTACTAATAAATTATTATACTTACTTTTTACATTTTTTGGTTCCGAAGAAAAAAATTAGTATATCATAAGTGCGTCAGCTACTACTGTCTGGTTTAACAGAACCATTCTTCATATTAAAAGTGTTCGACATTTGTAAAATATTTTAAATAATACATACAAAAATGATGAATTACATTTTAAAACAGTTTCAAAGGCTACTGTAGTACAAATAGGTAAACGATGTTTACAATTATTACAAATTCCACCAATCAGGACCGTTTTGAGTTTAAATAAATGCATTTTTATTTACAGATTTTTAATTACACAAAGTAATATTTTCTAATTTTCAATTTTAAATAACCATTTTCAAACTCATAATATATACTGATAACACTAATTGACACTTTATTGTCAAATAGCCTATTTAAATGTCCCACATGAACCATGTAGCTAGTGTATATTATGGTTGCTTAAAAAAATTCTATAGAATTTATTTCATTCTACATTTAATTAAAATGTCTGTCTTTATATAAGTTTCATTTGATGTTCATATAGAAGTACTAACTTTATTTTGTATGACGCTAAAAAAACAGTACATTCCTACTAGTGTTTAAATATATGACATCACAAACTAAATTGACATTTGTAATCAAATATTTATGATGTATGTAAAATCGAATGACATGACACTTCTAGTATGGTAACGATGAAACATAAAATTGAATGTAATAAAAATGGTAATACCAGGTGAGGACCGCAACTGTATCAGTAAATATGGAATGCTGGAACTTTGCAGATGGCTTATTTTTTACATTTCATTTTAAGTGTTAAATTTTACACTATAATATAGAGAGATAATAATATTGGCAGCTTAGTATTTAAAAGAAAATATTTTATAGTAGTCTTATCCTTAAAATTAATATTTTTTATTAAATATCACATCGTAGTGTCTCTACACTGCGATGTGATTTTTATTGATATTTATATACCGACCGTATCGCAGTGGAACAACGTCTTACTGTAAACGCGATCGGTTGTGGGTTCGGTTTCCACTCGGAGGTATGATATTTAAAACTATTTTTTTTTCCTCGTTCTAGTAAAAAAACGCAGACTTGAGTTCCACCATTCAACACGCGATGTCTCAGATTCAGAAGTAGGAAGTGTCTTGATGCTAGGTACTACTTCCTGTCTACCCCGTTATGCGGAATAAAAGCATGAAGCTACAAAAATATTGAAGTTTGATGTTGATCTAAGATGTGAAATCTGAATAGCAATAGTTGAGGGCAAACTTGTTAATTTGGGCGAAAATTTCTGTTTAAATTATTTCAATAATTATGAATTTCTAATCCTGGTTAATTTGAACAGTTCTATACTGTTTATTGATCATATAACTACCACTAATACTTTTTCTATGGACATGGGTGGTTCGTATCTTCTATTCGTTTTGTTTTGTTTCCTCAGTTCTTTTTTGCGTGGTTTTTTTTTATTATTTCTACATTTTTGGTCAATGGTATTTTACTATTTTTAAGTGTTATTCCACACTTAGGATTAGGAAACATTTATGAAAAAAGCTATAAAAAATGGAACACAGCAAAAATGTTTTCTAATCCTTAGTATCATTCAATTTAATGTAGCTTTATTTTTTTTTTATTGTTTAATGTAGCTTAATTTCATATTAGATTATAAGAGGAGCAAATGTATATAATTAATTTCATATTAGATTATAAGAGGGGCATATGTATATAATTAATTTCATATTAGATTATAAGAGGAGAATAATGTATAAGAAAACTTAAGTAACTAGAGTAAGATAGAATTTTTAGGTTTTACAACTTCGGTCGGAGATATAAGACATATATATTTGAGCACGTTGAGACACTTTTAGTGGAAGATCCGATATCATATAGAAAGCAAACACATTTAGTTTATATTGTGCTGGGATCAGGTTTTATTGCTTCACAATATTATTTTCAAGTAAAGCTGCAAAGAAAGGCATAAAAGTCAGTTTTAAAACCACATATTATTACTGATATTAAAGTGACAATGAAGAAAATCCTGAAGCATCTTGACCTTTGATATGTTTACAGCTAAATATTTATATTAAAAAAAATAATATTTTCCTAAACTATATACGATACTTATTAGAAATAAATATATTTATGTTTCACTCGTTGAAGTTTAAATGTAAAACTTAATATTTGGATACTTTCTTCCAGTCTATCAAAAATAATTTCATATTATCTATTAAAATTTCTAGATAGATGAAAAGAAAGCTTTAGGTAACTATAAAATGTTTGTATTTATATATTGATAAAGCATGTAATACATTTTACTTCAATATGATTAGAAATATCCAGATATTGCATATTAATTAATTTTAATTTTATATTTTATAATATATTTTATAGGAGAAATAAAAGATATACATAATTGACACTATTACTTCTTAGACATATATTTATGTACAGTTTTATGGTTAGATCTATTCATAAGATATAGACCAATTCCATCGTTTTGAATGTGCTATAGCAAACCTCCTGCGTCCTGTGTGCAGTTAAATGCCTTCCAGGACCATTTTCGGCGCCATTTCGTTATGCCATAGCCATTTCCATTATTGGACACTATCTAATGAACACAAATGACTTGGAAACCCTGCTAAATGATTCTACTACACTAGTGTCGTTGAGTGAAACTATTATGCTATTCATGTATCTATTTTATAAAGAATTTTATATATGTAACTAGTTTGTTTTTATAGTATTTTTTGTGGTCTGAACTTTTAATGTCTTTATTAAATATTACTACTACTTTTTTTGCACTGAAACACCAATATTTGAGAATAGGAAACACAAACGTATTGTATTTTTATATATACAATGCATGCAGTAAATATATATATAAATTCATTAACCTTTATCCGTTACACAAAATATTATACAAATATAGATAGATAATTTATCCGTACCGTACGAATATATGCAAAATAAGTTAAATTTACTACGGATACCTCGCCGTTAGAATGTACCCAAATGAGAATCTATCAACTAAAGGATTTAATCTCTTAATCCCAAGCATGGAAACCCTTAGTAAATGACGATAAAACCATATTGGTTTTATCCGGCTAAATCAGTATCCTATCTATATCGACACGTTATGTTTCGAATGATTTGTGCTACATTTAACTTTAAAATTATTGTAGGGCATTATCCTTCACTAAGGTGGGGCAATTGTAGCGTAAAGTTTACGTGATGGTTTTAAGTTCACATTTAACTTGCATTGAATTTTTATTATAAAAATATACGTCTTGGTCAATTTTGTATTTTATATTTTTAACTGAAATAACATTTATAGTTGTTAACTCAATTAATTGTAGATTTAATATTCACTTGAGAATAGTTATATTAAAATTGTTCCTCGTCGTTTTCTCATTCTACCTTACTAGAAAGCGAACCTAATGTCAAGGCGTTTTCCATTTGTCCGAACTCGTGATATTTTTTGTTGAGTAATAGTACTCAACGCCGATGAACTACAAAATGGGACAACTAATAAACAATTGTAATTACTGAGTTCGTTTGTAGTAAAAAAAATGTTATAGCTTTCCGCATAGCCGGGTAGTCAGACTTTCCGGCAGAAATCGAGACATTGCTTGTTGAGTGACAATATTAAGAAATGAAAGTATATTTTTAAACATTATTTCCCCAAGTGGGAGTCAAACCCACAATCATCTGCATCTATACTCAGAATTTGCCTCAATGCCCCACGATGACGTCTAAAGTATATAATATATAAGCAAAAAATATTATACAAAATATAAAAATGCATTAAATTAAATTTTCTATAAACATTTAATAATAAAATTAAATTGTACGTGCGTATCATTTTCATATCGATCTTTTACCTATCAATATGATATTTCTATTATTTAATATTATCAATATTGTAACTCAACATATTGTATCGGTTGCTGTGGGGGAGTCCTTAACGAATCACTCATTTTCATGACCGCGAGTATTCAACTGGAAAATTACTACTAGTTGGTACGCGTGCCCAGTATTCATAGAGTAATTTTGTTGAATGTAAAATACATACTTAGTCAATTTATTGTACGAATATTGAACCTCACTTTTATGCAACAATATTTATCCCGGCAAGCGTATGGTTGGGTATGGTAAATCCAGACCTAGAAAAGTCCATCAATATTTTAATAGCGAATAGTTATTACGCTTCGCGTGACTGAGTAGCTGCGAGAAAGATGTACGGAAACGTCAACTGCCACTGCTTCAGTCAACTGTCGCCCGGGGAATATTATAGATGAGGTTGAAGCTCCCATCTGGTATATGTAACGCACATTTTGTTTTTTTTTCTATTATTTTGTGCTTTGTTTTGTTTTATTATCAGGACAAACATTTATTGATATTGAAGCCGATCGTGGCGCAGAGGGACAGCGTCTCACTGTAAAAGCGATTGATTGTGGGTTCGATATTTTATTCCTCCGCTCTGGTAAAACAAATTGCGGCGATGAGTTCCGTCACTCAACACGCAATGTTACAAATTCGGCGGGAAGCGGACGAAGTGTTTTGATATTAGGTACTTTCGGACTATGCGAGATAAGAGCACGAAGCTAAAAAAATATCCAAAATGTCAGTCGAAGATAATCCAAATAGATTATTACGTCTTTCCTAACAAGCTAAAGTCAATTCTGCTGACGAATGTCCTAGTGGCCAAGTTATTAATATCTTGGGGAAAGAAGTTTTGAATGTTAGACAGAGCAGGATTTATATGTCGAAGTACAGTTTGTAGGATTAAGTGAGTGACAGCGAAGGTATTAGCAGTTATTTGTTGGGGAAATAAAACGAAATAAGTCACAGTACTAAACAGGCCTTATTTATGTACCAGATGAAACAATATCGTAAGAGAAAGGTTAAACGTAAAACTTAATTGTTAAAATGTTTAAATGGACAGTGAGCGTTAAGTCCTATTACATAGTTACTATTGGAGGTCTTAGAATAGATATAAATTTTAAAAAATTATAAAATCTGAATCCAATAATACATTTGCTCACAGAACTTCATAAAAGAATTCGAAATTAAATGATTAAATTTTCCGAAGAACCACCACAAAAAATAAACGGATATATTAGGAGATTTAAATTGGAAAAGACTGCAAGAATAAATACATTTTTCACCAATGCAGCCATAGTCTATGCATGGAACATGCCATTTTATTTTTAGATGAATTAGTACTTTTTATTAGATTTATGATTTAGTATCATTTTACATGGATGTTTAACATATTAGAAAAAAAACATACATAATTAAACATTGCATTAAGTATTTAAAATTAAGATCGAATGTATCATTTTTTTTTCATTTTACTTGAAATTAGTTCAAAATTAAATTTCACCCTGAAATTAATTCACGAAGATAAGTTTTAAAAATATAATAGTTTATTTAAAAAACAGAATCTCTATTCGGGTGTGATACACCCACCACACCCACAAAGGTTCGTATTTAATACAGTGCATCTAATTAAGGGAAAAAAGATATAGTTAAATTATCTTTTAGCTTTACGCGTTTCGGAGGGTCCTCATGTTTTTTCTTTCTCCAGTATCTTCGACACTGTATTTTTAAATGTTAACTGAGGTCTCCCTCTATCTCTTGTACCACCTGAGCACGTTATTCTTCATTGGTACGCTTCACTACTATTCACGCTTAAGTCTGCTAAAGCAGAAACTACATCTCTACTGCATTCATCTTTCTTTCATTCTTCTTTTGAAAAACCCACGCTTTACTGCAGTATAACAATGTCGATATCAGTACAGCATTGTGAACAGAATGCAGCCAGAGCACCGTTAAGTTTGTTACCGGCAGTTTTCATGTCTATTAAAAACCTTCCAACATATATATATCATATGCTTATATAATAATAGATTTTATTTTTATCTCATTTCAGAAATAAGAAATCAGATAGAACCTACCATTAAGTCACCAGATTTAAATTTCGAGTTAGTTGTCGCGTGTCAATGTCACGCTTTGTTATACACTTATATATACTAAAATAAAACAGCAACAAATATTTGTATGTTTAATAAATATAAATTTGTATTACTTTTTTAATTAATAGTTTTAAAATACGTTTATATTATTTTTCACATAGTGGCGTAGTATCATAGTCACTAATTTTGACACGATGATTGTAGGTTCCTGGCCAAATATGATAATATTTATATATGACTTAGTACTCTGTTTTTATAAAATAAGCTATGATATTAGTTCCAACATTGCAATGTCTGGAATTCAAGGTCAAAAACGAAGAATAGAGAATATCGTCACCTTATATTCTTTCCTGCTAAGAAGGATAAGTGTAAAGTTGTTAAAAAATATTATTTTATTTAAATTTCTACATTTTGTTATAAAATTCAATTTATTCACTTAGATACATTATAACGGCGTTACTTTTCAAAAATTACTTAAATGTACATAAAATTTGAATTTTTGTTAAAAATTAGTTCATTTATAATTTGTTGCCAAGATTTGATATATGCGTATTAATTTAGAGACACTATCGAATAATCAATATCTTGAACTTAGAGAAATATCTCAAGGGATATCGTGACCAAAAATCTTTAAAATAAAACTACATATCCCACACATTTATTTGATATCAATCACGGTTGTCGGGTGGCGTCGGGTGTGCTCGCCGCGGGTCGGCTCGAGACGTAGCCTCAGTGTGACTAGCCGGCTACGGAAAACGCACGTGTACTACGCCGTAGCATCCTCTACCCAAGTGGACACAAGTGCGTCTACGAACTAGATGAGAAGTGAATATATATTTTGTGTTGAAGTGAATATGTACTAAGGATTGTTGTTTAAGAATTCTCGTGTTTGTTATATGGTAAGCTTAAAAATATTTAATATTATTTTTGTATTTAATTTTATATATCAACGATACATATAGCATATATTTACAAACAAGATAATTTAATTAAAATCAATTATGGCTTTTTGTTGAAATAATTTATTTTTTTAATTATGTATTAATATGTTAAGCAGAAACATGAGTGCAAAATTGTTAAATCATATAACAATATATGCATAGCTTTTATTATTGCATTATGACATTAACAATGCAACAAATTGGTTGGCTGAACCTGAAATTGTGGTTATAGAAACTCGTATTCATTCAACAAATATTTACCGCAAGGACTGAATAGCTTTCAAAATCTTTGTCAGATTATAATACAATTTCATAAGTTTCATATTATGAAACTTTATTGCACATTATAAAATTTGAGATTTTGACTTGAATTCTTTACCTTTATATTAGATGACGTTAAAAAAATTTTAAATATTGCCATGATTTTATTCCTATTATACCAATTTATTTAGTTTATTTATTTTAAATATTTTAAATAAAAACTTTTTTTATATATTAAGTTGAAGTTGAAAATTATTACTTCCGGTAGACTAATGAACGAATTGTTAAAAGTTTAGAAATAACGATTTATACACGTCTAATTTTAATATTTAGAGTAAACACCGTAGTGTTAATAGGTAAGAAGATTATTCTAAAACAAAGGGTTCAAAATGATAGCTTAATTATTTGAACGAAATATTAAATAGGCTGACGCAGTGAAAGCTTACGTGAATTAATTAAATTACTAATGTGTTTGTTGAACACTGCTAATGAAAAGTGATAAACTTTGTAGTATAAATTATTTGGAAATTTAGTATCATTATGAAACAATAGATTATCTATAATTATATATCAACGAGGGAATATTGATGAGCTTGTATTATAATAATTTGTAATACCTATTGATATTTTCGTATTTTATCTTATATCAATATCAATATTTTTAATATTTTTAAACCAGTAATTATAAAATTTATTCTCTCTATTCTTATTAAAATTATCATATCATTAATGTTAATTTTAGTTAGGATGGATGTATGACAATGTTTGTTACTTTTTCACGTAAAAACAAAATAGAATCACATTACACGACACTTTACAGTAATATTCTTTATAGATCAGAATAACAATTCACTAATCGTATGTAGAGTACGATTAGTGATAAAGAACGATTTATAATGTATATATAGTATTTTTTGTGTTTTTAATATATACTCTTATTCCGTATAGCGCGGTAATTTATTATAAATTATATCTTAATTTTGCTATTTTATACAAGAAAAGTCTCTATACTAATGTCATTTTTCAGTTATCAACCAAATCAAATAATAATTTAGTTTTAGATAACAGTTCTTTTGGCTATATTTTATTACTTTAATATATATTATTACTTTAATATATACTTTAATTTATGCAATTAAAACGTCATTAACTGCAAAAAATAATAGAGGATTTGATCTAATATTGAGAAATACTTACATTGACACTAAAATTATATTATTTCTAAAGACTAGACAATCGTCACTGAGTGAGCCTATCATGTAGTTCTGCAATTTCGCAAATTCCACATGTAATCTGTTTGGGTAGAAAGAACTAGGATAAATTACTACGTTCTATCCTTTTTTTAGCTTCACGCTTTTATCCCGCATAGCTGGATAGACATAAACTACCTAGTGTCAACACACTCCGTACTCCGTTTTCAGCCGAATACAAGACATTGCGTGTTGACGAGCGGAACTCAACGCTTTGTATCTCTATATCTCTTTTATGTCACAAGTTGTAATAAATGTATGAAGTATAAAAAAAATTGCATAGGATAACGTAGTAATATCACTTTGCTATTTTCTTACTAAGAGATATTTTATATTTGTAGGTTATAACACTGAAAACTGTTACAATTAATATCGGCCCTAGTAAAATTGAACTCCATATTCTTCACAACGCGAATGACGCGTTCTGACTGTGCTGATACGATAGCGACAATGTTAGGTAGGCTATAATGAATCATAACCTCTATTACTGTAAGAAAACACATTTGCTACTTTAAATCGAGTAAATTGTCAAATGAGAAGTATTATTTTTGTTATTGTGGTAGGAATTCCTCATATTTTGGCAAAAAGCCTAAAAAATATAGGATAGCTGAGCCAAATTGACAACTATCTGAACTGAAACTGCGATGTATATAAGTACTTACTAAATTTTGAAATTTTAATTTGATTTTATCTATTATATATTTTTGAATGACCTAATGTCTATGATATTACCTACAAAGTATTAACGATATTAGCATGCTGAAAGCTACATATATGTTTTATTTTATTATAGATATTAATGTCATTATAGATTGTCTGTAGAATATCTTTTAACGTATAACTATAAATGTGTGATTATTATATGTTAATTATTTCTTTCCTTCTACTAATAAGTAAAAGCTAAGGAATACTGATAATAAATCTTAGCTTGTAAACCTTCTGCAAAATTTAGGAAAAGAGAAAAAGAAAAGGAGACAAAAAGTTGCCTTAAGAAAAGTCAAATATGGATCAATATGTTAATGTATATATATATATATATATATATATATATATATATATATATATATATGTATATATATGTATATATGTATATATATATATATATATATTTACCAATGAAAATGAATAATTAAGTTAACATAGTTTACATTGTTATATAATTTATATTCTGAAAATGTGACTTTCCAAGCCGATAGGATGTACGGTTAATAAAGATTTAATGACGTAAAATGTATTATCCATAGACATATTTATTTTTAAGGTCATAAAATTAAATTAGAATCCAATACGTGACTATGTATCACACATTTCAATAATATGGAAAAGGCTTTGATGCTTTCCAGTGTAAAAGCGGGTGAAAGGCCTTTGATGATTTTTTAACGCTTTGTGTCTAAATTCCGGTAGAGAACACATTCGATTGAATAGATTCTCCTCATTGCCGAATTTTCATTTAGAACAAAGAGGAAACCTAATATAAAAGGCTTTTTATTAGAATGAATTAAAAAAAAACTATTGTCATAAGTTTATTATTATTAATTATTTGATTTATTCTTTTTGTTACAATGAGAAGTAAACATATTAGATACTAATGTACATATATAAAAGTAACGTACATTTAATCGGGTCTTTCTCTACAGCATAAAGACGTGTCTAGTTCAAAAAAACCTCGTTATTCAAAATGAATATACAACTTGGAAATAACATTTTAGCTTAAACCTATGTAAAATTGCTATTTTCAATGCAAAAAATTGATGATTTCTTTATATAATTTCTTTAATAATAATATATTGACGAAATCCCGTTATTTATTCACAAAGCATATAACCATCTGTGGCACGAGGCAGTTTAATTAATTTTAGGAGGTCAGTAATGGATATTAAAGAATCGCTGCTTGTTGCTTTCAGACCCAGATCAAATATTTTCGACGCTCGTTTTGTTTGCTATCCGTTACATGTAGTATGTTGTACATATCGGATTAATATAAGGATATCGGATGTTAAAATATATAGAGAAATGTTTCTCTATATATTTTAAGAAATGTGATGAAAATTCGAGGAATCAACGTTCTACTTGCCTTGCCATTTTATTATTTCTCGAAACATTTTGTTAATTTATCGACTTATATATAATATAAATCATATTGTGTATTTGAATACAATATTCATATTTGGAAAGTAAAGTAAATACAGTACGATCATTGTTTTACTATATTTTAATAACATTCAAATATACTCGATTGCCAAATGGAGGGTTATGTTTTTACCGCGTATGTAAGTATATATGTCCGTTTCTTTGTTCCCTTGTATCTACTAAACTCGTGAACCCTTTTTGACTAATGGTACGTTATTAGATTCATCTTAAGGGTGCTAGTGAGTGTCACTAACTAGAAATATAAAATTACAAAAAAAAGAACATAGTGGATGTTAAAATTTGGTTTTTGACAGCAGTCAAAGCAGCAACCGCAGGGCTTTTTTTAATAATTGCTTTTTATTACAATCTTCTGTCTTGAAACGCTATTTTGACACTAACAAAAAATTATTTATTTCTTTGCCAGGCTTTATTAATTATTTACAATGTAAAATTAAGTTTTCTATTCGGGTATTTATTAATCCTTTATTGGTTGTTGTTCTAACGTCGTACTAGTTAACTATTAATTTCTTTTTATTTTAAAGTAATTATTCAAATATTAGCAACATTTATAATTTTATTAACTTAATTTTATTTATCAAAAACACTATATATTGTTAAAAATAAAAAGATAACGTATTATCTATTTTCATCATAGTACATATACGTCCACCATTTCTTTTTATTTTAGCCTTCTTAGCTATATACAATATTATTATCATTTTTTTACATTTGCACGCTTGATTTCACATGGCAAGTAGACACAAACTGTTGTCAAAATTCTCCGCTGACTGGTTTCCGGCCGAAATCAAGACATTGCACACTGAGTGGCGCGCTTTGTCTTATCGGAGCGAAAAATAAATATAAATTTTGAATATAGTCTTTCTCCCTAATGGGAACCATACTCAAAAGCAATTATATTTACAGTCAGACGCTATTCCATTGTGCTACGATGGCCTCATTTACATTTTTGTTTTATTACCATGTGTACTAAATTCCAATATATCATAAATTAACGCCGAAGGGAAACCATAATGCAGATATTATATTACTTAGCGAAATTTAACACGGTGATTTTCTTGACTAAATGGGAAAAGCATCTATTTTTATTTTATCGCCTGTCTATAACTTTGATAGAAAAGGTCACGTTCTATTTGTGTCTGTGGTAATTGGGTACTATTCAAGAAGACATTTTTCTTTTGGATTTTCATGTTTTACCGTTGAATGTGATGTATTATGAATCTTAGATGTAGTACTGGATATTTCAGATTATTGAAAATAACTTCAACGATAAAAGGGACTGCAATAACGTGTTTATTATATTGTAAAAAGTTTTACCGGATTTTAATTTCATTTTAGTTCACATGTCTCTTGGGAGAAACAAATTTTAATGTCAACATTCATTGTTTACTTCAAACTTAAAGTTAGTTTTACTTAAGCTATAGTACTCATAGTTTTTTTAATTGTTAACTCTTTATTGCAAATTATTTTATAAACAATTAAAATGTGTAAATATAAATAATTCTTAATGTGGATTTCAAAAACATTTAGATAACTACGGTAAAATGTATCATTAAACGCATATTGATAAGAGATAATGATATTTTAATAGTTATAAGTATTTCTAGATTCTTTAATAAAAACAGTAGAAACTAATGGACGTTGAAGGTTAAGTTTTCTTATTAAATTCCTTAGGAGGATTAAACAAAAACGTTTAATACTTTTTAGTTTATAATAAAATAAAAAATTGAAAAAACCAATATATCACTTAAGTAAACAATATGAAATTCTATAGCATACAAATATATTAATCCAAATTAAGCTATTTCTACCTTGTTGCTGGGCCTAAATATTTTATTAAAAAATAACTTAACGATTCATATCATTTTATTATTTTTTAAGTAAATTATAAGTCTAGAAATAAAATAACATAAAAGCAACTTCCAAAATAACTTATACAAACAATATAATTTGAATAGAAAACATAACTTAGTAAAATCTGGTCGTAAACGCGATAAGATAACGATACAAAGTTAAATGAAAGCAGAAAGTCTTTTCAATGGTCTAAAATAATAACAGCGGAGGGAAACCACAAATCCTGACTAAGAAAAGCGAGATGTTTTTAGGTCAATGCTCGTTTGAGATGAAACATTCTAGGTAACATCTAACATGTTGAACGTATGCGAGTTTTGACGAATAACATATTATTTTAAAATTTTATGAAGCATATCTTCGTTTATTTAGATTTAAATGGATTAATAAAAACACAAGTAACACAACTAGAGTATAAATAAAATTAAAGATATCATCTGTATGACTTTGTTATATATTGTGCCATTGAAATTTTAACTATAAGTTTTAAATATCACTAGATATATCAAATTAACTCAAAAAGAAAATTTATTTTCATTTTGATACGAAATTTAATAATTTCAGGTAATATGCTCAGAAGTCGAAAATTTTTATACTTAAATATACTGTGAATTTTGAATCCAATGTAATTTCCTTCAGTTGCAGTTGCGCTAAAACAAATAATTAAAAATATCTATTATATATTTTATTTTTCTATTCGAATTGTTATTTTAATGCGAAATAAACATTTTATAAAATATATTATGTATAATATATGATAAAAAAAAAGTAAATGTTCAAAAGCTGCTTCTAAAAGCTCTACACTGAGTCTCTCTAAAACAAAACGACATATCACTCCACAGGATAAACAAAAAGTATACGAGCCCTGTCACACTTTATAAACAAGACGTATGCTATAAAGAGTTTCAGAGTAAAAATGAAACTGGGAATTTAGCCAATAAAGGGGAGAGACAGAGCTTTTGAAATACGTATTATGTAATACTTCACGTATACGTGTTCGCACTCCTTCGTATAATTCACGCATTAAGTTAAGGCAGATTGAGGGAATAATATTTTTTGCAATATTTCAAAGGTAATATTAATAAATATTAAAATCTTTCTTTGTTAGGCATACAACCTGCGGCACTAATACTAAGTCAGAATAGAGAAATATTTTTTAATATTGTGTAAGCTAAGATTCTCATTTAAATTTGTCCTCAATTGCTTCAGGCTTTTCTAAATATAGGTATTTTTATTATAACTAGACATCTTGTTGATATATTATAATAGGGTACGTAGTTTTTAAATATTAATGAATGCATCTTTTACACATATAAAAAATGTACACTTCACTCACTCACTCACTTTATATAAACTATAACTGACAAAATTCACGCTCAAATTTCACACTCTTTATTTTCACAAAGAATAGTACAAAGCTCGCGTATAAATGAATAGGTTATTATTATTACCTTAATAAAATTCGATTATAAAGCACTACCACTAAAAAGCAGCTTATAGCTGCAAGTAGTAACAAGTAGAAATGAAAATTATTTTTAATTATAATCACTCCCCCAAGTGAGAATAGAACCCACGACTAATCGCGTTTACAGTAGGACGCTATCCCGATGCGCCACTATGGATTCAAATCACTAAAAATGAATTATTTTATAACACATCTATTTTCTTGTATCATTAGATACGCCGTAATATCTCTAAGTACAAAAGCGGTGTGGTTTTTTACATAAAGCTTTATACTTTTCTCCAAAAATTGTGGTTAGATAATTAGAAGAAATGATATTTTAATGTGATATCCATCTGCTTTAGTCATAATTATTGTTTCTTGTTTTTTGCATTACCATAGTTCTCATATATTTAGAAAAGATATTAACTGCCATTCGAAGTTCACATGTTCAAACTATAGATGAAAAAAAAATTGAATGACATGCATATGCATTTGATATTGATGACTTTTGTTTTAATTGTAAGTTATTTTATAATAATGATATAATTAAGCTATAAAAATAGTTTATAAAAAGTAAACAATTATATTTTACGCTGCCTCGCTGTGAATCCATGTGCAGTATGTTCAATATTTTTTTAACAGAAACGAATTGTACGCAATATCTCATCAAAGTTCGCCGTTCAGTCCAGTTCAGCTCAGCCGCCTGTTTACTTACCCCATCATATTATTTTAACTCGTACGTCCGTTCTGATATTATGAAGCTATGTCGGAAGTTTAACTTGATCCGGTATCCTGTTTTAACTTCATCATAAAGTTTAATACAAAAATTTCTATCATAATCCGTCCTGGCAAAGTTGATGCGAGTCGATTTCAATGTCAATAGGCAACATGGTTTGTTTAAAATAATTATATTTAATGAAATCCCTTTATCTATATGGTCAGCAAATACATAAAATTCTGATATTGAAAGCAACTTAGCAACACATGCTCATTCAATGGGAAAAATCCGGGTTTAATTTAGAGTGTGCATTCATTATGATACACAGTAACAGCTAGGTTGGAAATAAAAATAAATATTATTAGGTTTTAATTCTTTTTTTGTTGAATATTATTGTATAAAGCTTAATACTTTGTATTTAACGTATAAAATAAAGAAATATAAAATGACAATATAATTGTATTAAAATTATTTAAAAAAAAGATTTAGAGTTGTAAGAGTTATATTTTATATCGTTACATTTCTCTTGTCATGAGTATATAATTACATTTTTCCATGTTTGCCCAAATCGCATCTGTAATTGACAGTGCTGTATTAGGAAATGGCAAACACTTGTGCAAACAATGTCTATCTGTTTGTGATGGCTGATCTGTGGAATGGCTGAGCCGATTTTGTCGAAGGCACAGGCACAGCTCGTATGTAAAAAAAAATTCTACGCCCGCCAGTCGACTTACCGTAAAAGGAAGACTAAATCACAAAGTTATATGTTAATGCAAAATAGAAAAAAAACTAACACTACAGGACCGCAACACGTGCAGCAACATGAATAATTTTTTCTCTCTTTTTCTATAACTCTCCTAATAAATTCAAAAACTTATGTGCCAAAAACCATTGAAAGTGACTCATCACATGCTACCTGTGTTAGTACCGCACTTTTAAGACCGATGAAGACCAATGAAATACACTCACCTATCAAACTAATTCCTATTGTTTACATATTTCTTTACTATCTTTTTCCACGCGACTTTGTCCGTGTGAAACCCAATCCATATTACCAGACAAACAAACTTTCATGCCATATTTTTAACCTTTTAGGGGCTGATTTTTGACTTGAAACTTTCATGCCATATTTTTAACCTTTTAGGGGCTGATTTTTGAAAAAAAAGGAATCTTTGTTTGACCCCGGGTCCTTAAGTATTTTTATTTTAAATTTCATCCAAATCGGTTCTGTGGTTTACCCGTGAAAGTGTAACAGACAGACAGATAGACTTTTGTACTTATAATATTAGTATGGATTTGCAAAATGATTATAACAATTTCATCCTCACAGAAAATTTTAAATATATATTTATTTAAAAATAATTGACAAGTAAGTAACTAAGTAAATATTAATGTGTACTCATAAACTTGACTTATTAAAGTTAACGAGTGTTGGAATTTATTTCCCTTACTCCAGCATCTCTGATACAAACTTTAGAATATTATGAGAAAATATTGCCAATATTTGAAGCAAGTTTCGTGTTTTACTGCTGTCCCATATTCTTGTAAATGACCGAACATCCAATGGCGAAATATGAAAATTTAATGTTAATTCTAGCTTACGGTTTGATATTTTTTTTATTTCTGGCAATGTTTATGATGGAATCATATAAAATTAGCATAAAATTTATGTGAAAATATATATATGGCTGTGTGCATTATAGTAATTGTACTTACCTAGTACCGCAATATCTCGATTTTGGGTGAAAATTAGTCCACGGACAAAACGTCCATAAGCACGTAAGGAAAAAATTCTGTATAGATTGTGTCAAAAGTAAATCATGGAATTAAAAAAATTCTCAAAATTTCTTCTTCCTCTGTAATGTTGCCATTAATTATCACTATCTTTTAAAATACTAAAAGGAGTATTATATCCTGTAAAGGATTTTGTTATTTAAATTTTATAATCTTGATAGATTATAGCTAGCATAGAAAAGAGCTTGTCACATCAATCAACTCTAACACGAAATTAAAAATATTTTATTAAACTTGTTACGACGTCAATGTCAAAATTACAACCTTTAATTATATTTATGATATTCTCTCTTTATAATTTTCATGTAATCATTTTAAACTTACACTTGTAATGACGACATGTATATGAGTAAAATAAAAACGAGCGGAAAACGCTGAAAGCTCAAACATGCAAAAGCTAAAACGCTTATATCTGATGAAAGTCAATAATCGTACTCACAATTATCGTGAGTTTGATACTTATCGAGAGAACATATACACTTATAACAAATTCAGTTTGGATACACGGTTTGCACTATATGTATGCCGTAATGCCTCTTATAATTCATTGAAAGTCAGAATTTTATCTACCTGATTTTAATTTCAAAAAGTAATAATAACAGTTCAAGAAGAAATTAACGTTTGTAATTTTATGTACGTACACGTACGGCTTAGGCGTCGCTATTGTATTAACCCTTAAAATGAGCTTAAACTTTCTGTATGATTTTGTTATGTAAGCACCATTGATTCCAAATAAAATTTCACTCCATATCACGGTCGGTTACTTTTATTACCCTGCCATGTATATATTTGGTAAAATCATAAAGTACTCCTCCAAAATTATATGAAATGTTCCGTCGATTTTTTTATTAATGCTTCACCTACGAAGTTAATGATATAATTGTACATAATATAAATTGAATACATGCATTGATGAAGATAATATATAGCAAAATTCATATTTTATTGAAATGGAGTTAAGCATATTTCGCCAATATTTTAAATAAATGAAGTTATTTAAATTATTATTCTTATAGAAGAGAAATCTAATTATTTTACTTTTTGGTATTTTATAAAAAAACACAAAAATGATATCTTTTTCGCAACAAATGTAAAATAGTGTTGGCTTTAAAATGTATAATTATCAATTGTTTAAAAACTTCATTAATGCTGAATACCACTTAAGAGAATAATTTTATTTTAATTATTTTTTTTGACGCCCGCTCTGGTCAGAAAAATGCGCGGAGTTTTGCCATTTAACAAGCAATATTTGGAATTTAGGAGTATAATGAAAAAAGTAATGTTTTGACACTAGGCTATCTTTTTCTACTCTGTTATCAAAATGCTATATATTTTCTTATGTTTTATAGACGCCTTTTAATAAAAAAAACACTGTTTAAATTTACTTACTGTTTAAATTGTTATTAAAATTGTTTCCCATTAAAATAATGATATCGATTTTCAAAATACCAGTTAACATTAAAGATGTTGGAAATCAATTTTAACTTTCCAAATTTAAAATTGATTTTAGTAAATCTGTATATATTAAAATTTTCCATAAAGCTTATTGAAAAATCCAAAATCAATAATATCGAAATACGTACACGTATGCCAGTGACGTTTTCAACGAGATCTTCCATTGATATTTTAAAGTCTTTATCAAAGGTGTCAATTATATCGCAAATTTATTTTCGAACAGGTTTCAGCAAATTATTTTCAATTAAGTTGTTTTACTAAATAATAAAATAATATTTTTTTTAAATGAGCTGTAATATTCATAAAATAAGGTGTTTCCCAATAGGGATAATAGGATTTTGATAGCTTACAGCCGCCATTTTGGTTATTTAACATTTAACATTTGTGTTGTTTTGTATTTAATAATGTTTGCCATTTAATCATATATAAGTTCATGTTACCACAACGTTCGAAAATTGTCCAAATTTTCTATCAAAATTCGAGAACTATTGTCTCTACTCAAAGAGCATTTCGTGCTAAATATGGTCGTCATGGTGCACCGTCTGAGCTCGCTATAATCCAAAAACTGGAAAGTGAATATTCTTTGCACGATAGTAGACCACCAATACGACAATGGACAGGCCGTAGTGAAGAAAATATTGCCGCCGTATCAGCCAGTGTCGAAGAAAATCAAAATGTTTCCGTTCCACGACGTGCACAAGAATTGGGTTTATCCAGAATGACAACCTGGCGAATTTTACGTATGGATCTTGGCCTACATCCATACAAGATTGTGTTGGCACAAGAACTCAAGCCAGCAGACCATCGATTACGTCGTGAATTTGCTGATTAGGCGCTTAAAATGATGGAAACGAACACCGAATTTCATAGAAAAATCATCTTTTCAGATGAGGCTCACTTTTGGCTCAATGATTATGTGAACAGACAGAATTGTTGTTACTGGAGTGAGTTAAATCCAAGAGTGGTTCATGAAACACTATTACATCCTTAAAAATTGACTGTTTGGTGCGGATTATGGTACGGGGGATTCATTGACCCGTACTTTTTCAAATACGACGAAGGCCGTACTGTTACTGTCAATGGCGACCGTTATCGTGACATATCGAACGATTTTGTTTTTCCTGAAGTATAGGAAATCGATGCGGATGGCATTTATTTTCAACAAGATGGTGCAACATGCCACACTGCAACCGTCACAATGGATTTATTGCGTGATAAGTTAGGTGAGTCGGTTATTTCTCGCAACGGTCCTCACAATTGTCCACCAAGATCATGCGATTTAACACCGTTGGACTCTATTTTGTGGAGGTATGTTAAATCTCAAGTGTATGCCAATAAACCAGCTACGATTCAAGATCTTGAACGCAACATTGGAGCGACTATAGCGGCCATACCAGCCGAAATGCTGCACCGAGTCATCAAAAATTGGACCGATCGTATTCACCAGTGCAAAAAAAGTCGTGGCGGTTATTTGAACAATATTTTGTTTAAATCATAAATAGCATAAAATTTCCTATCAAATAAAGCCATTGAGCACGAAATTTGAACATATATTACATGTTTCATTTCAATTTCTTATTGGGAAACCCTTTATGTATTAGAATTATCAACGTCCAAAGTTCCTGCGCTTAATAATTTCATGGATGAGATAGATCTCTGCCTGAATTAAGCTGCCTATTGTTGTCAACAATGTCGTTAAAGCTTGTTAGCGAAATAATATACAAAGTTTCAAGTAATAGTAGACTCTAGTTGGGTAGTTTGCTGTCGTCTAAAAAAGGTAATGTAAACTATACATTTTATAATAATATTTGCTAATCTTCTATTTTACACTGGACAGGGAGAATTTATGATGTCACTTTGTTCTACATTTGGCTGATTTAGATGCTGATACAATTTATAAAGTGGCTTCACGCTTTATGCCGCGAAGAGACAAGCTAGTGTCAAGACATCCCGTTGACTGCTTCCGGCCGAAATCGAGACATTGCGTGCTAAGGGGCGAACTCAACTCCGCACTTTATCTTACCAGAGAGTATTTTGTCGAACTATATCAAAAACATCTAAACAAACAAACTCTTATATTAAAATATTTATTTATAACTTATTTACAACTTTCTATATATAATTAATAAATAATGAAAAAATAACTTAAACATTCTATTACTTAAATAATAGCAGAAAAGCAAAAATAAGTATTTTTATTTTATACTACTATTACTTTGAAAGGAAACTTCAAAGAAAATTAATATAATAAAGGAAATTATAATCTCATTGTCTTTCTTCCAAAACAAATTTCTTTGAAATCTCATGAGGTCAGTCTATTCACTTCGGCTTTGACAAGTTAGTAGTTGCCCAAAGGCTAAATTTTAGTCCCAACGTCGCATTAATATTAAACGAAGATTGCCACAATAATAGCGCTTTAGTTCTGTACACGAGCATTGTAATTTTTAATATAAGCATTACTATTGTACTAAATAACCGGAATCCTAAAATTTAAATAGTAGGTACAAGAAAAAAAACAGCTTCACTCTTTTTCACGAATAGGATAAGAGAACGTAGTGTCAAAATGAACTGTTCAGCTCTTTACTGTAAATTAAAAGTATATATCATAAATAATAAAAAACATACAATTAAAAATATATATCATACTTACAAATTTCTTCTGTAGAGAAAAAATTAATTATATTTTGTTCCACACTACAAAATATATAGTAGCCAAAATAAAAAGAAAAATGTGCACAAAATATAACTTATATCTAAAAGGGATCTCTTTCAAATAATTGAATATGGAACAGTTTGAGGTGAAAAGAAGCGATTAAAAATCGACTTACAAATATACATACAATTAAAAAATAAACATACATGTATACTATAAAGATATACAAAAAGAAATACAAGATATATATATATAGAGAAAAAATAATATAAAGTAGCAATATAGTGTATAAAGCGAGGCCGGTGGTCGCGTTCAGTTGTGGTTTCGATCCCCATTCTGTGTTGGGTGATTATATTTAAATTATTATTTTCACTTCTTCGCTCTGGTAAGACAAAGTGCGGCGTTGAGTTCCACCACTCAACACGCAATGTCACAAATTCGGTGGATAGTGGAGTACGGAGTGTCTTGACACTAGGTACTTTCTGTCTATCTTGCTATGTGGGATAGAAGGCGTGAGGGTAAAAAAAATAATAAAGTAATTAATGTAGATATTATGGTTAAGATTGCTGCTTCAATCTGATTTAAAGTGTTTGGTAAGGAATTGTATTCTGATACGTGAAAGATTTTCAGTTTTATTTTAGAAAGAATTTTTAAATGTAGGTAAGTCTACCTTTCCTAGAGTAGTTAGTAGTTAGTAGTAGCTAAGTTAGTGGCAGAAAAGTATAGGCGTGACAGGCCTATACTTTTAACTCTTAAAAAACGCCTTTTTTGATAAGAAAGAGAGGACGATTTCAAAATATTTATCACCTTTAAATATAAAATTTGATAAACTGAGGAAAGTATATTTCATTTATAACTAAATCTTGGCTATGGCGGAATCAAATGGCCATACCAGTTACAATAATATCACAGCAAACAATCAAACCATATAAAGACACAAGACAATATATATGCTCAATTATTAGTAACTAAAAGATGCCATTGTTGTGTGGAGGAACGTCTGACTGTAAATGTGTGGAATGTAGAGGAATGAATATACTTAAAATATTTTCATTTTGCCGCTCTGATAAGGCTAACCTTAGCGTTAAGTTCCGCCACGTTGACATCACGAATACAGACGGAAAATGATGAACGGAGTGTCTTGACACTACCGACAAACAAAGCGTGAAGCTGACTTTATTGAACCATACTACCATTTACTGAACCATATTGTATATAATATATTCATTTAAAAAAAATTATAACAAACACTCAATTTGCTAAGTTTAATAAACGATATTTAACGTATAAAAACAAATGATAACTTTAAATTGGTTTTCCGCCTCGTTTTCCACTACTTTAAGCAATTTTGGGTTTTAAATTGTGTTATTGTGATTAATATTAATTGAAAATTCTTATATAACGTTTATGCTGATTCTTCTTTAGCATTCATATTTAATTATTAATTGATGTTTTATTGATATGCTTTTATTACGATATAAAGAAATTTCACTTAAATATACGAGAAAAAGAGGCTTTTAATGAATATTTTGCAAAAATAAGAACAATAAAATTTGTTACACGTATAGTTATAGCAGAGCAGGATTGGAAAACCCTACATACTCTACCTTTCCACCCTGGTAAGACAAAACCGCGGTTTTGAGTTACTTTAGAAAAGCCAAAAAAGGACAGCATAGTTTCGAGTTAAAGTCAAACATTTTGGATTGTATCCTAGAGAAATGACCAAAATGCCACTACGTTTGCTATATTTTCACGAGCTTTTAATACTAACATCACCCAGCTGTTTAAAACGTTCAATTTAACCCTTAAGTGTTGAGTATGTTCATTGCTCAATAACAAGTGGCGAGGATATCGCCGCGTCACCTCGTGTTCAAAATGCACGGAGAATACTCCATATTTCATTTCCACCCGCCCCTTGAATAACAATGAATGAAGCACCATGAATACTAACTAGAAAACAGTTTATTTTGTTAATCGTGCAAACAAGAACTTTCTGTTTATATTGTCTTATCTGTCAAAGGAAAGATGGTCTATGAAATATTGTAGTAAGCCTTCAATGTAAACTAATTAATGTCAGATAGATATAATATTGAGGCAGAATATAGGTATACATTCACGAACAAATATATTCAACATTCGCCGGTACATTGTATGTAACTTAGTGGAAACTAACGAAGCGATATATCTTAATCTAATCAATATAAAGACACCCGCACTTTACGCATTATTTTACGTATTAATACTTTACGTATTAATATGTTTTAGGCTTAGGCCTAAAACATATTAATACGTAAAGTATTATTATTATAAATAAAAAATACGTAAAGTATTATTATTTATGTAGTATTAATATGTTTTAGGCTTAGGCCTAAAACATATTAATACGATTGTCCATTTGGTCTATCCCATTCAAAAGAAAATATTTACTTACTGGCTGACTTATTATTTTTATTTCTGCACGATAATAAGACAACGCGGTGTTGAGTTCCGCCACTCAAAATGCAATGTCACGTTGAGTGAAACGCAATGAACGAATTCTCCTGACACTAGATTGCCTCTGACTACCCTGCTGAACGGGATAAGGTATTTATTAAACCGTACCAAAATACCAGTAATATTTTAGGAGTATCATGAAAAAGCGGGCATTAAGACGATCACGCGCTATTATTGCTGTGTTTACATACAAGAATCTGTAAATTGCGAACAAACTAGGTCACTAGCATTTTCCAATGCCAGAAAGAATGCAAAGGAGGGTAAACTATTTGTAATGACATAGAACTATTTCAATGTATCCACCGAGAAGAAATTCTTGACTCAAGTTTAGTACACATTCTCTGGGTAAATAACACTATTCATGTATACAGCTTGAACTACGTGTTTCAAGTAAAAAACTTATTCTGCCTAATAATAAGAAACGTTTCGTTAACTATGTAAAAGCGGATAAAACAGCGAGTTTGTTTTAACTATGGGCCTTGTGAGTAACTTGTTAATTAAGTAAACTTGTATCTTTATAAACAAATACAACTTGGATAAAACAACTCCATTTCGACTTTATTATTTTTCATCATAACAAAATTTTGAATAATATATAACTGTTTTAAAATATCAATTTAAATGTTACCCTATAAAACGAAAAGGTAAATCAACCTTTAACTAATTTTACAAATATTTATACTTGATATTTTTAATATTTCTGTTTATATTCTTATATGGTTACAGATTTAAATAATAAGTCTTATTACTTCAAGTTATTAAGAAAATCGTACTGATCATATTAAATCTTTGTTTAAATAAATAAATATAAATCTACAAGAAATTTACTATTAAGAGTAATATTTCAAAATGGTACTTACATAAAATAAATCAAATATATATTTTATACTCATTCTAAGATAAAATTATTCCATTATAACCTTTTTTTTAATTTCACTCTTATTCCACATAGCAGGTTAGATAAGAAGTAACTAATGTAAAGACAATCCGTACTCCGTCGACTTCCAGATATTGCGAGTTAAGTGGCAGAACTCAACATCGCGCTTTACCGTCTCTGTTCCAGGGCGAGGAAATGAAAATAATTTAAATATAATCATTCCAAGGAGAGGAAATCTCACACATAACTTAACGCGTTTACAGCCAGACGCTGTCCCACTGCGCCACGACTGGCTTTTACCTCATGAGTATAATAATGTAAGTATTGCTAAGCTCGTTAGTAAGCAGTTGAAAACTTGTGAATATTTCCAGCCACAAATGAACCGAAATTAACTCGAGAAGAACCCATTAGACTCAAGCCTCTCAATTTAACATGACGACAATGACAAACACATAGCGTTCTGTTATTAGAGTGGGAGATATTATCTGCGCGTGTTATCCCTTAATATTTTGAACTTCGCCATTATTGCCAGAGTTTCAACATCATCTTGATTGATGAGAGACCTTTTCAAGAGCAACATAAAAATTTCTGTAATTCTCGCTCAATTGCTTGATTATAGCTGTTAATCTTCAGTGATGCCTTAAGCTGCCTTTTATCGTTGTTGTTTTATTTTGCCACATCAAATTGTAGGCAATCGTGACTACTTTAGTAAATTAAAAATCGCCCGCCTCGGGCGTGTTTTATTGATATGTGAATAAGTGAGTGTCATTATATATAGAACTACGAGATCTTAGTACTTAATAAACTCAAGGAATTATTTACTTCATTTAAGTACATTTTGTACCAACTTTAAATGATATATAATTATTACTGAATAACATACAATTCATTTTAAATGAAACTATTTAACCGGATTAATCGCGTATATTTTGGTATTCGAAAATACATTTTTGGACACCTAAATAATAAACCTTGTATTTTCGAATACCAAAATATACGCGATTAATCCGGTTAAATAGTTTCATTTAAAATGTATAGAAATCGCGAAAATCAAAGATCTTATAACATACAATTCCTTTGTTCTTTGACAAATAAATTTCCTCGGTATGAAATATACAAATTATTTTATTGTAGTAAATTATAATGTTGAAATATAACTAGCGTAATATATAAAACATAGGTTTTATTTAGAGTAATGGCATGATTAAGATTGAAGTAAGTAATTTTTTTTTAATTTGCAATATATTTTACAATGCAAAAAGATTAAGTTGTTGAGATTTTTTGTAAAAGTACATAAATAAAGCTAATAAATTAATGAAATAATTAAAGTAAAGGCAAATTAACTTGAAATATATACGACTGGCAACTAGAATAAGTCGGTTATTGTTTATCGGCGTCGGTTTATATAAAGCGCAACATCAATCAATTAGCATTGGTTGATTTTTCTGCGGTCTTCCTCATTCCCACTCGAACTTTCAGAATAATTTAATACAAAGAGGGCAACTTTATGTTCCGGAAAAGTTAATCTCACAGGCGATTACTGCAACGCGAACACGGCCTTCGTTTTACCGAGATAGAAGATTTTCTAAAGATATTGTGTTTTTTCTTCTTTTTGAAACACCTTTTTGTGCGCTTCCTCATATTGTTTTTAGATTAAACAAGGTCCTCCATTTTAGTCTTTCACTTTAATTTGATAATGGATATAAGTACTTAGACATTTCAGACATTTATTTTCATTTTAGCTTTAAGTTAATTACAGTAGCATTTAATTGTCTTTATATATTTTGCAGAAAAAAAAACAAGAGCGCTCATTGACACTTTCTTTTATAAAATAACATGTTAATACATATTACTTGATGCACTTTGCTGTCTAAATTTATACACAAGAAATATAATATTTTAAGAATCATGGGTGCGAAATATTATTTCAATTTTTTTTCCTGTTTTTAAAAAAAAACTCAATACTGCTCTCTACTTTACTAGAGTCTTGGATCAAAAAAAAAAATAAAAAAATATATCTATACTATTATAGACATAATCACTTCAACATACGGAAATCAAAGCTTTTATAATATTATTTACATTGATAAGACATTTTGTTACTAACAAAACTATAATAAATAAAATAAAAAGAGTTTCTCCATAATAAAAAACTCTTACATTATATAATAATATACGAAGTGCAAATCACTTAAATGTACTAGTGGCATAACACGTGTATTGTGAATTCGAGCAAACGGCATCATCGATCAAAGTCTATTTCATACGTTATCCTGATATCGGCAAAGGGCATTTTCCTTACTTGTAATATTTAATCCCGGAGTAGATTGCATCATAATGGCTGTGAGATGATTGAGCATTACTTGGGCAGGTGTGCTATGATTTATGTGTTTTAAATTAAATATTATTTTCTTAGTTTTTCAGGTAATCGTTCGACTTCGTTTGTTTGTGCTTTAAGTACTTTAATTTGGTCTAATAAAATAATATAAATTAAAATCACTTTTTATTTCCGAACCTATTGATATAAAATGAAGACTAAATGTGATAGGAAGGTTGCAAAAATACAATAGGGAAAAGTGCTTTGAAATCGGTCCAGACGTTTCTGAGTTATTTTTCTATACTTTTGTATTTTAAATTATTATTGTATGTTGTAAACAGTGTACTGTCTAATACCTTTTTCAGTCTCAGCATAAAATTCAATTGAATAACGATTTTTAAATATGTTTTTATTGTATAGGAATACGTGTCAGTGTTTGTACAGTAAAGCGAGCTTATTAAATCATTGTTATTTTGCTAGTTATACAACAATAATTAAATTTAAATGTGTATAATGTAATGGTAAACATCACTTAAAATAAATATACGTAAAAAAGCGTGGTAATTTGTAAGTTAAATAATATTTATATAAGGTGGGTTAAACATAATCATTTAGTTTATCATTTTAGAGTAACCAAAATGCCAAAATTAATTATATATGTATATATAATTGTATAGTCGTCATAACTAAAGGTGTTTGCAAAATTCCAGCTCAATCGTTTACATTACAATAAGTACGATTTCTTCTTGTACCTATTTTGCAGTATAAATAACATCTGTACATTATTTGTAAGCTGTTATTATATGAATAGAAAATTTAAGTAAAAAAACCTTTCAGTACCACCTCATATATCGAGTTACACGCTTCAAAATATTGTTCTCGAAAAATTTTTATTTTAACATGATATACAGAGTATAAGACCCAGTTATTGTTCATCCACACACTGTTCTCTATACGGACAAAAGTTTCGTAGTTGTTTGTTACGTGTATATACGAGTAACAATTGTGTAAATGTATGTCTAACAAAAAAGGATGCAAAAGTTAGTAGTTTTGGCACGAATGTTGTTTTTTCCACTCCATCACGTCACAATGAGTTGGCTAAGGAGTTCACAGAAAATATTGGTGATATTTTATTAACAAGCCGCCAATAAATTGTGCGACGCTACAACTCATAATGTTAAACTTGGTCGTGGTTCTTTACGAAACTTTTTCAAGATAAACAGCATACCGCTAAGATTTACCTATTTTCTTATATGAACAAGAAGTTTCTTCATATTCTACTTATTAAACACGGACTTTAGAATTTAATGAATTACATTTTTCTTTACTCCGTCAGGTGTTAGTATGAAAATAAAAAAAATCTTACACATATTAATATACATACATACGTATGTAAATAAAACATATTGTCATTACAACTGACAGCACTCACGTCGTCTGAGATGTGATTGATCTATTTCTCCAATTTTGACGTGAACCCTTATCGACCCCATCCTATCTCACTTGCCTTAACACGATCGGGGACTAGTAAGAAAATTGGAAATTTATGACATGAAATGTCAGCGTCTCATAGAAGTCTATGTTTATAGGATATGACAGAAGAACAAAATTCGCATTACATAAGCGCTGTAGGGAAGTTGCAAAGCTCTGTCACTTAATAAAAGATCTCCCTTGAGAAGTGAAGCAAACGACTTCATAAGATGAGATGGTATTATCATCCAGGGTGAAAAAAAGACATAAAATGTGGGTGCGCCACATTAAATAAATTGCAGACGCCTACCGCCTGCCTTCTCGCTGTGAAGCCGCTAACTACACCCCTCAAGCCATATTCTCTTCAAAGTATCTTAGCCCTATTAATTATTAGAATATTTCATTCAATTAAACGTGATAATTACCATTCGCTACGCTTGTTTGTGGTTATTAAGTACTGTATTTCTGATGTAGCTTTGCGTAGGCTTATTAACGAATGATACTTATTAGTAAACTTAATATAATTTACTGTCTATGTATGAGTATGCTTGTGGTCTTTGTGTTTTTTATTATTTAAATAATTGTAAAAAAAGTCCAATTATACAGGGAATAAGAACAGGACATTCGTTGAATTAGAATATTGAAGTAAAAGGATTTCAGCGCGGCTTTGTTCGCTGCCGCCTAAACGAGTTTTATAAGTTCTAAGAAACCTCGATAAGACAAGTTTAGTCTGTCCTTAAGCGTCTCGACCCACGTAATTATGTTTCATGGGAGCGTTTATCGCTGTCATTACTAGAACAAAGTTGGTATCAGTAATTCTCTGGGAAATTGTTTTACAATGCGTTGGTGATTGATGTGTTAAGTTTGAAAACTATTTATGCAACACGTCCCGCATACTAAAACTTAAGCAAGTTTATGATAGGAATACAACAAAAAATAGACAATAATGTAGTACACATTTTGTTTTTTTATCATTTTTATTTATGTTAATATAGATTTTTTTACTCTAATATACTGAGCGATCCATTATTCTACTCTTCAATACCTGATCATACCAAGATTTTGTGTTGGTGAAGCCCATTGTAGTAATTAATTGCATACTATATCGCTATCAGGGTGCAGTGGTGCACGATAAACAACGTATGTATGTCTGGCCATGGTCTTGGGTTCGATATCTACTCAAATAAATAATCTTATTTAAATCCTACTACGCACGGGTTTGAATTTGGATGGAAAGAGAACACAGTGTCTTGTTTCTGGGTTCTCTCTGTTTACCGTAAAGCTTCCCACTCGGCATTTTGAAGCTGTGAAAAATAAATTTATACTACACCCGGAAGATAATTATCGCTTCCGCTTTTTTTACTAGTAATAACCTTATTATTTCGCTAACAATGTACATCATTACTTATCAGGCAATTAGTTATCTATTATGGATGACCTCGCTTAGACAAATGATCTGTCATTTTGATATATTGACATCTCGCCTTAGGAGGCCTTTCGACCACAATCCGGGTTGATTTGATTTATACCGTATATCATACGATGAAATCTTGTCTTATAGATACATATCTGTACTAATTATACAACAGGAAAATATTAATTACATGAACATAAATGTGAAAATAGTGTCTGGAGAATTAATTAATATTGCATTGGGAATCTCACTCAATACAAGTTAGATATGAAAAATGTCTATCACAAATAAAAGTTCCTTGATACTTTTACATAAAGCTATAGCAGAGGAGCGAAGTTAGTAGATCATACGGTATATAAGTAAAATAAATTCTATTACTAGATAAAAATAAAAGTTTACTGTAACGGTAGGAAACTGCATGAAAAAATAAGCAGCTTCACGTTTTCTTCCGTATACACAGAAATAATATTCCGCTTAAATTGAACATATTGCGTGTCTAGTGGCGTAAGTTAACGCAGTGTTTTGTCTTACCACAGCGAGATATAAAAATATTTAAAATAGATAATATCAATAATTAGTTACTTACAGTAGATACAAAATTAAAAAAAATACGGTGCACTATAGCATAATCTACTATACAGGATAAAGAGTGAGGAAGTAAAGATTAGAAATGAATGAATTATTTGGTAATATTACACGAGTTTAAAATTTAAGCAAATTATATTAATTAGTTTAAATTTAAAGTTTAAATTTAAAGTTAGTTTAAATATAAATACAGTATAAGCACTTGTACAGTTGTAAAGTAAAGATTTAATTTCTTACTTAATGACTATGTAAATTACTGTGCTTTTTATGAAAAAAAGATATATAATAAGTATTATAATTTATTTTATAGTTGGATTTTTATGCAAAATAATACGGACGTTAATAGAGTGTCTAAAGATTCATTTTTTAATTGGATACTTGTCATATTACGTTGTGTATTACAAGATTATACTTATATAATTCAGATTATTTATACTTAAAACAAACCATTTTTAAGTGGATTTTTTAAACTTTCCGATAATTAATATATTAAATCATAATTTAATATGATGTATAATCACCATCATTGTCATTTTATAATTTAATATATTACAACTATAGATGGAGGCCGTCGTGTCGCCGTGGAACAGAGTCTGATTGTGAACGTGAATGGTTGGAGGTTCGATTCCTGACAATTGTACATATTTAAAAAAATATTATTTCTGCCCCACTCTGTTACCTGACAAAGGGTGACATAATATTCACTACTCAAAAGGCAATGTCTGGACGGAAAACTGTCAACGGAATGTCTTACTAGGTTATTATATATATACTAGGTAGTCTCTGACCATTCTGTCTGTGGGATCAAATACTACGATCCCTGCATACTTCTTTCGCCTCGTCCACAGTCATTTTCCTCTTCATACATGCTCTTCAGGGGTTTCATGCTTTTTATGTCACTTTCCTCCACTATCTTCGATAATGTGTTTTCGATGGTTTTTTTTAAAGCGAATGTAGATATATAAATGGTTAAAAAAACTTTGTACGATATCCAATTGTAAAAAATAGATATTAAAATATTTATATATTTCAGCTTGAAGAATAAGAGTGCTTTAGATGTACTTGAAAATCTAAGAATATATATACACTATATAATTATTATGAGACGGCGTTTGCTTTATACGTTCTTGTTCTACATGTATTTGTTATCGTCTAATATGAGGCCTATTATGATGACGAAAAATTAACACGTCCTATTACGCGTATGTACATACAAATATTTTGTTACGAGACTGCATAAAACATGATTGGAATTCAACCTCGTAAAGTAACAAATATTCTTCAGCCATGTCATTTTAAACGTTAAAGTTTATTTCCTAAGTTATTTTTTATATTTATTATTGTTTTTTCTTAAATCAGACCATAGACTACATAAAACGTACAAAATATTTTATAAAGTTAAAAAATATTTAATTTTATTATATTTTTATATTAATTTTAAATTAAAAATTACAATAAATGAATTTTAAATTAAATTAAATGAACGCGTGAATGTCATAGTAAGAACGAATAAGAACATGCTCAGGAGGCTTGGCCACGTCGAGAAGATGAGTGTTGAAAGTATGGAAAGAAAGATTTATAAATAAAGATATAATAGACCTTGTTGACCTTCTATAATAGACCTTGGTTGACCTTCGGAAACATAGTATTAATGATGCTGGAGGAAGGTCACCTAAAAAGCTTGAGGACCGCCCGAAAGGAATGTATCAAAAAGTTAGTGTCTGTCTGTCTGTTTGACGCTTCATCCGTTCCGACTACCCCGCAAGGGACAAAGCATGAAGATAAATAAATACTTTATCCCATAAAGTATCTTGGACCAGTACTATACAAGACAACTAAGTAATTACATTCCAAAATACGGTATGGAAAAGGCAAGAATGTCCATACTTAAAGTTCAATGTCTTCTTGCAAGTTCCAACATAATTATGTCCCAGCTCATAGGAAGAGCCTTAAAGACGATCGTAAAGTGTCAAGTCGCAAGACTCGCGTCTTTACTTCCGACGCTCCCTTGGCGATGTTGTAAAACCCATTAGAGCCAACGCTTAATAAAATTGTCTTTAATAAAATCTTATAACGTGGTTAATTAAATTATAAATGTAATGAATGCTGTATTAATGTTGAAATCTAATATTTAAGGTGCTAATTAAAACAATATTTACCATTATATCTATGTATAATGTACTTTATATTACTACGAGAACATTAAAAGCTCAAAAGACTGAGCAATATAGAAACTTGTATGATTTCAAATGTATTTTATTAGTTTAACTTGTCTGATACAAATGTAGTTAACTTTGTCTATATATCAACTGTAAATGTAAGAAAACTTTACAACTATATTGACCTGTTACGTGACCAAGTTACGATCTGATTTATTAAAAATACCTATAAGAGAGTATCCTGAGTACAATATTCATGATAATACAATATGTTCATTGCATAAGTCTCATTAAGTCCTTGCCAGGATTACAAAGATAATGAGAAACACATACTGCTAATTTAAAGTTCTTGCGTACAGAACTTACCGCCGCGCTTAATCTGTCTAGACTAGGACGCACCGGTTGATAAATATAAGTATACAAGATTTAATTTCAACGTGTGAGAATGCAATCATAGTGTATTATTTCGTTGGGTATATTTACAAAAAAGTATTTTTTATTATAAAACAACAATGAATCTATGATTTTTAAAAATTGTAGTTTTATACGTTTCTACTCGCTTATATCTAGAACAAATGAACGAAATTTGAAACGCCTAGAATACTCGATTACCTGGAATGCCTGCACTCTATAAGTAAACGGATACTTATCAAAAGTTGCTTAGCTTGATGAATATTTTCATTTATGCATATAAATCAAGGTCTGAATCAATTGATGTGGGACCCAGAGATTTGTATGTATAACAGGCCTCTAAATTTATATTTTAATGTTTCCCCATATCATATAAAGCTCCTTATCCCATTACATAGCTTAGACACAGTGTGTGCTTAAATATAACGCTTTAACAAAACTTCACTTGTTCATGTAAAATACTAAAAACTTCCAAAGCTTTATATAACAATAAAATGGATATTTTCGCAAATTTGTGCGCTGATAAGGATAAAGAAAATCCTAATAGCCGTGCGCATTATCTTTTATGCTTTTAATCTGGTCTTTGTATTACTACGGAAGTCGATGCGCACGGCTGGAACTAACATTCACATTAACCTAGTTGCCTTCAATCCTAATATTTCGGTCCTTTTATAAAATAATCGCACTTCTCAACGTTGTAGATGAAGTAAATATGCTCGTTAACTGTGGCAGTTACAGTTAATCGTCGCACTACGTCACTATAGCGAAGCTGTTTTAATAACTTTTATTTGATCTTTTCGTGTATCGTTCATATTAATAGCATAAACGAACGTTTCTTCGATAGGATATTCAGATTATCTAACGTTTGAATGTTCCGATGACCCGACAAATAAAAATAATAAAAATATTCCATTCCTCCTATTTCATGCGTCCACTGCGAGATATATTTGTAACACAAAATAGTACTTCTTTTACCCTCATAAAAGCTCATACATAATAATATAAATCAATTATTTCAATTATTATTTTTAATATTTTTTACTCTATAGAGGCCATATGCTGTGTGAGACAAAGCGCGGCGATGAGTTCGCCACTCGAACTGCACATCTCGATTTGGGGCGGAAAGCCGTCAAACAAGTGTTGACATTTTGTGGTCCTGTGGTGACTGCTATACTAGGAGGCAAATTTGACATTTTCTTTTCGATATGTCCTTATTTCCCTGTCTGGTATGTCAAAATACTTCATTAGACAAGACACAAATGTACCTGTTACCTAAATCACTCGAAAACGGTAATAGCAGTAGTTTCCTTCTAAATAGATCAAAGAATAAAAATAAAATTGTTTTGCTAATAATGTAAGTAGTATAGAACGATTTTAAAGAAACATTTACTCTATAAGTTTTATTAGGTTTTTAATTATGCTACTCTAATGAAGTCGGAGAAAGAGCAATCGTACAGAAATAGGTATAAATTAAGTTCTTTTATCTACAATTACATCGCACTGGTGACCCTCAATCCACAGTTACACAAAGCCTTTCTATTCGTTAATTAAGCTACGTAGAATTTGTTCTTATTAAATAATTAATCTAATAAATTTTGTGTTGCACAAATTTCATTTCAATTATTAAGTAAGATTAAACTGATTTTATGTTATCGAATATAATAATAATGTCAAAATGTTAAAACAAATCATTTGTTCTATTTTTTTTTCTTAGGTACTTGCTTTTTTTGACTAACACAATGTTATTTACTTTAATTAATTGAATATCGGAACTCGATGCCAAGATTTATCTTATCAGAGCGGATAAATTAAGTGTTTTATAAATATTTCCTGAAGTGAAAATTGAACCCATAAAAACTTCTGTTTACAGTGTTTACAGCTGTTCCACTGCGTTTTGAAAGTCTCAACATACACTACATACTATTATACTTTACAAAGATAAACTATAATAGTCGTAGCTCGAGTTATAAATGTATTTAAAACCAACCATTTTAGTGTGAGCATAATATCAACATAAACATGTAAGTGTACGCTGAAAATATAAAGTGAGAAAATATGACTTTACACACTTCCCTGAAAGCTTTAAAAGCATTGTAGCTTATACAAAAAGTAGGAAAACGATAAGAAATTCCCATGTCGAATTGAAAGCAGGAAAATGTTTTGGAACAAATCAAATATTTACCTGTCATAGACATTGCTCTTGCCATTTTATTTTAAATCAATAATAAATTTGTTGACTCTCTCAACTCGTCTCGAGAATTTCAACTAAAATGCTAATTTCAACTTGTTTGTGCGATCTGTTTGAAACCAGCTTAATATCGGAAAACTTGAAATTTCCTTTTGTTTAACATTTGTAACCTAAATAAGGAACAAAGGTGACCATATAACGAATTTCACGTATTTTCTTTATACTAGTAATTGGTAGTTTTCATATTATTAAAGAAGTCACTTAGGCATTATTTAGATAGTTATCTGATTAACTAGATTTATATAAAAATAAAAGATATATAAAGATCTTAGATTAATAGAAGGTACGGATATACTTATATCAATACAAAAATATATAATATAATATAATTACTATAACAATTTTCCTTTTATATTTTATCTTTGATACATTCAAACCGCACATCAATCTTGTATAAGAATATTAATTGAGATACAATAAGAAAGGCAAAAAACACAACGTCTAATAAGAAAACGCAGAACATGATTACGGTCATTAGTAAAAGCAAAGCATTTCCCTTCACGTAGATTGTGGGTTCAGCTACGGGTTTGATTAACAAAGCAATTATTAAGATACGCCTAACACAGACAGTATCTCTTTATATACAAGCGGAAAAAAGATTGATCATTTACTAAACTATCCCCAAACAACTTCTAATAAGGGAAGTGTATTTGAAGACTAGTGGGACCCTACTATACTTAGTTATACTAAGAAATTGTTAAGGTTCGAATTTTATTTTACAATAGCTGTGCCTGTGACTTTGTCCATGTAGAATTTAATATCTTTGAATCTTCGCATCATTTATTTTATAATTCTAAAATAAAAGAATGAATAGCTGGCGAGAAACTCAACAGTTGCTTTTTTCAAATATACTCTTGCAATGAGTTCTTGACAATAATTAGCTTCTTCATGGAATATCAACTGCATTTAAGTCCACACATTAACATCATATAATAATAGTATAGTTTTTCAATAATATTTTTATTAATATTAATTTTAAATTTCTCCAGCTTCTAATCTGATATTGTTAGTAAAATGTTATTATAAATAGGTATACCTTGTGATGAAATTTAAAACACTGTGTAATACGGTCTAAGTAAAATGCTACGTAATAAAAAACATATTCAAAAAATTTAAGGCTACTTTACTCAAAGAAACCGATATTAAATATACTTAGGTACTAAGTATATATATATAACTTAACTTTAATAGAAAGTATAGCTATAATATATTAACAAAGTAAATTTGATCCATACCAACTTAATTTGAAGTATATTATGCGGGACACAGTGTACAGCATACAAGAACAAAGATTAAATCACGAGAAAGTCATAAATTTGGAGTTTCGACGGTCACCAGGTCCCTGGAGATAGCAATATGCCGTTTATCTTACCCACACGAAATAGAATCTAAGAACAAAATTATTTTAGAAATAACACAAAATGTTATATATTTTATTTTTAAAATAAAATATATTTAGTATTTTATATCTTTTAACATTTTTGACATTCTAGTGGATACAATACTCAGGGGAATGCTTGCATTATACCGGAAAATAATCGAACTGCACTTTGTCGTAATATAAATACGTCAATAATTAGTTCCACTCTATGCCCACTTTACAATGTCTGTTTAAAATCGGAAGAAAGTTGTAAAGTACCCTGTTTTTGTCCCAAAAATAATTCTTGCTACGAACCATGATAGCTATGAAAAAAAAATGCTCTCGAAAAAAATGCGCCAAATATTTGACATCGCAACTAAGAGTCACGTCTTTACGTCCTACTATCTTTCTAAGTACTTTATCAATAATAAAGTTCTTCAATAGTATAATAAATATTATTTTTAATAAATAAGTACTACAGTGATTTGTGACCTTTCTACCTCCTTTCAAGTCTCTCGACGAGGGCGAAATGTGTAATTTTCTTGGAAGTTCCAAATATAGCTTGGTAAATAGGTACAATTCATTGACTAAATTGTGTGGACACAGTTGACTTTTATTCCAAAGCAACTGAATTTTGTACGAGCAACGAATTAAGTGTCGAAATAGACGGCATTTTCGTTAGAGGTAGCTTATAAATGTTTATTGTGAACATTTTATATATACTACGTATTTTATATATTATATTGATGACAAAGAATAATAAGAAATCAAAAATTTTATTAACATGGTCTAGTATTTACAATTAGAAAAATCACTAAAATATCTTATAAGTAACGACACAAGGGCAAACCACTTAGTGTTTATTTTTGTATCATTATTTAAGATAATCAGAATACATTGAATGCCACATTAAAAGAATTCTATTTTATCAAAATGACCAGGACGGTTATTTTTATTAGTAATTCTAGAACAGGCAGGATTTTTTCCTTATTTTAATATTATTCATTCACCAAAATTTTAGAAAAACATATATTAAAAAGCGTATACGATTTTCAAACGACGCGGGTTAAAGTTGCTATACGTTCAAACTTCTTCTAATCTGCGGCTGCTGCTATTGGCGACATACGTATGACTTCAAGCTACGCGACAGTCATTACGCTCCGTTATTATATTCAGCTTTAAGCTTCTAATATTAAATTATATTAAATATACGTCGTGTCTAATTATATTTTATTAGACAAAAGAGATAACGGTGTTATTTAAAATAGTATCGTAAATAACGCATAATTCTTTTAAAATAATGAAAGTGAGCCGTTCTTAGAATTAGACATATACTATTTCACAAATTTTATAGATCTGTAGTCCGTTGCATAGTTTGTAAGGACTAAACGATTTTATTTAGACTATGTAATAAAAGTTTTTAACATAATATGTGAAAATAAAATGTAATTTAAATAAAATGATGTTTCCTGAATAGAATATAAATTTTGATGCAGATCCTTCCAAAATTTTTTTCATCCTTTCATAACCAGGTGACGAATTTCTGTAAATTATGAAACACACGGTCGTGTTGATCAGTTGGTTGATTATTCCAGATAAAGCATTTTGTATGTATAGATATGATAAATCGTTCTTCTTATACTTTAAGTAACTATTTAAAGAAGACTTTCGCTAACTAAAAAAGAAATAATCGTTGTAAATGTTTCGTTAATTTAGTTGGTTGGTTAGTTCTTAGATTATGGCATTTCGAGCGCGCCAGTTGATCAAAAATCACTTCGCCAATGTCACGTTGATAGGAGAACACACGAAGGAGGTTTTATGGTAAGAAAGTCAATTGGAACACAGCTAAACATATAATTTATAAAGAAGACAACACAACATAAAATACATATTTACTTAATCTACACAAAAACTGGTTAGTAAACAGATAATACTTAACACATTAAGTACGGAACTTTAAGTGGGAGGATTTCATAGGTAGGATAAAGGACTTTAGGATAACTAAAAAGGACATGGGAGGAGGTGCCTTCATCGAGACCACACTCACACAGAGAATGGTCCCTGACCCTGATTTTAGCCAGATGTACAGGTGTGCATGAGTGTCCAAAGCGGAGACGGCAGACAGTTGAAATAACCCAGCGATATGCATGTCTCAATCTATAAAACCACGGTCGTTTTGGAATCTTTTTTTGAATGAGTGCATAATTTTTACCTTGTAAACCACTCCCAATAATGATTCCAACAACTATCCAAATGAGTTTTTGTAAGAGACAACAAATCCTAGGCCAAAATAGAGAAATGCTTGAGTGTTCCGCACTGAACAAATGACTTATTAGCACAGGTATCTGCTGTAACATTACCATTAGTCTCAAAATGACCCCATCCAAATTAATGATCTCTTTATTTAGATGTTAATGGCTCATTATATAGATATCTACCCAAACCCTTTTGATGACATGCGAACAAAGCTTCACGAATCCTAAAATAATAGAAGATCCTAGTTTACTATAAAAAAGTTTTTGTTGATGGCCAATAAGCAACTTAGTGAGTCTGTAAAAAAAAAGTCCGTGGGAAATCACGGGAAAGCGTTAACAGGATTGCTTCCAATAGAGCAACAGCCTCACTTGTAAACACTAATAACATTTTAAATGTAGAATAATTTTCAATTTTAGGATCCAGCAAGCCGCACTAACATACCCTTCGACGGAAAGCTTGGAAGCATCAGTAAAGATGAAAAGGTGGTTAAACCAATTTCACTGAATTAACGAATTAAAATTTGTGTTGTCACCCGGATCTTCTGTGGACAAGCCAATGTCTGTAATAATAGTTAGGAAATGAATTAGCGCCGGAGTACAATAAAGGAAATCTTTTCAGGGGATGGGGGAGATTGGCTAATCTAAGGAAACTGTTAAGTAAATATAACACCAATTTTTCACGATAGCAAAGGTTGAATAGGAATTGGCACCGAAGAGAAAGAGGAGGATCAACACACTCCACTTGAAGTGCATTAGTAGGAGTAGACTTCATTGCACCAAAAACTATTCTAAGGCATTTGTATTGTAATTAATTTATCATTAGCATCTTTATTAAAGGGGTCTAAAACAAATACGCTGTAGTCATGTGACTACGGACTAAAGAATTGTATAATAGTTTTTGAATATACACTCCACCACTCATTAGATATTGCGCGTAAAGCATTAATAGCTTTTTTTACATTATTTGCTAAAATATTCAGAATGTGCAATTCCGTTCAGTTGTATGTCAAGAACTAAGAATTTTATATTATTAGAAAAATTTATAATTTTATCGCCAAAAAAGAGTTATTCCAAATTTTCAAATGTACTTTCATTTGAAAATTTTTGAGAGTAAAACAGCCTTAAATTTAGATATTGATAATGAAAGACCGTGCCCAGAGTGCAAAGCAGTATTTAAACGAAAATTGATGTCCTCTACTGAATTTGAACTATAACAAAAAAAAATCTTGCGGGAATATTCACATGTTGCATTTTCCGTCCGAGTAACGGAAGAAGCACATTATCATATGTGGAAGCTACATCTAGAAAAACACCAACTAAGTACTCTCCCTTGGCAAAGGCTACTCGAATGTCCGTAGTGAACATGCTGAGACTGTCAATGGTACTCATCCCCCGTCTGAATCCAAACTGAGAGAGGGCTAATATATTTTTGCTTTCCACTATCCATTCCAATCGATTTTTTATTTTTTTATTTTAGAAAATAACTTTTGGATATTTTATTTAATTTATTTAAAAAAAGAAAAAGGAATCTCCTATTATATATTCATTATAGGAGAAACATGTATCCATTACATATGACGATATAATAGGGGGTAAATTATAAAACAAATCATAGTAATAGTATTAGTTATAATAAACAAAGGGGGAAGAGAGAAAAATCGTCAAGCCCTATAGCGGGGTCATTGCAGCTAGGGCTGGAATGAATATTAAGAGATTGGTGAAATTTTTGGATTTTCTTCTTCCAAATCAATTTTATAAACAACGCGTCACTGCGCTGATACTCAATGAAGTTCTCCACCGTCATACAGGCTGTATATGACGACTCGGCAAATGTTCACTGTTTGACAGAATCAGAGCATTCCTGATCCCACCAGGGATTAAAATGTATCTGATTCTGAGTGGAGTGTTTTTTTATGGTCATACATTGATTGGCAGATAATAAAATAACATCAAAAAGCCGACAGGTTATCAACAGAGAATGCATATTCTAACCAATTTGGAAAAGGATAAATGGAGGGAATAGGTGCCGGTCGGTTAGCTAAAGACAGAAGGATGGGAAAATTATCACTTCCATAATCAGAGGAAAGTACAGAACACGATAGTCAAGAGGCAAGAGAAGGAGAAGAGAGGGATAAGTCTTTAGTAGTATTAGGATTCTGATTAGGATTAACCCTACGGGTCGGTGAGCCATTATTGAGGACGCAAAAACCAGCATCATCAATCATTTGCACCAACGGATCAGAAAATCCATCACCGTAACAGCACCCCCACATGGTGTGATAAATGTTAAAACCTCCCAAGGCTAACACAGGACTGGGGAATGGAATGGTAGAATTTAAGTCAAGAAAGATGGAAGAAGATGGACAGAGGATGTAAACAGAAAGACAGGAAATATTAAGGACACTCACAGCAACAGCATTAAAATGTTGACTGTGATTAAAAAGTGGGATCAAGGAGTTGAGTGCTGGACAAGAATAGCAATTCCTCCATACCCGTTACTCCTGACCTGCCTTAAACATGATAAACCCGGCACCATAAAATGGGATTCAGGCATTAACCATGTCTCCGAGAGGGCAACAGTGACAGTTTTATATAGAGAAATAATAGTAAGCAATTTGTGTTTTTTAACACGAATTCTCTTACTATTCCACTGAAGGATGGACAGTGGGGCCAAATTTAAGGATATCAAAGATTTTTGCAAGATTTTGGGCAAAGTTATACGGTAAAGGGCCATCATCAGGTCTTTTCTGAGGAAGAGAGACAGTCACCAACAATTGTTTGATGAGTGAGTCTATCATAACCCTTTTCAAGAGGAGGGATGGGGAGAACGGATTACAGTTTTGCGGTAGGATATTATGGAAGAAGGAGGAACTTTGGCCATACTAGCCTTAACTTGTAGTGAGGATGGAATTGGTGGGAAAAACATTTCCTTAGCCACATAATGTGTGGAGGGAATATGAACGCTGAGCAAGGGGAAGTCGGGAGGATGCTTTAATATAATAGATATTCTCGTGAGTCATTAAAATTTTAATTGACTGTTGTCTTGCAAACTCAGGACAGCCCTCGTCTATGGCAAAGTGTTTAAAGGTGCAATAAAGGCAAGTAGAAAATTTTTCAACTATCATGCTTGAGTCACCAATGTGGGGTTGCGAGCACTTGTAACATCTGGAACTAGACTAGCACTGTGCGAAATAAACAACAATTTAGGCATGCACTCACATTCTTTTTGTTTAATCTTCGCGCTTTAACTACTTCACTACATTCAGATGGGTACTTTAATGATTGCACAAATTCAAATGGGAACTCCTCTTATAATACCCATTCTTGATATGTTAAAAGTTGGTATAATATAGCTCGCAGCTTCAGCACATGAAAATTCTACGCTAATTTTATTACGGCCGACATTTTTTACAATTAATATATAAGTAATTAAATATAAGTAATTAAATATAAGTAATTAATAATAAAGTATTAAATATAAGTAATTTTGTTAGTATAGAGGAACTGACCAAATTTAATAGCTTTCATAGAGGTCCCTGAGGCAGGATCGGGAGTTTTCTTTGACACATGTACTATAAAAGGGCCTTTGTCGGAATTAATAAAGGACTTTGCACCATCCATCAGACAAGGAAGGATGTACATACACATTTTGGATAGACGAAGTAGCAGAAGAAGGATTTACAATAATTAGCATTGACAATATTAGAGGATATATCATCCCCTTGGCGTTTTCTAGAAATTTCATTTAGGGAAGGATCATCGCCAGGTTCCGGCGGGCGAATATGATCCACTTATAAAACCTTAAAATAAAATTACACACTAACTTACCTACACACTAACTTATCTAATATGACGATACAAAACTAACATTTACTAAAAACCAACACCGTGTTAAAATAGATATATTTACAGATCTTAAATTTCTGAAATTAATAATTAAAATAAAAAAAACTCTCACCAATACGCGTGTCAACCAATACAGACGTCAGCGAGTCCTTCGTTAATTTATTGTAATTATATAATTAATAATTCGAAACATAAAATAAATTAACTGTAGGTAGAATAAAATATTAAAAGCCAATGAGTTCTTTGTGTTATCAATAATATGCTTCAGTAAACTGTTGGCCACAGTTAATAACCTATGTGTACTAATATTTATTAAAGTAAAATACATATTCATACTTATTTAAATATTCATGGACTGATATGAGAAGCAACAAATATCTTGTTAAAGAAGATTTTATGCTATCGTTGTTAAAATACAAAATAATATTACGTTAATCATATAACTTTTTGACTGTGCTCTTATATTTAAGCCCGACCATAGCGTTAATTTCTATTGCAGTTTATTTTTTAAATTCACAAACACATTTCTTTGTATATAATTTTAATTAAAGTTTTAATCGATTTCTTATATTATTAATTTTTTAAAAGAATATCTGTCTGACAAGAGATACTTGATGATCAAAATATAAAAAATATAGAATTATTTATACTTGTATGGGTAGACTTTCTATAATTGTTAATAAACGCCTGGTTATTATAAGTTATTCATTAAGTTATAGGCCATTTATTAAGTTGTGTTCTAAATTTCTAGTGAAACGGAGGGAAGGCATGTGGGGCGGCGGCGCGCAATGCGTGCATGCGTCGCTCCCGCGTGGTGCGCGTGCGCAGCCCGCTCCTACGCTTAGTGGCGCCATCGCTAGCCGCCGCCCGCCCAGGTAAGACATTTTTAAAACATAATTCTGCTATTAAATATATCTCGAGTAAAGCCATGTAGTGTAAAGCAAAGCCAGTTTTCACTTAAATTATGTGACTATCGTCTTAAATGTCACAAAGATATATAAACGTAGTATCAATTGTATACTATTATATGCGTCGTACTTCGCAAATAAAAAAACGTACGTCTCTTTGAATGTATAGAAATAAAATTTATATATATTCATTATATTTATTTTCTTAAATTATGATTATCTCAATTTCAGACCCACACCTCCCTCACCGACACTTGTAGCACAGGTAGACTCGTCAGTTGCCTGTTTATGGCTACTCACACCGTTGTCCGCGGGTACCGCTGTGGTTGCTATTATTATAGCAGTGACAACAAATAATTGGTTGCACACACAAGAAAATATGCTAAATCCCTCTGTAAATGGGACAGGAAAATACGAGATCGTTGCCAAACACACTGTTTCAGGACTTTGGCGAATATGTCACACTGAACGTAAGTGTTATTTTATTAGTACAGTATCGAATATCCTATTTAAAAGACACATCTAAAATATTTTATTTGAATTAATATACATATTTTTATGTTCTTTGGGTAAAAAAACAATATCCGTCTTTTCTTCATTTTACGCCAATTTAGATATTTGAGTCAGTTTGGTATAACATTTCCAGCCAACTGTTCTACGGGATTGCAACTTTAAAAATATTAATATATTTATTAACTACAAAATTTCTTTCAAATAGATTTAATAATTATATTAAACAATATTATAACATAAAACTCTATATAAATTTAAACTGTACTCAAATTTAACAAAAATATGTAAATATGATATTCTTATGAGAAAAAAAAGATGAAACAACAGTAAAATACGACAAAGCGAAAGCGTGGCTTCCGGCCGTCATGCCCACAATACGTTCAGCTGCCGCGACGGGAGGTCCATTGTGCCGCGGCGCCCGCCTTCATGCGTTACCGTCATAAGTGCCATAGATAATACACTATATACATAGGTACTGCCTCGCGTCCGCAACCGCGACGCTTCCAACTGATCCATTTCCCTCATTAAAAGTTGCTTTATTTTCAACTTTTGGTATTTCCTTTTATATTTCAAATATTTATTTACTTTACCTTAAGTTTTATAAACAAATAATAATTGTATAGAGCAGTTGAAATTAATATAACGAATATGTCATCAAAAATGTTTAAATTAATATTTTAGTTCAAACAATTGCACCGCTCAAAGTGTTGCAATAATTCAAATATGTTTGTATGTATGTATTGAGTAAGAACCGTATAGTGGCCCCATTTTCATCAAAAGGTTAGATTCTGAAAATCTGTCTATTTATTTATTTAATTTATTTATTTATTTAATTTTATTAATTTATTTATTATGTTAGTCTATTTTTATGAACATAAATAATAATGGTATTGAGTAAATTCTCTTTTATTTCATCTCTAAAAGAAGATAAAAGTTGTCTACAAGGGCGGATCGATGCTTTACGTTAAAAATACTTCGGAGGATACCTGCCTCATTCTAAGATAGATGAATCCGATTGTTTTTTTTTTAAATAAAATATAATTTTATGTCAATTTAACTAATCAGTTTTCATTATTTACTGATTTTTTTATTAAGTAGGAATAATCAACTTTTTAAAATTCTTGATATTAAACTTTACAACTTTGAAAAATTATAAAAACCGAATAAAATAGCACTTTAGGTTTTTAAAGCAAACTGAGCAAATTAATTATTAGAAGCCAGGGTTTTAATGAAATGGCTTTTTAGATATGCTAGCGGTATTTGTATAGGAGAAGATTCATATAAAAATTTTCATGGTGTTTCCTTTTCCACGTTTTGGTTTTTTTATTAATTGGAGACGAACAATTAGTGCCAAATACAAAAAGGTATCCTTCAATACCAACGCCTGTTTTCATAAAACCCTCACTTTGTATAGATATTTTTGGACAATATCTTTATTATTATTCTATTCTAGTATATTTTTTTTCTAATGTTTTTTTATAATAATCAAGAAAACTTATTTTATGAAACTAGAACTTACACCTTGACATTAGATTTTCTCTTAGGGCGGCTATCTACGTAACTAAGTTGACTGACCTTTATGATATGAATACTTGCACTTTTTGCCCGATAAATAAAAGCTGCAAATTAAATTATATTATTTATTATATTTCATGGCTGAATCCATGAAATATAATAAATAATATAATTTAAACTAAACTGCATGCAAGAAAAACAGGGAACTGACGTCCCCATTAGCACTAAAAATGTTCAATAAGAACGAATTATCAATATACTTTCAATCCCTATCTATACTTAGCGCGGGATATCTTCGCTTACACCTACGAAACTTGTCTTGTGTATAATGACGGTTTAATGACCTACAGTTCTATGTGAGGTGTCCTTACAATTCTAGTAGCACTACTGACGTACCTAACATAGTGCATTCAAAATCGGTGCAACTATCTCACTAGGCCATCTATTCGGGCTTTACCCTATATATACGGTATATATATAAAATTGTTTTCTATATGTGCTGGCATATTTTGTTTGTCGTCTCTCTTGTTGTCAATTAAATTGAAATTCATAAAAAATGGAAAACAGATTATATGTCACTTTGCCTACCCAGACAATTTGAAATATACTTGAGATATAAAATAATAAATATATTTTATTATTTGAATGCTGTGTTTTTATTAAATATTTATAATATGACGAAATTAATCAGTGCAACATGTTAAATTTTGATTAGTTAAAAATTTTGATTTTTTATTACCATTTCGTTAATAAATGTTCTAAAGAAATTTAAAATTCAAAGATATCACTTAAATTTTCAGCTGGTAGCGCAGTATATCGATGCTTGGATATACCCTATTTCCCGCTGTCACAACATTCTCCCGACCTCAGCGACTCCACAAATGCAATACCGTGTAAGTATTCATAATACGTTTGGTGCAATATGATACATACTATACTTATGCTTGCTATAAAAATATTGAAAATATCTTTCAAATATTAAAAATTTTATTCACACACTTAGGAAAAGAAAATTATTTTTAGAAATCGTAAATCTTCATTTTATGAATTCGTTCGCAGGAGACGTTTTGAATATGATAATAATTTAATATTTTAAGCGCGAATATATATAAAAAATATATATTAAAAATTACTTTCCAAAAATTCCAGATGTAGTGACAAGATCTGCGGCACCGTTATTATTGGCAGTTTTCACACAAGCTGTAGGCGCATTGTGTTGCGTCCTTGGTCACTGTGTTAAAGGCCGAAGACTTTATACATTTATAGCTGGTGTTCTCTTTATTATATCAGGTTTGTTACTTTTATAGTTAATTATATTTTTTTATAATAATAATAATTTTTATAGTTATTAATAATTGTTTTTTTTTGTTTTTCAGGTCTTATTATGCTGACTGGTATTGTCATGTACATATCTGTGTTCAAATCACAAGTGGGCCATAAGCTACGCTACATGACATTTTTTGATACACCTCGGATGTCATATAGCTACGGTTATTCATTTGGGTTGTATATAAGCGGTTTCGTCGCCGCAGAGTTGGCTGGTACTTCAGCAATTTTCCTATTTTTACAATGGTATCAAAAAGACTGGATAACGGAATTGTCAGAGAAAGCTAAAGCAGATTGTCGAGCGTGGGATCGCGAATATGCGTTTTCAGACTTTCGAGAAAGAGATTCGACGCTTTTAGAAAGACGAATGATGAAAAGGGATACCTACCCGCCAACTGGATCCTCAGCGGCTACTCCAAGGGAACGAAGGCGCTTTGTATTTGATGGAGACGAAATGCCTCATTGTTCAATACACAAAAATCGGAGGATAAATCTGAGCTCAGCTTCTCTTAAAGATTTATCATCATCAACACTTTACGGCTTCCCAGCTGCTCCTAGACCCACTGCTTGTGATAATTATTTCGAGGAGTTCAAAGAAGTTCCTCAAAGTGCAAACACATTAAGTGGTCTTAGGAGTGCATCTATATTTCAGTCACAGGCATCGGTGGCTAGCGGCAGATTTCTAGACACTTCCGCTGTTGAGCCTCCACCGTCACGTGAAGAGGAAATGGTGACGTTTGGTGCTGCAGCAAGGACTGTAATCGAAGATAAGCCACCACGACATGACCGCGCAGTGGGTACTGATCCTTACAGAAGGACCACACCCGTTTGATTCATGAAGATATGGATCCCCCAAAAGCATATCGATAAATGATAACAACGTAACGTTATATGACATATTTGGAATTATAATTGCAAATGATGCAATGTAGCCGTGAAAATCAAAGATGGAGGAGTGGTTTTCGAATTTATGAACTTATGTGACTTTTATGTGTCATGGAAGTTTTTGACTGTTACATTTCCTTGAATAAACACTGCCATTTGTGTAATTCGTTTCTCATTTGAAATTACTTTACCGTACGATTGTTTTTTTTTGTTATAATATTGTATTAGGCACTTCCTATTTATGGAACTTGTAAAGAAATAACAAAAAATAAAGAAAAAAAGCTATAAATTGATTAGTTGTTTTGTTTATTTTTATTAACATACAATTACTATTACTAAATAATTTTATTTATTTTCTAATATTAAACCTTAACTATACCCAAAAAATGTTTCTATATTTAAACTTAAAAACAAATTACACAATACGCTAAATGCATATCGTAAGTCATTGTGACAAATATACACATAATTAATGTCAAAGAAAAATGGGGGCGTAAGTATTACAAATATTTGTTTTTCTCACTTTTAATTCAAATTTGTATCTATTTTAATTGATATCAAATATAACATTTAATCATTGTAGTTGATTGTCGCTCATATCATATAATAATTATGTAATTTACTAAACATTATCATAATGTAATTTACTAAATTAATATTTTTTTTATCTATTTCAGAATAACATCCCTATTGTAAGTACTTTTTTAATTTGAGATACTAAGTATCTTCTTTGTAATTTAAAATTTAAAAGGATAGTTTTAAAATTATGTTAAAATTAGTTTTATTTATTACATAAATACTGATTTTTATTTTAATTTAAATGTGCCTATTATATTAAATAATCGAGTCATAATATAGTAAATTCTTATAAAATTTTAATGAAAACTAATAATAATTTACACAAATTTGTTATCAATATAGCAAAAAAAAAGATCCTCGTACACCAGTAAAGGGTGTAGTCCCAAGATTTAAAAATATTGGCATAGTACATTTTAGAGGAATACTTGGCTGTCTAATACCTCTAGTTCTTTTGGCATGGCAACCGCAAAAAGGGAAAGTAAGTTTGCTTATTTTAAATAATGATAACGTAGTAAATTATTGTAATACTATTATCTTAAAACGCACTTTCAAATGTGAAAATTCTGCAACGAAAAGATCTATTTAAACACACATTGATATAAACACGATTGGTTGTGGGTTCGATGCCTACTCAGATGAATAAACTCTGATAAAAAAAAACCCGTGGCGATAAGATCCGCTACTCGACACACAATTATGATTCCTTGATTTCAATTTAAATAAACAGCATATCTATAAAGCAAAGAAACGAACAGAAAAAAATATAGGGATGAATTATTTCTTAAGTCAAATGCCTCGTAAAGACCTTTAGAGATTCTTGCTTTCTTTAACATAATAAACTTTCAAATAAAGGTACTTACGGCTGGAATTTAAAAATACAATTATTTAAAAACTATATCTTGATAATAAAAAACTAGCCCTAACGAACGTTTTTTAATACAAGTCAAACAAGAAATACATTTAGTTAAACTAATGTAACAACAATCGAAAATACATTAAAAATTAGTCATTCTACATTAAGATTAGTTTTAATAATATTATTCATGTGTTTTCAGCACGAAATAACTATAAGATGTCTATGGATCTGGATGTTTTGTTTCTTTCTACTGCAACCAGTTAATATTCCGGTCACAGGATTCATACCTATGTTTCTTCTGCCCATGGCGGGTATCATACCCACTGTGGATGTGTGCAAATGCTATTTTAATGTAAGTAAGAGTAAAATTCTCGTTGCCTTAAATGCCTGAAAATCTACATTAAACAGCTTCCCGTTTTATCCCAGTAGTCAGAGACAACCCAGCGTCGAGACACTGCATTGATTACTTTGCACCCAAAATCGCCAGTTGAGTAGTGAAATCAACGCCGCTCCTTGTTCTGCTAGAGTGAAAAAATGAATATCAATTTTAAATATAATTATTTTTCCGAGTGGGAGTTGAACCTACAACTTATCGCGTTTACAGTTGGACGTTGTCCCACTGCGATAGTTCAAACACATGGTAGTGTGTTACATTATAATGTATTTCTATTGAATTACTATAGACTGTATATTGGTGTCTGCACTTCTTTCTCATATAAATTTGTTTACTTTGCTAAAGTTCATATTTCTCCACCTGTACAGCTTTTGTAACAGGGGTATGAAGTTCACTATTAAAGTCACGTAAACTATTGTATCATCACTGGGCAAAACATTTTATTACAGAATATTCAAAACAATTACTATTATTGTCCATTACAGTATTTGACAATAGGATCCTTTTTATTATGATATACAATATATATGACTATATTCTCTTTTATACGTTTTTTCAAAAATATTTTCTAATCCTAAGTGTGGAATAACACTTTAAAAATAGTAAATATGTCTATATTCTTTTTCATAATAATATGAGGGTAAATAATCGTTAAGTTTTAGTTATTTTGGATGCCATGAAATAATACTAAATTGACATTTTTGCAGGAAAATATAGGCTTACATATTCTAGCTGGAATGATACATTTACTTATAAACAGTTGTGGAGTAGATCGTCGCATCATCTTATGGTTTTTGTGTTCCGGAGACAGTTGTCAATTTTCTGCTAAAAGGTCTGAAAATTTAGATACTAAAGATATTTTATATTTAATAAAATTGTATTAAACTTTGCCTGTAATATATTAAATAATTAATCTTAATGTTATTATTTTTATTTAGGTGTATTTTTAATATATTTATATTGTTTTTAGAATAATATTCAAAGCCAACACAGCTGCGTTCTTTTTGTCTATGTTTTCTAATAGACTTATCGTGACATCAACTATAACGCAGTTCCTGACTCCGGCTTACATGAATTTGCAAGTAAATAAGTTAATAACGTTAATTACAATATCTATTTTAAATTATTTTTGCCACATTTACCTATACTGTGTCACGTCGACGTGTTGCTATAGCAACGTGTATGTCAGCTTATAAACATGTATATATTATAAAAATGGTAGTATGTGTTTCATTTATTTTATTGCCAATATATAGCTATAAAAATTATACTCTTCTATTCGCGTAGTTTTCGTAAAAAAGGTACAAAGATTTTGCTTCACGTATTAGTAAATAGATATTTAAATTATTTTTGATTTTTCCTAATTTTTCCATGTTTCAGACAAATACCGCCAGGTACAGGCAAACTGAGCCAGACTACGACAAGATGCGATACATTGTTTTAAATTCTATTCAATCTGCTTCTTCTATTGGTAAGATATTTATCTTCATTTATCATAGTCTTTTACTACTATTTTTAATTATTTTTTGTTGTATTTATTAATATTCCATTTAGCACTTATCAATTTGTATTATTCAAGCAATCATTTATCAGAAATATATAAATTAATCATTTTGATGTAATTGATATTATATGAACCACGCCGTTGGGGTCCACAGCCCAGAGCAGTCTTACTAATGGGCTGAAAATAGAAAAAATAGTGATTCTTGATATTTAATACGTATATATGCATGTATAACATATTAAAAACTAAGCCTTACATATATGTTTTATGTTATGTTTGTACATACGACTTTGTGCGCGTAAGATAACATATCTATATCTATATCTTTATTTTTTAATTCTAAACTAAAATGTAGTCTAACTTACTTCTTATTTTATCAGATATTTCTCAGTGAAAATCTCGTAGACATTAATATAGTAAAACGAGCAGGCAAACCGACAAAATTGGTTAAAAAATATTTTATATACTGTGTATACATAGGTATATATTGAAAGTGGTTATTTTAATATTACAGACACCCCAATTTTTTTATTTGTATAGATGTGTAAAATTTTGTATATTAATATTAAATAATATCACAATTATATAAAGTTTTCTACTTGCATAGGTAGCACTGCTATACTGCATGCAGCTTTGACGACCATAGCTATGCGAGCTATATGGTGCACGTATGTTACAATCATTATTTTATATTTGAATGCTATGATATCATTTAATTTCTAATCATATTTATTTCAATAAGTTGTAAATGTATAAGAATTCCGACGAGGCTGGTAGTAGAACGCATGGCTTTTTTGGTGGTTAGAGCGCTTGGACGGTTTCCAAAAAGCGCGAGCACGAATTCCGTTGCGTTAAAAAATGTATATTGTTTTTATGTTTTCTAATTCTGAGTGTGAAATAAAAATAAAAAAAAAATAGTAAAATATTTATTAGTTTTAAGTTCATAAGTAAGATAGATGATTAAAATAGATGTAACAGAAATAAATGTCCTTATTTTTGTGTTTTCCAATAGGCATCCTGGTAAAGACAGAGAGTTTCCGGATATATTTAATTATTTGCAATATACATGCTTTGCATTTCCTGTGGCGTTTGCCATGTTTATTTTCAATTTCTTGTACCATATGGTTCTTATAAATTGGTAAGTAACAGTTATTTGAAATATTAGACCATTAATATAAGAACTTTACTTATGTATTAGAGATAAATTTTTATTTATATACAATTTCATTGGTTAAAAAATATATATAAGTGTACATAAGTTTATAAGTGAGTAACAATTCACAGCTTAATTGGTAAGCCGATGAGTGGGGGCAGTATGACTGAAATGAGAAAATTATTACTGCAACATAGAAATGCTTTACCACCGCATACCACATATGAAAATGTATGTATCTTTTTAAGACCTTGTGTGCACATATTATTTCTACCTACTTATTTTTTTAGCTCCGCGCATGTTATTGATATTGCTTATTTTAGAGTAGGAAAAAATGGTAATAATTTTATTATAAACATTTCCCGAGTGAATATTGAACTCAAAATGACTATAATGATGAACACAGATGTTAAAAAAAATACAGGATTATTAATTTCGTTATTATAATATGATTAATGAGAGCTGCTTGTAGGTGCTTTTGTTTTACATCTGTTTACATCAAGTCCTATTAATCCCCTTTCTTTATTTTATTCCTCTTTTCATGTTGCAGACTTGCATATTTTTCTACTTTGCATTCTTAGCTTGTTGCTTCTTCCGGTGGAGTGTTTGGTTGAACATGGGATGGTCCTCATTTAGAACCATTATTCCTGAAGTGCCATTGTAAGATTTTTACAATTTTGAATTACGAGTAACATTTATTATTTTTTTAATTTTTTTTAAGTGTCTTTCTTGTATTGCCTAGAAAATTATACTAAATGCGGCGTTTGGTTTCGTAATTATATACGGAATTTGCATTTCATTTGGATAGTTACATAACATGATATTTTTTAGGGAAAATCATTTGAATTTTAATTATTGCTTCCAGGATTAAAGACGCTACAGTAGCAGCTATTTTTGTAGTAGGCTTACACGTATTACCAAGGTCTCTAACGTTTTGGAAATATATTATGGCCAAAAGTGAGTTTATCACATTAGTGAATTATTTATTATTTATATTTTTATGAGTTAAATAATAATGTCATTTTCTGCCTATATCTGGGCCTATAGTTTTCAGAACTGACAAGAGAAAGAATAATCAATTCTTTCAAAATGTAGTAAAGAGCTTTGATACCTTAAATATTTTAATACTTTTGATTTTTACTCGCATTATAGAGTTCTTAAATGTTTAAGAAATTCAGGAAAAATGTTATTGCATTTAGTATGTAGGTTGTAATAAATTAAACAGATTTGTGATACGTCACATAGAAATTTTTTGAAAATTAAATTTCAAGCTAGGCATCAACTTTATAAAAATAATAACTAAATGAATTTGTAAATCTTTTGTAAAAATGTAGCTCACCTACGGTTATCGCACTCGTTTGCCTTATCTAAAACATAAAAATATCCTCATTCCAAAGTCAAATAATTGAAATAAATTATTTCAATTAAAAAATATATATACTACTGGTTCACTAAAGTCAATGTCTCAGATCTGATAAGAACAAACTCAATCGGACTTTACAGTGACCGGAAACAATATCTCAATATTTCTTTAAAGAAAAAAAATATATGAAAGTGTGAACGCAGTAGGGCAGTCACGCAGGTGTTGATGTTTAAAATAATCTATATGATCCTAAAATCTGTATTCGTGCAAAAAGATTGTGAAAATCTATAGATGCAATACGTTACCGTCAACTAATTATGTTCAATTATTTGAATAATTGTCATTTAAGACTATTTAAAACTAAAGTACATCCAATAAATTTAACTTGTTTTCCTGTAATCAAACTTTAGATACTTATAAAAATTAATTTAATTTAAGATAAGTCAGATCTTGGAGTTTTAAAGCCAGAGTCAGCAATAATGTGGTGGCGTTTTGTGGACAAAAATACTAACTATGGATACATTATTCTGATGGGTATGTACTGAACAACAATTTATTCTATGAAATAAGTATGGAATTATCTTTTATATTATTATATCATATATAAATATTATATATACATAGATATAAATAACGCGTCATAAGTAATTTAATGTTTAACCAAGTACTCTGGATTTCCCACGAGTTAACCTAAATGTCATTTTATAAAAACGCGTCTCATTTAGTAGTTTGGGTTACATTTATTTTATTAATTTTATATATACGCATTAAAGCGCATTAAAGAAATATAATTTTGCACTTATTATATTTTTCTTCTATCTAAACTATAAATGAGCCAAGCTTCATACTTCTACGTATGCGTAGTTTTTTTACAAAATGGATAAAAAATCAAATAGAGCTTTAGGGAAGTCAGAGATAACCCAGCCATGACACTCTATTAACCGCTTTTGGCAATCAACGCCGCGCTTTGTCTCACAAGTCGTGAAAAATGGATATATTTTTTTATCTTTTCCCTGAGAGGGCTTCACATATTAATTAATAGATTATAAGTAAAATAATAGTGTCAAACTTAGGAAATATCGCTTTTGACGCAGGTAGCGGTGTCGCCTTGAATACAGCAATACGTATAAGCGGACTTGACAGTTTGGTAGTATCTGATTACGGGAAACATTTCACTGAATTGTCACGGAATGCAACTATCTTCGTAGTTTGCCTCATATCTGTTATTTTAGCAAATATAATGTCGGGCGTAGCAGCCTGTTGCGTGTTTTTACCATTTGCTCTACATATGGTTCGTTTATTAATTTTTTTATCTGCTTTTTTTTCATTAGTATATGCCACTAACTAGTCTTATTATAACCTGACACAAGAATACAAGTTAGATAACTGAATTTTAAGGTTTATTTTAACAACATGAATACTAAAATGATCGATGGAGCAAGACAATAAAGAGAAATATATATATTTCATGATGACTACTTTTTTTTTAATAATTTACGCCATGTGGTAGTTAAGTTTGTTTTATGCAGGCCGGACCAGCTGCTTCAAATAATTGGAACAATAATAGTTATATACTTGCCGTCGCTGTTGGCATTGGAACGTCGATGGGTTTCGCAGTGCCATTTTTATTTACTCCTGCTTACTTTTGTCATTATACTGGAAAAGTTCCAGTAAAGCGAATGGTTTGTATTAATGGTATATCATTGAATTGAATGTCGATAACAATTGTTATATAGTAAACTATAATTTCTTTATTTTTTTGTAGATAATGTATTCAATTGGTAGTGCAATCCTTTGTACTGTTATATTGTGGCTGGCGTTGTGTTTTTGGGGTAACTTTATATGGGATCCTACTAATGCAGGAATAAATAGTTTTACATTAAGTCCTCCAACCGAAGGTGGTGGTGGTGGTGGTGGTGATGGTGGTGGCGGAGAAGGTGGTGGTGGTGAAGGTGGGGAAGAAGCACCGGGAATATAATTTTCATGTAAATCTTATTATGACAGCTCTCCAAACCTTAATATAGAATGATTGTTATTTATAATAAGTGTTTTAAGTTATGTTTTATTTTACACTACTGCTCGCTTATTGTTTTTTTTATTATATTATTAAATATGATGCACTTAATTTCTTTAATGTACTAAAGTTGGCTAAAATAAAAATTATTACATATATTTTCTTTATTTTTATTGCTTATATTTTTTAAGTGTATTTCCATTAGGAATTAAAGATAAAGTTATCTTAAACATATATTAGGAATTAATACCTAAGTTAATACCTAATACATGTTTTCAAAAAGTATTGAAAGAAATTATATTACTCATATACTGCGTTGAGTTCGCAACAGCACGCAAAGTCTCTATTTCTAGATTGTCTCTGACTATTTATTGATTGTCCCTGCTCTGCAGGACGACGATTAAGGTGTGAATTATAAAGTTATATAAATAAAAGGAATAGATAGGTTAACATTGTGTCAAAAATACGTTATTAAAGATAAATTAATTTCATTCTTTATTTGCCATAATTTTAAAATATACAATTTCTATTCATTCTGTCCAATCTGGTAAAATGAGTAAGTCCGGCCAGATCACAGGCGCCCAATAGGTGATGCATAACCATGATATCAAAATTGTTGTGACTGTAGGCACGATACCAGCCTTTATCTAAGATTAATATATGGTCAAAAATACTTTGCAAACTTTATTTATTTTTTTAGCTTCACGCTTTTTATCCCACATAGCAGGGTAGACAGCAAGTACATAGTGTCAAGACACTTCGTATTTCGCTTTCCACCGAATTCGAGACTTTGCGTGTTGAGTGGTGGAACTCAACGCCGCACTTTATCTTTATACCAGAGCTAGGAAGTGAAAATAATTTAAATATAATAACTCGACTGAGTGGGGATCGAACCCACAACCGATCACGTATACAGTCAGACGCTGTCCCACTGCGCCACGACCGGCCTCTGTCTTCATTTTTTATACTTTATTTTGTATACTTAATATGATGTTGAAAAGAATAGTAATCTATTATTTATTTTAACATAGTGCTAATCTTGTTTAGTTCGACTGGGTTATAATACGCTTTTATTGGCGTATAACTAATATACATTCATCAATATATTTATAGTTCTTGTCGTTTGCATTTGCTTGAATTTATGTATGTACATGTCTTAATCGGTTGAAAATGCAAAATTTTCATAGCATGAAAATATATATATTTTTTACTTAACCTTTAATGACTATGAATTCTGTTTCTATATCCAATTAATATAGATAAAAAAGCTGCTATGTTCGTAATTATTTTGTCAATCGTTTTCATTTTTTACACCAAATATCCACGAGATTAAATATCATCTTACCATTGTTGATGTTGGTATTTTGGCAGCACTTTGCACAACTAAATTTCCAGGTGTACCAACGGGTAAGCAATAAGCATAGGAAGACGAGAAGCCTGCTGCTATAGCATACCATAAGGGATTTTGATTTATTTCTTTGGCCTATAAATCAAATATTTTTTTAATATATAGAAATGTTTATGAAGTGAAGATTTACTTCTTGTATCGTATATATCTTAATATTTTTTAGGCATTAATATAGTTTAAAAACCAGAATGGATATTTGAATGAATTTATTTATTTTCTAGTATAATAAGAAATAAAAAAAAAATGCGTTTTGAGTGGTGAACTCAACGCATAGCTTATTTTTACCAGAGCGGAGAATCGATTTTTTTAAACTATAACCATATTCCCGAGTGGGAGTCGAAAAAACAAACAATCGCGTTCCACTGCACAACGATGGCCTTGAAAGCAGTCATCGGAGTCTTTTGACACCGGATTGTCTTGACTACCATAATGTGAGAAATTAAACATGATTTTATTTTTTTTATAAAAAGAGAAGCTTTTTTTAAAGAAAATGAAAATTTGTTTTTTGACATAAAATATCATCCAATAGGGTAGCATAAAATTTACCAATTGCATAGAAATAGGTGCGATTACATTGCAAACGGCAACATTGGATGCAAAGTTTGTAGTAAAAGTTGCAAAGATAATTATAAGCAAAATAACTACAATGTTAGGTAATGTTTTAAGATTCTTCAAAGAAATTCCTATTTTTCCATTCAAATCTGTGTATTCTTTTTTTGCTGCATTAGAGAGGGCAAATCCACCACCTGAAAAGATTATTTTATATTACATTTATTTAATAAATCTTTAAATCTATATTAGAAGACATCGCAGCGAGGTGGGACAGTGCTTGATTTGTTTCCTTTTTCAGCATGAGTGGGTTCGATTCCTACTGGGGGTAGTGATTTTATAAAAAAAATTATTTTAATTATTTAGACAAAGCACGGCGTTGAGTTCACCACTTGAGCTACACGCAATGTCTCGTATTCAGGCGGAAAGTAGTTATTAGAGTATCTAGACACTAGATTATATGTGACTACTCGACTATGGGGAAGAAAGCGCGAACCTTCTTTTTTATACTATTCTACTTATTGTAAGTTAATTTATATTATCTACTCTGTACCGATACTTTGTTCGAGTAGTTATTTTATAATACCAAAATAAAAGTAGTTAGTTGATCCTTATTACATCAGCTATTTACCACTGAAAGTCCCATCAAAATTAATCTAATCGTTCCGGGAACTAGCGGGAACAAGTAGACAGGCAGGCAGACAAAATATGTTGTCATTATTAGGCAGATCCCCATGGACTCTTTAAGATAATTTCACCTTTGCGTACAACAAAGGTGCTAATTTTGCGTTAGTTTCTGTTAGTGTTATAAAGAATATATATTATTTATCATACCAATATACAATAAATAATGCTGTTATATACAGTGCAAATCAAAGGAATACTTAGAGTGAATGTTCTATCATTAAATTCAAACTTTATATATACTTAATACAATACTTAATATGAGCTGCATATGTGAATATAATATGAAAGAGAGAAAAGAAGAAATTCCTTACCATTGAATGAAATCATTGTGCGAGGGCTGGGCCTTCTAGTCTTTCATGGACCTTTTATCAAATACTGTAATTAATTTAAAAAAATATATAAAAAAAATATTTACTAACCTAAAAGGAACATAAAACTGTAAGGCATTACTTCGTTCATTTTTTCCCATATTAATACAGTTTTTACACTTTCTTCAGGCAAATCATTGTAATCTAAAATATATAGAAGAAATTGTTAGTTAATCAATCAAAAAAAGAGCGGACTTTTTAATTAACTTGTTAAATTTACTTACATTTTGCGGTGAAATTTTTGAAAAATATTAAGGACGAAGGGATGAGTAACATTAAGAAGACAGATAGTGTTGCCGCAGCCGAGTCCTGTATACTGTAGGGATAATACATAAGTATTATAAGCGTGGAACTGTACATTTCAATTAATATCTGATATAAATAAACTATAAAACTTTACTAACAATTTTTTATTATTTAAATAAAAGTATTCTGGTATAACATCTCCCCATCCCTTAAATATTTGAGGGGATCGACAGAAGAATAATAAAACAGCGCCAGAAAATAGTACAATAACGAGCTGTAACAATAATGATTTATTACAACTATATCGTGTCTCAGTGGAACATTATTTGACTTTAAGCACTATTACAATAATGGCACACCAAGCAACGAGCCGTATTAGATTTTACCGACTAAAATCTTATATATAATATCTTAACTACCTTTTTTCTACTTTACGTATTACAGGTTCGTAAAGTCAAAAAAACATCATTTCTTTCAATGCATTGCTTCTCCAATTTTTCAGGGAAGGCAGCGAGCGAAGTTACTATATATAATTAACATTGATTGATTGATAAGTAAACCACCAAAGTGTTCGAAACGTCAGATTGAAAATATACATGACTAAGCCTTTTAAAATAGATTCATTTAAAATGTGTAATAATTGCTAAAATCAAAGATCTTATTAAATTAAAATTGTTTTATTTTTTTAATTTAAAGCATACATCGAAACAACACATACATATGCTGTTAAATTATATACGTGAGAAATTTATTGACTATTTATTGTTTATGATTTTATCTCCATATATCTATTGTTATTCATAATATTCATCTCTCATATCTTAGCAAATAAAATAAAAAGTTTTGCAATTTACGTACCCATGGTCTATTTCTTGAGGGAAAAAGGTTTTCATAGCGAGAATAACATTCTCAAGTCGGTTGTACAACGTAAAAAATATTTTATGTGTGATCCTTTTGGTTTCTTATATAAACTAACCATGATTTACAAGTACAATATTTTTTTCTATCGCCACCAGGGTACCTGAAAGGTTGAGGTAGTTCCTGTGGCTTTGGATAGTAGTTGTGGAAGAGCACCATGAGATTTTAGTGGGTCGGCCGGTGTCCGTCTTCCGGCTTATAAGTCCCAAGTAATACGATCAAGTCCCTATGCTGGCGGGTACACTTAAAAGGGTTTCCTACCCATAAAAAAAGTAAAATATTTGTGTACTGAACTTACAATTTCCCAAACAGTTATAGGCCCTAATTTGGCTATATTCTCGTCCACAGATTGTTTCGCCGCATCTATTCCTGACTGCGTTATTGTTGCCTTTTTAGCTGCTTCACTTTTAGGTCTGATTAAAAGCAATATTTATAAAGAAGGTATTGTTAAATATATTTATTACCATACCATACCACATAATTCAATTTCAAAATCTACAGATGAGAAAAAAATATTAAAAAATAGACTAATTATTCAAAATACGTATAATGTCATACCTTAAGTATCCGAGGTATACTATTAGAAAATAGATGTATAGAAATATTTCCATGATCAACATGTAGGGGATCGAAAATGCTGAGAAATTAGGAAATGACAAGTATTCTGGAGCACGTGGATACATTCTAAAAGTAATATTAATTGTATTATAGTACAATATAATCTATAATTACGTAGAAATAAATATATGTTATTAATACTTTACTTGGTGAATAAACCTTTAAATACTAAATTTGTGGCTGTCCCAACCATAGTACCAATTCCACCTGTAATATTATATACCTATATTAATAATTTAGTCAAGGGATACGGTACTTGATTGAAATCTTATTTGAATTATAAAAGAGAAAAAGAAGATTTCGTGTCGATAAAATATTTTCGCAAAATTTGAATTGTCGAGTATTTTGTGGAGTCGACGACGGAAGACTTGCGCACAGTGACCCGTGTAAGGCTAGTGGGCGTTATGGACACACGTATGTTTGGGGGTACCAACTTGGGAACAGATTACTATCTAGTGGTTGCTAGGATAAGGGATCGGTTTGAAGGTAGATGTAGCCGCACAAAGTGTTGTATAGCTAGTTAGAAGGCGAACAATCACATAAGAAGCTAGAAATTTTAAGATGCAACTATTAGAGACGATATAAAGAAAGGGTTTCTAAGAAGCTAGATAGCTGTGAAATTGAAAATCAAAGTGTTGAAGTATGTTGGCAAAATATTAGGAATTGTATGATTGAAGTTGCAACTGAGGTGTATGGCGTTGGAAAAAAGAGGCTTTAGTAAAAGGAATGGTGGGATGATGACGTTCACTTCAGTGACAACTTTCAAGTTGCCGCATAAAAAAAGAGGAACGCATGGCAGAACTATAGGGCTTTAGTAAAAGACAAAGTATGGGAGAGATTAAGAATAAAGTGTATTAGTTGCAAAAGAAAGTGGTAAAGATGAAGCGATGAAAGTCAGGCAATGAAAGAGATGTGAGATTAACGAACAACTTCCGGGAAAACGCAACGCTTTTCTGGCGAGAAGTGTTGGTCAGTGTTGTTCTTTCTGCCAGTAGAATTAATGAGGTGCTTTTGAATGATGTTCATATATTAATAAAAAGATCACACGTTTTGCAATGGTAGGGGGAGTTCTACAAGAAGATTTATAAATATAGTGACGCCTCTGTCTGAAACGACAGCAATATACTGAGCCTTGATGTAGCCGATGTCGAAATGAATATGAAAGAAGTAGAAAGTATCACACGAAGGCTGCAGAGATGATCAAATATGGTAGGGCGCGCATCTTGAACCTGTCCTTTTTTTCAATTTATGACAGACAACGGGAGAGGACCTAGATGATTGGCTTGGTGTTGTCATCATACTTTTTTATAAAGGCAAAGATTTCTAGACTGTGCAAACCATAGGGACATCAGTAATTAGGGCAGTGAGATTTATGCTAAAATATTAGGGAGAAGAATGCAAGAGAGGTCTGATTAAGACTTGAAAGAGGTGTATGGATCAGGACTTTTCTACCCGCATGATCATCGAGAAATTTTTGGCTGTAAACCAAAATTATTTCTGTGCTATTGTGGAGTTAGTAAAAGCATTTGACAGGGTTTTAAGAAAAAAATTATGGGAGGAGAAACGTAGAATGGCAGGTTTAAGCGAGAATATCATAGTAAGAATGAACAAGAACGTGTGCAGGTAGTTTGGGCACGTCCAGACGATGAGTGATGAAAGAATCATAAAAGATCTATTTAACAATGGTGATCGGGGAGATCTTGGTTGACCTTTGAAAACACAGTATCGAAGATTCTGGAGGAAGGTCACGTAAAATGCATGAAAACCAAAAGGCGTGTATTTTTGTAAAAATCTATACGTTTTTGCATCATTTATTAATATAGATAGCCTTATTGTACATATTATTTGAAATATAATTAAACGGTATTCAGGTATCATGTAGGAATAATGGTCAATATGCATTTGAAATATTATTAAATTAATGTCGTTTCTTTTTAAAGTTCAAAATAAAAAGATAATGTTAATTTAGGTACAAAAATTAAAAAAATATCTTTTTTTACTATTTGATAGCGGCTCTTTAATTACTTTTGATAAATCTAGACTGCTTTTATAGAAATCTTAACCTATTAGTTGCTTTATTCTAATCAATTTGTATTATATAAGTTATGAAAATACCAATGGTAGCTGAAAAAGTTGCAGCACAAAAATAGCACGTAGTTATATCCGATGCAGTTTCCTCCCCATCTTTACCAACTTTATATATTGTAAGTAAATTTTGCTGAAAATCCATAAACGATTTGATAAATGCACTGAATAGAGAAAGCATATTAAATAAAATTAAAAAATATATATTTCTTAGTAAGATATTGCTAAAGGGTTTAATACTTTTTTTAACGAAAGTAGAAAGTAACTAGTGTCAAGATTTTTCTAAATTTATTTTATTATACTTACTTCTTCAAACACTTGTAACAGAGCAAATATTATAGGGACCATCATTGTAGCGGCCGCTGTGTTTGTAATCCACATGGAAATAAACATAGTTGTGAAACACATTGCAAATAGCAACCTGAAAAATAATCAAATTATCAACTATTTACTTTCTTTTTATACAAAATATATTAAAAAATACCGCATTTTTTATAATCAACAATTAATATAATAGTTTTGATAACGTACCTGTAATGAGAATAACCCACAATTCGAATAGCATAAAGAGCCAGACGCATATGAAGTCCCGATTGTTCAACTGCGTATGCTAGCCACATACTACCTAAAAACATCATGATAGTATCCTGGAATAAATATAGGATAGATATGTATTAAAATTTCGTTTAGTTAATCTATTATATATATATATACAATTTCAATATGTATATATATATATATATGTATATATATATATATATATATATATATATATATATATATATATATACATATATATATACATATTGAAATTGTATGCGTTAATATATAGCTATAAAACCACTCAATAGAATTTTTGTCTGTCTTAAATTAGAACTAAACAAATTTTTAGATGGTAATAGCTTATAGTCCAGAGGTAAACACAAGATGGTTTTAATATTTTTAGTTGTTGTTTTATACAATATAAAAAACTGAAATCACAAATTTGTTTTATACTTCTACCAAAGTATGGATAAGTATGATTATAAAAAGAGCATCGATTTTCGCGAGTTTTACACATTTTAAATGAAACTATGTTAACCAGATTAATCTCGTATTCTGGTATTCGAAAATACATTTTTGGACACCGGTTCGGTTCAGTTCGAACACTTTACAGTAGTCCGTGGTCACACACAAATGACTGAGGTGGCATTTGTCTGTCAGTTGATACAAAAATTAATTATATGAATGTACCGCCATTCGTTCCTTAATTGCCTCGCGTACTGGCCTGGATTCTTGCAGAATGAGCTGACTGTATCTTTGTCTCTGGTGTGGTGGATTTGAGACTTTAAATTTTTTGTAAGTGGGTCTCAAGGTGGTAGAGAGTTTCCAACCATCTTCTGTATTTAAATTTGGATATTTTTGGAAATCAACGGCCTCGCGGATCATTCTAGTAATATATTTATTTTCTCTAGCGAGAATTTGTGACTGTTAAACCTGATGTAGTGGTTGGACTTATTCATTGTATTTTCACACACAGCTGATTGCAATACACGCCCATTCTTGACATCGGATATGTGTTCCTTCACCCTAACCCCGACGCTCCCCTTTGTTTGACCAATGTACGATAAGCCACAGTCACAATCTAGCTTATATATACCTACACACTGCAAAGGAATATTACTTTTCACGGCATTCAAGCATTGGATCACTTTTTTATTAGGCTTAAATATGGTTTTGATAGACGCTCGTCTTAAGATGTTGCCAATCCTGAATGTAACTCCCTTCCAAATAATAGAAGTGTAGGCTGTCTCTCCAATGTGGGTGGCTTGTTGGTCTTCATACAACGCTGGCGGGGAACTGGCAGCTTGTTCTGATGAAGGGCACCCTTCACCAAGCTCTCGTCCAAGCTCGTCCCCTAGGTGTTCAGCGTCGCAAAGGTGGTAAGCTCTCTGAACAAAGATTTGCCTACGGTAGATAACTGTGTAGGGTGGTGGTGAGATTCACCGTTGAGATTTCTGTTGGTATGAGTAGGTTTCCTATATACTATATGGCCTAATGTGCCATTGGGATTCTTTACTGCTAATACATAAAAAAAAGCTAAAGAGTTATTTGCCTGTAATTCTATTGTAAAGTTTATATTGTTATTTATAGAATTGAAATGGTTTAGGAATATATAAATATAGTCTGTAGGTAAAATTGTGGAAGTATCATCTACGTACTGCTTATATAATCTAGGTAGATATGGTGCAGAGCCAAAAGCCATCTCCTTAAAGTCCCCCATGTATATATCTGCTATTACAGAGAATACAGCCGAACCCATAGCAATGTCATCTACTTGTAAATAGAATACTTGATTGAACACTAGACATACAGATGTAAGGCAGTATTCTAAAAGTTCAAGGTATTCAATAGGGATCTTGTTTTTCTCTGGCTTTCGCTTGACAATCCTGATGCAGTCCTTTATGAGTATAATAGTAAGCAGCGACTGGACATCAAAACTGACCATGTTTTCATTGCTAGCTTCAACAAACAAATCAAAGCCTTAAGCAATTATATCGGGCCGTGTATTGCAAAGACAGATTTCGATGAATGTGTAGATTTTACTAATAAATGCGCGGGACACAAATATAATCAATATAAAAATAGACAAATTCGTAAGTACGATAAACTCGAATTAAAATCTTAACAGAAATATGTCTATGGCACCACCGTAAAGTCTCAAATTTACCACACCAGAGACAAAGATACAGTCAGCTCATTCTGCAAGAATCCAGGCCAGTACGGGAGGCAATTAATGGAAGCATGGCGGTACATTAATATAATTATTTTTTATATCATCTGTCAGACGAATGCCACCTCAGTCTACCTGTGACCACGGACTACTGTAAAGTGTTCGAAATGTCTGTTCGAATACCAAAATATACGCGATTAATCCGCTAAAAATAGTTTCATTTAAAATAGCTATGATTTTTAACATTGTAATAGCTTAAAGTTTGGGACATTATATTAGATAATGTCATCCTGATATTCAAAATGAAATGAAAGTTGAAGTGCCGACTTGGGAATTGATCACTATCGAGTAGTTGCTAGAATAAGTATTTCAGTATTTATATGTTGAACTATTATTGTTAATTTTTTCAAAGATTTTTGCTTAGGGATGTTAAGTCTTTCATAAATATTTCATTAATATTAGTATTTGCGAAATTATTAAGAACTTTTGCAAATTTTTCTTTATAATTTGTTAAGTATCGTTATGGTAACAGCACAGTTTCTTCCTGAATAACATCTTCAGAGAATAAATCTTGGCTGTAAGTTGTATTGGAGTCAGCAACTGGAGTTATTTTATGGAAGATATCTGTTGCATGTAATTGAGTATCACTGTCTACTATTGTTGACAATTATAGTAAAGTAGTTTTTATATTGCGATTGTAATAAATTAATTTCTGCTTCCCGTGTAACTTCTTCACGCATTTCCAGTAACCTATTGTCATCGATCATTTAGTTTCGGATTATTACTCTTAAGTTGATCTGAAATTCTTTGTTCACTAACTTGACATAATTCAGGGTGTTCTTCTACTACTGCTGCATGTAGAATTTGTCTGTATCCTGTTTTATTTTTTTCCAGTTGTGTTATTAAATAGTACTGTTTTTAATTGTTCCATTAATATTACTGGTTAACATTTTCTTCTTTTATTTGTTTCCGATATTGTTATTGTTCGAGTAATTTCGTTTTAGTTTGTTTCCTCTATATATTTTTCTGCATTTTTTTAAATTTTTCGATTGCTAAGGCAGCATTTAAAAGTCGTATTATAGCTCTACGTTGATCTCCAATTTATTGCTTAGAAACTGCCGTATCAGGATAGTGCTGATTAAATAATTTATGTAATGGTTACTCCATTACATAAATTATTTAATGGAGTAAGGTAATTTGAGGTTTGAGTTTCAAGTTTTGTTATTATAAAATACATACGTAAAATAAATGTATTAATATCATTAGAACATTTTTTACGTGTACGTATTTCAGTAGTGCTACTTTTGGGTACAGAATATTTAGCTGTTGCCTTTTGTACAACATCAAATGACATTGACGACTTTGAGGGTGAACGCGATGGATGTATATTTAAATGATACGATGAGCTGGATAATTGATATATACAATGAATAGATGAAGTTGGTGATGACGAACATGAAATGATTGTGGCGGCTGTCACATCTTCGGGCTGTAACCCAACGGAGGCCTGCCTGCTCAGCTCTCCGTTACCAATGGCTCGCATACTGCTTCACCCAGCGTTAGCTCTAATGGCCTAGCAAATTTGAGTCAATAAAAATAATCATCTTACAAATATAATCAATCATTAAAGATTAAGATCATATAGCAAGGGTATAGCAAGCAGAATAAATATCTTTCATGTTATATAAAGATGCATTTAATTGTATGTCCCTCAACAAAGGGAGTTATGACGATTACAATTCTTACCCAAAAAGTTTACTTTTTCGATAATTAATATAGATGTCTTTATTAAATTTACACTGAAGATTGCTGTGCATAACCTAATTTAATTATATTTTTTTCTCATTTTTTTTAATATAAATAATCAAAAATGGGAAGGTGATGTTTCGAGGGTAGTTTTTTATGCAAACTTCTCAATGGACAGATATTGAAAAATATACTATATTTACTATTTTTAAAGTGTTATTCCACACATAGGATTAGAAAAAATTTTTAATAAAACATATAAAAATTTTAACGCAGCGGCATTCGAACCCGCGCCTCTTGGATACCGTCCAAGCGCTCTGACCGCTAAGCCATGCGTTCTACTACATTGGAATCTTTATACGTTTTGATTGAGAGATTTTTACAAATTTCTACTATTAAAAGATTATTAAGAAATAATCGCTTAACAATATTTACTATTTTTAAAGTGATATTCCACACTAAGGATTAGAAAACATTTTTGAATCAATAGCAATCTCTCTTGTTAAACGATTTTTTCTTAATAATCTTTCTTCAGAGATCAATCTCTCAACAGAGATGCTAACAATTTAAATAAGTTGTAACAAAAACGTATAAGAATTTCGACGCAGCTGGTAGTAGAACGCATAGCTTAACCAAGAGCCTCGGGTTTGAACCTCGGGATTCCCGCTGCGTTCAAATTTTTATACGTTTTTTCAAAAATGCTTTCTAAATATTCTATATTCATTTATTAGTTAACTATTACACTTAAAAAATAAAATGAAAATAATTTAGAAGAACTCACTTAAGAAAATAAAAACCAAGTAGATATATTATTTATTTTCGTAGTGTATATTAAGGTTTTTTCATATTTTTTAATAATTATTAAGGCGATCGTGGCGCAGTGGGACAGTATCTGTCTGTAAACACAATTCGTTGTGAGATAGATTTTTCACTTGGGGTACTATAAAGCGTGGTGTTGAGTTCACCGCTCAACACACAATGTCTCGATTTCAGGCGGAACACAGTCAACGGAATGTCTTGATACTAGGTTGTCTCTGACTATTCTGCTATGCGGAATAAAGCATGAGGCTGACTAGTAAGAGAGTAGTAGCATTTAATTTTATCACTTAACTATAACTTATATAGAACTATTTTCAATTTACAATTTCAGTTAAAATAACATTATTACAATCAATAATGTATGTTATAGAAATCAATATATACCATTAGGCCGTACGAATTTTAAATCAGCTTAATATTGATACGTTTGAATTAGTTTAATACTGATAGTTTAACTATATAGCTGGTGATACGACAAATGGGGTTTTATTAGTTGCGGTGAGCAACCGTTGATCCTCTAGATATACAAAGATTTGGTTGCTTAATATGCTCTTCATTTCTTTAGAGAGCAGGGACGTAATATCAGTAGCCCTGTTGTTAGTTGGATCGAAATCACCTTTTTCGGAATCGTGTGTATTAGGGCGCCTTTTCATGAATCTGACTCTTCGCTGAATGAATAAGATTGCCGAAATAGACGCTATAGCACTGGTGATAACTTAGGAGAACATACATGGAGCCCTAAAGAAGAAATTCCATACGGGTCATTCGACTTGAAAATGTCTAGAGAAGATAGAGCTCGCCGACCAGCTTTTTGGCTGAACTTAAATCAGGCATTCAGCTCTGGTACCGCAGAATGCTCGGCGGTGTGGTTCCTCTGTCATCCAAAGATTTCAATACAATACAGCAGCCAGCCATTTCAAAATTTGCAAGGCATCGTAAACTCAGGTCCTCCCTTACGAACTCAGTGACCGCAGCGTGACGTTTGAAATTCTACTCTATTTTGTAGCCGGGGTAATGAAGATAGGCTGTGCTGGCCTGAGCTTAAAGACTCAGGTTCAAATTCTTCAGCATCGACGGTGCTGGTATTCTTTTGGGGTAAAATGTCTTTAAGTACCGCTGTCATCGTTGAGGGGGAAATGGCGGGGAGTTTAGGCGCCAGGGCCTGGCATTACCTAATACGAAACGAATTAGCATAAAGCCATTACTTGACACCGGTTTTTAATGGGGTGTTAAATGGTAATAATCCGGTCGAGTCTATCATTTAGTACCATCGCTGGCAACGTGAAACTATTACACGTATTTTAGACACCTCTTACGACAGCAGTAATACCAGGGTCATCCTATTCTGATTAGAAATCACATGTCATATGTGCATCAATGAAATCACATGTGAATTTTAGTGTCACATGTGGACGAATAAAATCATATTTGGCCTATGGTGTCGTATGTAGATGAGATTAGCTACATGTGGACTATAGTGCCATGTGTGGATGGGTGAAATCACATGTAGGCCAAGATCTTATATGTGGACGAGTAAAATTACACGTGGACCATGGTAACATATGTGGAAGGGTGAAATCTCATGTGGGCTAAGATATCATATGTGGATGGTTAAAAATTACATGTGGATTTTGGTGACATGTGGGAAAGGGTAAAATCACACGTGGACCATGTTGTCATATGTGGATGAGTAAAATCACATATGGATAATTGTGTCATATGTGGATGAGAAAAGTCACATGTGGGCTATGGTGTCATATGTGGATGTGTAAAAACACATGTGTACCATCATGACATCATATGTGGACGACTAAAATCACATGTGGATCATTGCATCATAAGTGTACACGCAAAGTAACATGTGAACCGTTTTGTCATGTGTGGATTGGTAAAATCATATGTGGACCATGGTAGAATACGTGGATGAGTAAAATCACATGTGGATCATTGTGGCATGTGTGGAAGGGTAAAATCATATGTGGACCATGCTGTCACATGTAGACGAGTAAAATCACATGTGGACCATTGTGTCATATGTGGACGAGTAAAATCACATGTGGACCATTGTGTCATATGTGGATGAGTGAAATCCCATGTGGACCATAGTGTCATATGTGGATGGATGAAATCATATGTGGATTATGGTGTCATGTGTGGAAGGGTAAAATCACATGTGGACCATGCTGTCATATGTGGACGAGTAAAAAAAATCACACGTGGACCAATGTGTCATATGTGGATGAGTGAAATCTCATGTGGCCCATGGTGTCATATGTGGATGAGTGAAATCACATGTGGACCATGTGTGGACGAGTAAAATCACATGTGGACCATTGTGTCATATGTAGATGAGTGAAATTCCATGTGGACTATGGTGTCAATGGGGATGGGTGAAATCACATGTGTATTATGGTATCATGTGTGGAAGGGTAAAATCACATGTGGGCCATGCTGTCGTATGTGGACGAGTAAAATCACATGGGGAACATTGTTTCATATGTGGGTAAGTGAAATCCCATATGGATCATGATGTCATATGTGGATGGGTGAAATCACATATGGACTATGGTGCCATATGTATACGAGAAAAATCAGATGTGGACCGTCGTATGTGGGCGATCATGATGTAATGAGTGGATGTATGAAAATACACGTCCATACCATCTGTCTAAGATAACCTACATTTCGAAAGTAGAAGATGTTCGTTACAAACGGCTTTTACGATGGGGTAAGATTATACAGGCTTAAGGATTCTCGCAAGTGCATATAAGGTCGTGTGAATATGGTTTATATGATACAACACATATTTTGGCTAAGTCTGTGATTTAAGTAAGAACGCTTGCAGGTAAAAGAAAGAAATAGTTATAATATATTGAGTTCACGTGGGCGAAGCCGCGAGCAGGCCGCTAGTTTACTAATTTTGCAATACTACTTTGAGAGAGTAAACTTTTCTATTACAACATTTAAGTTTCATAATCAAGTTCAATTTGTAGGAAAAAATTTTTTTTAGTTATTCCTATAATTGTCATGTTTACAGTTTATGATTGTAAACACGGTAACTGTGGCATTTCCGGCTAACTGAAGATTTTTTATTTAGAACTGTGTGTTTTGACACTATGTTTCCACCTTCTCTATTATGAGACATATATGACAACGTATAATTTATTCAGAATACCTCATTCTGGATATATGTATGCTTTGTAACAAGTGTTGTGTAATAATTGCTGTATATATAAGTGCTGTGATGTAAGTGCCGTGTTATACGAGTGACTGGAAAACAAAAAATATCGTTATCTAGAAGATGTTTTAAGACTTCGTCTTTTACTACATATTTTAGATTAAGTTATTTTAAACGCATTAATTGCATAAATTTTTGTATTCGAAAATATATATTTAAAAACACAAGGCCTCGAACACTTTACAATAGTCCGTGGCCACAGGTCTACCTTTAAAGTAGTTTCATTTAAAATATGTATTAAAACAATAGTTCTGCTATCATTTACGGAAGGAAAATTTTATAACCAATTTATAACAAAATATGTATAAAAAATAATATCTTTACCCTAATCCGCGATTTTACTTTTCTAGCATTTGTATTACCAACCAGTGTTTACGAACACTAAGGTTCAAACTAATATTTGTTTAAAATATAAATTAACATTTTAGTTTTACATTTGACTATAGTATTTGTACTTGCAACCTTAAAATAAGTAGAATACTTACATTCATATAACATTCACAGGTTTCTTCAGTACTCATGATACCGGTGAGAGGAAATATAAAAATGGGTAAAAACGAAGTAACGGCGAGTGGAATACATTCGGTTACCCAGAATATAGTCATCAGAACTAGTGTATAAGCGCACCATTGATGTTTCTACAAATAATCAAATTATACAATTTATTTTAAACTTAATTTCCATCGAAATAATCAAATTAAATATCAGTTTTAATCAATACAAAACTATACCTAAATGTAGGCTTGTGTGTGTTTTTGTTATATGCGTAAGATATAAATTATGTAGGTACATTGTGATACCTTTTTATATGTACGGGTGTATTATATCAACTTAATGTAATATATATAAACTATTATGATGATAACAATAATAATAAAAAAAAATGTATTTAGGTGTAAATTTGAGGTAAACCATAAAATTACAGAGATCTATGGCACCGGTCAATTCAGTTCGATCAGTCAGTTATGCAAACCATGAAGTTTACAAAGTACAATATAGATTTATGTATCTTTACATTTAGCTCCAGAAACACATTTTCAGTATATTTTTTTCAGCTTATTCCAAATAACAGAGATGTTAAGGAGAATTTGGTGTTAAGACTACTTTCTGTGTGTTCTGTTTCTGTTTTCATTTTCCAATACGACAAATTGAGCGGTAGAACTCAATACCGTACTTTGTCTTACCTCCAAGTAAGACACAAAAGCAATTAAAAATATAATATTTTTATATATAATAATATAACCAATAAGCCTGAATTCATATGAGATAATGATTTTAAAACATTTAAATTTAATTTAGTAAAACGTTTAAATGTATTTTTTTAATATTATATTGATATAGAATTTACCTCCGGTGGAAAGGAAAGATTTATAGGTATCAAAATAATCGGTACTATGACACAAATAAGCCCTCGCCAATGTGTTTTAAGGAATAAGCGTGCCTTTTCCTTACAAGTTAATTGTTCGTCATTACTGTAAAATAAATTAATGAATATTTCATTTTGATTGTTACAAGACATATTTTGAACACAAACTAAAACAATTTTTTCCTCTTTAGGAAAAAATGTTAAAATAATAATTAGAAAATATTCATTTTTGAGAGATTATTTCTCTGCTACACAAAGATGATTGCGTTCTCTATGATCAAGTATGACTATGATTGCCATGTGGTATAACCCACTGCCACTCTGTTCTTATTCAATGTTTAATAATCAAAACTTTGTGCAGTCAAAGTACGTATAACGTACGTAACAGTAAAAGTTCATTTGAACTTTAATATTAAAATTGAATTTTGGAAAACACCAACTATACCACGCAAATAAAGACATGCCTATTAATTAGTCTAAAACTAAATAATATTTAATTTATCAAAGTAAATACACACATATTATCATCAGCTGTCGCAGCAGCTTCATTTTCGTTATCATTCGCCTGGTTTTCATCAGGAGCTTCCATTTTAGATTATTTTTATGTATTAATAACAACTTTTTTAAGTCTTTGTTATTTGCATTGTATATTTTATTTCAGATCAAGCTGGTCATGCCACAGTAAAATATTTTTATTGTTAATAGGTACCAAAAGTATTGTTGTACCACTCGTTATATATAAGAGTAACTATAATACTTGAATTAAACTACTTTAAGTTTGTCCTGCCTCATTTTACTAATTTTGAATCATGTAAAAACATTTATTCATTCAAATAGATATAAAAGCTGCATTAATTTATTCTGCAGATTCACGCTTTATCCCGCAATCTGGATAGTCAGATATAACTTGGTGTCAACATAAGCATGTCATTTTCTTCGTTCCTTTAGTTTGCCACTGTTTTACCAGAGTGGAGAAATGATAGTACCTACAACATATCGCGTTTCCAGTCAGACGTCCCAATGCGCCACGATGGGCACTCATTCATTAGTTTTAAAAATATTTTTTAGTACCACACTTATTTTTTCAATTTAATTTAAAAATACATCAAAAATAATTTCTTTTGCCATTTATATATATACATACACACACACACATATATATATATATATATATATATATATATATATATATGTGAAAAATATAAAACAGGCTCGTCTCCGTTGCATTTCAATAGAATAACTGGCATTGACTAACATCTCGATAACTGGCATTAGCGGACATATTCTAAAAATATGAAAAAAATGTTTCTATTTTTATGTTAAGTCATCGCTTCTTTAAGTTTAAACTATACTCATATATTTCGTCTACTTACAATAAAGACGAAGATTTGTAAGACAAACTTTTTAAAAATAACCTCCCTTTTAAAAATTAAAACTATAAATCAAATTTATTATTTATTTAAATATAACAATATAATATTTTAATTTTTTCCGAAGACAACATTACCTGGCCTTGCACTTACATAGAAAACATAACTATGGCATGTATCTATTCTATAGGTATTAACAAATTAGATAAAATAGCACATGAAGAATAAAATAAACGCGTGTTCATTTCGCCCAATCCGGCATGGTGTTCAATTCAGGCCATACTATAGGGGCATAAAAGTAAACACCCAGCCACGTTATAATTATAGTCGAAATTGTTGGCCCAAAACCAGCTCTTATCTGTAATGAGAAGACTTTATTAGAGGATAATATTTCATGTCGTAAATAATTTTAATATAATTCGGTTTAATTACTATGCAGCCATATATAAAAATAAACAAGAAATTTTTACGTTTTTTTCGTATAGCATTGTGGTCAGAGAGAACCCATTTTGCCACGACAGCCTTCAATTAAATATGTTACAATTAACCCGTCTTGCAACATGGTTTTCGTATCACGCAGTTTAAGTCTCTCGTATAACAATTCTCTCATTTCACGCGTGGAATAAACTTATAATTAAACTATTTTATTCAAATTAACTGAGTTTTAGTTACATAGGTAAAGTTTTTTATTTAAAATGTTCTTAGTTTTATTCAATCAATCTTTTTTAATATTCGATTAAATAGATTAGTCCCCTTTAACGATAAAAGGTAATCGTGATAATTTATACATAAAACGTTAGGCCGGGTTATACAAGGTAATACTCACACAATGCGTTTTACGTGTTAATTTTAATTCAACACAGTTATAGCATACAAAGAATATTACTTACTGAATAAATCTCTTATGAATAGAAAATAATAACCATTTTCCGTGTAGGAATTCTCGCAGCGCTTTGCACGACGAGATTGCCTGGTGTTCCCACGGGCAACATGTAGCAGTACGAAGAGGAGAAACCAGATGCAATTAGATACCACAGAGGGTTTCTGCCAACTTCTATAGCCTAAAAGTTTTTAAAAAGCATTCACTGTAAAATAATAATTTAATACAATAAAAATACTACTTCTGTAAGTATATTATTTCTCGTGAAGTGAAACACGGAAGAGCACCTAGTAAAATTTCTACAGATACGCGTCATATAATCACCCTCATATTTTACTGACAACACGTTACCAGATTTTAAATGTTTTCTTTTTAGCTTCACGCTTTAACCCGCCCAGCAGTGCAGGCAGAGGTATCCTAGTGTCAGGACACTCCGTTCTCTACTTTCCGCTCGAATGAGACATTGCATGTTGAGTGGCGCAATTAAACGCCACGTTTTGTTTTACTAAAACGAGGAAATTATTTAAATACTAGGAAATGATTTGTACGTTGTGGGAAACACACCCACACTGTGCCCACTGTCCCACTGCGTCACTGATAATTTCATTATTTTCTTCTTCGTCTAAACATTTAAAAAGTAAAATATACGTGGTAGTGACAAACAAATCTTACACGGTAATGCACGCGCAATGATATTTTTTACGTAATCAAAGTAAATTGGTTATGATTTCAATAGGAATATTCAAAACTGAGTTGTTTTATATTATTATTACTATATATGGGTAATATAAGCATCATGATAAAAACGGAACCTTCAATAATATATACATATGTGTATATTAAAAGTAACACTTTCTATTTTGCATCTTATAGTAGGAAATGCAAATAAGAGAACTTAGTATAAGTAAACTTAAAAAACAGAGGTTATAATATTGTATTACCAATTGCATGGATATCGGCGCTAAAACGTTGCACACAGCAACATTCGATGTAATATTGGTGACAAAAATTACAAATGCTATAAGAATCAAAAGGATAACGATGTTTGGTAATTCTTTTAAGTTTTGCAAGAATTCCCCTATTTTAAGATTCAATCCTGTCTTTCTAGCTGCATCCGATAAAGCAAATCCACCACCTAAAACGGGTAACTGTTTAAAGGTTGGTCAAGACAATTATATTAGAACATTAATAGAACTATTTATTATCTTATTCTAAGTGTGGGTGAGACGCCGGTTGTGGTGCGGTTGAACGCCTGACTGTAAACGCGATCGGTTGTTGGTTCGATTCCCACTCGAGAATTGATTATATTTAAATTATTTTTATCTCTTCACTCTGGTAAGACAAAGCGTGACATTGAGTTTCGCTACTCAATACACATCTTGAATTTGGCGGAAAACGAAGGAAGTGCGGATACACTAGGTACTTCCTGTCTACCTTTCTATACGGGACAAAAACGTGAAGCTAAAAAAATCTTGAAAATATTGAAATAACATTTTTGTTTATTCGTTTATTGGATGAAAACCTACACCGACGATTGTCTAATCCGATTGTAGAAAAGTTATTTTAAATATAAAATCTAGTAGTGAAATCAAATGCATAACGAAATTAACAACTGTACATAATTATGTTTATGTATAGTTAAATTTACTTTTTAAATTATCTCAACATATGTATGGCAGTTTGGTAGGATTTATCCGTTTAAATATTATTTACAAATCATAGCTTAGTATTTTCAAACACAATGTTCATGCTTTATTCCGCCTAGATAATTTAGTGTCAAAAACTGCTCGCAGTTTCGTTCGGTTATCGCAACCTTATAAGCAAAGAAATTAAAAATAACCATACGTTCGATTTCCGTTAAACTTTTCAAGTAACATGTTTATTTTTCGATATCATTGTATATCGAAAAATAAACATGTTTTAAATATATAATTGTCGTTCAGTATCTCAGATATTCGTTTATAATATATATTATATTATTAATATTTTATGCATTTTAAAATAGGTGAGAATGCAACAATAAGTTAAAGTCAATTGACTCTGGAAAAAAAAAACAAAAAAATAAATTAACACAACAAACGACGAAAACAAACCAAGTAGAAAAGTGAAACTATAAGGTAGTTCCCTTATAAGGGATGTCCAATTAAGGACCGATTCAATTCGCTGTTTCGGTAAATCTTCGTGATCTGAAAATCATCAAAGAATTTAAAATATTTAATATTTATTTTAAAAGAATGTAACGATTACATGACAAAAGGCTTATATAAAATATTAAAATAACATACTTATAATATAATATACGATTGTTTACTTACATTTTGCCTTGCAATTTTTAAAGAATGTCAGTTTTGATGGAAGCAGAAACATCAAGAAAGCAACTAACGAGGCGAGAGCGGAGTCACGAACGCTACAACAAGATCACTAAGTATTAATAATTTTTTTTATTTAAATATTGCACTAAATATTTGTAATATACATACAATTTTTCATCGTTTAATTGAAAATATTCATTGATAATGTCACCCCATCCCTTAAATAATTGGGGCGATCGACAAAAGAATGCCACCATAGCACCACCGAACAAAAATAATACCATCTGTAGAAAAAACAAGAAAATTGATAAAGTTTAATTAACGACAGTCTTAATCCTTCTACAAATATTTAATAGTAAAGAGCCTAAAATGTACTGACGTAATCATAGAATATGTAAAGAAGTTTTTATTTATTAATTAGTGTATCTATACAGCTATAATATAATGAACTATAATTAGAGCATGAAATAATAATAATATTAACACTTTATTGCATACCATATACATAGAAACAACAAAAAAAAGAAAAACAAAACATAGCAAAGTAGAAGGGTGCAGCAAGCGGCCTTATCGTCGCTATGAGCGATCTCTGCCAGGCAACCTTAAGGTGTACGAAAAACCAAATCGAAAGGCGGTGTATCTGCTTTATATATACGTATATGAAAAAATAGTTATAAAAATATACACACATACATAGATACATATAAACATACATACATACATAAAACATACATACATAAAACATACATACATAAATACATACATATATACATGCGCTCCACGACAGCCCCTTCCACACTTAACGTGGATTTTTGTAACATTAGGAGTCTACATTCCAACCTGAATGCTGTTCACCACCATCTTGAGACGGCACGGCCGGCCTTATTATTTCTGATGGAGGCTCAAATTGCCAAACCAAGCGACATAGCCTATCTCCAATACCCCGGCAATAATATATAATAAAAAAGAGTCACGCCGGGGTCGCTGTGTTCGTGAGGGAGGACCTAAGTTTTCGTCGCCTTGCCAATTTTGACCTGTCTACCTGTCTACCATTTGGCTGACGATATGCTGTCCCAGCTACTCTCTGCCGAGGTCATGATACTTGGCGATTTCAACGCGCCCCATGCCAATCAGCTTACATCACGCATTACCGACTACGCAGGGAGGGGCAGCCCTCCCCTCCAGTTTTACTTTACTGTGGCAAATGGACTGTCCCAATGAGTTAATTCGCCTACGCGAGTCCCAGATGTGGACAGCCACAATGCCTCCTTACTGGACTTTCTTGCTAACTTCACATCCAGAAAAGCATCGGGTTAAGATCGTTGCCCCTTTGGGATCTTCTACCACTGCCTCACACGGAGTGTAGTACCTATTAAACGTGGTAGTTGCAGAACACCAGCAACCTATCACGTTTGGCGCTACAAGTCAGCAGATTAGGATGAGATGCGTACCTCTTACTCATCTTATCCCTGGGGGCCGGTTAGCTTTTCTTCTGATGATCCGAGTGACTGTCCCGCTGCTGTTGCCGATGTGATTCTATAGGGTATGGAACTTTACGTCTCTAGCTCTGTGGTGCCAATCGGTGAGAAGTCACGGTCCTGGTTTGGTATGTCTTGCACACAAGCTGCCATTGGCAAGCGCGAAAAAATACCAAATCTGGGCTGAGTCGCTAGTCACTAAGGATCCAAAGGTGAAAACCTTAAAGAGAAAGTATAACCGTGCCTCAAGGTACTTTAAGAGGCAAATTGCTAATGCAAAGTCCGAGCATATCGCTAAAATCAGTGAGAAGCTTGAGAGATACCCGTCCGGAACACGTCAGTTCTGGGCGCTCTCGAAGGCTTCACTTGGAAATTTCAGCCAGTTTTCGCTTCCGCCGTTGCGCACCGAAAATGACACCCTGGTCCACACAGCGAAAGAGAAAGCCGATCTCCTGGGCGCTCTCTTCACCACAAACTCGACTCTGGATGACAGAGGAACTACGCCGCCGACCATTCCGCGGTGCCAGTGCTCGATGCCCGACAATAATTCAGCCAAAAAGCTGTTCAGCGAGCTCTATTCTCGGCGGCTATTTTCTCTGGACATCCACAAGTCGAGTGGGCTGGATGACATTTCTCCCTTAGTGCTCCGTGTATGTGCTCCTGAGTTGTCACCGGTGCTAACACGTTTATTTCGGTACTCTTATTCACTTGGCGTAGTCCCTTCATTCATGGAAAAACGCCCTAATCCACTCGATCCCAAAAAAATGCGATGGTTCCGATTTGACTAACTACAGGCCTATTGCTATCACTTCCCTGCTCTCCAAAGTAATGTAGAGCATATTAAACAGCCAAATCCTGGTATATCTGAAAGATCAAAGGTTGCTCAGCGACCGTCAATATGGCTTCTGTCCTGGTCAGTGTAACGTTTATTTCCCCCCCATAAAGTATATATGAATACTATAATTATAAAATCATGCCTTGGCTCATGATACGTCACGTGATTAGGACCCATATATTGTTGTATTCGTATGTAACTTAAGATCTTTTAGAGATTCTGAGGTATCAGTGTTAAGAAATTTCAATTGCAATAAATAAATTAATATAATTAGCCATCAGAAGGTAATTTCATTTATTATATATTTGCCATCAAAAGGACTCGTATATGAATTTATTTGCCATCAGATAGGGATTTTCATATTTGTAATATTATTCATTAACGTTCCATTGAGATCATCAACGGCTCGTCCGAGGAAAAGCCGAAGGCACGTCTTACCTTACTCCCACTTATAATGAACCACTGTAGGTAATCATAGTAAGAGAAAAGGTAGCCAAAGCGGCCCCACCCCGCCGCTAGCCGTGAATTCCGGCCGACCGTGATTTTTAAAACCTTAGTATTGAACCCTCCGGGATGCAACGCAATGAAACAGTTAACGTATATGATACTTACAATGCCTTTGCAAACAATCAATTATTAGTTACCTGTTCAATAGCTTATTATAAGATAGATTTGTGATGATGATTGGTTTGTGAGACTAATATAAGTCGCGGATTAGTTTATAAGACCAATGTATGTCGTCTATTGGTTTGTGAGACTAATATAAGCCGTGGATTGGTTTGTGAGACCAATACATAATGATGATACGTCAATTGGCCTGCCAGACTAATACTACTCTATTTCGCATATCAGTGCAGACGCACAACCGCTAGGCGGGCGATTGTGTTATATTCACGCACAGCATATACGTAGCAGCCGTTTGTCAAAACCAACAATTAAACTTGGTTAGGTGCCACCGACATCAGATATCAGCCATAGATTCGCCGAACATTGACAGTCGTGTGTCACAATATGCGTTTTATTACTAAACAAGGAACTAGACAAACAGTCGAACACCATTACGTACTACGGCAGTTCTATATAGTATAGCACTCCTCGCAAGGACACCACTATAACATACTACAAAACGCATAAGACATAAAAGCGTCATATAACCATTAATCCCACACCAAGGGTGTAAAACGACATAGAAACAAATTACATCTAAACCCGACGCCATACAAGTATCGTATGCGCAACGTAAGCCAATGTCAGAGAAGATACAAGTCGCACCACCTACATCAGTTATCAATAAGCTATAAAGCTCACTGAACCCCGACAGTTGCGTACCACAAATTATAATAACGTCCGACATCGTACAAACATCGCTGACGCAACTCAAGACAGCAGCAGTCAAGATATAATCATCCAACATCACCATAGCCGTTCACCTAAACCAAGAACATTAGCCTCAGTGATGCCGAGCAATATTGGGTTGCGCCGCAGACATCAGTTATTAGTAAGCTAAAACGCTCAACGAACACCGACGGTCGCGTGTCGCAAATTATATCAACGTCCGACGCCGTACAAACATCGCTCATGCAACGTGATACAGCACCAGACGCGATAATCTAACCAACGTCGCCATAGCAGTTCATATAAGCCAAGAACTTTAGCCTCAGTGATGCTAAGCAACATTGGGTCGCGCCACCGCCATCAGTTATCGGTAAGCTATAGCGCTCACCGAACACCGACGGTCGCGTGTCGCAAGTTATATCAACGTCCAACACCGTACAAGCATCGCGCATGCGACGCGAGACAGCATCAGTCATGATATAACTGACCAACATCTCCGTAGCAGTTCACCTAAGCTAAGTATGTCAGCCTCAGTGACGCTCAGCAACATTAGTTTATGCCGACGACAATGAATATCAGCAAGCCCTAAGCTCGCCGAACATCGAAAGTCAGTCGGCATTGTGAGTATCTATCACATAGATTCTCTATATATATCGCCCCAAATATGTACATTTATATTCTTATTAGAATTTCATTTGTATAAGATCGTGTCAATGTTCGCCATAAAGCCATATATCATATTTATTTTATATGCGGTACGAGTCTTTCAGCTTATCATATATGTTAGTACCTTAGTACATAAGGAGGTTGACTCGACCTCCTCATGCTGCCTCCCTATATATGCCACGCAACTGTTCTGACATTCAGGACAGTGTAACCTGAAATCTCTTTAAACATTAAGTCAGAAACTCTATGGAAGACGGCTCGGCCCGACGACGTACGACATCGCCGACGTCGACGAGCTCGGCCGCCGAGTCGCTTATTACATGCACAACTGCAACTTCTTATATTACACGAATGCAATCTGTTCATTACATAGTATATTAAATATTCTATATATATATATATATATATATATATATATATATCTATATATATATATATATATATATATATATATATATATATATATATATATATATATATATATATAGACTACTGCAACTTCTTTTATTACACGAACGCAATCTGTTCGTTACATACTTTATTAAATATTCTATAATTTTATTATGTATTATTATTTATAGTCTATTATTATTTATATTGTTATGTGCACTTTTAATACTCATATTTGATTTAAATATTGAAACATATTTATTATATTTCAATATGTACATAAGTACATACACATAAGTACATACGTTACATCAATCGTATACGTTACATAAGTACATACGTTACATCAGTCAACCGGTGATCTATTACGTTATTATTTTACGCTTTATAACGATAAAATGAGATTAATGTCTACTGTGGTTAAGAATTACTGGCTAAAAAGTGAGACAGCGTTTGAATGTAAACACGATCAGTTGTGGATTAGATTCTGACTCGAGGGAATGATTATATTTAAATTATCTTCATTTCGCGCTCTGTTGAAACAAAACGCGGTAATAAGTTTTCCAAGTGAACACGTAATGTCTCGACATCTGCAGAAAGTGGAGTACGAAGTGTCTTAATATGAGGTACCTTCTTTATTTAAAAAGAAAAAGATTTTTTTTCTTTTTAAATAAAGAACGAAAATTTCATATAAATTATTTTACCAGTTCCCAAAAAGTTAGTTTGCCTAGGCGAGCATAATCTGCATCGACTGCCTTCTTTGCAGCTTCCATACCTTCAACTGATATTTTAGCTTGTTTAGCTGTTGCACTTTTTGGCCTTAAAAATAAAAATATACTATACAAAAGCAAAAATTAATAATGTAGTACATTTAAAAATTTATTGAAGAGTATTACATTTTCATTAATATATTAAAAAATATTTTAACCAATTTGGACTGAATACCAAAATAAGCTAAATTTATAATATCTTCAGAAAATTTGGCACTATTCTTTAAATACAAGAAATAATAATAAATTTAGATTTACCTGAATATTCCAATATATACTATTAACATGTAGAGAAGCATAAATATATCCAACAATATCATACACGGCACGCCGAATGCAGAAAACTTGGGGAAAGATAGCAGCTCTGGGGCATTAGGATATTGTCTGTAAAGTATAATTGAATTAAGAACATTGTAGGACGCTTTTAGTGAATTAGAAACAAAATTACGTACGTTATAAAAAGCCCTTTAAACACTAAATTGGTAGCTGTTCCAACAAGAGTTCCGATACCACCTAGAATTAAAAAATATACATAAATACATATATAAAAATTATAAAGAAATAAGTAATAAGGCGGCCCTATCGTTTGAAGCGATCATTTTCAGGCACTTTGGAGTTGTATAAATTAATGGAGTTAGATAAACAAATACAAGATATATATATATATATATATATATATATATATATATATATATATATATTTAAAATATACATTCATACATACATGGGTGGTTCTTCAAAATTTGGTTAATACAGTATTTGTAACTTTTACGTAATATTATAAAGTCCGTGCTTTTTGGTCACTCACTTCTATTCTATATATCACAATATTTTTTATTTACGAAAATTTCTTACTCTTACTCTAAATAGCAGTGGCTTATTTCTTACTCCTACTCTAAGCAGCAATAATGTCTAGGAAATCATGTAAGATCTCCAAAATTTAGAAAGTATCTCACTGTTACTCTAATTCTATACAAATACTTTGATTTATCTTGATTTAAATATGTTTGGAACTATATTAAAAACCTGGTCATTGCAATGTATTTTTTAATTAAAACCTGTTTTATTAAATGATTTCAAATCAAAAAGTGTAAGCGTAAAAAAATATGAGTCCCTACTCATTTGAAGAATTCAAAAATACGCGGCCAATCTTATGTTGTCTTTCATAATTTGCTCAACCGAAAGCCACGATGTAAAGCTAGTTGTAGATATAATCAATCGCTATTAATTATATCTACAACTAACTTTTCACCCATTTCATTTTCAGTACGGTCGCTGACTTTGTTACGGAAACACTTGCTTTGCCAGTCAAACTATCAGGCCAGTATCAGTAGTTTCAAAAATAGTTAATTGATAAGTGATGTAATTTCTTATTGTAAATATGATGGTCTGCCTTGGTATTTTGGTCACCTGCAGGTTTTGATGTTTATTTAAAATAATTAATTATGTTTAATTTTGCTTTGATTCACCAGCCCCTACACCGTCAGCTCTAGTCTCGTTGTACAAGAGACTAGAGCCTGACGTCACACCTAGGAATTGACGACTGTCATAACTATACTGTGTGACTCATAGCTTTAATTATAAAATCTGTGAATTTGTTATAGAATTAAGCACTTGGAAAGAAATGTTTACTATCCAAAGTGGAGCTTACATAAAAAAGTCTGAACAGGCAAAGAAACGATTGGAAAAATTAAAAACGACGATGTTTTGCTCCCAGAGTATAGAGAAAAAGAACGATAGAAATATCTACAGAAAAAAGAAAATGTGTCAAAGTCAGGACTCCACGTTAGCACAGAGAGCTCGAAAAAAATGGGTAGCCTACTCTTCAGATTATAGTAAGATTCGTGTAAATATTAATGAATACATAGACCAAAATACGTCACCGTACAAGGAAAATATTCCTGAAGTTTCGGTGGCAATTAATCTTAGACAAGTTGAAGCTAGAAGAAAAAGTATTGTTGAATGGAAAAAAAGAGTTAATTTACGGAAAAGAAAGGACTTACTCATTCATTATTTGAAACATTATTTGAAACTGACTGAAACGTGGGATAATGGAATATACGAAAAAAACTTATACTAATAGATATAATTAAAACTATGGCTAATCAAAAAGCTTGAGCTCAATAGGTTGAGGAGGAGTGTTTGACACGCGTTCGACATACTCCGCGGCGAGTCATGGGACAAGAGATTAGAGGGACAAGCGCCTTTGCACCAGGCTTTCTGGGCGCTGTCGCGAGCCATCCGGTCGGACGGTCTCGCGACTATGCCACCTCTCATTAGGACCGACAACTCCATTGCCGCCGATGACACCGAAAAAGCGGAATGTTTAGCCGGCAGTTTAGAGGCTCAATGTTCCCCCAGCGATCAGCCTTGCGACCCGGACCACCTTACGAGGTAGCAACCTGGGCTTCTTTACCTCCCTGCCGATGAGGTTCAAAATATCATTAAAAACCTGAAAGACAGGAAGGCCCCGGGGCCCGACGGTCTTAATAACAGGACTTTAAAAGCGTTACAGGCCCAGTTCGTGTCCTTTTTAGTAATCATATTTAATTGCCTCCTCAAATCTTGTACCCTCCTAGATCAATGGAAGGAGGCAATAGTCATAGGTATTCCAAAGCCGAACAAGCCGAGGAATCTTCCCAGCAGCTACAGGCCTATCAGCCTGTTGAGCTGCTTAGGTAAAATCTACGAGAGGATAATTCTTATTAGACTCTCCGAAGTGGAAGAGACAAAACGTCTGCTCTTAAATGAGCAATTCGGGTTCCGCAAGGGCCACTCCGCCGTCCACCAAGTGCATCGGCTAGTAGAGCATATAGCCAGACACAACATTAGAAACGGTGCCCGCAGCTCCACTGCGGCCATTATTTTCGATATCGCGAAAGCGTTCGACAAAGTTTCGCATAGCGGCTTAATTTACAAGCTGCGCAACGCCGGCCTCCCAGACCAGTTAATTTGCGTCCTAAAGGACTATCTCTCTAACAGATATTTCCGTTTCAAAGTGGAAGGTACACTCTCCACTCTCCGCTTAATTCGCGCCGGAGTCCCCCAGGGCTCCACGCTCTCTCCTATGATGTATGCGCTGTACACCAGTGACATACCTAGAGTCAACTAGAGCCGATGACACCGCCCTATACACCACTTTCCGCCACTCTTTCGTTATTGACGAGAGACTCCAGGCGGCCGCCGACGCCCTAGGCGATTGGTACCGCAAATGGAGGATCGAGGTCAATCCCGAAAAGAGTGCCGCGGTATAGTTCCCTCGACTTAACTATGAAACGGTCTCTACCGTATACCTATTAAATAAGCCAATTCCATGGCAAAAACAATTTAAATACATCAGAGTCACTCTAGATTCCAAACTATCATTCAGAAAACACATTAGTTCAGCAATTCAACAATTCAGCCCGCTTCTATCTTAACAGATTGCATCCACTGATTTGTAATCACAGTAAAATGTTACTTAGAAATAAGCTGACATTGTATAAAACCTGCATTAGGCCCGTCCTCACATACTCTAGTGTCGCGTTCGCGCACACTGAGCATAAACCACTTTAAATGGTTCAAAACCGATTTTTACGAATCGCATCGGGTTCCCCCTGGTACGTTCGTAACGTAGACCTTCATAAGGACCTCGAACTGGAATCGATTAAAGAGTTCTGCAATGGCTTATCCAAGCGCTACTACGAGCGCGCAGATACTCACGCGAATCTCCTCGTAGTACGGGCGTGTGATTACACCCCGTCCGCGCATCCTAAACTTAGACGCCCGCGTAGCGTCTTATTAGACTCCGATGACTCCATCACGATAGCAAACGACAGAATGTTAGACAGGAAACACTCCACCCACAAGACACACAAACACCGCCGTCGACGGAAACGGCGGCGAAGTCCAGGTTATGTCACGGTCCGTCCGCGTATTGGCGCGGCCGGGTCCAACGGTTAAGGACTGTTAGGCTCCCTTAGAATAGTCTAAATTTCCCCCAGTCGCAACTTCACGCCGCGGCTGGCTTGTTTTTAGAGTAGGGAAAATCCCCCGCCCGCTCGCCGACCACAAGCCGAGGTTCGAGCCCCGCAGGTGGCGCCCTTGAGGTCATCAACTTCCTCTTAAGCAGCCACGTCAGTGCTTGCTAAACTTCGCAGGACTAGAGCGCCCTCTTCCCTCCCCCTTTCGGTGTCGCTGTAAAGACCATTAAGGACAACAGCATGTAACTCCATTGACAGAAAAAAAAATCAAAAAGCAGAATTGGTCAAACAAGCATTATGAAGCGAGATTATTCAAGCTCATCTTTTATATTAAAAGATTAGCACACATCAGAAAAATCAAGTTTAAGTGTACTCTATTAGTGCACCAAGTCTGCGGTTATATTTATAATAAGCTGAATTAACTTTTCTTGAAGTCACTAAGTTCAAAGTTACATCTGTACCACTCTTGGATGTAGTCATTGCTGTCATAACTTAGCGACTTATTTTCACTGATTCCAAAGATAATGTGCTATTGCCAAGCATACACCAGGAAAAATAGTGACAAGAATTTTTTTTCTTTATATTTATGTATATATATATATAATAATTACCTTTATGATTAATCAAAAAGGACTGAATATTACATTCAAATTATAATTTTGTTACTCTAAAAGAATATTTTGCTTTTATATATATATATATATATATATATATATATATATATATATATATATATACATACATATATATATACATATATATATTCACACGTAATGCATACATACTTGAAGTATATGTAATATAAGTAAAATATTTCAAAATACGTTCATTTATATAACATAGTATATTTCCATGAAAAAAAGAAATAAACCTTAATAATCTAATGTAATAACAAACCTATTGTTGCTGAGTAAGTGGCGGTGCAAAAGTAACAGGTCGTAATATCTGATGCCTCTTTCTCCCCATCTTTGTTTATATCATAAATTTTAAGTAATTTTTGCTAAAAACAAATTAATTATTTTAATTTGCAAAGATCAAAAAATATGTTCCAGGTAGAGAAGAAATACTTGAAATATCGATAAGTGAAATTTTACTATTTTTAAAGTGTTGGTTTTTTTTATTATTTGTTTCACGCTTTTTATCCCCCATATTGCTATATGGGGGTAGACAGAAAGTACCTAGTGTCGAGACACTCCGTACTTCACTTTCCACCGAATTCAAGACATTGCATGTTGAGCGGAGAAGCTCAACGCCGCACTTTGTCTTTTACCAGAGCGAGGAAGTGAAAATAATTTAAATATAATCACTCCCCCGAGTAGGGATCGAACCCACAACCGTTTGCGTTTACAGTCATACTGTCCCGCTGCGCCACGACCAGCCTTGAGTGTTATTCCATAATAACTTATTCTATTAATTAGTAATATATTTAATAAAGTAGCGTTCTCTCTTGCAAAACGATAATTTCTTAGAAATCTTTGAGTAGCAGAAATTTGTAAAATCTACAGAGATGCTCACAATATAAATAAGTTGAAACAAACTCAAAACTGATAGTAGAACGCGTAGCTTAGCCGTCAGAGTGCTTGGATGGTTTTCAAGAAGCGCGGATTTGAATTTCGGTACGTGCAAAATTTTTATACGTGTTTTTTTTTAAACATTAAAACGGTTTTTTGACGTTATTAAAATTTTACAAAACTATAGCCGTAGCATATAAATATATATGTATTCTCTTACTTCTTCAAACACTTTGAGTACAGCGAAATTAATGGGCACCATCATAGTTGTAGCCGCAGTATTGGTAATCCACATAGAAACAAAAGTAGTAACGAAACACATTGCTGATAATAATCTGAAATGTTTATATATAAAAATATACATATTAAAAGTAGTTCTTTATAGTGTATAGCAAATTATTCGAATATTAATATTTCAACGAGATTTTTAAAGCTTTTAATTAGTACAATAAATATTTTTTATATGTGGATCAACGCAATTACTAGAGGCAAACAATTATTTTTCATTCGTTGAAATTATTTTTTTGTGTAATTGCTCCAAGTTTTGTTTTCTAGATTCCAAAACAACAATCACTTTTTATTGCACAAATCAACATTAAAGAAACAAACTAAATATTTTCTAACTTGACATGCGAGTATCCAATGTTTCTAATGGCAACATAAGCTAGCCGCTTATGAAGACCCGATTGTTCGACCGAATAAGCCAAAATCAAACTTCCCAGAAACATGAACATCGAATCCTGTAAATGAATTATGTTATTGTATGCGAGAATTTGTCTGGACGTCAAAGATATTCAGAATATTAAAATAATGTCCGATATTAAAAATACTCATTTATATGAAGTTACTCTAGAAAATATTTATATATTTAACTACTTATATAGTATTATTTAAATATACATACTTATACCAGGTACGTATTAATGATTAAAATAAAATATATTTATAAGCAATAAATAATTAAATTTGATTTTTTTTAAATAAATTAGAATATATAATCATAAACTAAACTAACATTGCAAATAATGTTACTCAATAAGGAGCAATCATTTTTTTTTAATATCAGGCTTAATTAATTTTGATAAATTGTCCTGAATGTCCTGTACACGTGCCAAAAATCAACATGTCTTTTATCATTCAACATTGAATCGTAGAATTTCGTACTTATAACTTTCTTTACTGTGGCTGATAATTTTTTATATTTAGGTACTACTTTTTTATAAAACGACATTTATATATATATATATATATATATATATATATATATATATGTGTGTGTGTGTGTGTGTGTGTGTGTGTTTTTAAGTGTCTACATACAGATATGTATGTAAAAGCGTTTTCCATTTATGATTCAAAAAGAAAACTAAATTGATATACACGAAAAATAATAGTAGCTTTATATATAAACAATTTAGTTTACTTTTCGTAACAAAATAACTTATAATTAATAAACTTAAAAATAATTATAAAACTTTGACGACGTCATTGTTTGTTGCACTGCTGTAAAGGTGACATCTTAAATGATCGTGTGTATTAATGACGTCGTTGTCAAGAGTAGGCTTGAACAAAATCTATAAATATTTATAAGGAACTTTAAGTAACATTTCCAATAATAATATAAAAACATAACATATTTTTTTATTATTACATCCTAAGACACGAGTCCAATTCATTCTCAATTATTTGGGTAGCTCGAAGAACGTATCTTATCCTTTACGGAAATATAAGATGGCGGGCTAGTTTCTTTAAAAAATCACCTTGTTATATATTTTCTGTTTGATTTAAGTTATAATTTAAAAATCAGCGTTGTTATCAAATCAGTTCAGAATTGTATAAAATACCACCATAGGTAGTCAGTCGGCTATTTGAGTAATGAGCACATTATTTACCAATCTCATTATTTCATTTTTTGCTAATAGTTTTTATTAATTTTATTAAAAAAACTAAAAAAAATATATCAAAAAAAATAAGAAAAAACAGCCTAATAACTGGCACATATAAGACAACGAACATATTAAAATATATCATATAAATGTTTTAAAAATCGAAATAAGATTCAATACTTACATTTTTAAATTAGCGACACAATTACACCCATCTATTTGTATTTTGTTACTAACGTGAAAGATACTACCAGGATCAATGGTGGGAAGTGTCGGAAAATGGTCGATTTCTAAGATTCGTAGAACAAGAGGGGCCTTTAAGACTACACGTCCATAAATAAGCCATATAATCAAAAATATGTGACAATTACTGATCCGTTTATTGTAAAATAGAATGTTTCTAAGTATTTGGTGTTCTTATTATATTATATATAAAAAAAACTTACATTAACGTACGCCATACACACTTCCACTGTACCTAAGACGCCCGTAATGGGAAAAATAATGATCGGTATAAACGACGTGACCGGCAGCGGTATCACCTCCGTCACCCAGAACACGGCCATTATTACAAGACAGTAACCTGTCCATTGATACGTCTAAAATGTATATATCAAGTTACAAAATTATTTTTACTACTTTAACATTTTAAAATTGTTATTCTACACTTATGATTAGACAATTTAAAAAAATAACTTATTTAAATTTGATTGCAGCTGTATTTGAACCCGCGCCACTTGAAAATTCTCTTATCCAAAAACTACTTAAAGAATTTGGATAAAACTTTACTTAACACCTTCAAAATATAATTAAAGTAATTAAGGTTATCGTGGTGGAAAATATTTAACTGTAAACGTCAGAGTTACAGGTTTGATTGCTACTTGGAGAAATGATTATATTTATTACTCTACTCTAATAAGAAAAGCATTTATTTCTGAGTTTTACTACTTAATGTTTGAAATATTTTCAGTGAATGTGTCTTTTTCCTTGCCCTTGTCTAAAATCTTCTGTCGAAATAAAGCGGAAAAACGAAATAGTACAAGGCAACCAACCTGTGGTGGAAACGGAATCAACACAACGATAGCCAACAAAGGAACAAGCACGCAAACGAATCCTCTCCAATGCACTGCAAGTACAATTCTTATTTTATCCCTTTTACGCAAAGGTGGGTCTTCTTTTTTTCTGAAAAAAAAAAATATACAATAATTTAACATATAAGTTTATTAAATTTATTCAAATTGATGAGTATTATAAAACGTTGAAATAAAATTGACACTAATAATGTTATTTTGCTATGACTCGAATTCAGTGGAAAGCGAAGTACGGTCTTGACATTGGGTTCTTTATGTATACTCTGCTATACAGGTTAAAAGCATGAAGCCAAAAAAACTTTTCTAATATAACCGAGTCAAATGTAAAGTTTCTTTGGAATGACTGTAAATTACGAGCCTAATTAATAAAGTTGTAGTACTTTAGTAATAGCGGGATGAGTATGTAAATGTTATTATATAAGAAAACTAAAACAAAGTTATATAGAAGATCTTAGTATTTACAGCTTACCTGAACATTTTAGATATAATAAATAAAAATTTACACCGACGTTTACACAAAATTAGTTTAAAAATTAGAGATGACGTTAATGTTTTTCAAAGCTAATTGACAGATTTTACGAAGAAGATTTTAAATATAGAAAATAATTAGCAAATTGTATTAGAAACTGTTTTTAGAGCTACATTTATTTAATTCTTTATTTATTTATTAGTTTCAATTTAAATTAAGAAGACAATAAAAATATTTCCTAATTCAAATATATTTATGAAATAGTTGTTACTCCGCGTAATAATTAAGATCTCGGGATCTTTATTTTGTTATTCTAATTTAAAAGTAAGTTACTCTTGATTACATCTTCTTCTTTCATCTCTGTTCAACCACTTCAGAGGTTAGCCGGTATATTTAATGTAAAAAAATGTCATTTTAGTATATGTACTGCGTAGACATACACATGAATTTAGTAAAAAGTAGTTACTATAATATATATAGTATAATTTATAGATTTTTCTTCATAGCCCATCAAAATTATATTATATCAATTTTTTTAGTGAGTAACAATCAAAACCATTACAACTATAAGACAAAAATACTCATATTTATTTGAAAGGCATGAATTAGGTTTCGATTCAAGCCACTACTTATCCAGCTATAGTCTGGCATACACATAATTATTATTTGTAGTACATAAATTGGTAGATTCAATGGCGACATTTCGTCTAAGTAAACCAGTAAAATATTTGTTATTTAATTCAGCTTTATCACTTAAACGTATATTATATTAATAGATTATTTTATATTGTAGAACATGTATGTTTTAAATATTTGAACTTTTACTTCAAGTAATTATTTTTGTTGACTTTAACTTGTAAGCTCGTAGAACTTTGAAATATTCTAGACCGCACAACGTATGGGCGGAGTGAATGAAACAGAAACACTCGCATGCCGTAGTTCGATTAAAATAGAGCAAGACGCAAGAAATTGGTGTGGGATTTGTGGATGTAACCCGGTAACAGACGCGCGCAGTACCGAACATATTTGTATAGCCAGCCACGTGGTATAATTTCCCGCCTGAGAACAGTTCGCGTTAGTTGGGCGCATCAACCGCCCTGAACACACGTTGTTATTGTGCGTTCCCTGAAAACAATTTTCAGCTGAAACTTTAATGTGACAATATTTAAATATGTAACAGTGTTTAGTCGTGTTGTTAATTTAGTATTATATTTAGAAAATGCCCAGGATATATAGAAAGTGAAATCAGTGTTATTATATACCGGCGCTCGGAGATCAACAGGTCAGGTTCTCGTATTATTGTCCTAATGCTTTTAAATTTCTAATTTGATGTTGTTTGTTCGAACATCGTTTATCAGACGTGAGTCTAATAGCTGTAATTGTATTATTCATAACACGTCAATGTTTTTATTTATATTCTACTTCATCAGCAGTTTGTTCCTTTAAATTGTACTGTTTATTATGAGATAACGTTGTTGATGCCAACGTGGCTCAGTAGAGACGTCTCTGTTAGAAGGCAAAAATTCAAAGTTCAAATTTAATTTTAGTTAGTATATAGCGGATTTCTGAGTAATTTAGATAAAAGTCTAGTATAGCTCATATTGGAGTGATATTTTTACTGAATTTATTTTGCTATACATTACTTATATAGGTATGACTTTAAAATATATTTATAAATGTAAAAAACAAGTATTTTAATAATATTAATAATATAATGTGTCCTCTAAGCAAAATTTAGTACTAGGTGAAAGATTTTAGTTCCCAATTAGTAATTTTATTAAATAAAATTAAGACGGGTATATAAGTTACAAAAGTATAAAAAATAAAAGAAGTCGATAGATATTTTTCAACTTATGAAAGTTATTCTTAATAGAATGTTGCTTCCACAGTAATTACTATTGCTGCGATAGTAAAAAATATCCATTCTAAATGCGTTAAATTAAAAAATTAATATATTTTTTATAAACCACGCTTTACGCTTTATTCCGTATAGTAGTGTCTTCCCCAAGTAAAAATCAAACCCACAACCAATCACGTTTACCCTCAGATGTTGTACCGTAGCACTACGATTGCCCTATTTAAAAAAAATATATTTTATAAATTAAAAAAGAACAATAACTTTAAAGTCAATGTACTTGAAATGGAGTTCGTGAAACTCTACATACATATTGATTTACACATTGTTCAACGCAAAGAATTTTCAGATGAACAAATATAGAACAATTAACTTAAAAATAACATTTATGGATTTAAATTTCATTCTTAGAAATATTTACTTTTATCTATACAAATTAAATTCTCAAGCAAAAGAAAAATTTCAAACGAAACTTTAAATAGATTAATCGCGTATTGTTTAATATCAGAAATTACATTTTTAAAAACCGAAGAATCGAATACTACAATAGTCCGTGGTCACAGGTAGACTCACTAAAGTGATCGAAACATCGGGTTTTCATAAATGTATTTTCGAATATCACGCTTAAAATAATTTCATTTAAAATCTATAAAAATAGCGAAAACCAAAGATTTAATTTGTAAGATTTCATCACGTGGAGTCTATACAACTCAATAATTTAGACTCATCTAGTTATTTCTAAGTATCATATAAATTAAATTAAATGATCCAAAGAAACTGCCAGTAATAAGCATTTTATAAACAAATAAATACATATAGTTTTATAACAAAATAGTTATTCCATCAAATTATTCGTGATTTTTTAAAATATATTATAGTAAGCGTTTCACTAACTTACTCTAGGTTTATCTAAAAGAACTTGTCACTTTATTAACAATACATAAGACTACAACTTTGTCCTTATTAAGCCTGATAGGGTAGTTAGGTAAGTCATAATTGCCTATCCGCATCTTGCTGTAGGGTGTTTGATGCAGTATAATTACTACCGTCCCCCGAGGCTCGGGGGTTTACTTTCATAAAGATAAATAGACAGTATGTGTATATAATATATAATTAAAAAAATCTACTCAAACTTTTATTATTTGATTATATAGAAAAGCATTATAAAGCTTAAAAGAATTTTAAATAGTATTTGTTAAATAAAGGTTTAAAATAATATCTATTCCGTAATACACATGACTATCGAGTCAAGTAAGTAGTACATATATCGATATGTATATAGTATTTTAAAACACAGTCAGTTAAATTTTAACTCTTTTATATTTAATAATTTAAAATGTTATTATTATAAATTAACTTACGAGTGGGATAAAAAATATTTTTAGAAAACTTAAAAGAGAAGAGGCGCTGGTTCAAATCCCGCCTTGTAGAAATCTAAACGTATAAGCATTCTAAAATATTTATACGTTAACTTAAATGTGATTTTTTTTCTCTTCGTGAGGAAACTCCTTTACGAGTACCCGCCCGCAAGGGGACTCGGATGAGTTATGTGGGACTCTTAAGCCGGAAGATGGATGCCGGCCGAATCATTTCCAATCGCCACTAACCGAGGCCATAGGCACTACTCCAATGTTCTGCGAACCCCGGCGGCGGGAACCTGCAAGGCACGTCATGGAGTCAAGGGTAACGGACACACTCGACTGCCTGCTCAGAAAAGCACGACCTCTCATCACCGAGCATGGCCCTTATCACAGCCGGTAATGTGAGGTCTTCCTCTATAATGTCACACAACACGCGCCGTTGAGACTCCTAAGCAAGGACACATGACGCCTTGGTAGACATTGGCGGAAGACTGACAACTGCCTCACAGTTGAGGCAGTTGTCCTCCGGTCCGCAGATGGTGTTGCCGCCGTGACTTCCACTTTTACAATGCAGCAATCCGCCCTTCTTCTTGTGTTGCTAGCTCTACCGGGTCCACAGATGCTAACAATCGACGTCGACTATAAGCCGAAGCCAGAGCAATCGCATCCAAATCCCACGGTATGACTCCAGCTAGCAAGCACGCCGCCTTACCGGAGATGGTCCAATAATACAGGGTGTATTACCCGGATGGCCATCACCCTCTGCACACGCCGCAGCTGCGTGATATTATGACAATCCAGAGCATCCGCCCATACGGGGGCACTGCACTATGATTGCCTTAAATTAATATATTATGTTACGATGGAGTTCTTAACTTACTTATCCTTATACAATTCAAAGTGCATACAAGTTAAGTAATGCTTTAAAAATATGATATTTGATCCTTGATCTTGTAACTTTGGTATTAAATCTTTTTAAAATTACGCGTTCAAAGTTGGATTGCGAAAGTTAGGCGGACCGCATGTAAGTTCTTAGGAGCCAAGGTTTAATTTTTAATAATATATTAAGACAGAATTTTTAATATTATATTAAGATATTATTTCAGAAAATGTCTAATTAAATTTAGTTAAAATAGTTTTAATAAGGGATTTTTTTATATATTTATTTTTTATAGATCTACTATCCGACCGACCGAACACCGAGTCTTAAATTTGACTGTTAGTTACAATCTATATAAAGAAGAATGCTAATATTTTAAAAAATACATTAAGTATATAAAATAATTTGTAAAACACACTACCTATGATTTTGAGATATTCGTGTAGCGTTATTAACGCGTCAACTGGACTTCTACTTAACGAGTATAATAAATAGGTTTACCTATACTAAGAAAGTAACTTGTAAATATGACCTTATTTATTTATCGCCAGTAAACAATGCAAGTATCTTGATTGATGATACAAGTTACAAAATACGTCTCATGTAGTATCTGATAAAACTTTCAGGAAAAACTTGTTGTCTTTAGAAAGCTTTTCTTGTTTAGAGATAAGATTTATATTATAAAAATCAGTGTATAGAAACGTTGGCAATGTCATAATATATAAATAAAGCAAATCACATGAAATGTATAAAACAAAAAAAATATTTTTCGTAGAACGACATCGTCTTTAAAAACATTTAAAACATTTAATTAAAAGGAAAATGTCAGGGACAGATTAATTGGAAGCTCTAATACATATATTTTATATATATATATATATATATATATATATATATATATATATATATATATATATATTTGGGTTCGATCCCCACTGGTAGTGCTCATATTAAAATTATTTTCACTTCTTCATTATGGCAACAGACAAAGTGCGGCGTTTAGTTCCACCACTCAATACGCAATGTCTCGAATTCGGTGGAAAGCGAAGTACGGAGTGTCTTGACACGGGTTAGGTAGGTTAGGTACTTTCTGTCTACCCTGCTATGCAGGATAAAAGCGACATAGAAATATATATATATATATATATATATATATATATATATATATATATATATTATAGCTTCCAATTGGTTGTGTATACGCCTTAGCAAACTCACGTATAAAAGTTAAGTAACAATGAAAATAAAATTATTTCTAATATGAATGGTAAAACATTACTTAGTTTTAACATTATTTTATCATTATTTCATGATCAAATTATTCAATACATAAAATTAGTACGTATGGAAAACTCTAGCAAATAAATTTATGATTTAAATCAAAATCTAAAAATCAAAATATTCTTTGAACAAATATGCTATCAAAAGCACTTTCAAGTGTGAGTTTTGAGAAAAGCTGCTGTGACTCCGAACTCCTGTGAAGCGTTCGAAACGTCGGATATTCAAAAAAATATTTTTGAATGTCAAGATATACGCAATAAACAAACAGTTTCATTGCAAATGTGTAAAAATCGCAAAGACAAAATCTTAAATTTTGTTAAAATTAGTTATGTTTAAATATTAATTTTATAAATAACAAAACTTGAAAAATTATAAGGTCGAAAAATTATTAAAATCGAGCACATTTTATGATTACATATCAGTAGTTAGTAGTTATGGCAGTTTATTATTCACACAAGTCAATGTGGTCTGTGTATATCCATGTCGTACGGAAACCGCATACATGACTTCCGGTTAAGCCAGGCATAACGCCAGTCACTAGACTGAACATGTAATAGACCTAACTAAGGTCAAATTTGGCTATTGAAGATTTAAAAAAATAGCTGTTTTAATAAATTACGATATACATCGACGTTTATTTTTGCATATGCAATTTGAATAACTATAATTAATTAAATATTTAAAACATGGAAATCTTTAGTTTTCAAATAATTGTCTATATTCAATATTTATGTTTACGTCTTGATGCAAGTAAGATAGTTTAGTAAGTAGGCACTAACAATATAATTTTAGCGCTTGTAAAATTTTAACTATAAGTTTGTTGTCAACTGTCAGATACTCCTACCATAATTAGCGGATTGCTCTATGAAATTATCTAATTATTTACATATTAATAATAAGTAATTTAATATTACTTACACCTTGCCTTTAGCGACATGTAAGTAACTTACTATGAAATTTTTGATGTCAGAATCATGATAACAGCTATATTTATTTATTAATTTAACGACACCGTAGTGCAGTAATACAACATCTGACTGTATGCTCGATTGGTTACGTATTTGAAATCCAAACGGAGGAAAGATTATATTTATAGTTTATGTTCATCTCCCCGCCCTGGTCTTACCAAAGCGCGGTGCTGAGGTCTCCCAGCACCCTATACCTCAATTTCATGGGGAAAGCATTCTACGGAGTAAGGTACTCCGTAGACTACTGACACTGCTTTGTCTCAGACTACTATACTATATGGGATAAAAGTGCTTTTTTTCATAATTTAACGTACTTATTACTCACGACAAAAAATATAATTCTGTATTTCTTCCCTATATAATTGTGCCAAATTTAATGGTTCCTTCGTCCGTGTATTTTTTATAAAAAGTTGTACAACATTTTTCTTGTAACCAGATATCAAAATTTTCTTTCAATTCACTTTACTTACTAAAATATTTTAATTTAGAGTAATCCATTAATATCGAATATGCACTTACTTGCATTTTGCTTTTGCTTAAATGGTATTGCATTGCTTTACAAAATTATTTTTTGAAACGAATAAGTTGTAGCTTGGTTTGCTTTAACCTTTTACATTAATCGTTTCTATTTTTAATATCTGTATTATTAATTGTAAAATTTTAATTTTATTTTTTTTCTTATTCTTAGGAAGTTTGAAAAATACTCTTAGTGCTACTAGACTATACACCCAAAGGGACCTAATCCCCCTACCTGTAAAATGGGTAACGGAGTATGTATAAAATTATACTCACATAAAGTATATTTTAATATAATAATAACGATAACGTCCCTTTCTTATATATATTCTCTTTCTTATATAAGATGAAGTGCGGTATAAGATATTAGTGTAGGCGAAAGTAGTTGACTTTTTTGTACCTTTCTATCTAGAAATAGAACAATATATTTAATTTAGTTCATTAGTCACTCATATATATATATATATATATATATATATATATATATATATATATATATATATATTAAAATAATTATAACTTTTAAAAATAAAGTAAATTTTTCTATAAACATGTAAAATCATATAACAAGCCTTATTTTAATGGAAACCATTACCCAACTCACGACGTGGCAACTTAAAAACAAATGATAGGCCCATCTCGTCAAATTGTTCGACATTTTGTAAATATTCTTAGAACTCCTAAATCTTTCATTAGCTTGTGTTGCATGCTTTAGTGTTTACGTTACAAATTTTGGACGAGTGCCCTAAACCATACCGTTGACTAAAGACAATATAGATACTAAAGAATAGCACTTTGTTATTTATTTATAAAGAAAGAAAAGCAGTTTCATGCTTTATGGTATATAATAGGGTAGTAAGAGGCAACCTAGTGTCAAGACACACAGAAATTCGAAACATTGGGTGTTAAATGGCCAACTCAATGTCAAGCTTTATGTTACTAGAGCGGAGAAATAGAAATAAATTTCAAATATGATAATTTCATCGAGTGAGAATCAAACCAAAAACTATTTATAAATAATTCTCTTTATAAATAATTCTATTTAATAAAAAAATTCTTTCCATTTTCATATTTTTTATAACATTTCCGTATTTTCAGCATTTCCTTTCAATAAAAACTATATTGAGTAAGCTATATACTTACTCAATATAGTTTTTATACCATGTTATAACACTGTATAAAAACAATATACCGTATTATAACACGGTAATCAGAAATATTTTTATATAATAAAGCTTTTTTCAAATTACCAATGACATTCCATGATTCCAACAAACATAATAGTAATAAAATAATCCAATCCCAAAGCATAATAGTAATAAAATAATCAATGTCAGAGGTGTCTTAGTAATCTATTTTTAAAATTAATCAAATTACTCTCACAATGCTTTTTTACTTAACATTCAGTAAAACTGAAAATACTATTTCATAGTGTGAAAGTATAATGCAAGTTACATTTTGATAAAATAAGTATGCCAAATAAAACATATTTTTGAAAAAAGAACCAGATCTTATTTATAGAATATAGGTGAATCCATACATGTTAGAAATTAAACATAATTTATAAATTATTCAAGTCACATATCCATAATGCCAGTATTTCAATTTGCGTTCGCGCTGAAAAATAATATTCATCTGCCAAGCGCACTGATTCATAAAAATACATTATAAGTCAATTAGTGGTCATTTCCTTCATAATATCACATTTAATATTAATGTGTTACGAACGCGAATAAGAAAATCAGAAACGTTGCCAATTCTCACAGTTAGACAGCCAATATCATCAATTAAATTTAGTCTAAATCGTTATAATTTATAAAATGTCGTAGCGGGATTGTAAACATGATAGATTCAACTAGTTAGAATATGTTTGTAGATTTATAATATTTTGCTTCTGTTTTCAGTAGACCTGATTTTGAATCCTGCTTGATTCAATTTTTTATAAGTTTTATAAGGATGTTTTCTAATTCTAAGTGTGGATTAAGTCTTCAAAAATAGTAAAATATTAAAATTCATTATTTATTAATAGCCAGAGATTTATCGGTATATTTATCTAATATAATTACATATACCTAAAAACTTGGTTCCTTTTCATCCTTATCTAGCAGACTAAAGATGTATTGATTTTACGCACAATAATATAATTATTATATTTTATTAGAACTTTTTGTGGCCGGTCGTTGCGCAGTGTATTTTCATTTCCTCGCTCTGGTAAGAACAATGGTGTTGAGTTCCGCCACTCAATACACGAAATTGGCGGAGAGCGAAGTATGGAGTTTCTTGAGAATAGTTATTTTCTGTCTACCCTGCTATGCGGTATAAAAGCGTGAAGCTACAAAAATATATATTTTACTACAATTTATAACTTGGTGATTATTATAAAATTTAGTGATGTTTACACACTTGTAATAATTTCACATTCACCTTTCAATACTCGTATATAACGTAATAAAATTAAACTATTTATTGTACATTTAGTAACGTATTAATAAATCTGTAATCGAACGTCTTCAATGTAAACGGTCTATGAGATATGATAGGTTATTTCTAGCAATATACAAGAAGCACATTTAAAATAACACTCATTTATTATAAGAAAACTTTAAAATAATAACAAATATTATTACAATACACATAATAGTTTACTCTGAGATCGGTTTTCTTTTACAAAATTTATATTTATATAATTTAATTTGCTTTATAGTCTTAGGCGGAAAATTTAAATACATAAAAGTATGGAGCTTAATTGACATTTAAAATAAAATTGCCAGAATATTTATATAAATATCATTACATTTAATATATATATAGCCTTTTATTAATCAAATTATCGAAGCACTGTCTTCACTATTGAGAGTTATCTTATAAAAACTAAACTTCTTTTTCTAAAATAAGTAAACAGTGTATTAAGAGAGAATCAGACTCTGCGGTCTCTAATTCTCATAGGAGTTCGACTAGTTCGAAGCTAAATAATTTATACGTCCAATAATTTTTCCGAGTGAAAACTGAAATTTTCTAGGCTTAATTAATTTAATTTACTTAAAACATGTTTACAAGCAGACGCTCACCCACTGCACCACGATGTTGTCTATATAGTTAATATTTTGAATTAAATAAAACGTACATCTTATATTGTCCTTATAATAATACGATTTTGATCTTAATATGATATTGAAAAGAATCTGCTACCTGCTACCTTCAAATGAATATGATCCCAGTTACTTCTTCACTAAGAACAAACATACGTACAAAATAATTTATTTTTGAAAAAACGTATAAAAATTTGAACGCAGCGGGATTCGAACCCACGCCTCTTCGCGCGGGTTCGAATCCCGCTGCGTTCAAATTTTTATACGTTTTTTCAAAAATGTTTCCTAATCCTAAAGTGTGGAAAAACACTTTAAAAATAGTAAATATTAAAATAATTTATAATTATAAGATAACACCACATGTTTATTACAAAATAATCCAAACTTAAGGTAAATATTTACTTCGCCTTGATAGCTTAAAATCTGTCACACTTTTATTAATATTACTTACGTATAAGCCTACAATTGAAGCATATCAGTTTATATTTGAGGATGGATGCGATAACACAAAAATAGTAGCGACTGTTATCAGCTGTTATATCAGCTGATTCAGCTAGCAATGGTGAAATACCTTTGTAGCATGGTTATTAATCATTTTGAACATTGATTTTCTATTAAAATACAAAAATCGTATGATATGCTTTTTTAATACTGAGGTTTAAATGTTAAAACCAAGAAATTTTTCATTTTTAAAGATTATTGGCACATGAAGAACAATGCGCCTCAGAAATTTTGTCATAGCGCGATGACAACATATAGCTTAATTAGCAGCTAGAGCGCCTCGAAACACTAATTAAAATATTATTATTTTGTAAGACATAATTTGAATGGTTTTGGTGCAGGATTTTTATAAAAACGTGTAATAAATAAAATACAGATAAAATCTGTTTTAGCTCATGTTACGAATTTCAAATTACGTACTGAAACTTATTAACCTATTACTTATAAATATTTGAAAATACCCATTTATATTTACAATTTAGTACTTAAAATATTTAGTGATATTTAGAAATTTAGTATAAATACCTTACAAAATATATTTCAATGTTTATACTGTAATAATATGAACGTAGATATAACAAATAATATACGAATGAATTGTCACGTCCATAAACACGTCATGGTATGAGAGAGAAATACCCATGAGATGAACAAATAAGATTAACGATGTGAATCCGTCGGCTAATGACATCTTACGTATTTGAGTGGACTATCTGAGCTCAGTTTCCAAATGTGTTGTTGTACGAAAATAGAACAGACGGACATTGTAATGTGTAAAATGTAAAATGCGTGTAATTTAGGTTAATGCAGAGTCAAATTTGTTGCAATTATTGCACGTTCCTTATGTACACTTATATATTATTAAGTACTATATTTAAATGTTTTCCTATGTACTTTTTAGATTTTGAAGTGAAACTTTTACTTTATCGACGTATAGTAGAAATTTTATAGCAATGAAAAAATATTGTAACGTTTTTTCTGTGAAACACCATCTTTATTTCTAAGTCACGTTTTCCGTTACGCGAATAATTTATTTGTAAAGCTGCGCTCATAATGATCAAAATCCTATGTAAATATCCGTTACGTTTGCTTTTTTTGCTTAAACTTTATTTAATTTAGCTTTATTTAACCAATAAATGTAAAGTCGTGAATATTGGATATTTGTTTTAAAAATGATTTCATGAAGAAGCTTCAATTCTTATATGTTTACACTATTTCACATTTTTTTTTCTATATGACTTTGCATGTACGCAAGGAAATCAGTTTCGAGACCTAGACGATTTTGTCTTGGATAAGGGAGATAGTATTCAAGCTCATAGTGTTTAACCATTCTGTGCAATCAATTACTTACTAACTTCGCCACGTTTGCATCGATATATATATATATATATATATATATATATATATATATATATATATATATATATATATATATATATTTCTTTTTCTCAATAAATGCTACGCGAAATTCACTACGCGAATCGAAGTTTACGAGTCCGTTTGTCTATACCAAATTATTGTGACCGTTCAATTTTATTCGTATAGTTATTTTCGTTCGCAGCCTAGGCTCGTTCTAGTGCGAACATTGTATTTACGGATCAATTAAATTATAAATACATTGGCTTTAATAGAAGGATGTAGGTATGTTTAAAGAAAACGTATGTTTAAAGATATCAACAGGTAGAATTGACAAATGACTTTGATTGATTCATTCAGTCATTATTCATCGTTAGATATATTGGTAATATATCTAACGATGTCCAAATTATACGTACGGCAAGTAATTCAGACTTATTTTTGGAAAATAAATGGAATATTAAACTAGTGTACTTTAATCAATTTACATACGAATTTAGATAGTATTTATACTACGGCTATTTACTTTATTGAAAGACATATATGAGATAATGAAGCCAGTCATGACACAGTGGTACAGTGTCTAACTATAAGCACGTCCATTTGTAGGTGTGATTCCCACTTGGGGCATGATTATATTTAAATTATTTTCATTTTGTTGCTCTGGTAAGATAAAACGCATTAAGTTCCTCTACTTTATTTTAGCGTCAAGCTTTTATCCTATATAGCAGGATCGACAGAAAGTACATAGTATCAAGACACTCCATACTTTGCTTTCCACCGAATTCGAGACATTGCAGGTTGAGTGATGGAACGCTTCCCTTTGTCTTTTACCAGAGCGAGGAAGTGAAAATAATTTAAATATAATCACCTCAAGTGGGATCGAACCCACAACCGATCGCGTTTACAGTCAGATGCTGTCCGAACGGCCCCCTTCTGTAGGATAAGGCGCGGCGTTGAGTTCCGTCAGCCAATGCAGCCAATAAGCAATGCTTAAATTCAGATGGAAGACGGAGAACGTGTTAATATTACGTTTATGATACCACTTTTAAAAGAAGTGACATTAAGCGTGTATGGAAACATTTAATTCCAAATGTACATCACAAAATTTTTTACGACAAACAATAAAATTTCCATTTCTCGGAAAACAGAAAAACAAGAACGTAACAAATAAAATAAGACGAGACCCCAAAATATGCCATTAATATAATTCCACATAATAAAGAATACAGTTTTACCTAAGGTTTTAATAAAATAGTTTTTTTTAAAATAGATGTCATACTATTTAATATCATATTAATATGAAAAGCGATGACATATTATGAAGTGTTGAAAAAATTATATAATGACATTATTTGGGGGTTAGTCATATTATAAAAATATTATTTATAAGTTATTTTGACTAATACTTTTAATACAGATTTATATTTAGATTAAAGTTTTATAACTTGCAAAAAAATTCTAATGAAAAGTTAAAGTCAGGATAAAAGGGCTATTCAAATAATCAAATACGGATTAAGCTTCAAAAATATTTGGGTAGATCACGATTTCTTTCTACAAATCTTTTCCCTCGGCATTATAAAGACTGTATTGAAGAGAGTGGAATGCTTAATATTGAAGTACGTCTTGTGTAAATATTGCGTGACGTCACCGGAGACGTCCTCCGGCGTCTCGACGCCTGAGCACTGAAGGGGTGGGTGAATAAATAAATATAATTATAAATGACAAACAGTCGACGAATGTCAATTAAGTCTATGATATTATTGGACTAGCTGTTATTGTGAAAGATAAAGCTGAAAAAAAGACATTAAGCAAAGTTTTAATTGTTTAGATTAAAGGAACTTGTAAAGTCACTTGATTGACAGTCTAAAATTTAGATTTTTTTAATAATTTTTGAAGAACTCTAAAAGAAACTACACGCCTAATAAATAGCCAAAAAAACAAACAGCTTTATGTTTTTTTTTATATAAAATAGACGAGTTAGTTAGTTATTTCGTATAGTTGAATTTTATATTACTTTAATTAAACATTAATTTCAGGTATGTTTGCCATGACATACTAAAATAAACAGACCGTATAAAGGTTGAGCACAGTAGTAGTGTCTTTGTGTACGCCAACAGGAATACAGACGCCTGTTATCTGAGGTACCAAGTAAATAACATGATGGATGGTATTTAGCCCAAAATTAATTGTATGTTATACTCATGTACACTAGTGTATTTTGATATTACTGTGGCTATAATTATATTTTCACAATAAGAACAAGCTAAAGAATGTTTGATGGTTCTTATTTTAAGTATATTACTAAATCAAGTAATCACTACTAATTCACTTTGTTTATATCATTACACAAATCTAATTTATTTCATACATTTTAAATGAAACTATTTTAACCGGATTAATCGCGTATATTTTGGTATTCGAAAATACACTTTGGAAACGTCAGGTGTCCAAAATGTATTATACCAAAATATACGCGATTAATCCGGTTAAAATAGTTTCATTTAAAATGTATAAAAATCGCGAAAATCAAAGATCTTATTATTTCTTACATTTTATGTATGTATGTATGTATATATTAAATGTGATTATCTCGTGCCTATTACGAAAATATTGGATATCTGTAGCTTTCTTTATAAAATCTGTACTTAATAGTTTTCAGTTTAATTTCTACTTAGGGGAATGATTATATTTAAAATTTATTTTCATTTTTCTGCTCTTGTAAGACAAAGCGAATTGTCGAGTTCGCCACTTAAAACGCAATGTCCCCATTTCAGGAGTAAAGAGTCAATAAAGAGTCTTGACACTAGGTTGTCTCTCACTATCTAGCTTACTTAAAGTTAACTATAAATATGATTTGTCATATCGTACATCCCATAATCGTACATTCACATTATTGTCGCGAAAATTGATGTAAAGTTTTTACTTCACGTATTAATATACTCTTTTATAGTGACTACTGTACCTTGATGTAATATCTGAATTTAGCGAAGTAGGCAGATACAACTGTATTTTAGATCGATCCTCCGCTTATTTTAGAAACATGGTCTGTAACTGTCAGATTTAAACGAGAAAAGGCTTTTTATTATTTTTATTTAAAATGATTATATATACACTCATTAAACGCATAAAAACAAACAAGTATCTTTTTTATGAAAATCAACATTTTTAATATATTTAAAAATTAATGAAATAAACGCATACAGAATTTTATTAACGGAAAAAATGCTATTAAATATAATCGCATCGTAACCAACATTCTATTTTACAGGCGTGCTTTGTTTATATACGTAGCGTGTTCGTCACTTTACTGTTTCCTGTGTTCTTGGAAATTCAATTTACAAGTATTGCGTAGTTTTTAATTATGGATTGCAGATGTTATATATTATTATATCAGTATTAATAATTTCAAATTAAAACTATAATATAATATACATTATTAAGTAAATGTAGACTTTATCGAGCCCGTTTTACGAAAATTATACAGACAAAAGAGTATATATTAAATTATAAAAATAGATCCGTAAAGAATTCAGGACAGTATGCGAGGTAATTAAGAAACAGATGGTGGTAGATTGATAAAAATATTTTTTGTATCAACTGACATACCAATGCCACCTCATCAGTGACCGCGAACTACTGTAGTGTTCGAAGCGTCGGGTTTACAAGAGAATGTTTCTTTTTCGAATACCAAAATATTGCTTATATTAATTGATTTAAAATAATTTAATTTAAAATAATAAAATAAATATTACATATATTATGTTCTACAAATACTATTAACGGCACACGTAACATATACGTTGATAAGGCAACGCATATTTTACGCGTCGACAAAGCTTGTAGAATTATATTAATATAATCTAAATATACATATTTAATGTTTTTAGTTTTAAAGCTTATTACTAGAGCACTAAAACATGAGTCTTATGTTTAATGAATAATAAACGTTAAGTACTGAAATATACCAAAATGTTACACGTTTGAAATATCGTACTGTGTTACATTAGATATAATATTATTATTGTGGGACCAAATTTGATATACATATATTTAAAAGATTTTATTTAGATTGAAATAATATAAAAAAAAACAGCTTATGCGTAAAGTGAAGACGCATTATACATAAAATTTACGTATTTGATATAAGTTATAAACGAGATACTTTATATGGATGGAATATTAAAATAGAACAAAGTCAGTTTCTTAAATAGCCTGAAATTACTGCAAAAAAATTGATTTACATTTAAAACCGACATCTGTTTTATTTATATCGGAGGTGATATTTAAAAAAAAACTTATAAGTATGTTTGTCGAAGCCATTATATGTATGTCAAGCAAATTGAATAGAATTATAGTTTAGAATTAAATTAGAACCAAGATGCCGATAAGTAATGCACGTTTTGAATTTTAGCTAACTTTAAATTTCCCTCTAAATCAGGCTAAAGAATATAAAAAAATACAGATTACATAAATAGAAACACTATACACACATTGTTTCGCAAACGGGCCACAAAACAAAGAGCACATGTTAGCAAGCAGCAAACTTGGCATTTAAATAATAATATGAGCATAGTGTTTTATAATATTTTTAAGCTAAATATTTTCATAGTGCTTTTGGTATTTTTAATATTACTATTGAGTTATTATTTTTTATATATAATTAGTACTGAGTTGTTTTGGTAGTAAAGCCAACACTTTAAATATAATATGAATCTACAATGTATATCATGAATTCCTTACAACTTTTAAAATTCAAGGGCTTGTAGTAAAGGGTGTAAGTAAAATAGAAAGCTGTGATCGTAAATTGTCAATTTCAATCTCTTTTGACTATCGCACAAAGTTTACAAGCTATTCAGTCTGAGATAGAATGTAGACGACAACCCGTACATAATAAGAACTTTCATTGGATAAACTTGCGACAATGGTCACATACTTTAATATTCAATTAATGAATTATTTCCGACACAAAGACCCGATACAACAAAAGATTTAGTTTTGGTTCTATCAAGCAATATACATATATATATATATATATATATATATATATATATATATATATATATATGTATATGTATATAATCGACTAATGTTCAGCAATATTAACCCTAAATCTACTAGTAAGTAGTAATATAAAGTTTTAAAGATGAAGTTAGAATAAAAGTTATCCACGTTAAGAAATAAATATTATTTATCAAATTTTTAAGTGAGTTAACAATATTTTTGTTAGCTATTCATATAGTCGCTAAATATAATTTTCTATTTCAGAAGTTAGTAAGAGCATTTGCTTCATAACGAAATACTAAAACTTCAAATTTCAAATCCATAAAGATCATCGGGAGAATCAGAACTCCCGGTCATCATATTTTAAAAAATATTTTTCTTATTAATTTAAACATCTCATCTTATTCATACAAAAGAACAATGTGTCCGTATTAAAAAATACTTCATAACACAGAAAAACTTGATCATAATTTATTTGTTCAGTGTTTTAATTAAAATTTTCCATCTGTTCAGACGGAGCCATGGAGACTGACAAGATGTCGACCGCATCGTCTGTAGGTGCGGAGCGTCGACCGCTACTGCAAGCGCTACTCATTGAAAGACGAATTCTATTCGCTTGCACCATACTCGTTGGACTCAGTACATTTGTATGGATAACTGCTATTTCGACTGACAAATGGGTTCATATTGAAGGTGGTAGTGGTGAGTAATATTGTACTGATAATGTGTTTTCTAATCCTAAGTGTGGAATAACAATTTAAAAATAATAAATATGTACTAATATTGTTTTTACCTTTTTTTATTTTTGTTTATCTATATTATAAAACAAATTGTAGCTTTTAAATCTGTTTAATACATATCATTTTAAGTACAGGGACATCCTTTTTTTAATAGCTTCACAAATTAATATACGATAGGTATAGAACCTGAATAATGACTTATGTCCATAAACACCCTTTATTTAACAAGATAGTTAGAACGTAAATATATAGGTGATAGAAGTAAGCATCATCATACTAAAAATTAACCTAAAACCTTGTTATTTAGTCAGACATGCAAGGTAAAAAATTAATGAATTCTATTTATTACTTATTTTCAAAATGAAGTCAATCAGCAATATCTAAGACTAGATTGCATATGATGCATATATCACAAACGATCATCTACAATAACCTCGGAAAAAAAATCTTTTTTCATTTATTGTCATTTAACAATTTTTGATTTAAGGTTCATACAGAGTTTATATAGATTAAATAATTTATTTTCATTTTCGCACTTCGGTATACCAAAGCGCGGCGTTGAGTTCTGCCTCTTCACACACAATGTACAGACTGTCTTAACACTAGGCACTTCTTGTCTAATCTGCTTCACGGGATAGAAGTGTGAAGCTAAAAAAGAATATAGCCGACGTGATTAATATGATACTTATTGTTTTTATTAACATATTACGCAGATATTTAAATTTAGGTAAGCAAAATGAGTTTTTTGTGTATACATCAGGTATAATAAAAGAAAATACACCTTTCTATATACAATAATATTTTTTCCACGAAACACAAACTATTATATTTGTATATTTTTATTTCGATACGCTCAATAATAAATAAATTGCGGGTCTTATTTATTATTATTGGTGTACAAGTTATATTTCAACGTTACTATTTCATTCTATTTGTGTTCAAACGTTTAGAAAACGATCGTTAATGCAAATAGCACAGTAGTTTAGTAACAGTTTAGTTTTATTGTGCCTGCATATAATTAATGCACTAAGTACCTTGAAACTAAATTCGAAGTGCATTGAGGTTCTCAATACCCTTTAAGTCTGTCCAATTAAAAGTTATTTCAGTTCTAACATTAAGCAGTAAAGATTTTACAGACGATTAAGTAAGAGACACGCTGACGCCGATTGTAGATCAAAATCTATATCAAATACACGCGAGTTTATTATTAATTATAAGCATATGGCGTTCGGGTCGATGTCCGTAGGTCTATTTTTGCTTCCATATGTTTACGTGTTGTATATAGGCGTATACAGTTTGTTTCGGAAGTCGTGTTGGTTGCAATCCTTTTTTTATAACTGTCACATTGTCAAGGAAGCTTTGTTTTATTACGCATTATTTTTATCGTGTGTGTTCTGAGGAACATTCTTTTGTGAATTATTAAATCGAATATTGTTATACTTATCAACCTGAACAAATTTATAAACGCTTTTTATCACACACGATGTTTCACAGATGTTTTATGTTTCACGCTTTATCTCGCATAGCAGAGTAGTCAGAGACAGTTTTGTGTCAAGACACTCGATGTGCTCGAGTGCCGATAATTTTAGTTTACGAAAATGAATATATAAACATAATTTTAAAATATAATGATTCCTATTAATTAAAATCAAACCCACTATCAATCACGATCACAAACAAATGCTGTCTGTCCCACTGCGCAGGCGATAGCTTCAAAAATCGATACATAATACTTTACTATTTTTAAAGTATTATATCACCATTAGGATTAGAAAATATTTTTGAAAAAACGTATAAAAATTAATACGCGCCTCTTGGACGGTTTCCATGAGACGCGGGTTCAAATTCCGGAGAAATTTATAATAATCTTTCAAGATACGTGCTAATAATACAAATAAGTTGTAACAAACGTATAAAAATTTCGATGCAGCCGGTAGTAGAACGCATGGCTTAGCGGTCAGAGCGCTTGGATGGTTTCCAAGAGGCGCGGGTTCGAATCCCACTACTTTCGAATTTTTATACGCTTTTTAAAAATGCTATTGGTAAATAATATGTGAAAGGATATAAGCTTTATATAAATATAAAGAGTTTAGAAAAAATATGGAAAAAGTTGTACACTTCGGTATTACGTCATTTTTATTTATCTTCGGTATCTCGCACAGTCAGTGACATCATTTCAGTTTCCCATTTCCTCTGTAAGAGCTTTGTCAAGTCAAAAAACCAAGTTAATATGTAATGTGAACTACAAGAAAATTACATTTAGCATGTAAAAAAAATTGAATTAACTGTTAAATATTATTTTTACTTAGTTACCTTTGTTAGCAGTGATGTCTCACAAATAATAATTTCTCTTATAATAAGTTATATCAATTATAACAATAACGATAGGCAATAAATTATAATACACCCACCCTGACTAAATATTTATAGGCCAACGTAAATAGATCTAGTGAGTCCCTATTAATTGAGCTAATATACCACCCTAATGTAACAAACAATTTATTTATAGAATTATATTTAACATATCAATATACTCAGTTATTAAGGTTTTTATATGTACAAAAGCAACTTTCTTTTTAAATTATATGTATTTTCTTATATATTAAAGGTTGTGCCGATATTGTAAAAGGAATTTTGTTGTAAAGACGTAAATCTAACAACCTGAAGTCTTGATATGTTCTTAATAGTTTACGAGTTTAAAAAAAGGTTACGGTTCATTAGTATGTTTAGAATATTTCTGAGGATAATAATATTGTCATTTTCAAATGTAATTTTAGTAAATAATTGAAACAACTTAGACTTGCTATATAAATTAGATATAAACGATCAATGAGTAGACAAGAAGGTGCACGAGTACATATCAATTCTGTATATAAAGATATATATGCTATTCAATCATATAAGGTATTCAATCATATATAAAAAGATAATGAAAAATATTATTTATATTTAACGAATTACGTCATCGAGCATTTTTAGTCATGTTTAAGCTTCACGCTTTCATTCCGCATAGCATAGACAATAAGTACCTAGTGTCAAGACACTCCGTACTTTGTTTTCCGTCGAGTTCAAGACATTATGTGTTGAGTGGTGGAACTCAACTCAGAGTGCGGACTCTGTCTTACTAGAGCGAGGAAGTAAACATAATTAAAATATAATCACTCTCTCGGCTGAGAATCAAACCTACAACCGGCCAGGTTTATTTATTCAAAAAATATATAATAATATTTTTTTTATATAATGCCCTTTTTAAATATATATCTGCTTCAAGTATTTACACGCACAGCAGGTAAATGCGTGAAGCAAATATAATTTTAGAGAACCTAGTCTCAAGACACTCTTTCTGCACGACATGTGATTAATGAACTTGACCCCGCGCTTTGTCTTAGCAAAGCCGGGAAATATTACAGTTTCCTTAGCCAGAGTAATTAAATAATTAAAGAGTAAAAGCCAGAGTATAAATTATATGTATAGTTTATACATAATGTATTACTAATATATTAAATTAATATAATAAAAATACTTCGCTAAGCGTTTGATATAGTATTATAAAAAGTGACATACCTTGCTATGGCTACACGTATTTACGTGTTAAGTATATATTCCCATATTTTAAGTTTTATTATTAGAAACCAATGTTATTGTGCTATCGATATATAATAATTTCTGACTCATCCCAATATCGTTTCTCTATTTAAAGCTTGGAAAATCTACTTACTTAAGTAGTACGAATGTCAACTACAAAACGCGTTTCATCATAAGACAAGCAATTTTGATGTCTATTTCGTTAAATTAAAGTTGTTTTTTGTAAGCGATAACTGGAGCTAATAGTATCTGGCGCCAATGCAAGATAATTATGTGACTAGCGGCTGTTTTGTATTTTCCCTCGTGTTTATTCTTTTTAATGAAAATATTTATTATTTACATAATTTTGAACACATTATATGTTATATTGTATTAAGAAAATAATTGTGAATACGTGTTGAGGTAAAAAAATTATAGTATAACTAGCTGTCCTTGCTACTTCGTACACGTGGAATTTACCTCTCTGAATTTGTATTTTATATTTCTAGAAGAAAAGGCAGCTTATATTATGCATTAATCGGTTGATCCGTTCCAGAAATTAGGCAAGCCAGCAGACAAACAAACAGGCAAAAGTTGTTTTTTTAATTATTACATGATATACATTATATTTCATTAATTAATATTTATCATCCTACAAACCTGACTTGATATATATCAAGATACATATGTACCGTACATACAAATGTATTCAGTAAAAAGTGTTTATTTTAAAATAACAAACGACACTCCACTTTTATTTATTAAATCATTGCTATAACCATTTTAGAATTTAATAATTTTATTTGATTTTAAAATATTACACTCTCACTATTTCACTCACTATTTTGAAGCAAGTTCGCTCAATACGTCTTTAACGATTTTCTATTTCAACTGTACCGAGAAACAGATATAAGAGGACGGAACTGTTCACTTCGTTTTATATTATCACACGTTGTAAGTGTAAACATTAAGCGCTTAATTTACGATTTCATTTTCATGTTATTATAGTTTGTTTTATATATAATAACATGTAAATATACTCATCTTGCGAATTCCATAGTATAAAATACGTTTTAAATATACGAGTTTGTTTTGTTTGTTTGTCTGTGTATACTCTTATCTCTGGAGCTATTGAACGTATTTCAATATTATACTTTGCTACGATGCCTCACCGTAATACAGAGAATAAGTGATTTGGAAAACTATGAAAAATAAATAAATAATTTTGTTAACACATAAAACACAAAAATATTTTTAATGTATGTCCAACTAAGAAAATTGTACTAAAACATGAATAATAAATTCAGAAAGGGCGTCTTAGCAAAAGCTATTCATTATGATGAACCCCTAAAAATTTCTTTATTTTAAAATTAACATATACGCTTGTGTATGTGCACTTGATGAGGGTGGTTAAATAAAAAACAGCTTTATCCCGCATCACTATGCGGGGGGCAGCACTATGGGGGGGTCGAAACAGCAATGAGACACTTAGTTGACTGTTACTCGCCCGAAATCTAGAAATTGTTGAGTGGCGAATCGAATTCATAACCAATCGCGTTTAGAGTCAGACACTGTTTTACAGCGATACTTAGCGATACTTACTTAGCGGTAATAACTGGCGAGTAATTAAATATTGAATCCTATTTTTGATTGCACGACTTATATCAATTCTCGTGGGCTTTATGACAACAAAGAGGCGGGCAAAAACTATTTCATCCAGCTTCAAGCTTAATTGCACACGGCGGGGTAATCAGAGAGAACCTAGTTTCAAGAAATGTCTTGTATAAGAATGCTTTTTTACATGTTTCACCTAAATATGCCTAAATATCACCTGATAAGTAGTGGAACTTACCGCTTCATTTTGTCTTATCGAAGTTGAGAAGCATAAATAATTTAAATATATTATTTCTCCAAGTGGAAATCGAACCTACAATTAATCATGTTTTTAGTTAAATATTATCTTACTGTGCCTTGATAGCCTTTTGAAGTAGTAAAATACTATAAACAATGTGTATGAATAAGATCTTTGATTTTCGCGATTTTTATACATTTTAAATGAAACTATTTAACCGGATTAATCGCGTATATTTTGGTATTCGAAAATACATTTTTGGACACCTGACGTTTCGAACACTTTGCAGTAGTCCGTGGTTACAGGTAGACTACTGCAAAGTGTTCGAAACGTCAGGTGTCCAAAAATGTATTTTCGAATACCAAAATATACGCGATTAATCCGGTTAAATAGTTTCATTTAAAATGTGTATGAAATTATTAAATAAATATTTATATGTATAGAAATCTTTATCAAATTAAGAAAACGATACATGTACAAAAGATTACTCTCTCAGCGTATAGTAAAGCGTACAGTTTTTTAGGAGCTAGCGTGATCAATACGAATAGGTAGTCGCTTAATTTATTTACCTCAGCAAACTAGAGCGAGTTAGTGATAGTTAGTATAGTGGAAATAGAGGCGGTAGCACTCCGGCAAGGGAAATAAATTTAGTTAACGGAATAATATCTGTAAATTCTTCAGGGTTATGTCTGTATTTTATTATTTTATTTTAAAGGTAAATCAATAGATTTAGATTAGTAAGAGCAAAGTTTAAGAAGGAAATGTCAGCTAACCTTAATCTCTTAAATATTTTCATAATAGGAAAAAATATCATATCTATTTTCTAAAATTTTATTCAACTTTTTAAAGGAATATTTCTACAACAAAAAAAAGGACTGAACAAAGAAGCAAAAATTATAAGTTTAACGACTTACAATTATTTATGCTTATGTAAAAAAATGAGATATCTTGTATAATATAATTCCATATTTTTATCCATGCATAGAACATACAAGTTACAATCACAACGCTATACACTTGTGTTAAATATTAATATGATTGGTTAATATGAACAATTTTTTTTAGCTTCGCGCTTTTAACCCCTATAGCAGGGTAGACAGAAAGTACCTAGTGTCAAAACACTCCGTAATTCGCTTTCCACCGAAGTCGAGACATTGCATGTTGAGTGATGGAACCCAACGCCATATTTTGTCTTTACCAGAGCGAGGAAGTGAAATAATTTAAATATAGTCACTACTCCGAGTGGGGATCGAACACACAACCGGTCGCGTTTACAGCCAGACGTTGTCACACTGCGCCACGACCGGCCAGATATTTGCACTAGAGGATTAATCAATTCAGGACCTCTTTGCAATTAGACTCGCTACTTAATAGCACAAAATACTGATTTACTGGCAGAAATACTTGCATAGCTTGACTATATATCTCTTTCAGAAGTTATAGGAAAATATTTGTAGCTTTATTGTGATTTAAGCTTTTTAATTATGATTTTTTTCCTAACTCCTCCATCTACGTACTAACTCAGAGAATCAAATATTATCTGTGTATATTAATAAATATTAATTTATAAAGCCTGGGAGATCTTCAGCAGTCATTTTATTAATATCTAATAAAACTCAATAAGAATATAACTTATACATACTTTTTTTATTTTTCTCAGGTATATTCTTGCCTACGCGAGGTGGCTACTTTATGTCCAGCGACTCAGGCGTATGGGAGATTTGTCGATACGTGTTCCATCCCACTGACAATTCAGTTTTGCGACATAACGCGACACATATGGCATCTATGAATCCATTCGACATGAGCGGATTGAAAGGAGAATATTTTACAAGTAAGTTACATTTTAGAAAAATATTCCGAACAGTTGCTAAAGCTTGTTATCATATAAAGTACTTTTCCTTTGAATAGTAATACATATATTATATATGATAAATAATGATCAATATAATATATAAAATTCATAGAGTTGACTGAGCCATAATGTACTCTAAAAAATACTAAAACTTTAGACAAGATTGTGTAGGAAGGTACGAAAGGGTTTCCCAAAGTTTTATATAGTTAAAAAAATGACACAAATCTATATCTATACTAATATTATAAAGAGGTAAAGTTTGTGTGTTTGTAAATTGTAAGGGATAATCTCGGGATCTACTGAACCGATTTTAAAAATTCTTTTACCAATAGAAAGCTACATTATTGCTGAGTGTCATAGGCTATATAAAAAATCAAAATCTGGTGATGGGATCCTGGAAACGAGGGAACTCCTTAAATTTTATAGGCACACTTATAGTGATTTAGATTTTTTTCAAAGTATCTTGGTCATTTTCTCACGAAAATAACATTTGATGAAGTGGAACTGTTGATGAAGACCACAAATGGTCATGAGAACTCAGTAATAAGTAACTGTTTTACGGGTTTGGTTAAAAACGATAAAAAACGATAAGAACGTTGAAAAACGATACTTTCTAATTGGTCATCATCAGTAGTTGACAATAGGCCATTGTAACTTAGGTAAAGGGTAATGTAAGTTGTAGTCCACAACGTGCTGAACTGGGGATGACTTATATTTAGAGTTGGAGGCCGCATAATGGAATGAAACGTGTAAATTCTCTTATGTATTCCTATTAATTATTATCACATCTAACGAAAAAGTGTAAAATAAATAACTTTTAGAAAAAAATAAACTGACTTCAAATGTAAACTGAAAAGCAATAAATATCACATCCTTCTACAGCATATAGAAGTCGGTGCCAATTAATAAAAATTACTTAGCACCGACGTACCTAAACATTTTACCTGCTTGGCACAGACTTCAATATGTTGTAGAAGATAACGACGATGACGACTTTCCGCGTGTTTTTTCCCATGGGCAGTTATACGTTGGATGTTTGGTTGATGGTTGGATCTCCTGATAGGCAATATATTTTACTACCAAATGGTAAGATTACATCCAATATAGTTTACAGAGAAGTTTTGAACAATTAAAATTACCATAACCAGACTAATTTTTCCCGTGACTTGATACTCATGGAATTCCTTTATTGCAAATCCCGCAGAAAAGGTGTTTTTTTTTTTCGGACAGAGTTACTTTCGAATTTTGTATTAGCATGCAAATATAAACTATACCTACGTATAACTCACCTTTTGGCAGTTAGAAATTAAAACATAACACTCTGTACTAAAAAAAGATTATTAACATTATGCCCAACGAATTGGGCACGGGTCAGCTAGTAGTTAAAAATATGTAAAACTTAGATATATGGGACAGCGTCTGATTGTTTGTGAGAGCATGGTTGTGAGTTCGATTCCTATTCAAGGTAATGATTATATTTAAAAGTCATTCTTACATAAAGATCGAAATTGAGTTTGCCACTCAATACGCAATGTCTCAATTTCAGACGGTTAGTAATCAACGGAGTGTCTTGACACTAGGTCGCCTTGGCTAATGATAAAGCATAAAACGTATAATGTATAACGTATATATAATCTAAAAATATAATCTTCTTGAATTATAATTTGTTATTTTATATTTTCTTGTAATTGTAATTTGTTATTTTTTTATTGTAACTGTATCAGACAAATATAGAAAATAATCTTTTGTCGAAAAACAGTAATACAAGTTATATGATCTATAGGAAAACGTTTGACTGTAAAGGCTATTTTTGTATGTTTGAACCTCACTCGAAGAAATGATTATGTTGCTGAATTATTTTATTTTCTTCCACTTAATACGTTATTTTTTCCATACAAGCCGAATGTGGGGACGGAGTGTCTTGATACTACATCTTTGAAAAAGTAATTGAAATTATAATACATATAATTATTATTTTTTTCATCTAATATAAAATTCTTTAAGAGCTTGAGAGATGCTCTTCCTTTCAAAAGAAAATGTATTTATTTTTCTCAATTCATTCATCTCTTTAATCTTTTCTACAAAGTAGATTACCATATAAAAAGGAAGAATTTGTAGTTGTATATATTGAATAAAAATTAACGGGAGTGTCTTGACACTAGGTTTGCCCTACTGTCCGGAAAAAGGGACAATACGACTTAATAAATATTGTCAAATTATTTTTTATACTCTTGCGAGTATTCACATATTTTTAAAATTACTGATGTGAAAATTAACACAAAATTTAGTAGAGAGTAAACTAAATGTATACGAGCTACGATATTTCAGGTGTTTCCAATAATTAAGCGTTAAGAATTTAACACCTACGTAACGCCTCTGTTAGATGGATTTAATCAACACCACCTACTGCACTGTACGCTTTTAAATTTAAATACAAGTGAGTGAAAAAAGTAAATTAAAAATGCAAATTCACCAGGAATACCTAACGAAATTACATTTTTTGCCTGAATCATGACAGAGCAGCTAGGAATTTTGGTGCCAAATAGATTACATTATTGATTTATATTGACTTTACAAGAAAGTTGTTATTTTTCTTTATTTTTTTTAAACAAATTTGGGTATATATATATATATATATATATATATATATATTCATATATATATATATATATATATATATATATATATATATATATATATATATATATATATATATATATATATATATAAATTTACGCAGCACATATACCAGAATAATATTTTTTAACATTTCTGTCACGATGGCAGATTTTGACGAGACTTTCATACCCAGATATAATGATGAGTATCTAATATGATGAGATGAGATCTAATATAATGATGAGTAATTTAGGATACTTTTATTTTACAATTATAACAATGTAAGGAATATTAAACTTGACTCAAATGTAGTCGGTTACAAAGCTATACTACATATTTACATACTTTATAAAAATCTTCAACAGACCGAAAAATGCAAAGGGCAAACTTAAATATATATCAATTGAATATTTAAAAAATGCTTTGAAGTTGACGTTAATCTGTTTAAATATGAGAATGAATTACATTCAGAGCTAACACGCGTTGTAAGCAGTTCTGTTAACTGATTAATATACTGAAAAACAGCGTGTACAATGTAAGTTTATTTTTCCCGGACCACCTTCTGTTTTAGCTCACTCACTAACTCCATTAGCCCCCGCTGGTTTGCTTTTTCTATCAAAGCTATTTTCTTGTTCTATGGAAAAAATAGAAATTTAAATAAACCACGTCTATTTTTTTTGCGTTCAGCGTATTTTGTAATTTAGCCGTGTGATGACGACAGCTCCGATGACTTCTGCCTACGTAATGTACCTTGTAAAAGATATAATTTTTTGCATTATATTATTTTTTGTTTGAACAGATTTATTAATAATACTTTTTAGGTACCTAACTTAAGCTAGGTATGTGCATTTATACATCTTGTTAGTATTTGTGTAATAGACGTAAACAAAAAAAACGATGCACGTCGCAAAAAATATATACATGCATGTTATGTCACACATTAACATGTTTTAATCCTGTATTCTTCTTATAAGAAATATTCAATTTTAGTCGATAGAACCAGACCTTAAATACAGTTATTAACATTTTTTTAATATACTCGTACTTATTCACTTTTATTTAGTTAACAAAGAGCGCATGTTTCGTGCTTTTTTATACATTGTTACAATATTTTTATTTGCATTTATATTTATCTTATTATATTTCTTAAAGATAAGCAATTGAATACAAAGTAGATATCCCGATGGCACCTTGAGAATGCGTTGCCTTGGCAACGTCTATGTCAAACACATGGTACTGTGTATTACATTTAGTTTATTAATTTAATATATATTTATGCATTATTTTTAAAGAATATTGACTTTCTGCACTCTTTCTCAATATAAACAATAACTGTGTCAAATTTCATATTCCTCTGTTGGCTTAATTTATATAGATAATGTCATAATTTTAAATTAGTTTTATTTTTTCGCTTACTTCGAAGGCAAAGATATATAAGTATTTTGAAGTCCTTAGAAGTAGGAATGATTGACATTCTAAATTGGCGTTTGATAGCCTCTTGTAAAAATTCAATTATGCTCTTAGAGTTCTCTTGAAATACTTAAGTTATAAAAATGGAGATAAAACTTTTATAGAAGTTAATGTAAAGTTAATTAATTATATAGTATACTTATACAATTTTGAATTGAATCTCAAATTGGGCGGGAAACGGATTATAGAGTGTCTTGACGTAAGGTACTTTCTGTCTTCTGTGATATGGGGAATAAAAGTATAAAGCTAAGCTTATATAAATAAATAAGTATTAAAAATAATTTTAAAATACTTGAAATTACAGAGTCACAATATTTCCTGTTGCTTAAAAATATTTAGATTTAGAAACGTGATAGGTTTAAAAGTTTATAAAAATACATGCTCAAAAAGCTGCAAAATTTCAAAATATATATAGCCTGTAATAAAATGTTATTTTTATTACAGTCAATTCATATTAAATATTTTATTCATTCAGTTACTTTTGAGGTTAAAAATGTACCTATGTAAATATTACTTTTTTCTGTATTTATATTTTATGAGGTTGCCAGAAAAAAAAACAAATAAAATCTCACTTTATTCTTCACATTTAGTTCGTTCTTTTTGTATGAGAGGAGGCTAGGAGGCGAATTATATTAATTTAATTATAAAATAAAAAAAATAATTTATATTTCCTGTATGGTTAAACTCATTCAAAATCAACATATATTTCATAAATCTATGTAAAATTTAATTTATTATTTACTTAAGTAAGCAGGAATAAACGTGATTGTACATAAAGACTTAAAAAATATTTATATATTAATATTATTGGTTGAGGTAGAAAATCAATAATATTTAATATATTTTGACTTTTTTCATGAAACAAGATAAGATGTTTAAAATTTTGTTATTAGGAACATGTTATCATAAATTGCAGCAGAAGAACAGATACGAGCAATTATTCGGACTTGTGTGTTTACCTATTATCATAATACTAACAATTCCATTGCTATTTCTAAGCCTCAGTACGCCTAAGATAAGCTTTGAACGGGCACATTGTTAGTCTTTGTACGCTTGCGTTATGCATACAAAACTATTTTGCAATTACTTTTATGTGTTTAAACTGATACTATATAGGTATTATTTTTAAAATCGATTAAATAATAATTTAAACATCCTCCACCCGTCTACAGATATATGAATTTCTATTAGTGATAAAAATCGTTATGAAGAGGTACATTTTTTTAAATTAATATGAATTAAATGTTAATAGAGGAATCTGAGTATAGTGAAAAGCTCTTAAAAATATACTAACCCCTTTGTTCATTTCACATTCCTTAATGTGTTACATTACTATCCAAAATCCAAGTAAATTTGATTATGAATATTGGTTTAAAATTACTTATAAAGAAAATTTATGGAAAAAATATTAAATATTTGCAACTTTGGTTACTTTGCGATTCATTTAATTTAAAGTTCAACGTGACTGGCGTGAATAATTGCTCGTCATTATTGTGGAATATAGCTATATAATTTTTAAGTTAGTTGTCAACCACAATTACGTTTATATGTAATAGGGATTTTATAATACTTGCTATACGAGGACCGTCTCCATTTTCCGCTACTCTAAAACATAGCATCATATTTATTCCTTTCGAATTTCCAAATATCCTAACAAAAGCAACTTCAAGCTTAATTCCACATAGCGGATAGTCAGAGGTATCGTAGTGTCATGAAACTTCGGTAACTGTTTTCGGTCCGAAATCGAGACATTGTGTGTAGAGTAACGAACTTAACGTACAGCTTTATCTTATCAGAGAAGAGAAATTATTATAGATTTTGATCTGTGAGTTTTGAAAGTGAAAATCTAACCTGCAACCAAGCGCTCCTACAGTCATACACTGTCCCTCTGCGTCACGATACCTCATCTTATTTTTCCACTCTCTACACCCATGTCACTCCATAATGAAAGAATTTTATATAACAAATGGAATAGATTAGGCCGTCGTGTTATACAGCGTTTGACTGTAAAAATACTTGAGTGTTGGTTTGATTTTCACTTAAAGAAATGATATATTGGTGAGTAAGCAAGCAAAGTCTCGATTTCATGACGAATCTGGAGAACAGAGGGTCTTGACACTCTGACTTACCTGTTACGTGTAAAGCGTGGAAAAATATACATATTACGTTTAATACTCTAATATATCTGTATCAGTTAAAATTATTTATCTTAAATTATAATCCAAGTGATTTATCTCCGTCTTGACTATTGCACTTTAGATTATTAGCGAATAGAATTGACGTTGAATTAGTACTTAGGTCTTCATGCCAAATAAATCGACTGATAGGATTATTTAATACAATTTATTTAACTGTAACATTATTCATGCAAATCTTTATAAATTAATTTGAGATATATCAGATATCGTTTAGTTTCTACAATTGAAATATAAAGTTTCGATATTATATAATTTTCAAAAATATGTATACAATGAAATAAATTAGTATAAGGCCATCTCGATGCAGTGGGACAAAATCAGACTGCAAAAGCGATTGGTTATGGGTTCCTATCCCACTTGGAATGGAGATTGCTTATAATTACTTTTCCTAGTTTCAGAGCGCAACTTTGAGTTCGCCATTTAACAAGCATTGTCTCGATTTTGGACGGAAACCAGTTAACAGAGTCTCGACACTAGGTTTTTCCTTCAATGTAGGTTAAGGCGTGAAGTTACTTTTTAATGAAATTGAAGATTATTTGTGTATTACCTATATAAAAATAATAAAGAAAAACAAAAACTTTTTAATAATTGCTTTAACATAAGTACACATTTTACAATGTTCCCAAACCTACTGTGTTTTAAACATTGACTATTCCACCACTGCAGGTTCTAAGAAAGCTTTTATTATATGATATGTTTAATATCATATTTTATAAGTGCAATAATAATGCATATCTTATTTTAAAATACACTCACAGACCGTATAGTTACTAATATTCTTTTGATCTACAGGATATGGGATCGTTTATCTTAATGAGAAAATTTCATTAGCTATAAGTTATTTAAATTATTATCGATATTATGAGGTATATTTTTCTAAATTGACATTTAAAATCAATGTAGAATTGATTAGACTTTTAGTTTATCTTTTCAGTAAATATAAGCGTGCTAATAATACTGTCGAGTCAAAATTTTGTGTAAAAATTCAACATAAACAAAAGTCTGTCAATTACTGTCAGCTAAAAATGATAATGTTTTAAGATAAAAATGTATGAATATTTGCAATAGATATGTGTTTTGTAAAAAATTAGACACGAACAGAAAGTAGTATTTTTTAAAAAGAAACTTCTTTGTTGACGGCGTATTGAAATCTTATAAAAATATATTTTAAAAATCTTTACAATTTCCGATGCCATCTTGATAAACATCGTAACATTTTCTGTTACTGTGGACCGTTACGACATCTTACGTGCGTACTTAAAGAGGACTCATGTGGAAATGCTTTAATAATAACAAGCGATATAATAAATGGACATTTTGAAATTGATGTTAATAAATAGTGAAAGTGAGAGATTTTTTTATTGTTCTGAAAAATCATAACAATAATGTAATATTGTGACTTTAAAAACAATACGTTTTTAAATAAAACTTAACGTATTAATGTAAATTAAGTAGTTAAATAAGTAAATTCATCGTATTTAATTAAAATTAACCAAAAAATAATCTAATATATAATATAACAATTAAATTGAAAAATGAAATATAGAAAGAAAATCAATTTAGAAATAATCTTTCATTCTTTTATAATTATATAAATATATATATGTAATAAATGTGCTACATTAGATTATTTTCTCAAATCTTGTTTAGTAGGTTTTAAACTTTTGACTTATTGAATAGTTTTGCATACATATAAAGCGTGCTTAATAACACTCGTAATTTAATATGTAAAATAAAATTTAAAAGTAAAAAAAAACCTTTTTAGCATCATGGTAATAGATAATTCCCTAAGTATACTAACCTTTATTCGTTATAATAAATAATAATAAAATATTTATATGTTTTTATGTAAAGCAACTTTAAAACTACAATGTATTACTTTTTAAATACATATATATATATATATATATATATATATATATATATATATATATATATATATAATAATAAATGTGTACTTTGAAGTACATTCAAATTTACCTTAAATATTCCATAGTGTTACGGCGTCACAAGTCGAATTATTATTTTATATAATAATTGGCCGTCTGACAGAGGACCGGAACCGATATCTACGTAGAAATGTCATATTTTAACAACGGCATAGATAGTATTTTTTTCCACTAAAAGCTTACGTCTTGTAAAATGAAATTCTTGAAAGTCAAAGTTACTGATAGACTAACCGAAAACCAGCTACAATGATGTTTAAACGAACCTCTCGTCATTTAACAAACCATAGATTAGAGTAGAATAGAAAAGAATACTTACGAAGTCAAGAATAATGCTGTTTTATTACACACAACATAAAAAAAAGAAATTATAAATATTAAAATACGAATATAAAACATATTTGAATACAGTTTGATAGCTTTAAGCCCTCTCTAACAGACAACCTTTGTTATCAAAAGAACTTAACTAAAATGAAAAAAAAACTAATAATAAAAAAATAAGATCATGTATCAGTGCAAAAACAAATTATTTACATGTATATAATATAATATTTATTACATACATATATAGATATGTAATATATAATAAATATATATATAACGACTACTATAATGACGATGTTATGTAATTTAATTAAATATTTTTTTTACGTCGACGACACTATGTTTTGGTGTACGATTAAAACTGTATCGTAAAATAAATCAAAGAATGTGATAAACACAGCACTGACATTAAGAGCTTTTATCTTTGTTTCATCATAAATTTTCTTTTGTATCACAAGACTGAAGTTAGATTCGCCATTAAATTTAAGTATTGTTGATAAGATGTTGTCAAATCGATATAAAGATATCTTTAGATATTTTTCGTAACAATTTAAAATATAAATTCCTAAAGTTGGTAGTGTTACGTGAGTGACTAGTTTAGTATTTTGATAATATTTATATACGATGACTTCATACATTGATGTACAATCAAATTTGCATATATAAAAATGATTATGACTGACGGACAATATGAGAATAGTCCTAAAAAATTTAGATTTAGTATATAAATTCCTTGAAAAGCGTTATTTATTAGTTGAGAAAGAGGATTTCTCGTACTTCCTACGGGAACGAAAAAAATGTTATGTAATGCTGAAAGTCCACTGAAAGCACGAAACATGCGTTTCTTTACATCTTGAGGTTGATAAAAACAATGAAAAGATATCAAAAACAATTTATTAATTTTCATGAATTTAAATGCATTATGCTCTGGTACAAATTCAGCCCACAAATACTCTGATTGAGATGTCACGCATCAGATATGCTAATTATACTATGAAAGTACTTTTAACTTAAATCGAAGAAAAAGACTCAAGAAAATTGAAGAAAAGACTCAATTAACAGTTTATTAAACAAAACATACCCGTTTTTGCTATTGCAGATATTTAAATTTCTTATAAATGTCAGTTATATTGACTTGAATTTATTTAAGTTCCCCCATAAAGAGGGTGAATCCCTCCAAAAACAAATCCGTCAAGATATAGCTTTACTTTTACACCAGTTAGAAAAACAACTGGAACTAAAAGAATGAGCTAAATTCCTACAAAAAACGATCTAGTCGGCCCACACAATAAGATTTATCGTCACCGATAAAAATACCGCATTGGTTCTATCAAGTCGTCGATTTTCACTATAGAGTTAGGCATGTTCCCGATAGAAACGTAAATAAATAAACAATGGTGCACTGTGCGCAGTAAAACCAACTAAAATGGATTACGACATATAAATAGCCGTTTGTGATGTCATTATTGAAACGTAAAATGTACATAAATTATAAAATCGCGACGTCAAAAGGGAAGGTCGTAAGTCGATACATTATATTTATGTTACAGATAAAACATAAAATTATTTTAATAAAAAAAAAATATTGAGTTCACCAAAGTTTTAATTTCGAGCGGATAGTAGTCAACGTAGTAACATATCTTGACATTAGGTTGTCTCTGACTACCGTGCTGTGAGCGATATAGAATTAAACTCCTTTTTATGCATTTTCAAACTATCTTTTAAGTTCAATCAACGTTTCTGCATATGAATCAAGATTTATTCAGGCTCAAACATTGATTCGCCATTTAACCAAGTCTGACCTTAGGCTTTGATATATTATAATAAAACAAAAGATATTTTATAATTGTTATAAAAAACATCGTAAGTATCGTAAGTTCACATTTATTTTTTCTGATCAAATATCACTACGTTTTGAACAAATAATATAATTAAAGTCCTTATTTTGAAACGAAATTAATGCCAAATCGCTAATAACAGACACTTTAAAAGTAAATTTCTTATAAAATCATATAAATAAAAAATTAAAATAAAATAATAAAAAATTACTAATTTTGTAGTTTTCACTATTTATATTCATCGAAATACCTATCTACATGCTACATTTTAACTGTCTAGGCCATGTGAAACTCAGATCTTTAGGTCAGTCAGTGATATAATTAACGATTTTTGGATGTTAATTATTTTTAGAGTTAGTTTATTTTGGAGTTAGCTTCAATTCGCTTAATACGCTACCGCGTGCCTAGATTTTACATTGTCCCGATACCTGAAGATTAACTATATCAACTAATTGAAATAAAGAAAATATAGTTAAATGTCACTTCAATGTTTCATGTTTCAATAATATCGGGAGCATATAGAAATGAATATTTATGAATTCAAAATTTTCATAGATAATTAGAGGCCGGTCTTGGTGCAGTGTGACAGCGGGAGGAGTTATTATATGTAATTTATTTTCACTTCCTCACTTTGATAAAAACAAGACAAAAGCGGCGTTGAGTTCCACCACTTGACACACAATGTCTCGTATTCGGTGGAAAGCAAAGTACGGAGTGTTTTGACACTGGGTACTTTCTGTCTACCCTGCTATGCGGGATAAAAAGCGTGAAGCTAAAAGAAATCATATTCTTGGTTTTCACATATAACTTCTAAAATAACAAGCACAGAAGATTCCCAAAATGGCTTAAGCATATAAGATAAATTGTAAAAGTTGCGCTGCTTGAAATTCATTCAACTTCACCCACTGACAAAGTCATCTAGCCATAAAAATGAGGATATAAATTATGTACTACTTTTTCTTCTCATAGAAACAAAACACAATCTACACAAATATATTTGAAGTGGGATCAAAGTGAGCAACTACTTATACTAAACTATGTAAAAGTATTCGAGTTTCATTCTGCCGCAATCATATTTTATTATAGTTTTTAAAAATATTTCATATAAAAGTAATTGTAAATTCGTTAGAATTAAAATTTATATGAATCAATAAAGTATGTAAACTATAATTTTGTGTAAGAATTAGGTATGTCTTCCATACATTATCGTCATCATTTGTTTGCGTAAACCCAACAAAAATCGAAAAATCTTATCTTAATGCTTATCTATCTTATAAAAAGCAATTGAATTATTAAAATAAAGATAAATTTAATTAAAGCATTGCTAAATTATGCAGCAAATATAGATACCGGAAGCAAAACTAAAAAGCGGAGTACGGAGTGGCTCGACACTATTTCCTATCTACCCTACTTAGCGAGATAAAAGCGTGAAGCAATATGACCTAAATAAGAATAATAATATTAGGATTAAATAACAAAATAAATTTTATCTAAATTATATTAGCCGCTTCTTACATAAACAGCAACATTGTACAAAAGATTTATTGCCCTGTGACTGTAAGTGCTTCATAAATTTATAACGCAAAAAAATTTTTATCTCGAATATTTTTCCCATTGGATCGTAGTCTTTCGAGTATTTCCGGTTTTATTAAACAGCATATTAATAGCACTTCAATGTAAACTTACGGTCCATACTATTGTTAGTAGAACCTTATTTTTTTTTTAGAACATCACAGCTTAGTACTACATAATGTAAGAGCAACGAATGTTAATCCCTAGCCCAATCGCCGGTCGCAAGTCGAGATAGGAGTTCCACAAGGGACGCCCTTGCAATCGTCGACACTCTCTCAAGTATCCACGTGTGCTTGCATTTTTCCCAGAGACAGACCACACCCTTCTTCACGACTTAGTTCGAAAAAAGAAAATAGATACTAATTTTATGTACTGAAGTTAAAAACGTGAGTTTTATTACTGTGCGTGTAAAATATATTTATTCTTGTTAATTGCTAATAGCCATAATTGTTCTATTCTTTAGCAAACTGGAGAAATTATTGATGCTTCTGAAAAAAAATCATTCATTTAATAAGCTTAATAGTTTTGATGCCAGTGCACAAGGAACTCTCAAATATATTTATTCCGTTAATAGAATTGTTTATCGAGTAGGCTTGTTTCATTATGAGTGTGCTTGCAATAGTTCTAGTACAGTCTGATATACAGAGTGTCCTTGAATGCTGTAAATGTGTATGTTCTTTGAGTGTTCTGGTACATTTACTATTTTTAAAGTGTTATTCCACACTTAGGATTAGAAAACATCTTTGAAAAAATTAATTAAAATAGAGAAATATCCTATCTATCATCTTATTCTTACAAATATTTGTTGATTATTCGTCTAGCAATTCTTTTTTTTTGTTCGGGCAAGAAAAAATTGATTGTATTATGTAGACATAACTTAGTAATTTTTTTTAAGGTTAGATCGAAGAAACAGTGATGTCCAATTTTAATAATTTAAATAATAATAAGTAAATAATAATTTAATATTTATTAGGATAAGGATTAATAGTGAAGTGTGAATGGTATCGTTTGGGAACTACGTGTGGATGAAACTTTTATTTAAGTTACAGAAAATAATAAGTAATGACAAAGGTAAGGAATGTTAGGTAATTTCAAAAAGAACTTTTGAAAGATAACGGCTTTAAATAAGAATGAATACCTATGAATAATAAATATAAAAAGAATAATAAAATATATAAGAATATATGGTTATAACAATAAAAATATTTAAGAAAGTATGGATAAAATAATCAAATCAGAATAAAATAATAAAATATATAAGAAAACTCGACACTCAAAACATTTTATCGCGGTCACGTGCACTGCGCCGCGTCACCCACTACACTGCGCGGGACCACATACGCCGCGTTACTTTACTATTAAATTATTAATTATATTAATTATTTTCTTTAGATTGACATTTTTTAATTCCTTATATCTTTTGAAGGAAATATCTGGTTTTAATATTTTTAAAATATTTTACAGGTATCGGAATGATCTTTACTTAAATGTTGCTTAATTGGGTAAGGATTCATACAGAGATATGAACAATATGATTTGATTCTTGTAGCCTTTTTTTCTATTTTAAATGTACAAAAATAGTTATAGTGGCATAACTACAGTAGTTGGACATATGGTATCGCGGACTTTTTTTAGATACGGTCTATTTTTATAGCTACTTTTTTACACCTTGACTTACGTTACTGCATTTTTATTAGAGATAAAAATATTTTTGTAAATGTCATATAGCCTATGTTACTCAGTGAAGATGCAGCTTTCTAATAGTAAAAGATTTTTTGAAATCGGTCCAGTAATTTTTGCGTGAAAACGCTACAAGTATACAAATGTTTCCACTTTATAATATTAGTATAGATAAAAAAAACTTAAAGATCGGCATCGATCTAATGAAGATTGTTTATAATTTGGTTTTTTTGGGATGTTACATTTTTTACATGTTCTCGTAACAATATAAAAACTACTTGTTTTATTAATTTGACAATGCTAATTAGAGAATTTCACTTAGCCACTTTTTTATCCCTAGCGTATCGTAGCTTAATTTTGTATCCCTATTATTATGCTTAACGTTCGAAGTATTATTGAATTAACAAACGAAAAGCTTTGCTTCCTTCAGCTAAATGTATGAACATTGTAAATCGAGACATTTATAGAATGTAAATATACTATTCATTTAATTGTACTTTATATATCAAATTTCTTATAGATTACAACTTGTTATTGAAGATATTTTGTATTTCATTCCGTATATACGACAATAGTGGGTAATTATTTGCTCATTTCAGTTCTGTTACACAAAGACTACTTACAAACTCTTACCATTTATTGTTAAGAAATATATATTATTATTTAATATTGATACTAGTACCATTGTTGCAGATTGCACAAATTATCTTGCTCAGCCCATAATGAAGAATGGCAAACCTGCTGACCCTGCTTACGATATAGATGTAGCAAGTAAGTATATGTTTACTATCTTTTCTACTTTTCTTATAAATATTAATATATAGTCTATGATACTAAATATATAGACTATATATTAATATTTATATACCTTAAAAAAACCATTTTTGAAAAAACATATAAAAATTTGAACGCAGCGGGATTCGAACCCGCGCCTCTTGGATACGTCCAAGCGCTCTGACCGCTAAGACATGCGTTCTACTACCAGCTGCGTCGAAATTCTTATACGTTTTTGTTACAACTTATTTATGTTGTTAGCATCTCTGCAGAGAGATTTTACAAATTTCTACTACTTAAAGATTACTAAGAAATAATCGTTTAACAAGAGAGATTGCTATTTTATTTTAATATTTACTATTTTTAAAGTGTTATTCCACACTTAGGATTAGAAAACATTTTTGAAAAAACGTATAAAAATTTTTTTATACGTTTTTTCAAAAATATTTTCTAATCCTAAGTGTGGAATAACACTTTAAAAATAGTAAATATTAACCTACGAAATTATCAAGAAAATTTTATTGCAATATGGATGTAGGTTATAGTTGACAGTATTTTGTTGTCTATTGTCATTTATTCTAGTTAACTGCAGGATTTCAAGATATATTGTATTATTTCTTTTTAAATAAGTTTTCTATCAAACATAATCAATTTCAATAAAAATAAACTAATAAATTATTACATTACGCCAAAGTTATAAGTTATTGATAGCTATAACAGTGAACTTAGTATGACGATATCAAAGAACGCTCTTAATGAATCATCAATCACGCTCCACTGTCAATGTGATGTATCGAAATTGTTAACATATAATATTTTACTGTTTCAACTATACTAAAAAATACATAAGAAATATAAAATAGCTTTTATGATAACACCCTTGGCTTTCGAGCTCTAGACCTTTAAAATATAGAGGTAAAATAACGTTAAAATATTTTCTTTCAAAAAATATTTATCTAATCTATGAGAAATTATAGGTTTTCTATCTCTCACAAAATCTATATTAAGCATAATTGAAAACAATATCAAAATCTTCTATTATACGTGTACTATGACATGTTCAAAAGGAAATGATACTAAACATTTTCGTATGGAAAAGGCAAAGTAGATTTATCCGTGCAAGTTAAACCAAACGTTGTCGTCTATGTCGCTTTGAATAAAGCTAATCTAGTTGTGCCGTTCTGTTCATCAGCATAAAAGCTTTGAATTCAAAGCTCTTTAGGAAATGTTGAGAAGCTTATTCGTATGCAGGATATAACGTCAATTGTTTACCGTCACTTGGACTGTATAGCGCCATCTATTACTGTATTAGTTATTTCAACAATTATTTTTGGGTAAAGTCATTTATTGCACGTACAATTTGTGGCGTAATGTGATAGCGACTGACTGTAAAATAAATAGGATTGGTTGTGGGTTCGATTTCTGCTGGGGGAATAATTATAATTAAATTATTTCCATTTCTTTGCTCTAGTAAGATAAAACGCGGCGTTGAGCTCCACCACTCAATACGCTATGTCTTTAATACGGCGTAAAGTAGAATACGAAGCTTCGTGACACTAGGTACTTCCTGTCTGCCGTGGTATGCGGAATAAAAGTTAGAAGCTTATTTTTGTAACAACCTAACTTACACATATATTTTTATCATTAGTAAGAAAAACAAGTATGATGTACGTCTTAAATAAGCTTCCGTTGTTCTATGTTTACCTTATACCTTTTCCAATAAAAACTCTTAGTCCATGCAGTAATAAGAATGTCTTAAAAGATATATACCATGTTTTATTGCTTGTGTCTGCAACACAAACATACTTCAAATATAGAAAATATTTTTGTATATTCCCAAGTGAATATGATTTTTGTAGTAAAGGAAAAATTATATACGATAGTATTTACTATTTTTGTTTGAAAATGTATATATTTCTAATTCTACACTCCTTTGCAGATTACGTGCGAACAATGATTTCTTTTGGCATCATCAGTTTGTTCGTCATGGCTATGGGTTGCGGATTTTCAGTGTACACCTTTCGCAATCCGCGCTACATGTTCAAGCGTCTTGCAGCAGGAATACACTTTATTAGCAGTAAGTGATGATCACCTTGTAGTAATGAATATATATTATTATATCTTAAACATGTGATTGAGGTGGTATGTCTAGGAAACATGTTTAGTAGAGATGGAAGATACGAAATGGATGTGGAAAAGCATATTGCTTACGGTAACAGGGTTAACGGTGCTCTGGCTGCATTGATGCGACGGCAAAACGTAACAGGGTTAATGTATTATACGGCAATGAAATATGAGTGAAATGCGATCTCTTTGTCGGATATGCGTCAGTTTAGCTGACCGTATATGCAGCGAAGAGATACACAGAAACGCAGGCTTAAGCGAGAATATCATAGTAAAAATTTAGAAGAAACTGATCAGATAGTTTGGGCACTTTAAGGGGATGGATGTTGAAACAATGGTAAAAAAGATTTATTAAACAAAGGCGAGTGTGGAGTGGTAAGAGAGTGGTTCATAAGATAATAATGTAAAAATGAATGAAACTAATAAACGGATTTCTCGCGCATATTATGGTACTTGAAAATACATTTTTCCAAATTCAACGTCTCGAACACTTTTTAGTAGTCCGTGGCAATTAGACTGAAGTGGCACTCTACTGACAGTTGATACAAAAAATATTTATATCAATCTACCGCTCTGTTTATTAATTGCACCGCGTACTGCCTTGCATTATTTCACTTATCTGTATCTTCCTCTCTGGTGTATTGGATTTTTTTTGAAGATTTTTGTTATGAACCACGGACTTAGGGGCGTCCATGAATATTTACGATCCTATTTGTAATTTATATATATATATATATATATATATATATATATATATATATATATATATATATATATATATATATATATATATGACGGGTGGAGAGTGCCTGACAACACTGCAAGGAACTCGGAAATATTTATGATTTAAAAGAAAAAATATCGGAATATATATAAGTTAATAGAGGAGTCCCCCCAAAGGATCTAGTCCGGTGATTGTGATCTTCTCGCTCGTTATTGACCACTCATGTGTTCGGGGTCGCAGCACGTTGTCCAGTTAGTTTGTGGACCGCATCGATGTCTCTTCGAGAGATTGCCATTTTTAAGTTATATCAAACATGATGTAAATATCAACTATACCGGTGTATTGGATTTGAGACTTCAAGGTTATTACAACTGCATCCCGGATAGTAAAAAGGTTTCAAACATTTTCACTATTGAAATTAGATTTGGTTCAGTTCAATAGCCTTGCGGATCGTTACTTTCATTTAATAAGTGTAAAAATCACGAAAATAAAAAATGTTAACAAACTAGGATTTTCTTAATATATTTTAATATATTTATATTTATCAATTGTCATTTAGAACGAATTTAGAACATTTATCCTCAAAGGGTTTTTCAATTTATTTCACAAATAATAATAAAACGATTATAAATTTAAGCCGTTTTATAGGCTCCAACGTAATAATGTACAGAATTTATAATTCAGCGAGAATTTATTAAAATTATGGGCTTACAATTGAACGAATAACTTTCGATTGAAAATAATTATAATGAATAAAGATTGAATTTAATTGAAAATATCATTTCTTTGATTATATACTAAAAATATTTAACATTTTCAAGTATAAATATAAAAAGTACGTTTATAAATACAAAACTCTTCCTAATTGTGAGAAGGATTTTATTATTACTTATCAGAATACTTCTTACAATACGCGCCGTTTCAAGACCTGAATCCCATTCTTGATCCAACACTTAAGCGATAGTCTTGATATATTAGTCAAAGGTTTTAGCCATTAAGCCGATAATTGCAACAATTAAGTTTAGGTACAAATATATCAAAGCATTATACAAACCTGTCTCAGACATTTACTGTAATTATATACTTTTTACAGCTTCACGCTTTAACCCACATATCAAGGTAAACAGAGTTCAAGTGACACTAGTCAAGATATTCCGTTGTTTGTTTTTACGCCTGAAACAAAGATATTGTGTGTTTAGTGATGAACTGAACGCCATGCGTTGACTTACCGGAGCGATATAATCATTTCTCTAAGTGGGAAATAAACTCACAACCAATCGCTTTTACAGTTAGATGGTTTCCCACTGCACCACCATGGCCCCCAAAATATGCTAAATTAAAAATGTTTCTTAATTTAAAATATAAGAACAAATAATCAATTAACATTTTGCCAACAGCTTCATGTACGATTGTAGTCGTGCAAGTGATGATGTCATCAGTGGACCACATGAAAAAGAATTTGAAGTTTGTGTATCCAGAACGTGCCTATCATTAGTAAGTATTGATTAAGTTAAGAAGAAAGTAGAACTTTTTAATTAAAATAGTAATCTAAAATAAAATTTGAAATTGAAACCTCATTACAGTGCACTGAAAAAAGTCCTAATTCTCTAAACTTGAGTGATTAAACGTTATAAATCCACAATATACGCATTTTGTATTTCCAGTATTACAAGAATCTGCTATGAGTACAGTGTCTAAGAACAATATTGTGGTTTATATTTTCATATTTAGTCATTTTCTCGTTTTGGTAAGACATTGCACGGCGTTGAGTGCGGTCACTTAACACTGAATACCTCAAATACGGGATGAAATCGAAGTACGATATCTTGACACTAGGTTATCTTCGCTAACCCTGCTAAACGGGAAAAAGCGTGACGTATTATGGACTTCTATTTAAGTTATTTTCCTATTTCCAATAAAATCGATAGAGCAATATAAATGCCAGTCAGTCAAAAAACGACAGCGCTTTGTACGTAAACGTTCCATGTTTATAAATTAAAATCAATACTGGCAGAATTGTTCCATACAACTTATGCTTCGTGATTTACAATGCGTATACCCTCCATTATTAGATTTGCTGAAGTTGCTAATTGGATAACTTTATCATTCAGCTTTCTTAATTGAAATATTAAATAACTTTAAGGAGAGTTCTAGCATTATTATTGTTGTTACTAATTGATAAACTGAAGTAAAATTTTCACAGGTACATTAAACAAAATCACGTAGTTATAACAAATTTGTTTAATATTTTTTGTTATATATTTTAGCTGGATATTTTTAACTTCCTACTCCTTAATTAGGACAAATTATATTAACATACGGGGTTGTAAATATAGCAATAAATATTTACATTTATGATATTCAAGTATAACCGCTGAAAGCACTTTCATTTAGTGACTGATCGCAAAATGTGAATACGGAATTTAAGGACGAGGCTTAAACTTATGTTTAAATTATTGTGCAAATTGTGACTGGTTGATAGATTTATTTATGATCTGTATAAATATATTCAGTTTAACATATTCATTTTTAAAAAGCTTACATTTTTACAGTTACCATATCAGCTTTTACCTGGCATGGTTCGTTGTGCTGGTGAATCTGTTCGCTGCAGCTTCCTTCTTATGGTACTCACGCAAGAGAAAGGGTGACAAGGCGGCTACAGATGAACTGGCAATGGCAGATGAGCCAACCATCATCGGCCGATGACGCCTCAATTTTAATTCCATCCAACACTTGTTGTATGGACACTGCCTCAAGTCTTCTTTGAACAGTGCTCAAATGATAAATAGCTGTAAAAATACAATAAAATATATAAACGTCTTCCATATACATTTTAAACGCAATTACTTTTTAATCTGTAACACCGTTAGTAATAAATATGTATTTAGAGAAAATATAATATATACCTTATCCATTATTATATTTATGATTCCATGTATTCCTCTTAATTACAGATTGAGAATTATTCATTCAGCAAACAAAAGAACCAGGTCAAAACCTTTTACGGTGTTACGGTTTAAACCGAAATTTTCTCTGTCGAATACATTTTACTGTTTGCTATCTTTTTACGCCTTGTTAATCTTATACGCGTCTTATATATCGATCTTGGTTTTTCTTGCTTGAAATGTGTTATGCGTGATGCTGTGTAAAATGTGTATATTCCTTAGACCTATGAGATTAACGACAGCCTTATAATTATTATAATTAATATAAATCTGTGTGCGATTCAAATAAATTTAGGTTTTAACGTAAAAAAAATTCGGACCACTTAAAATATATCGTATATAACTAAGTAGTTTATAAGAATAGGCAAATAAATAATAAAATTAAAAATATATCAAATATAATAAAAATCTCTATATAATTATGAATCAGTAACAAAAAAGAAGCAAATCTACAAGTATTAAAATGCAATCAATAAATAAATATTACTATAAATAAACATATCACATATAATATATATTTATTTATGATGAAATAATATTTCATAACACTATTCATATTTGAATCGCATACATTCTTTTTATTATTAATAAAAAAAATAGTGCGTTAAGTTTATTATATACTATACATATACTCGTTCATAAGCACTTTATGCTGTACTAAATATATCTTAGTCTAGTCAAATTTATATCAGCTACCTTTATTGTTTTGTTTTTATAATTTATTATCATTAAATTTATTTTAATGGTTTCAATAAAATAAATATGACAATATTATTATTAGTAATAAAATGTTATCTCTTGTATTGTGCAAGATATATATGTATACAGTAACAATTAAAACAAACAAACAAACATCATCCACTTGTTTGTGAAATCACGAGTTTCAATAAAGAATTCTATGTACACTCTAATTATAATATAAAAATCATTTCATAAATTTAGCTTCATATACTTAAACTTGTTCCGTAACTCATTAAGTGACTATCAGATGACGTATCGTAATAAATACCGCTCAGAAACTACTACATGTAGAAAACTGGAATGTGGCATGTAAATTTTTTTATAGTCTAAAAAATGCAAAATTATTTTCCTCCTGTGGAAATTAATTCACGGAAAAAATATTTCTTCATTTTACAATAGAATATACACAATAGATCAAATCATTCATAAAATTCACGCACGAAAAATCGTAAATTAGTTTTAAAGTAAAAAAAAAACAGATTTTTAATAACATTATTAGTACAGCTAGCATTGTTATAATAAAGTTACGACTAAAGTAAATACCCTTAACATAACCATGTATGTATCTAATGCCAAATAAACCATAATAATATACTCTCTTTTCAAAAGACAATTTTTAATACCTACACTTGGTATCTACATAAAATTAAGATGATTACGGAATAAATAATTTTCATAACAACTTAATTAATGAAAAATATAATGTTAAAAGAAAAGTATGATGGCAGATGAAACTATTTTAAACGGATTAGTCATGTATATTTTGGTATTCGAAAATGCAGTTTTTGAAACATGACGTTTCGAACACATTAAAGTAGTCCGTGGTCACAGGTAGACTCAAACTGTAAAGTGGAAATGGAAACTTTGGGGTGCCAAAAATGTACTTTCAAATACCAAAAAAATATATGCGATTAATCCGTTTTAATTCTTCAAAGGTCTTATTATGAAAAATTTAATTTTTAATATGAGAATTTTAATAAAGCTAAGAATAAATTATATATTATAGCTTGGACATATAGCGAGGAAATTACTTGTATGAAATTGCTTTATGTTGATCTTGCTTGACATTTTTAAAATCACAAATAAAAAAGTATCGTACTCTTACAAATAAAAAAGGCATAGCTCGTTTTAAAAGTTGCTTTCATTTTATTTTCAAAAATATATTAAGCGTTTTATACACGTGTCATATTGTTCTTGATTTTGAAGTATTTGTCTCCAATCACAAGTAGCTTCTGTATTGAATATAAAATTTTGACCAAGAGTGACATTTTTGTATGAGAATTTTAAAATATCGTTCTATTAATGTAATGTAAATAAACTATGTTAAGTTTTCTATATGTAAACTGTTTTTATTCCAATCTCATTGCATTGTCTTGCGTGTTGCTGTTATGTATGTTCAGTTTATTTTAATAAACATATTTCAATATAAACATCTGAAAAGGTTTTTTAATTTCCTGAAATATTATATTAGCCATTTTTTTTAAATCATACTAAGTAGATGATGATTGGTAAAGCCAAAGTATATTTGATTTTAAGAACTTATTTCTAGGGTATCTCTCTATCGCATAACAAAGTATTTGTGCAAGTAATCAAACATGAAAAAACAGTTTCCTTGTTTAGCCAGATTAAATAATTTTCTAATTGTCTTGGTCTACTAAGATACGAATCGTCATTATGCTACATTCTACTATTATTATGTTAACATTATAGTAAAATTATTATTTGGGACCGGTCGTAGAGTAGTAGGACAACGTCTCCTAACTGTAAACGGGACCAGTTGTGGGTTCGATATCCACTCGGGGGAATGATTATATTTAAAATATTTCCATTTCCTCGCTATGGTAAGACAAAAAGCAGTGTTGAAGCGGCTACAAGCATGAAGCTATTACAATATCTATACTTCTTACAAATAAAATTTAATTTAAAATAATCAGAATTCATTAATTAGAAAGTTTTGTTTGTGTTTTGCCACTTTATAAGCAAGACACCTCAAAATATTCAATTTCCAAATGGTTTCTCAGATACAGTAGATTTAACGTAGGTAAAATCACATCGCGTTACAGCAGCGTAAATTACTAACAACCTCAATTTGTCTTGGCATTAGTGTCGCTGTGAAAATAAACAATGACATACTTTCAGAATGTAGACATTAGCAAATCTTTTATTTAATAGGAAACTTTCATTTACTTTTCTTCATAAAAAAATAATTCACACATTAAAATTTTCTTTTCAATAACATGAAACAAATATAACAGCAGTAATAGGTTCAAAGTTCTTCTAATTTTTAAAAAGAAAAATTGTACTGTCTTTACGTGGATCTATTTAAAGCTGTGCATTGTCGAGAAATCTGGCAGCGACCCAGTGTCGGTCTGTGACACTGCCAACCTCAAACAAAGGTTAGTGGCCTAAAAAATCGCCGAAGGAAAGGCCAGCCGTGCTAATGAACCAGTAAATGTTTAAAGAAATCTTCATAGACATTATTTATGAAAAGAAATATTTCTATAAATTTATTTGTGTTATCATACATAGAGAAAAATAAAAAAATCCTGTTTACTATTTGCGAGTTCGGCTAGAGATAAAATAAAGGTACGAGTATATATGATCATACACTAAAGTTTTAATTGAAAATGTCATAGTTTGTTGATGAAATAAATAACTAATTCACTTTACAATCCAGACAGTTCTGCAGTACATATAAATTTAAAACGTATTAGTATCGTTTGATAACTTGCTTATTATTCTCTCATTTCTTTTTTAATTTATTTTTGACTTAAATTTTTTTTTTTTATAATTGACTTAAATAACTTTCTTGATGGTATTATTTTCATTTGGCTGTTCTTATCTTCTTTATTTAAAATGTGTAATGTGTAAAATGTGTAGTGGAATTTAACATTATTATACATTATTACATCAAGTATTTGCTAGTAAAAATTTCGTTCAAGCCAATCCAGCCGTTTCAGAGATTAGCCAGAACAAACAGTAAGACAGACAGACAAAACTTGTAAAAAGTGTTATTTAGGTAAGTAAGCCATGTATAAATATATAATCAATTTTGTATTTAGTACAAAGGAGTTATTTTATTATTACTTACAAAAGGTATCACTCAAGATTCGATTTCCTGTTTGGCGGCCCGGTTCTGGCTCTAAAGTTTCAAAATGAATAAAAGCTCAAAATGGTTGAATACAACAAGAACAAGTAATTTGAAAATTTTATGGTCATAAGAGTTGAAAAAATGGAAAAAATTATATATGCGATTGTAGGAGAAGACCTCGGTTAACCTTTTTTAACACAGTATCCATATTACTGTAAGAAGGTCAGGTAAAAACAACAAGACTCCCTGGGGAGTATGTTCAAAGAAAGTAATAACTCTGGGCAACAAGAGGCAGGGACCGGGCATTTGGAGCTACATACTCACTGACATGCTCACTAAGGATAAAACATGAAGCTAAAAATAAACAACAATATTTATCTTAATAATTAAGTAACGTAAATCAATTAATATATTCTTTATTTTGATTAATTGAAGGAATTGATGAAGGCAATTCCCACTGTCAAACTTAGTTTTACCCATATCTGAATTAATTTATTATCCTCATGTTAATTCTGTCAATTTCACATTTCAAGCTATATAAATATTAAATATCACAACGATCTTGTGGTTAATAATAATAAAATATTCTATACGAATATGTTAAGCATTTGTGTTGTGATTATTAATAGAATTATTTTATATTTTATATTAATGTAATTTATTCAAGTGATACACAAATATAGGCACATTGAACAATGTAAATGTTTCTTTCAGGTTTTATTTATATCTCTTTAAAAACGATATTTAACTATATTTAAAATAGGTAGGTAGATGTATAGATTTATAGGTAGATAGATGTCTCGAGGATTATCAGTTTTAAAAAGGTATTTATAATTAGTAAAAATATTCTATATGCTCGAATTTTCATTGCAAACTACTAGTATTAACTAAGAGAAGCAGTTTCGCGGAAATCAAAACTTAGGTATAGTTAAAACAGAGGCTGATATTTTGATATATTGTTATACTTATAAACGTATACAGTATGTTTCATAAGGAAGCTCATACCTCATAGGAATGAAAAAAAATTAAAGCTTTGCCAAAATTTGTATATATAGGTACGGCCATGAAAAGGTAACAATTTGGCAGACAATCAGATGAAATTCCGCATTTATTAATCACTGCGGATAAAGATGTTATTTATGACGTTAATCAATAACTAACTCTTAGTACGAAAACAAGAAAAATACATTAGCCCTTTTTTGTAAATTTAAAAGATCTGATCTTTTTTTTAAATTTAGTTTTTAAATAAAACTTCTAAGTAATTAAAAAGCTGTTTTATTTACTTGACAGGTTAAAAACTACTAGCCATTTTTTAAGTTTAGTTAACGAGCCGCCCTGTTTTTGCTCTGATCTTCTAAGCAAATGTATGTTTAAATTTAAACCTTATGATCATTTTATCATCGGAAAAAAGTATTATTTGGTCCTTCACGATTCTGTCTATAGAGACATGCCGAAATTCGTTGGGCGGAGAGCAGTCAACCGAGTGCCTTAAGGTTGCTTCTAAATTCCCTTCTACGAATAATAATTATCCTTTTAAAATTATTAATTTTCTTTTAAAAGTAAAAATTTGCAATAACTAAAACGACAATATAGTATATATTATTATTGTTTATATTTTAAACCATATATATATTTTAATTCCGAGACAAATATTTAACTATGTGAATCCGCTCGCTAAGACTAGTATTTCCTTATAAAATGACAAAACCATAGAAATCGATAGTTGTTTACACGTCGCATAGCAACCATTACAAATCTTGCATGTTGTGCTAAACGTAATGGATTAAAATAATTTTTGATGAAACCTTAAACAGATCAATAAGGGAAGGTAATTCAAGCCGATCACGCGATATGGCTGACTCTAAGGTAAGCTTTCCCCCAATCTACTTAATTATTGTGACTAACGCGACATGCGACTTGGTTTACTTTATTACGACGCGTTTTATACTTTCCCTCGACTACAAAGCGAATAAAGTATGAGCAGGATTGTCGTTGAGGCATTTTTCCATAGGAGTAAATAACGTTTACAACTTATTAACTAATTTTGATATGTTTTTATTGTATTTGTATGTTCTAAAGGTTGCCTATTGTTTCTTCTTAAATATGACTTGTGACTTATTAATAGTTTTATAGTGTGTACGTATCAAAATTTCTGAAGTAATGTGTAGTCTGAAATATTAGTTTTAGATGTAACTTAATTCATTTTAATCTTCAGGTTTGTAGTATATAGAATTGAACTATATTATTTGCTTTAAAATAAAATTATACCTATATATTCTTGTAACTTTGGAAATCAAAGTACAAAATGAATATAAATAAAGATATCAAATAAGAAATAAAATGAAGTAGATTTCTTAATAAAAATTAACGTAGTAAGATATACGAGATACAAAGTTGTAATATTTCAGCTGAATACTTATGATTTAATGGACCTTTTAGTAACTTCTCCAAAAATTCGAAGTCTCATACAGTACTAACTTTAAATATTATTTACGACTCGATATTTTTCTTATTGTTTTACAACTTTGTTAATATTTTAAACAAATGCTTATTGTATTACTTCAAGGAAACCAAGAGTGGGAAGAAGAAAAATACTGATGATGACAACTCCATTATTTATAATGGTTGGTAAAACATAATTTCAGACTTCTTTTCTTACATATTCATAAATAATTTTAATTCTTCATGTTGTTCGTGCATAAAATAGGCGTTGCCCTAACAATGAATGTAAATTCATATACAATATATTTAATTAGCGCATTAATGTAAAAAAAGGCTTTTTGTATGTCATCCATATACGAATTAACTATGGTCATCCATATACGAATTTAATATACCCCGGCATCGTTTTGGTAAGAAGCGTAAAAAGTATATTTCTATACATTATAGAAATATTCTTACCAAAATAAAAATATAAACATAATATATGTATATGATATAATAATAATGTTTAGACTTTTAGTATAAAAATTCTCCAGAGTATAATTTAATTCCATAACCATCACGTGCATGCAGTATTTAATTTTAGTTAGACACGCCCGCATAACGACGCCGACGCCAGTCGCCTTGATATGAAAAAATAATTATTTCAAAACATTGTACGTGCATAAAATGAAAAATAATATAAATATTTATCCCTTTTTCCACAAATTATATTTTCGTTAAATATTTCCCTATAAAATTTATTAAAATAGATACGGTGACTGTGAAAGATTTACAGATGGAAGTAGGTACAAACGGAACATTACACGTACTTTCATCTTAAATGAACAGTAGGTTCAAATATTTTTTTTACATTAATTTGAGCAAGATTAATAAGTACCTGAACGCTTATTACGCGTCTAGGTTTCGTGTAGCATGGTTATAGTAGCATGAAATTATTGTGACGGTATAGTAAAATATCTAATTGCATATTTCATCTATTTGTTAGTCTATTTGTAGGTCCTAATTAGGCAACTATCTTAAGTTTATTTCATATTACTAATTTAAATTCTGTCATCTACTCTAATGTTTAAAATAAAGTTAATGTTTCTGGGCGTTATTAAATTAAAATAAAACTACCTTGTGCTTTTTGTGGATACAATGTTTATAATTGAATCTGATTTATGCAACAAGTAACAAAGAACAGGTGTTTATGAAATACTTGTTTAAATTTTTGCTCGTAATAATGTCGGGAGTAGTTCACACGCTTCCATGAACCGTTTATGCTAAGCGTTTTGTAATATCTATTTGCTGTACAAATTAAATTAAATAAAAGCATTGAAAATAGATTTAAGTGTATTCATTAGTAATTTAAATTATGTCTATGTATTTTTTGCATAAAATATTTTGCTAAGATTTCTTTAGCCCGAGCTCAAGTCCAAGTTAGTAAAGGAAAATATTATATATGATTTATCATACTTTAAACATAGAAGGTGCGTGAATATATTAATATTGGCACTTTTTTAAAAATGTATCCTGTTATTATAATTATGAAATTTCTTTTGATTTTCATGTAGCAAGTGATGAAGATATCAAGGAAATTTCTTGCGGTCAAATAGGTCAAGGAGTAGCTACAGGAGCCATAACTATAAATAGAGACGAATATTTGCAAGCCTACCGAGATATGATGTATGAGCATAATCAGTTGCAGATAAAAAATAATTTACTTCATCGACGTCTAGCTGAATATTACAAGTGAGTATTTGATTTCAATTAATTATATCTTGTTTTACAAATTGGCAAAGAGATCGAAGATAAAATTCAGAGTTAATATTATATATTATAGTTATTTGATGCTTATATAGAGGCGTTCATGACAAAACTTGACGTCAATTATAATGAAAGTCAAACACCAATAATTTAATTCAATAAAAAGTCATACGTTTTTCCCGGTAGAATAAAATTCTCCCCCGCTGCTAGGTAGCGTCCCGTAAGAGGCAGTAGTGCATAAGGGTATCCCAGTAATTTAGTGGTAGGAGTTTAGTCCTCTGACTGGCTCGCGACCACTATCACGACAAAAACGATCCGCCAAATATCTGATCATGTGTTCCGGTTCGATGTCACGTAATCCAGCTTTCCACATTTCCACCCATTCTTTCGATTATTTACTTTTACATTTATCCCAAGACCAGTAGCGCATCTACAACTCTAATATTGTAGATTTCCGTAGGTGAACGTGACCACTTACCATCAGGTGATCCCTTCTGCTCGTCTGCCTTCTTTTAATGTCAAAAAAGACGTTTTGTTTTTGAACGTCAATTTACCACCAATTTTCTGAAGTTAATATCTCAGATTTGAGAAAAACTGGTGCTAGAATCTCGCAGGACTACTTTGTTTTACAAGTCCATAAAATTGACTATATTGATTGTTAGTTCAATTGTCTTTAAATTATTCTCATTTCTGTCATTTGACATGCAATGATAAGAACTAAGGTGGAATGTGAAGTCAGCAATGTTTTGACAATAGTTGTTCTATAAATAAAAGCATGTATCCAATATATAAATATTATAAGGAAGTTAATTTAATAAAATCCACTGTTTAGTATAAAATGAGTTTGCAAGGGAGAGAGCATAATTTTGCGAGTAACCTAATTATTAGTGCTCCGTCTGTACATTGATCGTACAACGTGAACATGTGTATGTATACTAATACAACAGTATACGTTTATAAGGATTAGAGGTATGTACTAAAGGTAAAGGCGGGGTTACTACACGGTGGGGAAATGGCTGAAGATAAATTAAGGGATGAATCTATTCAATGTGCGTAATGAACCAAAAGCGATGCGTAAATAAGAAATATCTTAATAAATATAAAAATAACAATGTAGCGGTGCCACACCTTAAGTTCTAAATAGGTTTCTTCATTCACGCTTATTATTATAAGCGTGAATTTAGTCTATAAATAATATTTGAAAAATAAAAAGAATTTGTTAATATATTTCTTTAATAATGCAAACTAGTATATTTTATATTTCAGAAAGAGAAAGCTCGATCACGTGCTTAAACCGTTAGAAAATGTTCCACATTTAGAAGACAAATACCAACAAAAGCTTTTCTCTTATCAAGAATTGAAAGAAAAAGAAGAAATAGAAATGGCGGACGTCAGTAATTTTTCATAGATATAGTTCTCAATTAAATAGATGCTTATATTTTAAATCATTTCTCTTCACCATTGGGTAATAAATATCTTAAGATCTTCAACCATTAAGATTTCCTAATATAGCCGTTTTTTCCTGATTAGAATAATAGTAGATTCAAATCTTTATATAATGCGTATATCAAAATATAAAAACATATTAATTAATAATAAGGGAAGTAATTGCCACCATGAAATAAAATTTATTTTTATGCAAATATTTTTTTGCTTAATTTGCAAGATATATATCTATTCTATCGTAAAAGCTATTTCACAGATGAAATCTAAATTAAATGCGGTGCAAGTGCAATACATGGACAAACTGGAACACGTAGAGAAAAGTTTTGATAGCCTTCAGACTTATGAACGGACGACTGGCACTGGACTTATTTACTCTAAGAAGGGGAAACCAATCGCCGATAAGGTAAGTCGACTGGATTCTCGTTGCTAATTAATATCTAAGATAGTAAGATAATAATATAATATAATTAATATCTAAGATATTTTGAGGATTAGCATCGCCAAAAGAATTGAAAAGGAAAATTTGATAATATAGTTATGATGTCGACAATGTTAAATTACTTTTGTATTAAGAAGACTTCCCATGTTATTTTATTCAATATATTATAATCAGTACAATGGTAAAATACAAGCAGATATAGATTAAACGAATTACGTAAAACCAGGTAGTCTACCTGTGACTACGAAATACTGTAAAGTGTTCGAAACGTCAGGTTTTCAAAAATCTATTTTCGAATACTAAAATATATGCAATTAATCCACAAATACAAGATCTTATCAAAAAATTATTATATTTTTTTTACTAAATAGTAGCGGATTTTTCCTTTTTATTAATAAACATGAGCTTCATGCACACTTTATTTTCTAGTAGTATATTGTAAGCTCATGCTTCTAATAAAGTAATTTCTCACAAAAAATAGTAAATAATTTATTATTTTTTTAGATGGACACATATTAGAATACTTACATGTAAATAAATAAATTAATCAATGACGTTTTGTCATCGCTTCGTGAACTTATTTAAGAAGGACGCTTTATTCTATTAATATATTCTGTTTCAGACTGTCGAACGATTTCTAACTCTACAAAAGCGTAAAAGTGAACAATCGTCGGCTCTGTGCCTCCGGTACATTCGCGCGAGAAATACAGTAACAGAATTTGAAGCTGTTGTCCATAATTTAGAAATGATCGCCCCGGGACTTAACGTCGCTCAATATGAACAGCTTTATATTGACAAGCAAAATTACTTATCAAAGATTGAAGGTAGAATTAATATCGAGTTAATTATTTCTTTGAAAGTGAATATTGAAATGATCCGGTATCTAAACCTTATTATATTAAACATAACGTGTAATATTTTCTTACTTATTTATATCAAATAAAATCAATAAAATATGAGATACCATTGAATAAATGTACGAATAAATGTACAAACATTGTTTTTATATAGTAATCCATTGTTAATCCTTTAAATAGGAAAATCAATAGTGTACTGAATGTTTACATTCAGTATATTTCTATATTAATAGAAATTGATGTTAAAAATACATAAATTCTAGAGGAAAAGATCTGACTTTGCAAAAATATCGAAAATATACATAACTTAAAATGTATACAAAAGTTAAAATGTATACAAGCAAAGTATATTAAGAAAAAGCAATAATAAAGTCAGGTTTAGAAAAGCACGTTGCCCGAAGACAACCGCTTATTCGAATGTCAACATATAAAATATATTAGCAGGTTTAAAGGGTGACTTATATTGCCTAACCAATCATATATCTTTTTTTAATTCATAGAAAGAGAAGACGAACTAATAAAAAATCGTGTAAATTGCACGGAGCACAACCAAATGCTTGCCCATATAAGGGAAAAAATGCATCACACGGATGAAGTTATCGACTTCACCGAATGTGATCTTGGAGATGCTGAAATTGAACTCATTAGAGCTCGAGAGGAATTAGGTGAAGTCAAAGTAAATATATTTTTTTTTAATTTGTTCGTGCTTTTTGACATACTTTAATTATTTTGTGTTTATTATTATATCTCGAAAATGAAAGGTTTCGTTACACACAAAACCATTGATTTTCGTGATATTTACACATTTTAAATGAAACTATTATAAACAGAATAATCGCGTTTATTTTGGTATTCGAAAATACATTTTTGACAATCTGAACATTTTGCAATGGTCACAGGTAGGCTGCTGTGGAACACTAATACTTTTAAAATATTTTCATTATAATAGTATGTGTGGTTGGGTAAACGTCAAAGTCCTCGATCCACTGCACGGTTAAAAACTTACATACAGAAATGCCGTGTCTAATCGAATCTGACTCTTCTGGTTTTTGCACAATATGCTACTGTAAAGTGTGTGTAAAGATGTAGAATTAACTAACATACTATAACAAAAGATTTTTTTTCATTTCTTTGCATTGGTAACACAAAGCGCTTCTTGAGTTTACCGTGGTGAAAAGCAGTCAATGATGTATTTTGACACTAGGTTGTTTCTGACTATCCTATCACACGCGATAAAGCACAAAGCTGCTTTTAATTTTAAAATATAAGACACAAAACAATACATAGTATAAACTATTTACCTAACTTGAGTATAAATTAAAAATGCCAAACTTACCTTAAGAAACTTTTTCTTTTGATTAAAAGGGGAGACGCGATAAACTACGTTGGTCTCTAGAGGCGGAACGAATAAAGGCCGGTCTACTGACTAGAAAGGATCTGTTGCGTGATTACCAAGACGCTACCGACGAGGTACGATGCCATGCTTACCGCCTATTATCCCTGCATTGCCTTAAGTTTTTTGATTGATAATACTATTATGTAATTTATTTTTGATATTTTTTTATGACTTTTGCTTTTAGGTATACATCCATTTAAAAAATTAGGAAATAGACTTTTTATGATATTTATATATTATTTGGTTAGTATTAGAGATGATCGTGGCGTTGTGAGATTTTTTTGATTGAGAGATTGAGATTGAGAGAGAAATTTGTAAAAATCTCTCTACAGAGATGCTAACAATATAAATAAATTATAACAAACGTATAAGAATTTCAACGCATGTGGTAGTAGCACACATGGCTTAGCGGTCAGAGCTGTTTTGCTATCAACATAAGAACATTTTATATATTAAAAATATTGTGGTTAATTTGGTCTATATTTGAAGAAAAATAAATCTAGTTGGTATTTTTAGGTTATTTTTCTATTTTATATATGTTTTTTCAAATGAAATCTCTTAGTGTTGTTGTACATTATTAAAAATGTTAATTTTAATGTACAGGTTATTAGCCTAAGAAGGAAGAAAAAGATTTACGAAGAAGAAATTGCTGAAATTACAAAGAAATTGAGAGAAACCAGAAAATGCATGCTGGTTCACAATACCGCAAATGTAGATACTGACAGTTTTCAGGAATGTAACGATATATAATGATTATTTTTATACGTTTTAAATTCATATAATAATATATACTTCTACTATTATTAGTTACAAATTTAAATTGTTCATTTTAACAGATAATAAATTGTTTATTCGCAGTATTTTTTTCTAATTTTTAACCGACTTAAAACAAAAAACGTTATCAGTTAGATATGCATGTAGTATTGTTGAAATTAAATGTTAAATAAATCCAGAATTAAATCCTTTTGCGCTTCCGAATATGTGTGCTTAATTTCGTAAGTGTATGTTTGTTTTACTTGTAATTTGTTTGTATATATATTTATCCTCGAATTTCTCTAAGGCTAAAAGACGAGATGATTCTTGTTAATTTAAGTTAAATGTATTTGAACTTAGGAAAGAGTACAAATTGCATTAAAATTGGTTTGGTAGTTTTAGAGATATAAGTAATTTATTCAGTTATTCATTCGAAATAAATATAGATAGGTAGTTATTATATGAAGCCGGTTTGTTATTTTTTTATAAATTAGATTATTTATATTACGTTCAATTACCATAAAGTGAAATTAACTAATTGTCTCACAAAAGCATTCAACGAAGTGTCTTGACACTAGACTATCACTGAATATCCTTAAAAAATAAAAAATTGTTTAAATTGTACGCAGGTTCTGTTTTTCTCCTGCACATATTTTATAGCAATTTATTTTGTTCAGCAAATAGTTAGTTGTAAACTTCGATGAACTATTGACTTGGTGGATAGTTCATCGGTGGTTGTAAAGAAATAACGCAATTCTATTACATATTAAATTAGCTATATTTTAATTCTAATTTTGAGTCCTGAGACAAATCTTCAAAGAAGATATTAAAAGTACAAATACAAATACAAATGCTACGCATTTTTATGCTATAAAATAGCATCATAACACGATATCTTGATAAATACAAGAAGTACATAAAATAGGATCATCGCGCCTTATAGAAAAAAATGATTTATTTTTACAAAATTTTATGACATGTATTATATAATCTTTCTGAAAATATACAATCTAAAAATAAAGAATGGATAGCTTAAAATTAGATTCTTCCTCTCCGTAAAAAAATCTTTGAGAAGGAAAAGCAATTTTTTCTAGCTTCACGCTTTTTATCCCGCATAGCATGGTAAACAGAAAGTACCTAGTGTCAAGACACTCCGTACTTTCCATCGAATTCGAGATATTGCGTGTTAAGCAGTGAAACTCAACGAGGCATTTTGTTTTACCAGAGAAAGGAAGTGAAAATAATTTTTGAATATAATCACTCGCCCGAGTGGGGATTGGACACACATTGGTCGTGTTTACAGTCAGACGCTGTCCCACTGCGCCACGGCTGGCTAATATAGGTAAATAGGCTAAATATGGTTCTATTAGTATTATAAATGTGAAAGCCTGTAGTTTGTTTGGTATTGTTTACGCAAAAACTATTGAATGAATTTGAATGGAACTTTGCAGTAATGTAGATATATTAGAGTAACATCTATTCATAATGATTTTGTATAATTTGTTTATAATATTTTTATATCAAGTACAAAGTTACTGTTATCAAAATTTCGGCCAAAGTTACAAGCGGAATAAAATTATTTTTCATTATACGTTTGATTTTTAAAATAAAATATTTTTTCAGATCAAGTTATATAATTTTATAGCTATAACATCCTGGTGTTTAATATAAGTGATATTAAGGTGTTAATTTGTTAGTATCATTTAATTCGAGCTCTTTAGCAGATTCTATCTCTTCAATAGTAAGAGGTCCATGATTCCATCCGGGTGGATAACCATGTTTTCTTACGTCATCCCACCACAATTGGTCTCCTTCCATCCATATACAATATATTATATTTGTTGCTATCAGCATTACAAAGCATATCCAGAATGCTGACCTCCATTGAACCAATGTAGACTAAAAGTTATTTTATTGATTTGTCAACTGGTCGCATTTAAAGTTTTATAATTCGAAATGTTAATGAATCAGATTTAACTAGCTAGCCTATTACAATGGCTATATATCATTAACGAATTAATAAACACTATCATGGCTACTGCATTGAACGATTTTTTTTAATTTCACGCTTTAATACAAGTAGGTAGACAGGAAGTACCTAGTGCCATGACACTCCGTACTTAACCATGAAGTAAAAATATTTTTTTTAATTAGTTATCTGAGACTTACATCTGGTGTTAGAAGCCCCATTAAATATGGAGTTATTATTCCAGTTGATGTCGATACTGTGTTTATAAGCGATGTCAGGGTCGCCGTGTAATTGGGTGCTATATCCAAGCAGTTAACCTAAAATTTGACGTAAGAAAGTATGGTATTAAATATAAAATTTATATGGTTGAATTTGAATGACTTCTGTGACCTTTCCAAATACTTTGTTATATCTATGTAGATTTACGTATAGTCTATATAATTAAATAATTTTCATTTCCTCGCTCTGGTAAGATAAAGCGCATGGTTTTTTTTGAGGTTTTTTGTTACAAACCACGGACTTATGTCCATGATTTTTTACGATCCTATTTATATTTTTTTGTGATTTTTATATATTTATTTAATATGACGGGTGTACCGGAGGGAGAGTACCTGACTCACTGCAAGGAACTCAAAAATATATATGATTTAAAAGAAGTATAGGAATATATAAAAGTTATTAGAGGAGTCCCTCCAAAATGTTTAGTCAGGTGATTATGGTATTTTCGCCCATAGTCGACCACGAACGAATCCACTATTCGTTTGCCCGACGGATGAACCTGCCGATTGCATCTTCTTTAGCGTCAGTGTAGTACATATATTCAACAGTGTTCCTGGTAACTGCGACGACAGCATGTGATACGCTGTCGTGTATGGCGTTTTTGGTACATTTTGTCTGGATGATGACTACGGACTCCTATGTTAGTCTTTGAGACTGATTGACAGTAAGGATGCGTGAGCTTACTCCTCTTCGTTACCCCCTGTATATGAGGTTAAGTACAGTGTGTTTGGGAAGTCTGCTTTGATGGTGGCACCCGTATATTTAGATCTTAGGGTGCGAGTTGTCGGTTGGGCTGAAAATATTCCGTCGTAGACCTCATTTAGAGTAGAGGTAACGTCCAGAAGACATCTGTACGATCTGATCAGCTCTAAACTGATGATCATCACGAGGTCTGGCTGATATAGTACATTTTAAAAGAGTTGCATCTGTCAATGAATGGCAGTTGGTTTATATCCCCGATAAGTGTAGTGTGTAGTATTTGGCCTTTGGTAGTATGGCCGCCATAACGATTGTTCCAAATTGGTTTATTAAGGCCTCATCCATGATGAGTCGTAAGGGACTTTCTGAAACACCACTCACCATAATTGAAGCAATTGTGCGAACTCTTATCCTGGCGTCCCTGATACAATTAAAAGATATCCAACTTCTGATATCCTCCGCCGCTGCAGTAGTGGTAGTTACTTTTAGAACACTACCAAAGACAAAATTATTTGCCATTCAAGTGAACTTTCCACAGCTGGGGACGCCATTTATCCATTGATATTTCGGTGTCTGCCCATGTTCCCAGATGTTAGTTGGGTCTTTGGAACTATGGATGGTGAGTGCCACGCTGAGAATTTTATATTCTAGCGTTTTCCGTGCATCGGGCTACAACAAGGATTGTGTCGTCCAAGGATGTTGTGTACTTTGACGAGCTAGTGATTTTATTTGTTTCGACATTATATATGAAGCCATTACTACTACAGTAGGCCGCCATGTGGGAGGATTTAGGTAGGTTCCCCTTTAAGTATTCCAGCTTCTCTTCTAAATCTCCTTATCAGTTTTTGCAAAGACTTTAGCATTGTGGATGTTAGGTTTGAGGTGGTCTTTTTATCTGATCTTTGACCGATTGCAGTTATTCTGCTGTTTCCTTTCTAAGGTCAGTTTCTCTTCGAAGAGACGCGTTCCGCTAAACGTAACCTTGTTACCGATCTTTCTTTCCCTTGTTTTCTTTCCCTTGTTTTCTTTCCTTAAGAAAAGCTAGGTCCTGTCCCCTATCTCCATACACGATTACGTTGTGATGTGTTGATACGTGTATAGGTCCTAATAGATCGACTAATGCTTCCTTATCATATATCCTTATCCCTGCTTTCATAACATCAATGCTTATTGTTGATGGTCTAATTCCTGTCTCCTGTGAGCTGAAAGTGTTTAGGTGCTATAGAACTCCTCATGACTTTAACAAAAGTGATACGCCATCACTTCTGTCAAATAGTGCAATAGTCTTATTCTCCCAAACTCCTATTCTGGTGGGCATACTGTCGTAGTCCAATCTTCTCATAGTGGCCTTGCTGGTACTGCCCTTAGTTAAAACAGTTAGGCCTGGCGAGATATAGACTCACTTTGTCGATCCTACGAAGTAAAAGCTTAGTCTTAGTTTCTCCTCGTCACTGTCCATAAAAAGGGCTATAGATCTCAATCTTAACCCGGGCGAGCAAGGGTGTTCATTTTGCAGGATACGTTGGGTGTTTAATAGATGATCCCTTGTTAGTACAGTTTTGACTCCTTGAGTGGATGCTAGGGGTCGCCTTTTTTATTTGTTAATCATCCTTGCTGCTGTTCTGCCGTCGTTTCTTTTCATGACTGTGTGAAAAATCTCCTCTAAGTATTTAATTAAGATAGGGCGTATTAAGTTGTCAGCTATCAGAGTGGCCAGACCCGGCCAAAGCGCGGGGTTGAGTTCTGCTACTCAACATGCAATGTAGAGTACAGAAAAAATATAATACATACATATATACGTAAATACAAAATACTCTTTATATAAACCTTCATGCCACTGTAATAAGATCCCATAAGTCCCATAGATAATACAAAATAGCACATTGCTGCATATCGATTACATCCTGAATATGAAGCCAAGATTATACAAATGGCTGGTCCAGTAGATGCTGAAACAATAAAATAAAACAAGTTATATTTTCGAAGTTCAAAAATTAACAAATTATTAATAATTATATAATATCATTTTTTTACCTATTGTTGTAAAAATTTGTCTTGCCGTTTTTACTTTATACCATTTTCGTTTTATACCTAAATCGCAGAAAAATCCAAAAATAGAAGAAAAAATAACGGAGGCCGCGAATGGTAAACCAGTCAGAAATCCAGTGGTTGCTATGTTAAATTTCAACACGTCGTATGAATATTTAGGTAGCTCAGTAACTATGGTATATAGACCCCAATCGTGACCAACCTAGAGTAGAAAAGGTTTCAGATAAATTCAGTAACAAAACCTTGTCTTGGTCCGCGTAGAATTTAACATCTTAGAATATTTATATTATAATTCTAAAATATAAGCCTAGTGTTAATTACTCATTATTATATCAGCTATATGCGAAAGTCCCGGAACAATTGGTCCATCGGCCTTTCTAGAGAGACAAATAGACAAAGATTAAAAAATGTTAATTTGATATATGTACCGTATAGCATATGCATATTGTAATTAATATAACAAAGGGATACATCAATTATATTTATTTTTATACATTATTTCAAAAATCTGCCTAAATTTTGATTTTGAATATATAGGCCCGACTACAACATCTAGGTAGTTGTTACTACGTTTTATTCTAATTTACCAATTAAGACCAAGTTTAGTAATTCGTTAAATTTGTTGAATTTAATAACAACAATGAAATTGTTCTTAAAACTATTTCCATAATTTGAAAAGTATTAAAATAATATTTGTAATATTGGAGGATTGGTACGTTGGCCGCTAATAAAGCCCAAGCAGGCGGTGATCGAATAATAGCTTTCCAGGGTATGGGATCATCTTTTCTTTTATTTTCAGATCTTGGTACTGTTTTATTTAATAAATCCAGTTCCTCTCTCGTTATATAAGGATGAGTTTTTGGCTCACTATAGCACAGAAAACTCTGAAAGATAAAATTTATTTATTTATGAAAGATAAGATTTATTATTTTTATTTATTAATGAAAAAACTAATAATTTTATGAACATTTTCTCACCCATAATAAAAACCAAAATATTCCGAAACTACCAAAGAAGTAGAAAACGTTCCCCCAATCTTTTCCGTTGGTCATTAACAGACCTGCTACTACTGGTCCGAATATATTACCGACTTGCCCGCCACCAAATATTATAGCAGACAAAAATGCCCTTTCATGAGTTGGAATCCACCGTCCCATCATATAAGTCAGTCCAGGCATGGTTGGTCCCTTGGGATTTTTGAAATAATTTGAAACTTCTTTAAATATAACCTATAAATAATAACTAAAAGAGGTCCAAGCAGTGGCGCAGTGGGACACCGTCTGACTGTAAACGCGATTGATCGTAGGTTCGATTCCCATTTGCTGGAATGATTATATTTATATTTCCTCGCTCTGATTTGGACAAAGCGCGGCGTTGACTTCCGCCACTCCACCAAAGTGGAGTTCAAAATGTCTTGATACTACGTACCTCCTGTCAACATTGTTATGAGTAATAAAAGTATAAAGCAAACGAAAAAAGAAAAAAATAACAACGTACCTCCCCCATTCCTTCTACAATACGGAGAATAAATAACCAGGTCGCACCACCTGATCTTATAACAACAGGTGTAAGGAATGTTAACAATGCCGTGCTAAGGAGTCCACATCCGAGAACCCATTTTCCACCATACCTTTGTGCTAAATATCCCCCAATGATTTGCGTTGTAAAGTAACCGTAATAAAAACCACTTAGAAGAAGACCTTGAGTCTTTTCATCCCATTCAAATATGGCATGCTGAAATTAATTTAAGTAAAACAAATAAATTAAAAATGACAGAAAGAAAATAAAGCGGCGTTGAATTCCGCTACTCAAAAAGTAATGTCGCGAATTCCACTAAAAGTGGAGTACGGAGTGTCTTCACACTAGACTAGTTTACCCAGCTTTGCGGGATAAAAGCCTAAAGGTGAACAAGGAATGATTTTATTAACTATTTTCAAATTTTGTGTTACAGCGTTTGTTGTGGTTTTTGAACATGAATAATATTTTGAATAAAAAATATGATCTTTGTAAGGCTAAAATGATGCTCTGCGTAAGTATGATTTTTTGCTTCCAAATTTTTATATTACATATGATTTAATAGTACTTACCGGATTTATTAAAGCAGTAGAGTTGCCCACTATAACATCTACGGGACACGCGGCAGGATCTATATGTTCTTTGCTGACTTTTCTGTGTCGTACCATTTGGGTTATAGCAATATTTAAGCTAACGCGCATTGTGAATGCATTACATATTCCAATAAGGCCTACTAGCGCAAACACATAACGTCTGGGTATTAGACAACCTATAAATGGTAGTTTTCCTTATTTTCATTATAAAATTTACTAAAAATAATGCACTAAAAATATAAATGTGATCTATTTTATCTTCTTATATTGTAGTTATATACTTAGGCGTAGAATAACAACATTGTATTATAAATAAATTAAATATTTGTTGAAGTTACATTTTTAAAGAAAAATATCATCGACTGCTCTACTAGCCTTAACAAAATTAATGAAAGATACTTACATGTTCGCAGTGTATTGACAAAAGTGTCATCTTGTTTTAAATTTGTTAACTGATGAGTTATTAAGCTTTCCTCTTGAGAGGTTTTTGGATTTTCCATTTTGTCTTGAAAGTAATTAATTACAATAGTATAACATTTTAGTTATTAAATATATCTTGATGATATCTTAATAACTACTAATAAATACATACATACAGGTATACTAAACTAAATTATAACATGGCCCTGATGTATTATTTGTGAAATGATAATTGTCTATTTGCTTAACAAACTGATAGATTACAAGTCAGGCTTATTAGAATGTTGGTTATTTATCATTATACAATTATTTTAAAGACAAAATTTAGCACAAAAATAATATATAATATAAATAAATCAGTATAAATAAGTCGACAAGTTGTCTTCGATACATATATTGAAATTATTTTCAAAAATATGTAACTCCATTTTGTTACGGCGGCCATTTTAGACTAACAATTATATTGATTATATAATTATCATTAGAATTAAAGGTATAGTTCAAAGCTAACCTCAATCGTATATTGAGATATAAAGCCTTGTAAAGGTGTCTTAATTCTGAAAAAAATGAAACTTCTATAACATATTTTATTATTGCGAGTATTAACAAACTTACAATGCGAGTATATATACATATACATAATTTCAGTATTTACATGTGGATAAAAACAAAATTACATATATTTTTTACACATACATTTATCAATGAATATTCACTGACTAGCTAAATGTTTATTAAAATCTTATTTTCTACTTGTACCTTGGTGAGTAAAATACATAAAAAAATAAACGCTTACTTTTTAAAATTCAGATTGATCATATTATTTAGATTTTATAAGAAAAATATGAATGAAATACAGTGTAATATTTTATTTATACACTAGTTTCATTATACCTATATTTTGATAACACATTACGCAGTTATCACAATTTATTCAGCGCAATCATGTTGGTATTACATCGTGCTAAAATTAACATATATGTAGATATGGTACAAACACTTCTGTTTAAAAAGTAAATATAATATAAACGTATATAAAATGCATTTAAAAGTGACATAGGTGGTTTAATTTATTTTAATATTATGTAAGAAAATTAAAATGCGTCTTCATTATCTTTTCTACTAGACAATCTGACTGCTTCGGGTTGTTCTGGGCTTTCATCGCGCAGCAAAGACCCGTGCTTCCAGCCAGGTGGGTAGCCGAATTTGCGTACGTCGTCCCACCACTGCTGTTCGCCATCAGCCCATATGCAGTATATTACGTTTGTGCCAACCAACACCGCAAAGCAAACCCAGAATGCGATACGCCACTGCGCTAATGTTGACTGCAAAAATAAACATAATATACGCTTATTTACGGGTAAAAATCAAATCAAATTTTCAATTTTGTGTAAAATATTCATATTTACGTATATATATAGTACTGATATACTTATACATTCTTATTCAAAAAAATTATTTAATTTTATTGTTTTATCTTTAATATTTTATTGTTTTATTTTCATAAACGATAAACAGTAATCAAATTAAAATATATTATTATTAGTGACCAAAATGATTACAAAACAACTTCGTATAAATTAACATCAAATCAAAGGTAAAACTTACGTCAGGTGTCAACAGCCCAATGAGGTATGGTGTCACAATACCAGCAAAGGTGGAAGTCGTGTTCACAAGCGATGTGAGAGAGCCTGCATAGTTCGGCGCCAGGTCCAAAGCGTTTACCTTACAAATAAATATAAAAAAAGTACAAGATTAATGCTAATTGTCTTAAATTCCTGTATATAGAACATATAACGACGTCGTGGCGTCATTGATACTTGTGATTACAAAAGAATTTACTTGGAAAAAAAGAGAAAAGTGTTTTTAGTGAATAAATAAAAATTAAACGCAACGGGACTCGATCCTTAGAGCCAAAGCCAATAGAGCGCTGAAACGGCTTCAAATATTCACAGAGGTCCTACGTTCAAATTTTCATACATTTTTAAAAAATGGACATTTAATCAAATGAAATGCTAATTTTTTGCTGAAATTATTTGACAATCAATAATAGCAATAGCACATTAGCTTAAGAATTATAATAAATTTCAATGTTATCTTTAATCTAAATTAATTAACTGTTACTTATGTAACAATTACCTTCATTCCACTATAGAATCCACCCATTAACGCCATAGAAAGTACAAAGTATACCATTGCAGCAATACGATCGCACCCGGCGTAGGAAGCTAAGATGATGCAAATAGCTGGTCCAGTAGCAGCTGTGAAATATGTCACAATAAACGTATTTTAATTTTGTAATATACTTATTAATAAAAAAAAATAATATTAAAAAACTCAACATATTTAAAAAACATTTTGCATAAAATAAAAGCGTAACCGTCCAAAAGGCGCGGCAAGCTTAGTGGTTACAGCGCTTGGAGCGGTTTCCAAGAGACACGGGTTTGAATCCCGCTGCATTCATATTTTTATATTTTTAAAAAATATTTTCTTATCCTAAGTGTGGAATGATCCTTTAAAAAGAGTAAAATATTAACATATTTGTCTATCATGTGTATATAGCCATAAGTTATATGTGTATATATATATATATATATATATATATATATATATATATATATATATAAATAAATAAAATTAGAGTGTCTTGTTTTCTGTTTCTAATATTAAAGTGTCCTCTTTTTTGTTAAACGCATATGTGTGTATAAGTTACCTAAATGTACCAAAACATTTTTTTACAATTTTTCTGTCATTATTCTGTCATATAATTTTTCTGTCATATATATATATATATATATATATATATATATATATATATATATATAAATAAATAAAATTAGAGTGTCTTGTTTTCTGTTTCTAATATTAAAGTGTCCTCTTTTTTGTTAAACGCATATGTGTGTATAAGTTACCTAAATGTACCAAAACATTTTTTTACAATTTTTCTGTCATTATATAATATTCTGTACAATTTTTATAATTTTTAATGTGTACGTGTGTGTGGTACTTTAAATTTTTTTACATCTGTCCAACTAAAACTGAACGCTAGAACTCTATTTTTACGGCAAATACTGTTCTCAATCATTACCTATCTCTCTCATACTTTTTTCTACCTGGGATGGGAAATTGTGGGGTTCCCTATAGTTCTTATATAAAATTATTGAAATACACAAGTGAAAAGCTAAGTCTAAGTAAAGATATTTTATAGCAAGAAAAATTATAATAATAACGTACCTATAGTAGTATGAATAATTCTTCCCGTCTTGATCGTGTGCCATCCTTTCTTGATACACAAGTCGCAAACGAAGCCGAACAAGAAAGAGCAAAGCCACATGGCTATATATGGCAAGGCAGTGAGGGTACCAGTAGTCGCGATATTAAACTTTAGCACATCTGTAGAGTATTTAGGCAGATCAGTTACCATGGTGTAGTAACCCCAGTCATGGCCTACCTATAACAAGAATTATAGTATTTTTATAAGCTTCACGTTATTTTTATAGCAGAAGAGAAGAGAAAAAAATATGGTTAAAGTTAACCCAGTGTCTTGTTTGTACGTTCTCCTACTTTTTGTCTAAAACTAACATAAAATTACCATGCTTTATCTTACGAGATTGATGATATCAAGAATAACCTTTATTATAATAACTTATTATGTTAATTATAACATAAAAAGTTTCCGTTGTTTAGTAAAATTGGAGGTCGACAGGTCAAACATTGTTTTGAGAAATAAATAGTTTATTTTGTTATAAAGAACTAGATAAACTATTTATTTCTGTAAAGTCACTTAAAAGCCTTTAATCGCGTAAATACGAAAGCTCACCCATTTCAAGTTTCTAAGGTGAACGCTCCAAAAATTTATCGCTAGGCTAAATAAGAAGGCGTATTATGTAAATCACTGTGACTGATACCTGCTTTAAATTTTATTGGATAACGACCAAAAACATGCTATTAATAAAATTCTTTATAGTTTTATTACCTTGTGGGTAAAGTAGACTTTATAAATATACATATGTTAAGGGAGAAAAAAACAGCAGCTTCATGCTTTATTCCGCATAGCACGGTTAGGCTTATCACACCTTATAAAAAATAATTTTAAAAATAATTGAGTGGGAATCATACCCATAACCACTTTTACGAGCTTTACAACACCGCTTTTACGACGATGTCCTACTGCGCAAAGATGGTCTCCATCATTGTGTCACCAATGGTTATGAAAAAGTTAAAGGGACTTTATATTATAATATATTATAATTTATTGTATGTTTTAAAAGACTTATGAAGGTATGCTTTGATTATGTATATCTATAGTAATACTTGTATTTTGCAAATGCTAAGTGAAGCTAGTTAAAATATTCCTATGATTTCTCATATGATTTTCATTTATCAAATATAGCAAGTAAAAATATTTTTGTTTTTGTGAATATAAAACAAATTTTAATTGTAATATAATATAAAGTTTCTATTATAATATAAAGTCTTATAAACACAATAAGTAAAAATCTGAATTTTAAAAGCAAAGGTAGAGTCGAGAAAATTAAAATAGCAAAATAAACATGCTACACTTAAATTAAAAAATATAAAACGGAATTTTTCGTAGTAATGTAATTTCAAATTGAAATAAAAGTTTTGTGTAGGAATGAACCACAATGCGGTAAAGGAGCAGAAAGGATTGTTAGATATTTTATTCTCTAGTACCATTGTACTATTGTAGTTTCTTTCACAATGTAAGCTAGAAACATTTAACTTATATTGTAAACGAAGAAACTAAACGTAAGAACTTGTACCAATTTTTTATGATTAGTTAACTTATTTATAGGTTTATTAGTTAACTTATTTATAGGTGCTCTGGTAGCTTCGCCTCTCAACATTACAATGTTTTAGATTATGGCGAGAAGTTGAGAATTAAATATTTTGACACTAAGTACTTTCTAAAAAGCAAAAATTCTAATTAATTTTACATATAAAAATAATAGATGTCTAAGGAGCGATGACATGCCTCACTCATGATGGCGATTAAAATTTGTTTTATATTCATAAAATATTTTTACTTGCTATATTTAATTAGACAAGAATAAAATGTTACAACGTATGAAAATGAAAATCATATGAGACATCATAGGAATATTTTAACTAGCTTCACTTAGCATTTGCAAAATAGAAGCATTAGTGTAAAAATATATAGTCAAAGCATACCTTCATAAGTAATTTAAAACATACAATAAATTTAAAGGGTTTTTCGACATCAGTTAAAGAGATGACGGAACAAGATATAATTTCTGCAACCCATTACATAAACCCTAACAAACTGTGCAACATGCATGCTATAATACTTTAAACCAAGGTCTCTCTCATGGCAAACGAGTCATCAAGATTACGTAATGTCCTACAGCAAAATAATAAATTACCATCGAAATAAAACCTTTGTCTGTGCGTCAGTTAACGCATAAATGTGCCTCAGTTTATTTATAAAACTTCCTATAAATAATACAAGTATGTGTTCAATGTATATATTTAAATATTAGCTCTGACATTTTTAGCATTAGTATTCAGTTAATGAATTTATATCCTTTGTTAAGTGTTGAATTAAACATTTAAAATTTATAATCTTATCCGTATAGTTTATTCTATATTTAGAAAATAACATTTTCTTTAACAAGATCCATCAGTGCGACGGCTTCTGACTGTAAATATGATTGGTTGTGTGTTCGATTCTCTTACTAGGAAATGCTTATTTATAATTTATTTTTGTTTCTCCTCTGTGGTAAGACTAAAGACGGCATTGAGTTCTTAACTTTACTTCAAACATTCAAGAAGTCGGAGTTTCTATGAAAAACGTATAAAAATTTTCGAAAAAACGTATAAAAATTTGAACGCAGCAGGATTCGAACCCGCGCCTCTTGGATGGTATCCAAGATGTTCAAATTTTTATACGTTTTTTCAAAAATGTTTTCTAATCCTTGGAATAACTCTAAAAATAGTAAATATTTTCGTATAGATACTTTATATAAATATATTGTTATTATTTCACCCGAATATGCCTTGGCCTGGCAAGTTACTCATTTCATAAAAAATAATGAAAGTATGTATATACCATAAATTGATATAAAAAAAATGATAAATTAAAATCAAGTACCTCAAATCGTGATTCTTTGTGACGAATATTTGGAGAAGTGTTTATCAAACGACTAACAGATTAATATGAAGTGATGAAAAGTGGATATGCATATAGTAATTCTACGTAAGACTAAAAAAAAAACAAGAAATAAATTGACAAAATTATAACGTTTACCTAAGATAAAACGTAAAGTTATTAAAATTTCTCTAAAAATGATATAGACTAAACTTGAAATATTAAAAGCAAAGAAAATATTAATGCTATCCATGTTAATTCCAATTTGTGATACTGGAATGGCTAATCAATTTCTTTTTAAAAGCTTACCTTGGCTTGTTACTCAATAAGTGTGAGTATATATGAAATCTTGCAAGCTTAATTGGACATACCTAGAGTCGGATAGAACTGAAATTTGGATTACGATATAAGTTCTAATGACAATAACATTATATATAATCAAGATTTTTTTACCCTAAAATGGCCGCCGTAACAAAATGGCAAACTATACATTTTTGCACAACCCGCCTAATACGAGTATCAAATGAAAGTACTTGATTCGTAGAGTACAATACACTATGAAAAAACCTTTTTTTTAAATAATATTTTTTAATATTATTTGTTATTAATATTATTTATTAAAAATATAAAACTATATTCATTCGGAGTCATATTTCACTAGTGCGGAACGAATAAAACATTTCAATGCAAAAACCTTTACAAAGAGCTAAGCAGCCATAAGCGTTCTTTTATTGTGGGAGGATAACGCTTATCCGTTAAAAATAATCTTTACCATATAAAACTATAGTATCAAATCCGGAACCACACCTCAAAACAGTTTTATATAATCGTGTAATTTAAGCTCTATTGCCTTGATTTAAGATTGTTTTTATATAAATCTCTAGAGTTAAGGTATAATTTAGTGTTTATATTTTGTATGTGATGGAATTTACTTACGCCGCGTCATTGTAAATGCTGTTTATTATACTGTATTGTAATGCCATGCTAATAATTCAAATATCAGCTTGATTGTGTAACAAATATAATGATTGAAATATTTAATTATTCATTCAATATATATATAAATAAATTTAGTGTTGTTGTCCTGCTATATCGATGCCTACATACGTATGTACATCTAAGTATGTTTTATAGCTCCACGCTTTTATCCCGCGCATTTAGCAGGGTAGACAGAAATAACTTGGTTTCAAGACAATCCCTAAACTTCTTTATATTGTTTGTTAAGTGGCGGAACTAGACACCGCGTTTTCTCTTACCAGAGCGAGGAAATGAAAATAAGAAAATGTATTTACGACAATATTAAATTAATCGTTGTTAATAAGTCTTCATAATTCTTTATTCATATATTTTTTTATAAATAAAGTAATCAAAAATACGGCTAGTCCCCAAAGAGAAATGAAGTCTATGTATCTGTCATCGCATGTACTATTTAACTATACCCACATAGCATCATTAAACATTTTTTTGTTTCGATTTCTTGCTAGTATTCTAAAACATTTTTGGGGTGAATCAACATGGAAGTTATAATGTGCGGGTAATAGCCTGAAGCTTAAGAATTTTTTAATTTTAACAAGTGATATATACATAATACATTGAGGCCGGTCGTGGCACTGTGGGACAGCGTCTGGCTGTAAACGCGACCGGTTGTGGATTCGATCCCCACTCGGGGGAATGATTACATTTATATTATTTTCACTTCTTTGCTCTGATAAAAAAGACAAAGTGCGGCATTGCGTTCCACCACTCAACACGCAGTGTTTGGAATTCACTGGAAAGCGAAGTATGGAGTGTCTTGATGCTAGGTACTTTATGTCCACCCTACTATGCTATTACTATTGTAAGAACAAAAAAACATCAATAATAATAATGGTTTTCATTCATTATATAATTATAAGATAGTTATAATTTAAAATCCCCCTTGATCAATTAAACTTTACTTCATCCATACATTTAAAATACTTACACAAGTATATAGAATATAAAGATTTACTAAATCACCATAAAGTAGTAGTTAGTTTTTTTGGTCTGATAATTTAGAAAATTACCAATATTTCAATACTATATATACTGCTATATATATTGAATACTATATATAATAATAATTTTATACGTCTTAAGTTTATTTTATGTCATATTATATAATTTAATAAAGTCAATATGGTTATTAAAGAATATTGAACTCACAGCTGCCCATACAAGAGCCCACACTGGAGCTGATCGCAATATGCCCCTCCACGGCACAGGGTCCTTAGAGCTACTATTTTCTGCAGTAGTCACATTTTTATTGAGATAGCTGAGCTCTTTCTTTGAAATATACGGGTGAGTGTTAGGTGTACTGTAGCATAGAAGACTCTAGAAATGTTAAAATTTATTTATATAATATCAGAATAAAATATAGATTTTATTAGGTCATGAATAGATCTTTCAAATTACTATAAAGGAGACCATTATTACCAGAAATGCAATATCAAATCAGTATTATACAATGTTTCAATGTTTGCGGTTAAACTTACCCACAGCGTAAACCACAAGAGGCCAAATCCACCGAAGAAATAAAATACATAGGCCCAGTCTCTGCCTTCGGATAGTAGAAATCCAGACATAAACGAACCAAAAATATTTCCAATTTGAGCTCCGCCAAATACCAAAGCACCTTGGAAAGATCGTTCATGTGGTGGGACCCATCTTGCCAACATGATCATTAAGGCTGGCATGGTTGGACCCTGTTAGCAAAATATGAAATGTAACCAATTTTCCTGAGTAACAACTTCAAAAAATGGAAGTGTATTTGTACAATTTTGATGAAAACATTGATCTTTACTATATAAGTATGTTTCATGCCATATTTTTAAATTATTACCTTAAATCTTCACATTAATGTTCTACTTTAAAATACTCCTTCCTGATTCGATTCAGTAATTTCTGTCAAAAATTCTTATTTACCTCTCCCATGCCTTGTAGAACCCGCAAAATGAAGAGCCAAGTAGCGCCCCCTGCTCTGATAACGATAGGTGTGAGGAACGTAAAGAGAGCAGTGCTAAGTAGACCAATTCCGAGGGTCCATTTACCTCCGAATTTTTCAGCCAAATATCCTCCAGGGACCTGAGTCGCAGCATATCCATAGTAGAAACCGCTCAATATTAGCCCTTGCGTTTTCTCGTCCCAATCGAAAATCGCGTACTATAAGAAACCAAATATTATTTTTTTTCAATAGTTCGCAAAATCTGCATTCGTAAATTATTTTTTTATACTCACTGGACGTAAAACAGCCGTTACATTTCCTCCACTACTCGCCTCATCAGGACACGCGTATGGGTCGAAGTGTTCCACTGTACTCTTGGTCCGGTTAACCATCTGCGTGATAGCCAAATTGAGGCACACTCTCATTGTATATGCATTGCAGACACCCAAAAGTCCCATTACTCCTAATATATAGCGTTGAGGTATTACACAGCCTAAAATAAAGTAATAAATAATATTAAATTAAATAATCTTCCTTATTATTCGCTCTTAACAGCTACTTCAAATGGGGATTCCTCGAGGGACGGAACGCACCCCATATCTATCTTCATCATATAAATTGCTTTGTTCTCAGAATAATAAGTAAACTAGAAGCTCTTAATATTTCAGTATGAAAGAAATTGGTTTATAAATATTTTTATAGTACTCCGGCTAACTATATACGTGTTGTTGGCAATGCAATGTAAGATGTTTAATTTATAAACTTTTTATAAACAAACATAATTAAAATATAATATAATATGTCTAGATTACACTTAAGTATATACTTAGAAGTATGTATGTAGTGTATTGTTAACAATTAAGTAACTCTAATTTGTTTTATTTCTATCTTTGCGAATCTACTGAGTAGGTCTGGTGTATTAATTGAAAACCAATCATTTTTTATGCCTTATGCCATAGTAAAGTGGTCAGAGATAACCTAGTGGCATTACGTTGACTGCTAACTGACATTCTGCCCGAAATCCAGATATTGCTTGTATAATAGCAATCTTGACAATAAATTTATTTCTCCGAATAGGATTAGAACCCACAACGAATCGCATTTCCAATCGGACGATGTACCATCTAATCCATTATTATTAAATTCAATTAAAATGTAACTTCCGTAAACACTATTAAACTAAAAACTGCCATTATTAACTTTTCTTGTGTTAGATGTATCATAGCAACGGAAGACGTACTAAAGCCTCGTTAGAAATGTATTTGTATGGCAGTTTCAATTTTTCGAGTGACATGCTCGTAAATAGGAAACGCGATAAGATCTATTGATAGTAAGCTAGACTGATAGATAACTTCCTCTTCGACTTTCTTTTAAATGAACGACCTAGATATTATAACTTGTTTTCATATATTTATTTAAGTTAAAAGAAAACATTTATGTAAAAAATTATTACACTTTGAAATATTTAAGATATTTTTTAACTCGTATTTTAAGATAAAAAAGAATTGATTTTCTAAATAACTAGTATTTTTAAATTACTAATAAACAACAATATAAGCTTGAATGATTAAATTAACCGCAGTTTTGAGGCTGTTTATTGTTATGAAGCCCGTCTGTCGAGTAAATGTGAATATACCCACGTACTCGATACATTGAAATTAGCAATGATCAACTATTGTAACAATAACATACTATTTCACTTTCTTTGTAGGAATTCCAATAGACATTTCTATAGAAAAATAGTTTATTTTCTTCTATTGAACTGAATTCTTAAAACATAAAGAAAATATATACTTTGATTGTTTAGTTTCACGATTTATTCAACGTAGCAGAATTTCAGAGTTACCTACCTACCTTAGTGTTGACTGCTACCTGCCACAAATCGAGACAATGATGATTGAATGACCAGAGAATCGATATGATCTTTTTTTAAATATATTTAATACCCCGAGTGGGAATCGAACTCACAACCAATCACGTATAGGCGGACTTTATCGCACTGCGCCACAATAATACCAACACGTAAAAGAGACCCTTTTACGTGTTGGTATTGAATAGTATAATTAATTTATATTAAGTATTTCAATTACATTTCAATCATTTAATAAAGTTTAAATTTTTAAAACAATTATTATTTTAAGGCACATTGTCATTTTGTGAAATACATACATAAAATAAGATGTCAGATTGACGTTATTGAGATTAACTTATAATTTGGTAAGAGCTTGCGTAGGAGTAAAGAACCTTATTGGATTGTCTGTCATGCTTGAGAATACTCAATATCGTATAATATACAAATAAGCTCTTGGTCATTACACAATGTAAACCATTTAAAATGAAATTATTTGAAAAGCGTAGTATATGCGATTAATCCAGATGTTTTTAGTTTCACGCTTTATACCGCATGGCAGTCTCAGAGCAGTCGGACATAATCTAGTGTCAAGACACTTCGTTGACTATTTTTCAAATTCAAGACATTACGTGTTCAGTGATTTCAACGCCACGCTATATCTCAACCTCTGGTTTGAAAAAATAAATTTAAGTCAAGATTTTAAATATGGAAGAGAGATGTATGTATGAGATACTACTCTACTTAAAACTGTGTCGTCTTTGCGCTATTTATAAACGTTAGGTATCACTTTTTCCTGTAAAATATAGGCATACATTTACGCTTACAAAATAATACAATTATAGTCTTCATCATTTATTATAAAAACTTTTCTCACTATGGATTTAAATGGTAAATGCATATACAACTTATATAGGACTATCTATCTTCATTCATCACGTCTATGATTTGACACCTATTATCGAAGTCCGTTTCCTAACATTGATAATGTACCGCTCAGTTATAATCTGGGCAGGTTCCTTAAAGAGAATATGGGAAATCTACTAATACCACTTATAATTTATCAATACACTTTTATTGACTATTTTGTTCACTTTTAAATGAACATTGCATAAACAAAAGAACACAACAAGAACATTTTTTAAAATCTTACTTGCATAAAGCGCTTTTTCAGTTTGTTAAGATTGACCTATATTTACATATGATCAATGGCTTATAGTGACATCGTATGCATGTTAGTCATAATATTATCATGAAAGCTTGTTAAAGCGTTTAGAGTTATCTATGGTAAGTATATAATACTTTGCTCACATTAACTATAAATTAGTATTATAAAAATAACCTTTTAAAAGTAAAAAGCTTCTACTAAAATATCATATTTGGATATTTGGATAATGTTGGTAAGTTATATGAAATTAATGGAGGGCACGTTATATATTATATATACTGTTGTATAACATAATTATTGTTAATAAGTTACTAATAAATTCTATTTAAAAAGTGACATTTGTATGTTATAAACACACAAATGTACTTAGCTTGTCTTACTCCTATAAAATTAATGAGTGAAATAGATTTATATAAACAAGCTTTTGAGCCCCTATTTAATCCATTTTAAAAGTTACCTGTATTATATTCTTCAAGCTATTCCATTTAATATTTAATATCTATGGGTATTTAATTGGATCGATTATACAAAAATAATACATTTAGTGGCGAACATATTGATTCAACTAATACTAATTACATATGATTGCATTTTCTTCAGAACTACAAGTGTATACCAAATTTCAGCTCAATCGGACACTGGAAAGTGGAATAAATTAAGCTTGCAAGCTTTGACATACACAAACTAATTAAATAAAAGCTTGAAAAAAGGCGAATATGAACACGGATATAATTGAAACGCTTTCAATCTCTCAAATTTTATACAAATTGCATATCTTTTTCATTAATGTGGTTGTTTTACAATGCAAATCATAAGATGCAATACTTTGGTACTTTATTATTAAACAAATTTATTGATAATAATTAATTGGAGCAAGCTTGTGAATGCCACAACGTAACTGAAACAACCGGAGCGAGTCTTGGACTTTGACTTCAGAATATTGTATCATTTCTAGTTCTGATATTATATTAGCATACTTATATATATTTGTCTTTGACAGGATTTGAACGTATTCTATAAAACAAATATTATATTGTTATTTAAAACAAGCCGGTTGTGGCGCAGTGGAACGGTTGCGGATTCCTTCCCCAGTCGGGGGAGTATATTTAAATTATTTTCACTTCCTCGCTCTGGTAAAGACAAAGTGCGGCATTGAGTTCCACCACTTAACACGCAATGTCGTAAATTTGGTGGAGCGAAGTAGGTACTTTCTGTCTAAAAAGCGTGAAGCTAAAAAAGTAATAATAAAAAAGGGTAATATATTTATGTGTACATAGTCATATTTATATATTCAAACTATAAAATTTTGTATATTTTCAACAAATCGTATAAAATACTTGACAATAACAGGTATTTCGGCACATTCGAGAGTTTTTTTGTAGATAGATACAAAAAAAATATCTTTGTGGCCCAAAAATTCCTTAGCATCATTAACTTTTTTACAGCTTATATAATTATGCCTAAAATATATACAATATTTTAGGCATAATACTTATAACAGTACATCTTGGCATAATAATTATGTGTTCGGACATTAATTTTTTACCAATCAAAATACAACAGCAAAATATGAATGACGAATATGTCTATAGTTTTTTTAAAGCCTATAATTTAAGCACATTTTAAATTATTAATCACTTATATTTTGATATTCAAAAATACATTTGAGACCCGACATTTCCAACACCTTACATTAGTCCGTGGTCACAGTCTACCTGTATTTAAAATAGTTTCATTTAAAATATGCAAAACTCGCGAGAATGAAAGAGTTTTAATGGTTTTGGGATTGATATTAGTTTAAACAAGTTTTATATTATTTATTTCTGTTGGTGGTCAGTGGTTGTGTTCTGTGCTTAATATGAAATAACTTAAAGATAAAGTAAAATATCATTTATAAAAATTATACAGACTTCAACTACCTATATATATTTTCTAGCGAATAATTAACGAATACCTCGAAAACTGCTGAATCGATTTTAATGAAATTTATTTTAAGTGTATCTAACTCACATTAAAAAATTTCTTCTCGATACAACGAATTCGTCGACAAACATACAGACACACTCGCGAAATTAAGCACACAAGTCTAGATGGATCATACTTAAATATTATTGAATTCCAATATTGTTACAAACATACGTATCAAACTCATTTTTTAAGTCAGTTAAAAACTTAATACACTTGTGATTGTAGTAGTAACAATAACGAATTTTGAAATGGATATATTTCAATATATTTGATTGACAATTTTGATTTTAGTAACGTCAAGTTAAGTACACATGACGTTATGTTATAATTGTAAGAAAGAAAATCCGGAAACAAGGAAAATATTGTTTGTTGACATTTTATTACTGTGTTTCTAAGAATCTATGTTCGATTAATGCTCGAGGATTTTAATAAATTTTATAAAATTACTTAATATATTCTATTTGACTATACAGCATTTTTATTTCGCATGCTTAAGTTACGACTCAAATTTAATAGTTAAATATGTCGCCAAAATTAATTAATTTTCATATGTATCATTTTCTTAACATTACCTAACATTTTTCTCACATTATTATTGTAATATATTAAAAAGTTACAAACGAAATTACGTCTCCTAAAAACGCATAAACGTTTCATAACTAAATACTCAATTAAATTAAACTCAATTAAATTAATTGCTCCATTTCTTCCATAAATAAAGATACAGATTTAAAATATGAATATAAAATACGTACATCTTCGAAGGGAACGAGTTAAAGCATTGTCTTTTCTTTTTGGTGTTTGTGTCTTCAGACCAAGCAGGTTGCGTGCCTGAACCTGATTTGACTCCTCCATAGTAAAGCGGCAACCTTCACTCTTTTTATTGTTTTTATGAGCACAATTTTTGCCTAACACTTCTTACTCTATCTATATGGAAAAAAGAAATTTAAATAATATAATTCCAATGTAAATTTTTTTAAATGTTTCAATCTTTATTTTTAATTATAAATATTTAAGATCTAATATAACATGTTTAATAAATAGTATACTTCATTTTTAACTAATACCAATCAACTATTTCAATGATCTTAAACACTGTAATTATTTTTCATTATCAACATACTTTATTACTGTGAATAATTGCAAACATTCATATACATTGCTTATATTAGATTACAGTAATTAATAACTTACAAAAAAATTTATGAATACAAAATCACTTATAATTTCCTAGAAATATATAACAAACAACTAAACGTTTATTAAACTAACATTTAAATATTCAAATACATTTTACACACAATTACACATGATGAATTAACCACATAACGCGAGCACTGTTTAGTAGTTTACAGTTTATTCTGTCGGTGTTCGCGATTTATCGTATCAATGTAGCTGCGTACGCGCGCTTACTTAGAGCACATGGCGAATATTGTCATAGCCAGCATAGGCCGATTACCCACGCTAAAACCGATATGTTGTCGGCCTTGAATCCATGAGAACTATTACCCGTTATAGTATGAGTAAAATTGTGGAATCTTATGTGAGATTCTACAGATATTCTATTGAGGGTGGAAAAGGAAATAGTTTAACTTTAAGTTACTAAAAATGCGATTTAATATATAAAAAAAACGCTATTTGCTAGTAAAAATAATATAAACAAAACGCTATTTGTGAGTAAAATCTTTGGTAGAGTAAAAAACATATCAAAAGAAATATTGTAATTCAAAAACGTCACTCCATCATTATCATTATAATATACAGTAATACGTTTTATTAATTATCAATGGGATATTTCATTATTACAGCATTATTTTTTTACCCTGTATGGAAAGTCATGTCCATAATAGTTCTTAAAAAAATTACTGCTAAATTCAAAATAATTTCAAAATATTAAGGTTAATATCTATTTTAAAATTTTAAAACAATGTTTACATTAAATAACTTATTAAGCAAACTTATTTATTAAAAATTATAAATGATAATTCAAAACAATTAAAAAAGGGTTCTTATATAAAACAGTATGTTAGTCACAATCAGTGTATCTTCAGAAATGATGTCATGGCAACATTATTAGTATTCCCATTTAGCTTATATTTATTACTTATCATTTTAGGTAGAGCCAAAGATCAATTTTACGTAATTATATAAGGTTCATTATGAGCATCTCTATTATCTTTTTCCAACTAAGTTTGTAACAAATCTTAAGTGTCCGTCTTTCTTACAGTAAAATTATTTATTATGAAATTCTTGAAAACGAAAAGAAAATGGAATTCACAAATACTGTATAAAATTAGTTAACTATGTAGGTACCATATAATTTAATATGCATGATGTAATATTAATAAGTGTACATAATTAAGAAGATCGAATCATAAGTATTGTTATTGTGTATACTAATTGTTTCAATGTACAATTAAAGGCAACAAAACAAATAGATGTAATTTCAAAATATTTCATTGATTGAGCACATGTTTGGGGTTACCTGGAAAAGATCATCTTCTGTGATAAGGCCGCCCACCATATTTAGTAGTATCAATTTTCCTCTTCTTTGTATCATACTTGTATAATGTAAAATGTGTTAAATAAAGAAACAAACAAATGTTTGTTGTAGTTAAAATATTTACACGAATTCAAAGTAAAACTATAATTATATTGTAATGTTTCTCACGCATTTTAGTGGTGAATGATTACATGGACGATACAGATATCGTGATAGCGGCATTTTCAGTGCTAAATATATAAATAAAATAATAATGTGGAGTATTATTAAATTGCGATGAGATCGAGAATAAAACGACTTTTACAATATATACATACGTATAAATTTTGTACAATAACTTGTTACGAGTATGACACATATATATTTATATAATACATTTTATGTCAATTTCATTAGCTTATAATTTTAAATGAAATGCAAAAAATAAACATTTGATAAATAAACCACAACCTATAGCATGCCTCTTAGCTTCGTAAGAAAAGTAATCTAAGCATGAAGTTACATTCGATATCAATAATTCTGTTACACATTAATATTGACACTGGCCTTGATAAGTCGGTGTGTATCACAACAAAAAACAGTCATAAAAACCGAGTTAGATATAACGTAAAAATTAACATAGTATTGCGTTAGAACATGTTCACATAATCTTATAAAATTGTGTTAGAAATGTTTTTCTCAAAAATCAAGTCAAATAAAGTAGTTACATATACATATATAATTATAAGCTTTTCCGTTATTAGCTGAGTGACGTACAGATGATACACATTCAAGACTGTGTGTTCTGTGTGTAGAGTACGGGCAAACTCTATTTTCATTTCTCCAAATTCTAAGGGGACCTGGAAAAACTAAATTATATGATCTAGATGCAAGAAATTGCGGATAATAACTCATCAAAATCTATATCTTGCTCTGTGTTTTACTAAATTACAAGAATGGAGTAAAGCTGAAAAGCAGATATATAACAAAAACAGACATATAGAGACAACAAGACGCATTCGCTTAGCTTTATCCTTTTTTTTTTCAATTTCTAGTAACTTTTTTGCTTAAACTGTTTTATTTTGTTTAATTTTTATACAAACGTCAAAAATGACGTCGCGGTTAATACGCTCGTGTGAAAACACTCTTATAATGGACGTCTTTAATTTGACCTTAGTGTATACAAAATAGTTTAGCTGATTAGAAAATTAGAATACATTTTATTTTGATCGATGATTTTTATCATTTTAACAAAGTGTCACTAAGTGATTATAAAAACGTTTTTTTAACCAAATTTAAAAAAAAGGAGGAGGTTTCTCAATTTCACCGGAAGTATACTTTTTTTATTATGATATGGTTGGAAACCTAATTTTGTTGCTTGTAGCTGAATTTCTCAAAAGTTGAAACGGTTAAAGTTTTATTACATTTTTTACGTTATATTTTAAGTTTAATACCAATAGAATATATTTATAACTTTTATAGTCAAAGTAAACGAATTTCAGAATACAATTCATACAATATAGAGACATAGCGTAGAATAAAACTTCCTTGTGATATTTTTTACCATACAACTATAATAACCCTGAAGCTATCCTAAGGATTATTATATTATTGTTTTCTGTGGGGTTCGATGTAAAAAAATACATTTTAAAATTATTTGTTAGACACGCGTAAAAATATATATGAAGAATACATTTCTATTCGTATTTTAAGTTCCCTCAACTATAAACGTGCTTACTGATATATTATTATCTTTTTCGATAGCGCGAAGAAACTTGCTTAAAGAGGCTAATATTTCTAGTTAAAAACTATTTACTGGTAACGTCTATGTTCTTTTTTGTAATCATGTTTTCAGTTTTCAGTAACAAATACTGGGATTACCTATAGAAAATATATGTGACAATTATTTTTAATATGTTTCAATACATTTATTTAAAAAAATATTATTTAATATATTATTAAATTTAATATATTATTAAATTTATTATATTATTAAATTTAATATATTATTAAATTTAATAATGCACACAATGCACCACTCATCACGCAGTATATCGAATTCGGTGGAAAGTGAAGTACAGAGTGTCTTGATTCTGACACTAGGTACTTTCTGTCAACCGCCTATAGATAAAAAGCGTGAAGCTAAAAAAAATAATAATATTATAAAGATAAAATATGCATATTCAATATAGGAATTTATGAAACTACTGAACAAATATGTGGAAAATATTTATTTTAATATAATGTTGTTACTATTACTGTTACAGGTCAACTATATTTTAGAGTTGTATGAAAGTACCACATTTTTTTATAGATACATTCGGGCTTTATCGCGCTTAGCATAGTATTCATAGATAGCCGAGTGTCAAGATACTTCATTTTCTTTCTGCCCAACTTTCTGCCCAAAATCGAAACATTGCGCGTTGAGTGGTGAACTCAACACCTTACCTCACCTGAGTGGAGAAACAAAATAAATGTTTTACCTAATCTTTTATCCTAGTAGGAATCGAACCCCCAACTAATCTTATTTACAGTCAGACACTACGATACGATGGTCTCAAGAAATACACAAAATACTAAATAAATACACAATAATACTTTATTAACTGTTTAAATGGAACATCACTAACCAGCCACTTCTAGCAGATTTATTTAGATAATATTTGTGTAGATAATATAACATTTATCTAAGCTATCGAGAATAACCGATAAAATCAACTACAGAGCGTCTAGTTGAATAACAATAATATCGAAATTATTATTAAAGTCATCTGTCAGTACTTATTCTTGTATATTTTGTCATTCTGATTGGGAGGTTATTATAACTCAACACGTAATGTTTAATGAAAAAACAAGATATCCAATATTCATTTTCAATTTTCTGACTGGAATGAATGCTTTAGTCAAAAAAGACAAAATATGGCGTTGAGTTACACTCCTCCTACATGCGTAACTATATGTAATTTCTAAAAACTAGATGATAAGTGGAGAACTAAGTGTTGTAGTACTGTATTATTTCTGTCAATCGCCCGTGTACATAAAATGTATGACGCTAAAAGATGTAAATTATTTAAAAATATTACATCACATAGGCTCTACACCGCCATAAAACTAAATAGAGCAATTAAACACAAGTCTCTTGACATCAATTGACCTTTTAAAATATTTTTATGCTAATAACAGGTTGGCAAACAGCAAGTTTTGTTAAGCGAACATTAAACATTGTTTACAAGCTTTTTTGTCATTTTCTAGCAATATTTTTTCTAAATATATTCTTTATAATTACAGCTTTATTGTATTGTAGGGTAGACAAAGATGTGTATGTTATGGGCAATGGTGCTTTTCACTTGAAATCGAGACATGGCGTGTTGAGTGATGAACACATCATCGTGCTATGTCTGACCACAACAGATAAATAAAGGTTAATTTTAAAAATAATAATTTCTAGAGTGGAAAATGAATTCACAATCAATCGGATTTGCAGTCAGACGCTAACTCGGTGCGCCGAGATGGCTATTCTTGATATTGATTGATAACCTTTATAATAAGTCTAATATCCCATTAATAATAACTCTATCGAAGATTAATAGTGGGTTCAAATATTAAACAATGCGTGTTATGAGTTTAAATAGAAAATTTAAAATTATTGCTTAATCGTCTAAAGAAATTCAGTATTCATTTGATTTACCATTCTATATTAATACAAATCAGAAAAATTGGAGAGTTTGTATGTAATATTAACATAACCGATTTCTACTAAATCTATATGTACCATGTACATATACACAAACAATTATTTTAACTAAGTTTGTCTGTCTATCTTTCTGGCTGGACCGATAGACATACAAAAATAATGCTTGAATAGAAAAGCAAGGTTTTAATATTTTTGGTACGGTTGTACATATTTTTAATTAAAAATATCTACTTTTTTGCCTCCTCATAGATGTTAAATATTGATAACAACAACGGAATTCAACGTCACGTTTTGTCTAATAAGATCGAGAAAACAAGTTTGTCATTGAAAATAAGGTTTAAGTAAAATTGTAGCCTATATTGAAGCCATCCAAGCACCGTCTCACTGACTGCGTGTGAATGACTAAAAGCGATGGTTTTCACTCACAATCAGGGGGGAATTATATTGGAATTATTTTTAATCCCCAGTTACGAAGTTGCTTTTCGTGATACAACAACACATTTCAAATTCAGACGGAAGAAGAGAACTGATTCTCTTAACTCTAGAATCGCTGCCTACCTTGTTATGCGGAGCAAAGTGTGAGGTAAACAACCAAATGGCAACCTACTCTATGGTATATAATAAAACACGTATAAACTATGTTACTATAGTATCAATTAAACGTGAGGTTTCCATGCAAAGCACGTAAACATCTATTCATTTTGTCCAAGTAGAGTTTGTCGTTTAAGAGAACTAGGTACTTATAAAGCAGGTTAAGCATTAGATAATAGCACATTAAATTTTATACTCAGTGCTGGATACTGGTGATATTGCTGCCTTGTGACCAAAACGGACCATAATGGATAAATCAATGCAAATGAGATTTTTTTTGTGAGGCTTAAAGCTGTTAAGGTTTATATATTTTTTTAAATTTCACTAATATATTTTCTCTTGTTGTTAATAATACATGTAAAAATGAAAACCTGTATGGCTACAACTTTTTACAATTTGTATTATAATGTTTATAATTATAACTTAAATTTTACATGGCTTAGTGTATGAGCGCTTGAACGGTTTACTAGAAGTAGAAGTTCGAATTCCACTGCGCTCTTTTATACGTTTTCTAAAAATGTTTTCTGATCCTAATTGTGAATTAACTCTTTTAAAATACTAAACGTTTAATTTATTAAAAAAAGAAATTTTAGTTTAACTTAAAAACTCATCACTAATATTATAAATGATTTTTTATAAGAAAAATGTAAAAAAGTTAAATACAACGAGATTCGAACTCCACCGACTATTTTTGGATACTTTGTGAGGGTGAAATATGAACTATTACAATATATTATATACTCTATAGATATATTATTCATTATTGACCATAATTCTAATACTAGAATATCAATAACGTAATAGGTATATGCATTCGTTTAAGTGTCCGCAATAAGTCGTCAAGCGGCGCCGCAGCTTACGCGACACGATTACGCAATTCATTATATGGAGAGCCTTTGAGAGGAATTTAATACAGAATTTATTTGTTTGCAGAAAGCTTTCTGAGAATTCATTATATATATATATATATATATATATATATATATATATATATATATTATAAATATGAATATATAAAATGTTTATGCCGAACAAAATTAAACGGAAAATAAAACACGATAGGCAAGGTTTATTATAACTATATTGCGAAGTACAAATTAAAAATTAGCATATTTTATCCGTCTTACATTACAACAGCGATCCACCCTCGGCATTATTTAGGTGCAAATGTCGTTATACTAATCGTATCAAGTTGCAGCACGACACCAATTGAATTTGAATACTTTTTGCATTTTCACTACCTACGCTACGTTTCTAGGCGCAAAAAATAGATATTTGTGACTGAGATGCTAATGAACACTTTAATGAAAAGCTTTTCATGTCTTCACATATTTCACTTACTATTCTTCTGTATCTCATTACGTTTTATATTTTTCTGAGCTTTAAAATATTTTAACAAAATATCGATTCGGAATAAATTGCCTGTATTTCTCCCTCGTGTATTGACCTCGTAAAGTTACTGGTACTGCGGTTGTTCTTTCTCAAGCTACATTATTGCAGTCTCATATGAATATAAAAGCAAAGAAAATAAAAATGCAGTGTTGTATGGATTTTTATTTTACGTAGCTTCTGTAAAAGTAGCATAACGAAATCTATGAAATCTGTGAATAAATCGTCAGTCAGTGATCAGTAACTAAAGACGTTTATAAATATTAAATATATAATATATAATTGTAAATAATAAAATGACATTTTAGCTTGCCTTTAAAACGACGATTTTAAGCGACTTATATTTACGTTGATATAAGTCGCGGTCATCAACTTTTGAATAATACAAGAGCTAAGCATGCATCGGCTAGCATGCAAATATTAGACACATTATACATAATTAACTACATTCAAGGCTAATCCATTAATTTATATTCTCAACGCGGTACAACACACTTTGTTGCCGTTAGTCTACTTGTTTAATAATATAATTATAGATTGCTACTAACATTGATAAATTAATGAAATTTTTATAGTAATATTTAAATAGTACAATATTAAAGTGTTCCAGAAGTTCTTTATTTAAATGCTTTTCAATTCATCGTTTATTATTTATTAACAGAACAGTTCCCGGAGATTTGAAAAGAAGGAGGTTTGTGTCTGTTGCGCAAGGAAGATCGTCTTTCGGACTCTCCCTCCGCATACAGGCCGATAGTATTATTAAATGAGACAGGCAAGATTTTTGAGAAGATCGTAGCCTCCCGTTTCAATAAGCATCTCGAAGAGGTAGGTCCGGGTCTTTCAGAGGCTCAGTTTGATTTAGGGCCGGTCAGTCAACCATCGATGTCATGAACGCCTTAAAGGCTCGATCGCTGGTCGCGATCGAGAGACGTGCTCCACGCCGTCTTATTAGACATACTCAACGCGTTTTACAACATATCGTTTGAGACGTTAAGAGAGGCTCTCCGGTATCACTTAGTGCCTCTATATCCCCGGCGGTTGTTAGACGACTACCTCTGGGATAGAGTAGTCCTGTGGATTGGCAGGATGGTTGGATCGATTGACGATGAGTCAGTTGTGGTGTTCCACAGGGGTGGGTATTGGGCCCGATACTGTGGATCCTTGGATATGATTGGCTCCGTGGCGTGGCCGTCTACTCCCCGGGATTAGTTTCATTTACTATGCGGATGATACACTTCTCACAGCCCGGGGATTGACTTTTCTGAAGGTGGCACGCTTGGCCTCGGCCTGCATCCACCTTGTCGTCGATCGCATTAAAGCGCTGGGTCTGAGGGTCTCCATGCCCAAAACTGGGCCCTTCTTTGTGGAATAATAAGGGCAATAAGAAGATACCGCACGGTGACATGGACTAGGACTAGGAACTACTATTGGAAGATCATACTAAGTAAAGTCGTAAGTCATCAAGGCTGCTGGTGATGGAAAAGAAAAAACCCTGGAGCACCTTGAAAGTGAAGGTGACCCACAACAATTGGGCCGAACACCGGGGCGTCATAGTGAGTGTAGATGGTTTCCGTTGGATTTTAGTGGGTAGTATCAGGTAGATCGGATGAGTCCCACTGTATCATCCGTCCCTAAGGCAAGCCTGCCATGCGTACGGTTGGTCTGCGTAAAAAGCAATTCCCAGCGACAAAAAAAAACATTTTGTAGTCGTAGTCGTTATCGGAAATAACTAACATTCTCACTGTATTGAGTTTTAAAGAATCTTTATTAGAGTTCATTTTTTTAAGTTTTTTTTAGCTTGACGCTCCCTTAGCATAAATAGTCGATATAAGATTTAGTTATACACCCTCCGTTTTCCTTGATTTACTTTAAAGTATATAATGGCATAACTCTATGCCACTTATTTTTTAGTTAGATTTAAAATTAAATTATTAGCAATTACACTAAATTGTTGTCAATTAAATAAAAACATATACCACTATGTAATTCAGCCTATAAACTATTCAATCAATTGCATCAATATATATGATTTGAAACATCACATTAGGTAGCTACTTAAGTAACAAAAGCGCTTTAATAAAATTTATAACATACTTGGCTAGCTTCATATATTGAATTTGTTAGAAAATTTTATTGCATATGTCAAAAGTATTGTGCTAACATTTATATTTAGATAAAAGTCTAACATTCAGTTGGTTTCAAGCTTAATATTTTCGAAATTTCCCCCGTGTATTGAAAAAATTGGCTTGCATCAGCAGTTTCATTTGTCACAATATCTTTTTTTTACACCTCTACATAGAAAATACGTATGTAAGTTAAAGTGAAGGACTTGAGTATTTTTTATTTGAATTTTTTTACAGTTTATTTGAAATTTATAAGAATGAATATATATTTTTAGAATTTCAATCAAAATATATACATATTCAGAAATATTTCCTTAATTGTAGAAATTTAGCTTAGTTAAAAAATAAGTTATAAAAAGAAGAAAAATAAGAAGAATCAAAGTAATTGAAAACGTTTTTTACTTATTATACGTCTACAACATAAATTATTTGCAAGATATTCTTTGATATCCGTAATCAGAAATAATAATTGTATATTTATTTATAGCCTAGTTTTTTAATTTTCACCTTTGTTGAACGATTTCTATTTTTACATTTTGTGATTTCATCACTGACTCGTATAATCTCGCTTCATTTTCCATAGAAAGTTTGGAAATTCCTCAATTCCTCTAAAATACTCTCATAGAAACTTACATGCAAAACGTCTACATCTAGTAATTTCAAAAATTATTAAATGAATATTTTCTATTTTCAGCTTTTGTTTGTGTGCTGAAAACAACTGAAATAAAATACGTTTTATCGCTTTCCATTTATTAATTTTATTCTTTTTTTTAAAATATGTTTATATTACATTTGTACAAGCATTGTGTATCACAATTTGTTAAAATTTACAAAAATATCGTTAACCATAAATATGACTAAAGGAAAATAATTATTACAACTATAAAATAATTAAAATAAAAAGAAAAACAAAATGAACATTATTGCAAAAATAGGTAACTTATTTTATGACATAAAAATAAACTTATTCATATGTAAAATGTACATGTTGCTCTTTTAAAACAATCTTTAATAATTAAGAAAATCAAATAATAAAATTCATACATTTTCAATATCTTAGAGATGGCTTACAATGGATAAAATCGTTAAGTATTGACTTTTATTGTAAAAACCACTGACATGAATATGTCACATAATAATTAGGATCAGATTTTTCGCCGTTCAACACGCAATGTCTCGATTCCGGGAGAAAGCAGTCAACGGAGTGTCTTGGCACTAGGTTGTCTCTGACTATCGTATACAGAATAAAGCGTTACCTTTAATATTTTAAAAACATCTCATCAGCCGAATGTTTTTTTAATAAAAAAATAATTACTTATTTGTGACATATATATATATATATATTAAAAAACATTAACAACTAAATAGCACTGTTAGTTTATCACAAGATGGCACCGCGAGAAATTTGAACAATAAATACCATAGAGCTACAATTTTCGTTTCCTTACTTTAATTTAAAGAAATATTAATTTAGCGCTACTGATACATACTTTGTTACTGCCGAATATTTAGATTTACACCCGTTTGCGGTAAAAGAATTTTACGATAAAAATAATTTTGTTTTTCAACAAATTTATTTTATCTTTAACGCTTCATCAAGCAAAATATAAAGACTCAATTATCACTAAACTAATGAATTATAAACCTAATTTAAACTAAGATTTAAACTTTATAATTACAAACAATTATTAAATTATATAATCAAATTTTATAAATTAAGTAACATTACTAAATAATTTGCAACTTGTATCTAAAGTGATGTGCCTTTAGTTTTGTTCTTTTTACTCTTTTCCTTGTCTACATCGGAAGTTTTTAAGGGGCCGTGTTTCCAATTATCGGGATAGCCGTATTGCCTTACATCATCCCACCATTGTTGTTTGCCGTCCGCCCATATACAGTAAACCACGTTTGTACCAACTAGTACTGCAAAGCACACCCAAAACGCTATCCGCCATTGTACTAGCGTTGACTGAAAAAAAAAGAAATGTATATAATTAATATTATTCATTGCCACTATCTCCTATTTTTTTAAAGGATTAAACGGAAGGAACGATTCAAAAGAATGAAAACGGACGGAAGGATTAAAATAAATGAATGGGTCAAAATTTAAACGTGAATCATATCAAAATAAGCTACAAATATATCATATAAAGCCGGCGATGAATAGGTATGTAGCTTATTGAACCAGGTCGTGGTTCAGTGGTCTGACTATATTCGTATGTATACTATATGCGTTTGGGGTACAATTTTATGTACCTTTAAACTTGCCTATAAAAATAAAAGTAAAAACCCCTTTTTAATAAATGTTTAATATAATATATATATTATTATATGGTTAAACATACTATCTATTCTAAATATCACAATAGCCCATGACAATGGTTGGCTTATCGTTAATCTCAGTTTATATCAAAGTTTAGCTGTAGAGTCTTGAAACTTCGGAATAAATCCTTTTGACCCAGCTATTATCTGCGTGCCACAAAACTTTAAACTAAAGTTATTAGTTAAGCTTAGGAATTGATAGTATCTTGCTAGTGACATCAAATTGATACATCTTAGAAGTTTGCAACGTTTTTGCATTCAATGACAATCTATATTGGCATATCAATGTTTTAATTTTAAGTATCTATTTCTTCAAAGTTTCATTTTCTCACTTTCAAGTACAGTAAATATATGTATTTTAGGAAATAAGTAGAAAAAATCTATATCTCTTCATCGGCCATTATGGCGCAGTGGGTCTGACTGTAAAAGCCAGTTTTTTGATTTCTACTCGAAAATTGACTATATTTAATATCCATAGTTGACATTCACCACTTTACACATAATAAAAACTGAATTCGGATGGTAAGCGGAAGACCGGAATCACTTGATACTAAGTTATCTCTCACAGGAAATCAGAGTGCATCGTGATAAAAAACATAAAACTGATTTTTATTAAGTGAATTCTAACAAATTGTACACATATGTTTTTATTTAATCTGTATTCTAGTATAAATTAAAAAGAGCATTATTCGCCGTTATATATCTTAATATATAGAACTTTGTCTAGAATAAACATCACTTAATATTATCTTGAGACGGCTACTACATACGTGTTAATTAAAAATTAAATTTTTACTTCAGGAAAAGTTTCTATTTAAAATAACTTTAGGGTGGGCTTAGTAGTTTAAACTGCTCACAATATGAATTTTGAACAACTTGATAGTTGCAATAAAAATATAATAAAAAAAGAATTTTGACATATTGTATAATATTTTTCATATATTTAATTACTACTATTCCGATAAAGCGTTGAAAATGCGTTGCCTTAGCGACGTGTAAGTCACTTTATTTAAATGTGTATGTCAAACACATGGTAGTTTGTGTTACATTTGTTTTATTAACTAAATTTATTTTATGTACAATCTTTTTGAAATATTGACAGACTGCACTTTTCTATGTAAACTATAACTGTGCTAAATTTCATGCTCCTCTATTCACGTAATTTTCGTAAAAAGGAGTACAAAAATTTTGCTTCACGTATTAACATATAAATTTTAAGACGTATGTATTTTTGTAAACACTTAAAATTCTTACTCATAATACAATAATATGCAATAAATACCCTTAAGATATAAGTGGTTAGTAAATAGGTAATCTACACTTACATCGGGTGTCAATAATCCTATTAGATAAGGTGTTATAATGCCCGATATGGTGGATGTTCCGTTTATCATAGCAGTTAGAGATCCAGCATAGTTAGGTGCCAAATCCAAGGCGTTTACCTGAAAAACAATTATTTTAATATTATTCTTGGTCATTTTAATATAGTGAATTGACACTACGTTCACTCCACCTAGCTCGCTATGCGTGACAAACTTGAAAACTTAGATTTCAGAATCTTAGTTAGTGTCCAAATAAAAATATCGTATTACTATATAAGTTAAGAATAGTTAAATTAATAAATGTATTCATTAAATATTTGTTACAACCTTCAATTTATTATACGGCTCAAAAATTTAATTGTACTTCTTTGTATATTAAGCAGATATAAACTTCAAGCATAACAATTTATATCAAAATATATTACAAATAAGAGGAATTCCTTTATGATCCACGAATTTCCCACTTTTTGTGGAATAACCCAAAGAAAATAGATCTACAGATAAACATTATTAATAATCTCGCCATCCTATGTTAATCTATATATATATGCACTAGGTAAAGGAGTATACATAAGAGCTTTGATAGCAAAATGCGTGTCAGATAATTCAAGAAACAAATATAAGTAACTGATACTGAAATCAAATGTCACGATTTATCTCGTAGATACCTAGATAATATATTGTTTTTCTTGTACTTTGAATCCCTTTGCCATTTTTTTATATATGTATATATGAATTTAATGGTCATTTGTGCTCATAAAATATTTTTTCTTTATCAATTGTTCTTTATAACGATGGTATTCTTTTACTCTCGACATTCTTTTGCCTTATAAGGTAAATACTGTGTTACGTATCCATAATAAATATTACATAAATATAGAAAACTTAAATAAAACAAAAACAAGGAATAAAAATTAATCTAACCTTCATACCGCTATAAAAGCCACCCATTAAAGCCATAGACGCAATAAAGTAGGCAACGGCTGCAAACCTATCGCATCCCGCATATGAAGCTAATATGATACAGATGGCGGGTCCAGTTGCAGCTGTAAAGATATTAAATGTAATAAATAGTTAGCGATTGCAATATTAGTATTAGGAGGGTTTTTATGACGATTGTGTTATATTTTTTTTGTAGGATTTTAAAACATAGAATCTTTGGTTTTATATGAAACTAAAAATTGAAAGTTTCTTCTTCGGAGTTGAATAGGTTATATTTTTCTTAATGAACCATCCCATTAATGGCTATATATCCTACTATTATTATAAAGTTAATCTTTCACGCGAAAACGACTGTCTGACTGTAAGTGAACGGTTGTAGGTTCGATTACCGCTTCAAGAAATGGTAAAATAAGCACAACTTTGTACTCTAAATGAAAGATAATAATAATATCAAGATATATATATTTAGGGAATATATTATATAATAAATAGACCTCAAATAAAAATGTAAATCATATAGTCATATTATTTCATAAAACGAACATTTTGTATTAAAATATTATTATTCTTACACATATATATGTATCTACGTAAAACAGAAAATCGATCTTCCAACTTCAACTTCGGCAGACAATAACACATTAACTTTAGTACCTTCAATTCTAAGCTCATAAAACTTTACTTGTTTACAAGTGTATTCTCTTGTGTATTCTTGTATTTATAATACTTCTTTATAAATACAAGTATATACAAGAATATTAAATATTTTTTAAAAACATTATATCGCTGACATATATATCACTGTAAATATCGATTTTCGTCATAATATAAAATTAAGTAGAGATTAAAATTAACAAAAAATAGTAAACTTATCAATAGATGCAATGTAAATACAAATTTTTAGCGTTTTTAAAAATAAATGTTTGCAATATGTGTTTGAAAACTAACTATTTAATTTCAAATTTGTATCTTCCTTTTTTAATTATAACTTTACGTTAAAAAAATATTTTAAGTAATATTTAATTCCATTCAAAACCTAATAGAATCACTAATATATGAAACTATTTCTATGATATACAACTTAAAGAAACATTTTAAACTAGTTGTGCCCGCGATTTTGTGTGATAAAGTTACTTTAAAGATCGTTCAAATTATGATTTATCATCATTGAAAACTATTTTTTTTGTAGCAATTTTTTCAAACAAAATGCTACTAGTTGATATGAATTTCTTACTTACAAACCGATTGAAATATAATAAACGCTAATTGTAAAAGGGAAGGTACCAAAATATAAAATGAAGCCGTTCAGATTAGTGCACAAACGCACAGACAAACCATTAAAAGGTTAGAATTTCATTGCTTACGTTGCGTTTCTATTACATAGATAAATGCTTTCATATATCTTCTATATACAGACTGCAACCAGTAAAATTTTTACCGAGATGTACTTACACTAGACATTTGCTTAAGCTTTTCGTTTATCTAATCATAAGTATTGAGGTATTGAATTTATCTGTTAACTCCACTTGTAACTACTATGTAATTAGACATCAATTTCCTTTTACTTTTAAACCCCATTTATACATAATTTCGCTCTTACTTACCGCTACATACTTGATGCTTACAACAATATTGTAAATAATTGAATATTAAATGTATAAAATAAATAAAATTGGAATGTCTGTTTGTAATAAATGTAATAACCGCATTTTACTAAATGTGCTACAATGTACATATACCAAAATAAAAAAAAATACAATCATTGTCTTCCCGTCTGCTTATTAAGGCTTATCACTGGAACGGCTTAACCGATTTTGACAAGACTTTCACTAGCAAATAGCTGATGTAATGAGGACTAATTTAGCCTACTGGTATTTTATCATTATAAAAAAAAGATCCAGAGATGTCAACTTCCACGACAGACGAAGTCGCGAGCACAGCTAGTAACAAATAAATAAAGCCGTTATGGTGAATTTGGACAGCATATATCTACGATCGTGATGGTTTGTGGCTACGAATTCCACTCTAGGAATTTAAATTATTTTAATTACGCACTCTAGTAAGACAAAGCGTAGCATTGGATTCCAATAATAAGGCACTCACGCCGGCAGTAGACTTATCACGCAATATTTCGAATTCAGGCGGAAAAATGATGACTGAAGGCTTAAAAAAGTTTCATTCTGATCAGTACAATAAAAGCGAACCAGATAATAACAAAAGCAATAACAGTGTCAATCTAGACATAGCCTTACTTGCACAACTAAAATGTCAGATTTAATGGAAACTGGAAAATGGTTCTTAGCATAACTTCTGGTTTTAGTACTAAACATGTTTGAATGGCTTCACTGTAGTATTTTTCAGAAACACAGCATTAAATATTTTTACTGTTTTTACCAAGAAGAAACCCTTCTAGACCAGTAATGTTTTGCCATTAAATACCTTAGTTGTTCAAGATTATTGAAACAAAATATATATTTATTTATTTACCAATTGTAGTATGGATAATTCGTCCAGTCTTAATTGAATGCCATTCCCTCTTGACACAGAAATCGCAAGCCCAACCGAAGAAAAACGCACTTATCCACATAGCGAGGTATGGTATCGCTGTCAACGTTCCAGTCGTTGCTATATTGAACTTGAGAACGTCTGTCATATATTTTGGCAAATCTGTCACCATTGTGTAGTAACCCCAGTCGTGACCGACCTGTAAATATTGTTACGTACTTTAGTACCTTCATTTGTATAAGTATATTTTCGATGAAGCATGTAACTATTACAAAATTTTTTCTGTATATTTAAACTCAACTCTAATAAGCAAAGTCCATTTAAAATAAACTCAAAGTGAGATTCACATTCTCTTGATGTAAAATTTAATTAAAAAATATAAGCAATTATAATAAATAGCTAACATCAAAACAAGACAACGTTTAATAACATCAAAACAAGTGATATAAAATCGATATCCTTTATATTGTTAGGTATTTAATTAAAAGGCCAAATGAAATTACTTACTGCGGCGAACAATAGCGCCCAGACGGGTACTGATCGTACAATTGCCTTCCAAGGCACGGGATCCCTTACACTGGCAGTTTCCGCACTCGTTACTGTTTCGTTTAGATACTTCAGCTCCTTATCTGATATGAAGGGGTGGGTATTTGGTGTACTGTAGCAAAAGATACTCTGAAAAAATTAATAGGCTGAATGAATTGTCTTTATTATTTATATATGGTATTTTAATATAAGCATTTAATTTCTCCGACTACAAAGCGTACGCAGAGAAAAAATCCGTTCACGACTTTCCGATTGAAAAATCATATTTTTAGTGGTGATAATAAATATTAATTTATCTCGCTTTGGAGAATAAAAACAGTAATTTTAAAATAGACATTTCCCATAGTGGAGAAAGATAATCATAGATTTTAGTAATTTCTACAACGCTCTGCAACGGATTCTTAATATACTCGTAGCAATAAAGGTAAATTGAATATTCATACCATAAACATAATATGTAAAGTTAATAAAAAAAGAATTCCAAATACACATATAATAAGATATTTTTTCCTTACCCAAGCAACAAACCACAAAATTCCAAAACATCCGAAGAAGTAAAATACGTTTGCCCAGTCACCACCTCCAGCCATTAGAAAACCAGACATGAATGAGCCAAATATATTTCCTATTTGCGCTCCTCCGAAGACTAACGCACCTTGACGTGACCTCTCATGGGGAGGGACCCACCGTGCAAGTACTATCATCAACGCTGGCATGGTTGGACCCTAAAACAGATAAATATTTTTTTGTAGAGTACGCTTCTTCATAATTAATAAACTCTTATTTCGTAAACGTTTTCCACAGACTTGGCTGACAATAACTTTTATATTGTAAATATTTTTGCAATCTAGTTTAACAATTGTGTCTAAAATTAAATCGAAAACCAGAAATTTACTATTACAATTATTTTTAATAAAGAAACTTAATTAAAGAAAGACACACTTGATACCTTGAAACTGACTATATTTAAAAATAATAATGAGGGACATTCCTAGACAATTCATTTTAAATATTAAAATATATATTAAATACAAGTACAATATTTTAACACATTGATACTTAAAACGAACACGTTAGACATCTGATTCTAAGCAGATATTCAAATTTATTCTAAACTATTTAAATGACCAGCCATATCCAATAATAATAAGGAAAATAATGTTCTTGAAAATAACATGCTAACCTCGCCCATGCCTTGCAAAACGCGAAGTATAAACAGCCATGTTGCTCCTCCTGCCTTCACCACTACTGGAGTTAATAGTGTAAAGATAGCAGTACTCAGAAGGCCAATTCCTAGAGTCCATTTGCCACCGTATCGCTCTGCTAGATACCCACCCGGGACGTGGGTAATGGCATATCCATAATAAAATCCACTAAGAATAAGCCCTTGCGTTGATTCAGACCATTCGAATATTGCATGCTGAAATAGTAAAAGAAATAATTTAGTCGTTTTAATTTTAAATGTTACTTTTTTGGAAAAGCTAAATTGCTTAGAAAATTTCAGCTATTTTGTTTTAGTTTTGAAATACATGTTATTCTTTAGCCCATGTAGAGAGATAGCCTAGTGTCAAAACATTCTGCTCGCTGTTTTTCGCCAAAAATCAAGATTATGATGAGCAGTGGAATTTAACAGCGCTTTGCAGACATTCTGTGTATATGACATTTTAATAGTCATAAATATATCTTTAACTCACTGGTTTTAACGAAACAGTGCCATTTGTAAACAGCTCGCTATCATCAGGACATGCGTCAGGATCAAAATGTGATTCCTCAGATTTAGTGTTATTGACCATTTGCGTAACGGCGAGGTTGAGGCAGACGCGCATGGTGTACGCGTTGCACACAGCCAGCAGTCCCATGATACCCAGGACATACCGCTGGGGAATTAGGAACACTGAGTGGAGAATAAATTACAAATAAAATTAATTATATTATAATGATATAAATGGATTTACGTAATATAAGTACTATTTCGTTTTTTTATACATTACTCACTGAAAACGTATATTTGGGTTGCAAATTATTTTTACTATTCATTAAAATTTATTAAAAACGTCGTAAATCATATTTTAAATTATAGTATTTATTAATATGAACTATTGTTTTTCATTTACGTTTCACAAATATACGTCATAAAAATAAAAAATATTGAGTATAGGAAGATATTACTATTGACGTATTAGTACAATGTGGCAATAAGCGATATTGATTTATGTACAACCGAGTCGTTTATCAGTAAGATCCCTCTTGACCCACATTGGATTGGGTGAGCAATGTACTTACGTTTTGACACCTTCAATCGCCATCCTTGTAACATTGCAACGTAGATTACAAAAAGTATAGCGCCAAGTGTAACCTTTGATGACCTAGAAGGGAAATTTAGAATTATTTGATTATATTATAGTTATATTAAATTAAAGCTATATTACAAAAATATATACGTTGTTCATGTCAATCTGATGTTAAGGATATATTACTTCTTAAGATCTTTTATTTTCGCGATTTATACACATTTTAAATGAAAGTATTTTAAACGGATTAATCGCGTTATTTTGGCATTCAAAAATACATTTTTGAAAACCTGACGTTTCGAATCCTTTATAATAGTCCGTGGTTGCAGGTAGACTCAGTCACTAAGTCCAAAATTTACACGATTAATCCATTTAAAATAGTTTCATTTACAATGAGATATTACTTTAATGAAATCCGTTCAAAAGTCTTTGAGTGAAAGAGTAACAAACATCCAATCTCACACAGACGTTCGTATTTTTAATATTAATAGGATTAGTATGATAATTTGTCATATTATAACGTTTATACAAGATAAAAAAAACTTTTTAGAAAAAACGTATAAAAATTTGAACGCAGCGGGATTTGAACCCGCGCCTCTTGGATACCGTCTAAGGTATCCAAGGGGCGCGGTTTCGAATCCCGCTGCGTTCAAAAAAAATTTTTATACGTTTTTTCTAAAATGTTTTCTAATCCTAAGTGTGGAATAACACTTTAAAAATAATAAATATAAAAAAAACTAGTAAATATTTTTTTTCCTAGTGTCAAGAGATTACGAAATCGAAAATACCTTGGACGGTATCCAAGAGGCGCGGGTTCGAATCCCGTTGCGTTCAAAAAAAATTTTTATACGTTTTTTCTAAAATGTTTTCTAATCCTAAGTATGGAATAACACTTTAAAAATAATAAATATAAAAAAAACTAGTAAATATTTTTTTTCCTAGTGTCAAGAGATTACGAAATCGAAACATTGTGTGTTGAGTGGCAGACCCAAAACACGTTGTCTTAACAAAGCGGAGAAATAAGGAATAAATTTTAAATTTAATCACTCAGGGAGTAAGATCGAACCCACAACCTATCACGTTTATAGTAAAAGGCTGTCCCAATGCGACGATGGGGTCACTAATAAATTCAATTATATAAAAAATATAAACTAAATTCCTTTTAAAGACCTTTACATTTATTGCAATATTTCACTAAGCTCTCCCTTCCCACAATATGTAAAAAATATATTTGGTTACGATTTCTTTTGTAATTGCTGTCTTAGGTAATAAGAGATTTTAATACAAATATGGTTAATACAATAAATACATGAAATCACATAATCAGATCCGCTTTCATTGCGAAAGTAACTCGTTCATACGACCAATATTAAAATAAGGTACTTATACAACCGTAATACTAAAATCAGTTTTTACTTTTACCAACAACTTTTAGAGGCTTTGTGTTTGTTATTTTTTATACTTATGTATTGTGTAAAATAATTTTTTGTACAATAAAAAAACCTTTTTATTTATTGTTGATTATTTTTTTGTTATTCGATATTAATAACATTAATTCATTTAAAAAAATAACATAATCATTATAATAATCATAGGGTTATATAAGTATCTTTAATAGGTCTTATATATCCTCCTCCATATAGGTAAGTAGGATATATAAGTAACTTCTGTAAATTACAGTAATAATTACGTAAGCATTCGTTGTTATGAGCGCCTATATACCAAAACAAAAATATCCAATTGAATTATATAATAAAGTTAATACTTCGCGAAAATAAATCTTTCCGTAAGCTGACGGTGGCTCAGCGGCAACAATAGTTATTATTTCTGTATTATTGTCATTTAAGAATAAAATTTAAAGGTAATCCAATATATTTTATTTGTTTTCTATAACTCCGTCATTTTACGTTTTTAAGTAGAATAATAACTAATTATTTATATATAAACATAGATATACTTGTTCACTTAAATTTTTACCCTATTAGGTATAATTCTTCGATCATCGCAACGTAGATACGTCTTTCTGAGTAAGAAAATTTAAATAAAAATAGTATAAAAAATGAAACTATTTTATCCCGCATTGTAAGGACATAAAGGACTACAAACAGAATCCTCGATCCAGTCACTGAATGGCCTGTAAGTAATTAACACCAAGTGGGAGTATAAAATATTAATAAAAATAAAAATAATACCTGAACGACTTATAATGCAATATGTAAAACACAATTAATTGTGTTTAATTGAATTTATGTCACAAGGCAACAACTTAACACGGTTTCCTATCGTGTTATATGAGAACACGTCAACACTAATCTGCCTCCTCGGAACTCATTGGTAACCAAGTGGAAATACTAACAGTTATCACTATACGTATAACCTTTGGATAACAATATTTTATCTAGACATCTCTTTATTTGACACGTTTATCAATCGAATCTTTAGTTAAGTTAGATCCAGAAGTATTTCAATAGGAATATAATCATTGAAATCATCCAATAATACGAAGTCTTATAATAATATGAAGTCGTATATGTAATATGATTAAAGAGGTACAAAGACAAAGAGAAAAACATTTTCGACCTTTTATAACCAAATTACAAGAAAAAACATAAATAATAATTTACATTAACATTTGAAGTGCAATTATGATTTATGTTATAGTGTGTTATGACTTACGACTCTTCACAGTTTACTATAATGGATAGTTTATAGGACGTAATAGAAATTGTTTTGTAGTTATATAACGAACTATGCATACCTGTATATCAGTACATTTTTTTAGCTTCACGCAATTATACCGAGTAACAAAGTGCCTAGTGCCAAGACACTCCAAACGCCGCTTTTCGCTGCGTGTTGAGTGGCGGAACTCAGCGCCGCATTTTGCCTTACGAGATCGAAGAAATGAAAATAATATAAGCCTAATCACTCCTCCATGGGAATCAAATCCACAACCAAATTAGTTTGCAGTCAGATGCTGTCCCACTGCGTCACGACCGGTCTCAAGATGTACTATAAGTACATTTACAAACAAAATTGTTTGTTTTATATTCTGGGAAGTATTTATTTCAGTTCTGTGCTTTAAAAACTACATAATAAATAATAATTCTTAAAGTATTTTCATTTCTACCTTAATATTGTATAACGATACACATATCAGCCGTTATTTAAAATTAATGAATTTAAAAACTGAGCAATATTGTTATTTACTATCAATACTCTTTGTGTTGATATTTTAAACCTACTACCAGTGCTTAATCAGATATATATTTATAACAGCACGCCCTAACGATGCCTTTATAAATTATATAAAGACGAAGTAATGAAACTACTTGAAACGGATTAATCGCGTGTATTTTTGTATTCAAAAATGCATTTTTGGAAACCTGACGATTCGAACACTTTACAGTAGTCCGTGGTCACAGGTAGTTAAATACCAAAATATATGCGATTAATCCGTTTAAAATATTTTCATTTAAAATGTATAATAATCTCGAAAATCAAAGTCCTTATTATGCTAAGTAACGACTTCATATTTTCACTAGAATATATTAAAAGAAAACAATAATCCAAGGAGATCAGAATATAACATATAAGCTTCATAATTACTGTAATTATATTTCTATTGCATAAAATGCTATTATAAACGAACAAACGTGCTCAATGCTCATGCTCTTTATATTATGTACTTAATCGGTAATTATTTCTTCCACGGCCACGTGTGAAAGGTAAATGTTAGAACGTTGTTGTTATATTGTTACCTTGCAATACGTATTGCATAATTGTATTATTTTATACTTATATTTATTAAAAAATATACACATGTAAGAATTCCTTACAATAAAAAATAAAAACGAACTTAACGCTTTTTCCCAAGTGGGTAGTGGAGAAAACTCAGTGTCAAAATATGCTATTTTCTACTTTCTGCCAGTATAACGACGGTGCTCAACGCCACCTTAACAGAGTGGAATATTTAAAAAAGTATTAATATTCGATTACCCCTCGAGGGTAAAAATCCAAGGGGTAATCAGCCCCAAGTAATCGTGTTCACAGTTAGACACTATCTCAATACCTAATGTCAATATTTCATATCTTATTTCTGTATATTAACGAATTATGACAATATTTTTTTGGTATCGCTATTTTCCTTGTTACCTGTCATAACATAAGATTTTAAAGATGAGATAAAAAAGAAGCCACTTTAAATTGGGCAACTTCATTATCAGCTTTGAATCTAGTTGTAGCGCTGTGACACAGTGACTGACTGTAACACAATCCGTTGTGGGTTCGATACTCACTTGGGGGAATGATATTTAAATTATTGTTATTTCCTCGCTCTCGTAAGCTAAAACGCGGCATCGAGTTTTGGCACTCAACACGCAATGTCTCAAATTTGGCGGAAAGTGGAGAACGGAGTTTCTTGGCACTAGGTACTCCCGGTCTACCCTGTTGCACGGTATAAATGCGTGAAGCTAATAAAACATAAACTTCACAAATATGTACGGAATCCTTCATATACATCCGAGTATATCTATGCTTCGTTAGTTTATAATTTAATAAATAATATAAGTAATAGACCATATATTAATAAATATCACGCAAGCAATAGGATATAGGACAGGTTTCTTATAAATTAATTTATATATTCATATTTGTTTTTTTTATGGAAATTTATAATATTTTAATTCTTTTCTTATATAGAATTTATATTACAGTTTCTTATAGTCTATCTATATAACATAAGGGAAATTTTATGTAAAATAATTTAACCTATTCAAAGACTGCAGGCACAAAATTATCATCTGTGGTTTTTCTTAATATGTACTAATATAATATAATAATATGTACTAATGATTGGGTAAGACCTAATTAGTTGTTAATACCTAAGAAGTTGTTTTAAGATCTGTAATTTATCAAAGATCTGAATTTAAACAGGTTCTTGAGGATAAAGCCCAGCAAATGATACTTTGTATTAAATTATATTAAAGACATTACACTTTGGAAATTACATTTAAATTTTATATAAGATAAATTTAATAAGATTACAAGATTTATAATAATAAATTAGTTAAAAAAGAAGATAAAAGTTTCACTCAAAATTTTTTCGGCATCTTAATAATTCTGACAAGGAAATCAGATTCGTGTTATGAAAATATTGCATAATACCGTTGAAAAGTTTTCTTGCGTTGGTTGATTGATAAGAAGTTATATTGGTGAGTAGATAAAAAGTTAGATACATACAAGTAAGGCTAGTAAGATTATAAGTGGTGAGCCATTGGAGAGGCATATGTCCAACAGCGGATGCAAAGGCCTGATGTTGATGATGAAAACTAATGACTCTTTAAACTGGAATTTGAACCCAGAACAAGTCAGTACAAATAGTGGTACGCCATACTACTCGGAAAAGAAACTTTAAAACTAGCACTAGCATTCTATGGGTTTATCTGACTGACATTCCACAAGATACTAAATTGTTTTTTCAAGACAAATCAAACAATATTCTTAAGAAGAATATTGTAATTATATTTAAAAACTTAACCTTTAAAAGTTATCATATCATAATATCAATAGAATCTAAATACTATTAATAAAGGAAAGAAAAAAAAATAACTTTTCGCAACAAAATGTCTCAATATTTATTTTTATTTATTTATTTTTTGTATCGTAAATAAAAAGCTACTCGGTATTCTGATGTTGAGTAAGCGGACGACTGGTGCCAGATAAATTTTAAGAGGTCAACTACTTTCTGACAACACGATGTAAAGTCAACTCGATTCGGCTTACAGGTGCTCGTGTTATATTCGTATAATAGTTTTTTCTATAAGACTAACAATGTGACAATATTAAAATTATATATTAATTAATATGCTTTAGTGTATAAGGAAGTGTTTAATACCATCGTGGCGCAGTGGAACAGCGTCTGACTATAAAGCGATTGCTTGTGGGTTCGATTCCCACTCGGAATAATTATATTTTATTTTCATTTATTTGTAATACTGAGCTAGGTGTTGAAGTCTTGACACTAGATTGTCTCTGACTATCCTGCTACCCTGCTGCTGCAGGATAAAACGTGATATATGATAAAAAATAAAGAATAAAATTACAATCCGCCTTTTTATCAATAGTATAATAATGGAAAGAATATCAAATCATAGATTAGGAAATTTAAGTTAATAAATAAAAGTAGCATTTTCAAGATATACTATGTACTCAAGAAATGATGAGTGCAAATATTTACATGTGTTCTGGTTCTAACGACAAGAGTAACATAAATGTAATACTTAACTTATACGTTAAGTATTTTCTGTAAATGTTTACAACCTAACGTACGACACCATATTATTAGGTATATTTTATAAAATATATTTTCTTTCTAATAATTATTATTTATCTTTAGTCAAAAAAATTTTTTCTAACGTTGAGAATATTTTTTAAGCAAGGAATAAAATGCTTTTAAGAAGAGTCGTTTTCTGCTGCTTAATATGATCATCTCATTTTTATCATCATTCAAGCCGTCCTGTCAAATATATCATTTCATACAATGAAAATACTTTAGGGAAAAAATGAAATTTTCAAGAAAATCAAGGTCCCAGATGTAGAGCAAATTGAAATAAAAGCGGCTTCTGGCTTTATCCCGCATAGCAGTGTCAATCATAAAGAACTTAGTGTCAAGACACTCCCTTGACTGCTTTCTGCCCGAAATCTAGACATTGCGTACTGAATGGCAAACACAACGCCGCGATTTTTCTTATTAGAGCAGAGATAAAATAAACTTTAAGTATAATTATTTCCCTAAGTGGGAATCAAATACAAAACAAATAGCTTTTTCTACAGTCAGACGCTGTGTCGCGATGAACTCAATAAAGTAACAAAATGTTACAAATTATGTACAGATGAAATTAATAAAAGCGTTTTCAAATGTAAAGAGTGACCGATGTCGAAAACACGACTACCCTATATTATTACTACCAACTCGTATATATTATATATTTAAGAACAAACGATGGCTATTATAATACTTATAGAATACAGTCTTTGTTATTTTTCTTTTGAAATAAAAAGGCTAATTATAAAATTTTTACTCTTATCACGAAACCATTGAACAATACTTATTGTACGTTACGTTTGAATACAAATTCTGTATATTTATCAACTCGTCACAGAAAATTGTTCTTGTTTCGTTTTTTAAAGATGCTATTCAAGTTGCTTCTAAAGGAAACAAACAAGAAAATAACAATTTTAAAATCAATCTATTTTTAACGTTGAACAAGGAAAAACATTAATGTATTTATTGAGAGAATCTTCCAAGAAAATACCTTTTACGATTCAATTCACATCTAAAATTCCTTTGTAAATACACGCGTGACGTACGTAATACCTCAGTAATTTAAAAAAGTTATGCTACGTACCATTAATGTCTCGGTTTATCGGAAAACTTTATCATTTCTTCGTGTCTCATGAATGCAAGTAATAAATACACTTAAAGAATAAAGTTACTTATATATTTAAATTTCAAATTTGGTAAAAATATTATAAGAAAAAAATTTCATTCAAACAAACACACACACACACACATACGCACACACATCCTATAATAATTAAAATTTAAAAAAAACTTGCTCACTTTTTTTGAAATGGGGTAATCCCCGTATCTTCTACCTTTATTTCTACCACCATTGCACTAGATGTTAACACTTTAATGCATAAAATATACAATTGCACTCAAAATTTACGCAAAGTGCGTAATACCAGCAGCAACGTGTGTTATAACTCCTTCAATTACATAACACTACTTACTTATCAACCGTAATTACTAAAATAAATATGTCTTTTTACTACCAACAACCGGCTTTTAATAAAATTTCTTGTTACTTTGCGAATAGCAAAGGATAATGAATGATTCTCAAAGTATATTTTAAATAAACAGGTTCTGTATATTTTTATTTTTTTCTCCTTTTTTAAGTAAGCCTTAATATTATATGTCTGTAGGAAGAATGAAATATTTTAATGCACATTTCAATAATTGTTGTTTTATTTCACAAGAACTTACGGTGATGAAGTTTTTCCTCGTGTTTGTAGGGCCTAAAATGTCTTATTTTTTAATATATAAGGAATCAGAACATAGTTATTATATTTTTTTTATTTTATTGAATACTTTTTAAAAATATATTAAATGTTCGGTTATTTGTTAAAGGAGTTAATGGAGTTATGAACCTAGGCTGTCTCTGACTGCCCTACTATACGAGATAAGGCGTACATATAAAAAAAAAATTAAAAAAATGTATTATATTAATGTAAATCCAATACTACTACTAGTACAATTAACAGATTAAAGACCAGTACCATTTTTGTGATAAAAGATTAATTTAATATTTCTGCTGCAGAAAGAACCCTACAGTCATTATCAGTATATTTTATACGCGAGACGAATTTTTTTTGCAGTAATTCAAGCAGAACGAATTTAACGGAAGAATAAGATTATCAGGTCTTATTATTCTGAAAATCATCATTAATTACTAATTAATTATTAAAAAAATATATTATCATTATTTCATAAATATTATATAATTATTTTTTTAAGCAAATATATTTAATACTTAAAGAATAAAAAAATATAAACCATAACATGTTAAAGATTGATTTTGTTTCATAGATATTATTATGAACTGTATAATCATATTCGTGTGTATTTGATATACCTACCATATACATTTTAAATAATTAAAATAGAATTATTTTATTACTTTATTTATTAATATTTATAGTTAGGAAAGCAATCACCTAAAAACATTTACTTCATCTTAGTTGTTTCTAGTAACATTAACATTATGTTACTCAATTTAATGACTTCGAACGCGAGCGTCATCAACAATGTAAACTTTAGGGTTTTAAAAGCATGAAAATACATTGAACTGCTGGAATTTATTGCAATTCTTTTGTTTATTATAGATGACTGAAATTAGTCATCCAAATTCTTTGTTGGATCTCATTGTGAATAAAGCTAATTTTCATCACAATGAGCACATATATCTCTTATGTATGTATAGTACAATTCTCACAAGATCGAGTTTGTTTTGATGATCTAACAACTTATAAATACCAACATATATTTTTTTTAATTTTAAACTTTACGCTATTATCATGCATAGTAGGGAAAACAGTAGGTACCTAGTGTCGCGACACTCTGTACTTTACTCGTATTTTTATAAAAAAATATATATACAATTGTATTTGGATAGGGAATTGTATCAAACCCACGGCTTTCGCTTTGGCAGCCCGAGATCTTTAATATTATAATTTAAAATTTTAATCGTAACGTCTAAACTTTTTGTTATAAAAGTAATACATAAATAAATAGTTGCAAATTTCTATTAAAACTAAATTAATATTAATTTTTGTTAGATTTTTAACCATTTCAATCAACCTTCGGACATATAGCTATCGAGGTCACTCGCACTATTGTGTTTACGGTTGAATTACTTGTTATTATGAAATTATAAGCGCAAGGAATGCTAAATATTTTAGCTTAAATTTTATACATCTTAGAGACATAACGAAATCTGTTTATAAAACATATTCAAGGTAAATGGACAAAACTTAAATAACATACATATACTTATTCAAAATAGCATATTTTAAACGTTATGGAAATGCTCTTACTATGAAATACACATATATTACGTTGGTTGTTCTTTTCATATTATTCACAGCTTCACGCTTTGTCCGGCATAGCATGGCGCGATTAGTCAGAGTGAACCCAGAGTCAAAAAACTCTCATTTCCTATTTCAAACTGAATTCTAAATATTGTATATTAAATGACATAACTTAACGCGGCGCTTCATTTTACTAAAGCGGAAAATTAAAAAGTATTTCTTTGTGTGGGAATCGAATACACAATCAATCACATTTAGAGTCAAACTGTACAACAAAATCACGATGGTTATATAAATTTCACATTGTACTCCGCCTCAGAATATATATTCTGAATAAATTATTGTTGAATATTAATATCCATAATTTCTTTTAAATCACAATTAAAAAACCATCTCGTTCGAAGTCTGAATAATTATCGAAGAAGTTAGACAATGGTTACAAGTGTAACGACCGTCATCTCATTTCTTTTAATATTTTTTTTATATATTTATGTTATAATATATGTAGTCTATTAAGGTGTAATAAAGAATATAGTACAATACTTTTATAAAATGTCCTGACAAGTCGTAATCACTGTTTAATGGTAAAGCATATAATAAAAATGAATTAATCGCTTCTCAGAATAATAATGAACATGAGTCACTTATCCTATGTAAGATGCTGTAAAGACAATGTTTATTTATATGATAATAGTTAAATAAGGAAATAGTAATGCATTATTATACCGGAAGTTGACTTATGGAAGACAATCAAAGCAAATATAAAATCGAATCCCATAATAATAATATAACAACAAAAAAATTAGTGCAGAGTGACATGTAATAAACTCTAGTCTCAACTATTTATTCGTTCTGCTCTTCCACATTTTAAACTAAAATATATGAAGAGCTAATATAAAAGCCTGGTGAATGCTAAGACGGATGAATTAAAGAAGCGACGCAAACCAAAACTCATACTAGATAGTGTCAAACAAGAACTGAATAATCAAAAACCAAAAATAGAGCAGAATGGACGATTATTCTGAAACAGACTAGTAGCGCCTTTGATAATGGTGATTATAATATAAAAACGTTTTGTGATATACACTTAGGTACATGTAACTTGTATTGTACTGTGATAATTAAATAGATCTTCAAATAAATTTTGTGTGTATTTTTATACTTGTAGTATTAACTTCTTAGGAGTATTGTAATTAAACGAGTTGCTGAGGAAAATATTTCATATTCCAAGAATATTTTACTTATTCAATCAACGGCTCTTCCTATTTTTCGTCGTGAATACAAAATAGGTTATCAGGACCAGTTTTTTAGAAGTTAATTTTGTGTTCCATTTCATTTAATAAATCAATAACATTAATATGACGCATATGAAACATGTTTGACCATAATATACATACAACAGATGGATCCGATTCAGACTCTGCCAAACATTCATAATTAAATTATGTTTAATTTAATTAAATTAAATTTATTTACCTTAACTGTAAAAAAAATATTTATTTATTTTTTCATTTTAGGTAAATAAATATAATATAATTACCCACCAATATTTTCCAAAATAAAAAGAAAGAATAAGTTTACCTCATAAAAAATGCGAAGTACAGGTAAAATATACGAAAAAAAAAGATTCTATATTAAATTAAATTTTCAACTCTGGATATAACAAGAAATGCGTAAACTTATAAGTTTACGCATATTTTTATTATTTATAAAATAAATAATAAAAATATTCCAAGAATAACCTAAAAAAATTAAATAATAATAATAAACGGTTTCATACATAACAGACTATATTATACATTCTCTATCGTTTATAAATAAATAGTTTAATATGTGATTGAATCAATTAGCGATGTAGCCACGCTACCCACTTTATTTCGGTGTCAAGGTCACTTAGGTCAATAGAAGCAATTAATCTAGAAGATGTATATATATATATATATATATATATATATATATATATATATATATATATATATATATATATATATATATACATGTAGTATAAATATTTAAAAAATATGACAACTGTTTAATATTATGTTAGCATTAACTAGCTGTGCCCTGTGACTTGCTGGCACACGTCATCCGCAAGGAATTTAACATTTTCGGATCTTTATTTTATAATTCCGAAATAAAAGTGGTTTTATTTGCCAGTAAAAGTTCCGTCTAAATCGGTCCAGCAATTTCAGAGATTGCCCAAAACATAAATACAGACAGTCAAATATTAAATATATTTCCCTAGATTCTTTTTCAGTATTTTAATAACAATTCGTGGAGTATAAATAAATTCATTAGACTAAACCATTTATGCCTTCTAGATGTTCTATATTTATTGTATATGATTTTATTGAGCTTCACTCTTACCAGGTCAGCTGTATCCCTACTGCGAGTAGGGTAAACAGGAAGTGCCTAGTGTCAAAATACTAACGTAACGTACGTAACGCCGTACTAAGGCAACGAAACGTAAATAACTTAATTATTCCCCTAAGTGAGAATCGTACCTAGAACCGATCGCATTTACAGTCAGACGTCTTACTGCGCCATGATTGGCTTTCATAGGAAGAATATAACAAAAAAATGATAAAACTATATCAAGAAAGGCTTAACTATAATCAAGTTTGAAACAGCATGGAGCTAATCTAATTTTAACATTAGACATACATACTCGTACGTGAATTGTGATACGATTTAGTATTGTTTTTCCTTCACAATACACATGTAATAAGAAATAATTATATTTATTTAACATGCATTTTTACGTGCTTACATCGTTCTAAATGTATATATTTTAAGTACATTATTTAATTAATTAAAATAATAAAATTATTCTTATAAATTAAAAAAGGAAATAAAATTCAAATATAAATTAGTATATTTCTAGAAGAACTATAAATGAATTAATACATTCTCACTTGAATAGTGACGAAATTAAAATTATATAAATGTCTATAAATCATAATATATATTGTGATTAAATTTTTATTTTCTTCTAAAGATGAGGTAAGATAAGGCTTACTATGGTCATAATTAAATTTTATACTAACTTAACCATGCATATTTACATTTATACCATATATAACTAATGAAATGGAAATAACCGCTGTGGAAAATGCTTCAGTATACATATAAATATTAAAATATTAATTATTTTTCCTAACAACGTGGTTGTTTCTAATGTGTTTATAATAATGGATTGATTTCGATCTTTATTATCGAGGAAAAAACCTTTTAAAAAAAAACAAGTTTCAAGTCGTCTAAATAAGTAAAGAATCGTAAATTAAGATTGATTTAGTAGTAAATACGTTATTATTGACACAAATCGTTCAGAATTGTTAATAAGATTGAGCAAGTTAAAATATATCAAAATTTGCAATTTCTTTACAATTCATAATTTAAAACTTAGTACCGATAATTATTTTTTAGAAAGCCTTGGCCATCTGTGTTCACCACGTGAATGTTATGGTGTCCAGCTTCTCGATGATACCGGTTTATTAAGAAAATTGAATAGAACGAAGCCCTTAGCTAAGAATAGTGTAATCTTAAAGTCACAAAAGTCCATTGTTTGACATTTTTATAAAATCACACAAAAGTGACTTCTCCTTAAGGGATACTAAGGAGACCATCTTAGTCTCAAAAGATACATTCTTAGCATAAGTTTTTATGAAGTTGAGATTAACAAAAAAATACTTGTTGGACTAGATTGTCTTTTTTTCTAAATATCTTTTTTTGTAAAAAAATAAAAGATTCAATTTTTTTTATATAAAGAAATAGGATGCACACTAGATTCCCTTTGCCTATCCCACATGATGCGGAAGACAGATATTTTTTTTAGTAAAAGTTTAAAGTATATAGCTAGTTAAGGTTTATATTATCCACAAAATTCAACCTATTCAACGTCCGCTCCAGAAACAGAGACGATTGATAAAGCCAAAATGTACAAGATTAATATCAGTAAGGTCACGTGTCTTTTCAACAAGAAATGTCATTGCCATACATTTTAAAACTCTCGTTTAATATTAACGTTTATAGGAATATATTTCTGTATCTTTCGACATTGGGTTAGGATTCTTCGAATACACTCAAAGTTTACTTCTTACAATATGTACGATTTTTGAGTTTAAATTCCTAAAAATACTTAAAATTTATATTTTTTTTGTTAAAATGTTAATATATATCAAAATACATATATGAACAATGTTAAAATGTATTAAAAGAATAAAACATTTGTAAGAAACTTGACAAAATTTAAATAATAGGATTGTTATGTTAAATAGGTAGTGTGTATCAGAAAAATAAAGTTGTCGAGTGATAATACATGATACATATAACCGTAAGTAAACATTTTTAGTTCTTGTACTTATCACGAATAAAATTACTGTATTTGCGAAACACTAACGTACTTAATATTCGCATATTAAATACACTGTATTATTAACCTACTGATATTTATCTTTTAAGATTATTTTGAATTAAACGAGTACTGAGAGGTTTTTATTACGACCTTTGATGTACATATTTAAATCAAAAATGATCTTCATTGCTAAATTCACGTGATTTATTAAGTTACATATGTTAGGAGATCGAGTGAATACCACTTCTAGTTTATAAATTGGGTATGTCTGAGGCAAAAACACTTAAAACTTAATAGTACTCTAGTATTAACTTCTGCAGTGTTTCACAACTGTGTAAAGTAAATTATATGGTCGTCGACTGAATAGTGGACACTATTAAAACAACTTATTTAATAGCTGCGAGTTATCTCAGCATGGAATAAGTTTAAAGTTTTTTTTAAGACTTCATGCTCTACCCTGCAAGGTACTCACGAGACAACCTAGCGTCAAGACACTTTACTGACTGCCTTCCGTGCGAAATCTAGACAATACGTGCTAAGTGACCAGCTCAACGCCGTTCTTTGTCTGACCGGAGTAGAGAAGTTAAAAAAAACAATTCAATACAATCATACCCCCAAGTGAGAACAAAATACACAAGCAATCGCGTTACAACTTTAGTTTACCCATTGCGTATTTAGTTGCATATTGTATTATGGTTTTAATAACATGCGATTTCATCATTAAATTGTGTGTAAAATATTTAAAATCGAGCGCTACAAAAACTAAGCATATTCTATATATATATTCATTTAACTAAGCATATTCTATATATATATTCATTTAAGTTAAGAATTAATTATTTTATTTTATTCTATCTTTTTTATTTGTAGGTAAGTAATAATAGTAAATTTCATCTCATTTGGCAGGATCGGCGCAACGATAAGCATTTGGAGCGTTATAATGTTATCTATGCTTGTACAATGGCTGCTTACCAAGTCCTAAAGGCCTTTATATAAATCAAAGCGAGGGGAAGCCCAGAAAAGTACCGCACAGACCATAAAAATATTCATATTTTTTACTTTTTTAAAGCTTTATTTTTATATTATTAATAAACTAAATAACTAAAAAATTCAAATATATATATATATATATATATATATATATATATATATATATATATATATATATATATATATATATATATATATTTAACTTCAATCAGATTTCTATATTTTCAAACTTTATTGCACGAGGATGATGAACGCAATAACAAAAAATTAAGGATTTGTCTTTATGATTTTGACTGAGTGCAAAGTAAACTAAATTATGACGCTTTTAAGTAAACGGCTATAAAACACTTTACTACTAGCATTCCATAAGTTTATGTATGAAAAATGATTGTTGAACTAACATTTAGGCTCTACAAAGATAACAATATAGCTGGTAGGTTGTTATTTTACAATCTCGCACGTAGGATATTAAAAGACATATTATTATATTCCCCATAATAACTTTTTACATAGATTTATAGACGTTTACATAAAAATATACAAACAATAAATATAATTAATCGGTTTTAAATTCTCACGCAAAATAAACTAAACACCTAACTAAATAAAACAATTACAGCTTTAATTGAATTAAAATTATTTACCTTATCATACTTTATAAATAACTTGATTAATATTAATAAAATTAGAAAAACTTACTTTTCAGCCTTCTAGTTCGATTGAATAATTTTCATTTATAAACACACAATCAGCACGAGTTGACGCGATCGGGCGACAGGCTTGCGACTGCGCACGTATACTGTTGCGCAGTGTCAGATTAATTTTGCGGTAAATCATCAAAGGATGGGTATACTATATCTATATCTATATGTCAAACTTATGGAGATCGTTTTAACATGTATGTACATCAAAAGTTAATGATCTTCCTATAATTTAATTAAAAATTCAATATGAAAAAAATAACACTACTTTGAATTTAAAAAATTAAAGTGTTCTTAGTGTCACACAGTGGATTATTATAGTTTTTTTTTATATAAATATTATTATGTATAAAATTCACATATACTTATACCGATTAATTATCGGTTAGATACATATCGTTTAATATATCAGGTGTAAAATAGTACACTTGAACATTTTTTTCACAATATTATATAAAATCGTAATTAATACAACATTGTACACGCCTGCACACTGCAAAAATATATTACAATTAACAGGTATTTATAAAAATAAAAGAAACATCGACGGTCGGGTCAAGGACTACGCCTCGAATACTAAGATTTGGCCGACATTTTATAATAATCCAGGGCATGAGACGAATTGACCGATAATTTTAATTGCTTATTAAAAATAGTTACATTTTTAAATTTCAACTAATTTATGGATTGAAAAATAAAAAAGAATCTCTTTTCACTTGAATGGAGTGTCCTAAACTCTTGATACTCTTTTTTCAGGTAGTTTTTTAATGCATATGTGAAAAAACAGTAAAGATGAAACCGTTAAGGAAAATATACCAGTAATGAGTCTGATAGCAACGTTTCCTATATTAACAATAAATAAAAAAAATCCCTCCTTATGAGGACTTCCAAACTACTTTGAGGAAAAATAAAATTTCTACATGCACAATGTGTTTTTGCAAGTTAAAGTCATTCACTTGGCATTTCTAGCTATACCCACTGGGAATACCCTTAGTCTCAGAGTTATTCAATTCGTTACAGTATATATCTGAATATATATGTTATTCATAAATATAATATTTATGTAAGCTCTGTACTGAGGTAACCTTACATCTATATAATCTGACAGATGATAGCGCTTGTCAACATTAATTCAGTTTATCTCGTTACCTTTACGTATGTGTAAAATAATAAAACTATAAAATTAAATTATTATTATATACGAATATTATATTTTTTTACTTGCTTGCAACGCAGCAACGTAGATATTTTAGAGACATTATGTGTAAAGTGATACTCAACTAAGTCTGCTTATCAAAAATAAGAAAATTATTTCAAATACAATAATACAACAATCAAATACAGCCAGACACTGTCCTACTGCGCCACAATGACGTCCTTGTTATTAAAAAACATTTACTTTTTCTCAGAGCGAAACTTTATTACTGTCTGTTAGTTGATAATTATATTTTAATATGCAATGCCCTTCATTTTTGAAGTCACGATTAGGCAATAGTGGTATATTATGAAAACAGTGCATTCCTATGTATATGTTACGTGATCTAGAAATATATTTATAACTGTGGAAGATGATGTTATATAAATGATAATAGTTAAATGTGAGTAACTATAAAGAAAAGAATTCAATTATTTCAAGTTTTTTAACAGTTAAACAAGAGTCAATCATGGTGCAGTGAGACAACATTGGACTGTAAACGGGATTGGTTGAGGATTCGATTCCCACTAGGAGGAATGATAATTTAGTTTTTTATTTAAGATAAGACACATAATGTCAATATTTTAGGTGATAGCAGTCTTGGCACAAACTCGTCTCCGTGAAGGTGTTATTTTTAAAACAATATTAAAATAATAATCTTTTTCGGTTATACTGAATAAAAAATATGTTATAACTATATTTTTATAAGTGAATCAATAATTAAAACCGTGAATAAAAAGCTATGCGATTGTAATATTACAAGTATATATTATAATAGATGTGTACAATTGTACAATTCATCATTGCCAGAACCATAAAATCAATTATGTTGAATAAATTAAATAAAAATTAAATTAATAATTAAATTTAGATTTTAAGATAAATTTTGCATGCATCATTTGTTTTGATTATAATATTTCTTTAAATAAACGTACTCCATTTATAATATATAGAGCTGTTGCGTGCTGAATAGTTAAATATAATTAATAACTCAGTGTTTGGAATATACTGGCTTAACCTTCACGGATTTATCTCGCATAGCAGAGTAATTGGAGATAACTTAGTGTCAAGACACTCCGTTAACTGCTCTCCACCCGAAATCAAGTAATAGCAGTCGATATACGCTTAGTCAGTTCGTTAAATGAATAATATCATTACTTCAACATTTACATATTTACACTCACCGCCCTTATTGTATTGCTATATATATAATATGGGTATATATATAAATATGCGTAAGATTTTTTTTATATAAACGTGACCAGACAAGATAATATAAGTTTAAAATCTAAATAAATATATATATATATATATATATATATATATATATATATATATTTCTATAAATTTTATTATTTTCATTTCATATAAGAAATTTAACGCAGTGGGAATCGAACCCGTACCTCTTGGAAATCGTTTAAGAACTCTGACAGCTAAGCCATGTGTATAAAGAATGGTTATATTATTTTCTCAAGTTAAGAGTGGAATAACACATTAAAATTAGTAATATATAAAAATACAAATCATTAAACTTTCTTATTTGTCGATTAATCCTTTACCAAATATATAATAAGGAAAGTAGAATAGTAGTGTATAACGAAAAATATACAACTTCTGCGTAGCGTATGTATGTATAACGTAAGGAACAACATGAAAATTATTAGATCTTGTAAGAATTAAGTTTGGTGAATTATTTATTTTTTGACTGTCAAAGAATACGTAGAGAAATAACATAAACCGTAAACAAGACTAGGACAGACATCTAATGACGCAATAAAACTATTTTAACATATTTACTGTAACGTCTATCCGTAGAAACTGTTTTAAAATATTTTATATCAACATTGCTTTAAGATCCTTAGAAATGTTCACGCAATTTTCCACGTGAGAAATTCTCTATTTACAATTATATTGTTATTGTCACACGTGACTGTTTTGTTAGCGAAGCTATTGAACTGACTGGGCTGGAGACAAACGTATACATACTAACTATATGTAACTATATGTAACAATTTGGTTTATAGAAACATTTCCATAGTATTCTCGTTTTCTATCTTCCGTAGTTCCGACTGTAAAATGTTACATCCTGTTTATTCATACACATAAATATTCTGAAAATCTATCTTAGTATTTGTATTACCTATATGAAAAATTACAGTAATGTCAGTTGAGGTTGCTCGTTGTGCAGTGGTACAGCGTCTGACTGTAAACGCGACCGGTTGTGGGTTATATCCCGCTAAAATAAACAATAGCATTTACAGCCTGCTTACTGACTGAAAATTATAATACAAAAGAATACCAAGTGATTGGTAACAAGTCTATTATAGTAAAAATCAAATGACTTACTAATTACAAAATATTTCTTTAATAATAATAAATTGACAATCTACTAACTAAAATCCTCTTTAATTTTCATAAACATTGTACAATTTAGTTGTAAAATTATAAAATTACTACGTATCTAACATCTATAAAGTTTTCTTCAAGATCATCCTTGACCGACTTAGTATAACACTGGATAAAAACTAACTTATTAAAAAGGTGGTTTTAGAAAGGACTTTGCTACTACATATGCTACATTGTGGCCGGTCGTGGCGCAGTGTGACAGCGACTGACTGTAAACGCGACCAGTTGTGGGTTTGATCCCCACTCGGGGGAGTGATTATATTTAAATTATTTTCACTTCCTCGCTGTGGTAAAGTAAAAGTGCGGCGTTGAGTTCCACCACTCAACACGCAATGTCTCGAATTCGGTGGAAAGCGGGTGTCTTCTAAATACATTCTGTCTACCCTATGCAGAATAAAAGCGTGAAGCTAAAAAAAATGCTAACTGAAAAACAATTTTAACAAGATTCTGTTAATAGCCTTCATTGCCAATACCAAAACCTTGGACTGCGTAGAACATGAATTCATTTTGGAAAGCTTAGAAAGTTACTGAATACGTTTGCTATATATAAAATTAATCAAACACACATACTCTAGGAGCAGGGGAAGAATTTAAGTTGAAACTAAGTTGTTAGACAATGGGAGCTAATTTACCCCAAGGTGTTCTCCGCCATGCGACTGGCCTATGAATGATTTGGGGAATGAACGAGAGTGGCCACATATAGATAGGGGAATAACCACGTAGATTTGTTGATGATATTAAATATAATATAGATGTTTTGTTTGAAGACAATTTATTTAACGTAGAAAAATGATCGATCATCGAAATAAAGTAAGTGAAAAAGATCAAACTATTAACAAATCGTTATAACAGGATGTTAGGATCAATAATCACTATGAATCATTATGAAGTACATGAAAATACTTAATTAAAGAAATAAAACGGATAACCAATGGAAAAAAGTACTGATCAATAAAATATATTACGAAAATCAACATGAGCATGGGAATAAAGTGGAAAGGCTTTAAGACTTGTGCACTACCTTGCTACGTCTGTGAAATCCGGTCCCTTACAAGGCACCACAGAACAGTTTAGAACATTTAGAAATGTTCTAAAATGTTCTATCAACAAGACATTAAAAAGCACAACAGAGAAAGAAAAATTGCAATAATATGCAAAACAAAAGTTACATATGTTATTACAATGATTGACACTATGATGAAGGTGGATAGGCCCCTTACTGCTGAGAACATAGGTAAAGTCAACAATACAATATATACATAATTAAAAACAACATAATATATAAATATATAAATAATAATATACAATATATAAATAATAAAAAAAATATAATATATAAAAAATTAAAGACAGATATCAGATATAGCGCAAGGAGAAAAGGAAGACAAGATGAAAGATGGGAAGACAAGCCGAAACTAACAGCAGGTTCAAACAGGATAACGATTGTAAGAGGCAGTAGCTATTACAAATGAAACTATTTTAAGCTGACTAATCGCGTAAGTTTTGGTATTCAAAAATATATTTTTAAAAATTTTGTTTCGAAGTTATTACGGTGGTTCGTGGTCACAGGTACAAATGTACAAAACATCGGGTATTAAAAATATATTTTCGAATACCAAAAATTACGTGACTAATTCGTTTAAAATAGTTTCATTTAAAATGTGTCAAAATCAAAGATCCTTTTAGAAAAAAAGCCAATGGAACGTGTGGGAGGAGGCCTATTCAAGAGGCACACTGAATTTCGAGATATAATAATAATAATAATATATATTTTTTAATCAAAGTAAAATGTTCAGAATAAACGGCCTATTATTGATATTATAAATATAGATCTGATATTGTTTGTACCTTATGTATTATATTATTATAATCTATTATCTTATTTGTTTTTTCCCTGATATGAGAACTAGCTCTGGTCCTACTTTATACTATAGTAACACCAGGTAGAGTGGGAAGACAAGGGCGAACTCTGTACGTGGGTATAGAAATTTAGTGTAGTACTTGGCTACATGAACCTTATACCAGTTAATAAAATTTGGAGGTAATAACATATTTTTGTATATGACATAGCATGTTTCATAAGGATATACTAAGTATTCATAATGAACATGTACGATAGTACTCGTAAATAAGAGTATTTTTCTTGTCGCAACTTGTTAGTTGGATTCTTCTACAATCAACTATAAATCCCTCTGATAGTGTATATCTCAATGTAAACACTTAAATAATACTTTAATAACTTCCATAGTGCTAGTGGTTTATATATAAAATTATAAATATTATACGTAAGTGAAGTATTATAAATAATAAATTATGTAATTTATTAACATTTTTACAAGCATAAAAAGCTTTGCAGAAGAAACACAAGTTAGTTTCCACAATACATTTTTAAATTTCAAATTATAGCTACTTCGTTGTACCATCTGCCCGCATTCTCGCCTTCTCGAACACAGACTTTGCCAAAATTTTATCGACTCTAATTACATTTTTGGGTTCACTTTCTATCTAGTATGACTCCTTACTACTTATTTATTAAATATTGTCAATTTTTCTACAGTGTTGTATAAGTATTGTTAAAAAGTAATTGTCTTACTTGTTAGTATTTAATTATTAACGGTTAAAACATGCGTTACAATGCAAAATTTATAATATTTAAGCTAAAGTTGTAACGGCGACTTCGTTTTATATAATGAAATCATACTGTTATATAGTATGAAAGGGTCTAGCAGTGTAGGCTAAGAAAAACTGCATTGACTTCTACTATATTGATTTTGCTTTTTATTATTAGAGATGCACCTAATAGACCCTTTCATACTATATTACATTATTATTTCATAGTATAAAGTAAGATGCCTTAGTGCGCTTCGATTTTTTATATCACGTTACGGATTTTAGCACAGTTTTCGTGAACACGGAGATATTAGGGAAAGTTTGGGAAAGTTTCGTATAAGGGAAAGAGAGAAATTGAAATAAAACATGTAATATATGTTCAAATTTCGTGCTTAATGATTTGATAGGAAATTTTATGCTATTTATGATTTAAACAAAATATTGTTCAAATGACCGCCACGACTTTTTACGTATTAAAGTCAAGAATATCCATGTAGTAAAAAAGTAAACATTAGGTGCAACTTTATGACGGCAACTATCCCTTTGGAGTAATAGAAATGGTCTTTGTACTAAAAAATATATGAGTATATAAAAAAACTTTATATAATACCGGGTGGGCCATTAAGTTATGCGAATTTTAAAAAGAATCATAGAAAAAACTACTAATCCTTACGAAAGATAGTCTTTATTTATAATAAAGTGGAAATTGTATTTTTTAAAAATAATAACTTTGAGATGTGTACCATCCAAACGTACACACTCTTTGAATCTGGACCTCGAATTCGTAATAACTCGCTAGCACATCACTCGTGGTATAGCGAACATTTCCTCGCAAATGCTGTTCTTCAGCTGGGAAATTGTCGTCGGTTTATTGGCTCAAATGCGGCTCTTGAGGTAGAGATAAAAAGATCTAGTGGCGTGAGATGTGGGCTCTGAGGAAGCCACAAAATGACCCCTCGACGCGATATCAGCTTTTCTGTAAACTTTTCGTTTACAATAGCTAAGGACTCATTGGATGTATAAGATGTCGTGCAGGCTTGCTGCAACCAGATCCTGCTGTCGTAGACCTCAAAATTACGCAGTTGTTTGAAGAAAAAGTTACGTCTGTATAGTGATCAGAATTTACTATTACGGTTTGGTCTCACTCATTTTTGATGAAATGTTTGGTCCCATGATTCCTTCAGCCAATATGGCTGCCCAGCCATGGCAGTGTCACTTTAAGAGAATTCAATGTTCTTTGATGCTTTAATTTGGGATTTTTTGACAATTTTGCTTATTCATATATTTGCTTAAATAAAAATGAGCCTTATTCGAGAAGAGAATATTGCTTAAACTTCGAAAACGCTGTAACATTCCCACGTCTCTCACACGATCAATCCAATTTTAAAATTCGCTCGCTTATCTTACCCATCCTTTATAATTTTTTTATTTTATTATTGCTAATTTACACTAAAAGGGAATTATTTTTTAAAAAGTACTTCATCTAAATATCTCTCCCAATATTTTCTTTTAGTTCATCAATTGACCACGGATTTGTTTCGTAAACTGTAGACTTAAGGTAAACCCATAAGCATCATTTTCATTCTTTAAAATGCGCCATAACGACTGGATTGAGAAGGATTTTCACGAACAGACTCAGTTCTTTCAATACGTTGATGTTTTCGTCCTTCCGCGATGTTCTCGGTCGATTCAATAGTTGTTTATCTAACGTAGAGCCCGTTTACTCAAACTTTTGAATTTAGGCCTGCAATGGTGGCCGAATCGTTGTTGATATAAAGCTTAAACACACAAAAAGCACGGTCCCACGGTAAAACGCTCTATGGTGACTGAATTTCGGAAGACCGTTGGTGCTTCCAACGCACCCCGCGGGCTATTTCTAGGTGCCATTTGAATTTTATTTGAAATTTAAATTCCAAAGGACTTATGGAACACCCGTCATTATTTTACTTATACAAATATAACTATATCAATGCAATTGGATTACGTTTCTACATATGTAGTATAGCAATTCTAATAATTATTGTTCCTCTAAAGTATGCAGTATAGGTAATCGTGTTTAGTACATAACAAACATAAGCAAAGTTATTGATTGCTACGTAATTTTGCTTGCCAAGACGCAGAAGAAAAAAATTGCTATGATTTATTAGGAAGGCATTATTTTTCTTAAGCATAATTATATAGTATTAGAGTATATCATTTGTGTATTATATATATTATTTGTGTTCCTTATAATACAAAATGTCATATAATATAAAATCTCATAATAATAAAATATCTCTCATTTAACTTAAATATCTATTTATTGAATAATCTTAGTCTAGTCAAGTCTAATCCGCAGCGACAGGTGAGTGATCGTGCTTTGGATGCACCACTTTCTTTTCCATATCATTTGCCCTCTTTTTCAAAGGTCCATGTTTCCAATCCGCAGGGTAACCATGCTTATCAACATCGTCCCACCATTGCTGTTCACCAGATCCCCAAATTAAATATACACCGTTTGTGCCGATTAAAACTGCAAATATTGTCCAAAATGCCGTTCGCCATTGTTTAATTGTTTGCTGTAACAATTATATATATCCATTAAGAAAGTTTTGTATTAGGTCTGGCGTGGCGCAATGTGACAGCATATGACTGTAAATGCGACCGGTTGTGGGTTCAATACTCACTCGGGGGAGTAATAATATTTTAAATTTATTTTCACTTCCTTGCTCTGGTAAGGCAAAGTGCGGTATTGAGTTCCACCACTCAATATCTCGAATTCGGTGGAAAGCGAAGTCCGGAGTGTCTTGACACTAGATTGACTTGACACTTGGCGTGGCGCAGTGTGACAGCGTCTGACTGTAAACGCGACCGGTTGTGAGTTCGATCCCCACTCGGGAGAGTTATTTTTAAAATCAGTTATATTTAAAATTATTTTCACTTCCTCGCTTTGGAAGTTAAGATTAAGTAAGTTAAGATTAAGTAGTGGAACTCCACTACTTAACGTGCAATGTGTCGAATTCGGTGGAAAGTGAAGTACGGGGTGTTTTGATACTAGGTACTTTCTGTCTACCGTGCTATGCAGGATAAAAAGCGTGAAGCTAAAAAAGAGTTTTATAAAAAGTAATTCTATTCCATCTTCGTAAATAGAAAACAGTATTTTTTTAGGTTCACGCTTTTTATCCCGTATAGCAGGGTAGACAGAAAGTAACTAGTGTCACACTGCGCCACGATCGGCCGGTCGTGGTGCAGTGTGACAGCGTCCAAGAAAACAGTAATAATATATTAAAAAAAACATCTGTAAATAACTAAGTTATAATGCACAGTCTTAACTACTGAAAGGTTGGTACTTGGTAGGCTTGTAGGTTTTTTATATAGTTTCGGGAATAATTAAGAGTATGGTGAATAGTATGGCGAATAGTAGTAAGGATTTTTTCGTATCTTTACACCTTTGCGATGAAGAAGCCAAAGCTGTTATTGATGATATTTTTTATATTTATATTTTTAATACTGTTAGCATTAGACAGTTCATTAACCTCAGAAAAAAAATGTAGGAAATTAAGTCAATCCACGCATCACTAGTTTAATTTTCCCCTTTGACCAAACTAAGTGAAGTCAAGTATGAAATTTCAGTCTCTTTACATTCCAGTTTTATGCAAATTTCGACCTTAATTCCTTTCGGTTAATAGTATCAATTACAAGAGTTCAATTGGATAATCTATTGAAGATGAGTTCCTTTTCCTCATTTCATTTGTGCTCATCTTATATAAATTTAATATCAAGTTTTAAAATGCATAATTCTTATAATTGTCCAGTGACAATACTTACATCAGGTGTCAATAGCCCAACCATATAGGGTGTTATTATTCCCGATACAGCGGCCAAGCCGTTCACAAACGCTGAACAGGTGCCCGCATAGTTAGGAGCTATATCCATGGCATTGATCTTCACACTGCTGTAGAAACCTCCCATGAAAACCATGGATATAACAAATAAGCCCACCGCTTGTAAACGATCGCAACCCGAATACGAAGCCAGAATAATAAAGATGGCTGGTAATGTAGAAGCTGAGGAAAAAATAATGTTCCGTGAGCGTGATAAATTCAGGGACATATTTTATTAAAGCCGTAAGTCGTGAAAACGAGTGACATTGCGAGAAAAAAAGGTTTATTGTTTCCGATTGAAAAAGTGAATATTTGCATTTACAAGTTTTTGTGGGGAATGATCAAGGATAACATCATTTTCGGTTTTTTTTTCGATTTCAGAGTTATCTGAAGCTTATATCATAATTCTCATTGTTAAGTATAGTTATTGTTATAGATTAATTATAAATTGACAGGACTAAGGTACAGTTGGGTTCACATTCGACTAATTAAAGTGGATGCGGTATTATATCGTACATGCACTGGCTGTAAATGAATAAAAGAGTGATTAAAAAATTCTTTAACAGAGTGGAGAAATGAATAATAATAATTCCGCGGAGTGGGAATCAAACCCATCACTAGCATTTTTACGATTAGAAATTATCTAGCTCGAAATAATATATATTTAGCAACTGATTCCATATTTAACTATACTTACATACTGTAGTATAAATTTTTCTTCCAGTACCAATACTGTGCCATTTTTTACGAATACAGATATCGCATATGTTAGCAAATACGAAAGACGATATATACATTGCAATATAAGGGAGAGCAGCCATTAGTCCTGTGTCCTTTATATTAAATTTGAGAACGTCAGAGAAGTACTTGGGCAAGTCTGTTATCATCGTAAAATATCCCCAATCGTGACCGACCTGTAAGTATAAGAAATAGAAATAAGTAAACAATTTAATATATTTTATTGTGGTAGCATTGCAATAAATTATGTACACTCGTGCATGACTTTGCATTTTTTTTCTTTTACCGCGTCGTTACCTATAATAAATTATAAACAGTAACTCAGAAAATAATTTAGCATTATTAAAAATAACTTTATTAGATATTGACTTGAACTTGAATTTAAAAACTAGAATGTCATACTTACAGCAGCAATGACAAGACTCCATAATGGTGCAGATCTCAATATTGCTTTGAAAGGTACTGGATCCAATTTCTTATGTAAACCTGAAGCGGCAACGTTAGCGTTCAAGTAATTCCTTTCTTCATCCGAGATAAATGGATGTGAGTTTGGAGTACTGTAGCATAAAACAGTCTAAAAGAAGTTTTAAACGTAGTAATAATATATATTGATTATGCTTTAAGATGAATATACATACATTTGTACTATATAAATATAATAGCCTAAATACTAATTTATATATGTCTTACATTGCGCCGTCGTGGCGTAGTGTAAGAACGACTGTAAACGCGAAATTGAATATTATATTTATTTTGTTTATATCTCCAATCTGATGCGTCGAAGTTCGGCGTTGTGATCCGTCAGTTAACATGTCATATATTAAATATAGATAAAAAGCAGATAACATATTGTGTAGACACTACATTCCCTCCAACTATCCTGTTATACGGGATAAAGCAAGAAGTTGCTTTTTTGATTTTTTATTTTCAAATTTATGTATAAACATTAGATCTACATTTTAAAATTAATAAATAACATAGAATTTAGGTTTTTTTTATATCAAAACGACTTAATATTAATAATTTGTAAACCATCAATTGAACTTACAAAAAATATAAACCATATGACTCCCATTCCTCCAAACACGTAAAACACATTAGCCCAGTCACCGTTATCAGCTAATAATAGCCCCGAAATGTATGGACCCATAATATTGCCTATTTGAGCGCCGCCAAATATTATCGCGCCAAAACGGGAGCGCTCGGAAGGTGGCACCCAACGGGCCATCAATAAAACAAAAGCAGGCGTAACTGGACCCTGAAATGATAACATGTTAATAACTTAACAGTTTAAAAATAAAATTGCTACGTAAATTAATTACTTAGATTCAACTTTGCCACGAAATATTTAAATAACATTTAAAATTTGTAAAAAATCAGAATACAGTAAAGTTCTCAGATTTCCATCTATCAAAAAATGTATATGAATATAGATATATTTTTTTAACTACACGCTGACAATGACAACCATAAATTTAGCATTTTATATGTATTGGTGACGATTTTAGGACGAAAATACTATACACATATCTATCTATATCGAACGTAATATTTTCATGTTTATAATTTACAAAGTAGAAGAAGATTTTAATTATAGTATTACTTATCTTAACGTATGCGTGCATAAAATGAGGAACCTTCCAAAAAGTAATTAGGTGAACAATTTTAATGCCATTATCACATTCGAATACCTACAGAAAACGAAGACTACGCAAGGATTTTTCTTATCAACACTTTTATTAATTTTGTTTTTTATAAATAAAATTCTAACAATTTCGTGAACTTTAACGTGTGCGGTTAGATCATTTGTTTTGTAGTTTATCGATTTGCGTAAGCAAATAAACAACAAACGTATTCGTACCAACTGTACTTTAAAGTACTTAGGTATAGATTACAGATATGTCAATACGTTAGACTTTTATTTTTTAATATCCAGTTATATACACTTTACGTGTTTAGACAGGTTTATTATTTTATTACTTCTGACATAGTGGTTTCAGGAGATAAACCTGAAATCTTCATTAGAATCATGAGATTCAGTAGAATCTCCTGGACTCAACACGCCATGATGAACTTTTCATACTTTATTTGGCTTAACTTAATTGTATTTTTTTTGAAAAATCTAATATTAAACAATAATAATAGATACAATCAAATACGCATATTAAAGTTATAACGATTACATATTTTTAACGATAATTTGATTTATTATTTTTGTTATATATGTTTATTATAGAATTTATGAGTAATCTCAAAATTGCTCATTTTAACGATAGAAAATATAAAAATAAAAAATATATATTTTTATAAGTAGCATTTGAGCCACTAATAATTAATCTGATATGCTCTACAATGATAATCGATTAATTATATTAGCTCATATCGAAGCGACGTGGATTCAAAGATTTAATTAACATTTCATAAAGAAATGTAACACTTAAACGAATCGTTCAGGCTAGACCAGACTATATTTATTGCTATACCAAAATATACGACGTAACAAACACATAAAACAGTAATAATACTAAGTTGTAAAGTATTTATGTTAAAACTTAATAATATCAATAGCATCAGAATATTGCAGCAGCTGTAAGTTTAACGACTTGTTTACTGTTATACTTTACATAAATTACAGAAGAAAACGAAAATAAATTAACCCAGACCGATCTGATTGATATTATTTAAACACGGTCATTTCTTTATACGATTTTATTAAAAAAAAACAAACTTAAAACGCTTAGGGTAAGTTTAAAATATTGCAGTTTCAAATAAAAAATGTTAAAAAGAAATAGAATGTTTTAGGTTAGTTTAAATAGAATGTTTTGATTTGCCATAATTATAAATTGATTTATGTTTTACTTTATTCTAACACTATTAAATAAATAATAAGCTATAATTATATTCACGTCACACTCACCTCACCAAGTCCACTTAAGACTCTCATGAAGAAAAGCCCAATCGCACCGCCTTTTATTACAAAGAAAGGAGTAAATACAGTTGACAAAGATGTGCAAAGTAAACTCAAACCAAGTGTCCATTTTCCACCGAATTTTTCAGCTAGGATTCCTCCCGGTAGATGTGTTAACACATAGCCATAGTAAAAAGCACTTAGAAGTAAGCCTTGTGTGCTTTCATCCCAATCGTATCGCTCTCGGGTCTAAAAAAATAATGCAAATAAATACTAAAAATTGAAGATTTTAAGACAATCGCTTGTAATCTTTATTAATAATTTCGTTAAGTGGTATGGCAGACTCCATGAATTGTCGAGTATTTTGTTCAATTCTAATAATGTCAAGACAAATCACTGTCACTATTTTCTTTAGCGGAACGTCACTGACACCTAATATCATCCTCAGTTCTTTAATGTAAATTTTTGGCACCGTACACTACGTACACAATTATTCTTTTATTTATTGAAAGTATATTATACGTCAGTCAGTAACATATGCTCTCAAATATTATATGTGAAATATTTATATACTGAAATATAACAGTGTATTTCTTGCAAAAGAAGCCGTGAGCAGACCGTTAGTTAACTATAAATTAACTATGGAGACAAATTGCTTAACATGCTATGTTTTTTAATTTCAATGCAAAAAGGTTCATTGTTTTTATCATAAGCATTAGACATGCCCTGTTTTCTTGTCTATAAAATGTGAAGAGCAGCTTCTAAATGCAGCGTTTGTCAGCTGACGTCTAAAACCCAAGTTGCATTAAGGAACGGAAAAGGTCATAAAGGGAGAAGGTTATAATAACAAAAATGGGGAAACACATCACTTGTCTGACTAAATAAAGGTATGATAGAGATGGCTACAGGATCCGGGTTCTTGTACCAGAATGCATAAAAAGTTGCATCCGATAGATTCTAGATAAGACATCCCCAAAATTCAAAAGAGTATGTCCTTAATCGTACAAGAAAGTTAATGGAGTACCCGTTGAAGATGTAAAAGAAAGTAAAGTAGAAAGGAGGTGCAAGGTGGCAATAAACACAATGAATAATATTTGGTAGAAGAAGAAAAAGAATACTCAACACACACACACGCACGATAAAAAATGCTCATTAGAAATAAATTTATATAAATCAAAAATGCTTTTTTATAAGTAATTTACTCGTAAAATATTCTATGTATGCCTTTGCAATAAAAAGTTTATAATATTTCTATATTGAAGTTATATAACCCACGTTCTTAACCTAATTATTTTACTCATCTTTTTTTATATAGCAACTTCATTGTTCTTTTATTTCAACGATATGCTCAAATAAACATGCATTGATAATATTTATTACGTTTTTTTTTTTAAAATTGCTACAATTTAAAGGAAGGATATCTGTAAGAGGCTTCAAAAGGGCAATATACTTAATTGAAAGCTTTTCAAATCATTCAATATTCAGTATCTCAAAAGAGTGATGTATTACAAATTCTTTTTGCGAGAGAGTTCTTTCATTCGTTACATTTTACTACAAAGCAATATCCTATTTAAGAAATTTATGGCAAACACAATTCCAAAAATTTTACCAATTACATATATGGCTGATATTAAATACTACACGGCCATATATTAATATTATATATAAGTAGAAGAAATGCAAAAACATAAAAAAATGAATTATATTTAAGATCAATTTAAATATGAACATGAATTTATGACATTTATATAACTGTTTTTACAGCTTCACGTTTTTTTTGACATAGCGATTTAGTCAGACACAGTCCTAATGTCAAAACACTCCGTCGACTGCTTTCCGCCTAAAATTGAGACAATATACATTGAGTGACGAACTCAACGCCACGTTTTGTCTTAATAGAGACTTTGTCATTTCTCCGAGAGAGAATCAAACCCACAACCGTTAGTGTTCATAGTCAGACGTTGCCTCACTACGCCACAATGGGCATAATTAAAATTGGAATTTGTGATAACTAAGCATATAAACATTAGGGGGGTCGTAAAACAAATACCGTACTGAGTGATAGTAATCCTATAGATATAACACTTGAGAGTGTCCAACTGTCACGCAAGATACAAATATTTATTGACTCATTTGATTATACTAAACCCCATCAGATTATATCGTAAATGATTTGGTCGTTTTGACAACTGTCTATCGTGATAGCATATTTCACTTAACCACTTAACGGTGTGCTTATTAAATAAATGAAATATAACATATGACTAATTTTTATTATAAAATATTTTATGAATTTATGTTATAATCATATGTTTGGGGAAAAAGGATTTTTTCCCCAAACATATGATTATAACATAAATTCATAAAATATTTTATAATAAAAATTATGTAATTTCTAACATGAACCAATTTCAATATTCTTTAAAAACTTCAATTCTTAATATTTCCTGAACCACTAAAATTGCTGAATACTCATAGTAATCAAATAAGTAGGTACTTGATATACAAGTATAACAATAAACATTAAAAATTAAATTAACTCGCCAAGAAAAATATAACATTTTTGTTACTTTCTTTTTTGTTTAATTAAAAAATCAATATTTAAAACGGCCACGATAAAAAGTACCCTAGAAACTAACATCTTATAAGCCTAATTTTTATGCGGTTTTATTTAGCTTAACCCATTTATCATCCATTGGAATCCAAACACATAAATAAAATTGAAATGTCTGTTTATGATATTAAAATAATAACTTTTTAATGAACACATGAATATATGAACATTCATCAGAATAATATTTTTTATAGTTTTTGTTGGTCTGTATGTCTGTTTGTTCTGGAACATCTCCGGGACAGCTAGATCGATTTTGAGGAAATTTCACTGGCAGATAGATAGCTGGTGTAATAGCGAGAGTGCGTGGAAGAAGTCTCACGACTTCTTCCACGCACTCTCGAGCTTAATAAAAGGGCCGCCTGCCCCACCCGAGAGCGAGCATAAACAAATAATAATATATAAACAAATTTGTAAATAAGCACTCGCATTTATAAATTTGTTTATATATTTTCGGATTGTGCAAAAGCCGACGTTTTAGAAATAACCTAAATTGAAATATTAGACCTCACTCTGAAAAACTTAGTAAGTAGTAATTAAAGGGTTATATTTTCAAGTTAAAGATAATGACTCAATAATAGCGATAAACTGAAAAAACAGAACAGGCTGGTAGTTATTATGAGATTAAACTAATACTAATAAAAACAGTCTGAAATCTCACCGGGACAAACACTGAGGAACTGTTAGATGATTCTGTGACAATTTCTGGATCAGGACATGTTTCTCCTACAATATGTCCTTCTGAAGGTGCACGTGTTACCATTTGAACTATAGTGACACTCAGACATACGCGCATTGTAAAAGCATTTGCCAAGGCGAACAGTCCGAGTATGCCAAAAATGTACCGCTGAGGTATTATCATTACTGTAAATATTAATTAAAAAAGAACTCAAATACCGGCTGAAAATTAAGGAAATTTAGCAAAGAAGGTTAAAAACTTTCTGTTTTCCTGTATGTTATTTTTATATAATAATTTTCCAAGCTTAAGGCTTTTAATTTCAAATATATAGAAAAACATATCGCAATTTGAATTTGGCTTGTTAAAAATTTGCTTCAATATTTATCCCACAAACTAATGTCACAACATTCCATCGACTGCTTTTCGTTCGAAATTGCGATATTTTGTGCAGAGTGGCGAACTGAACGCCGCGCTTGCCAAAGCGGGGAAACGAAAGTAATTTATAATAGTCATTCCTTCGAATCGGAATAGAACCCACAACCACTCGTATTTACAGTTACGCTTTTCGGCTTTTCCATTGCGTCACGATCCTTGTAAATGTATACAATATTAATCTTCTAAAAGGGATTAAAAAACAAAACCTACAAGAAATGATTACTGTTGATTTTGACATTTTACATCATTATTAATAGAGGCATAATGAGAACGTTTCCATTTCGCTATATAGGGTGCTTAGATTAAGTGACATGGTTTTTATTTCTGGTATATACAATAATGTCTTAATGTTCTTGTTTGTTATGTATTTGTTGTGTGCAATAAAGTATATTTGTATTGTATTGTATTGTAATGCTATATACAATAATGTTTAATATAGAATATAAATATGATAATCTTTACCTCACTTGAAATATTTAACAAGAATAATAAACAAATACAAATATTTTATTTGCTACTAATCACAACATTTAAATAAAACTTGCAACTTTATAATACGTTAATGAAGTCATGAAAACATCTATATTCAAAAAGAGACCTCTGAATGTTTTAATCACCAATTCTTTTTAATTTTAAAATAGGTAAGGTGATATTCTGAGTCACAAAAATATATGTAAGTATAAGTAATTTAATCGTAAATTGAGGCCGGTAATAATGAAGGTAAATTGAGGTGGAGGTGAAAACATGGCGCAGTGGGATAGCGTCTGGCTGTAAACGCCACTGATTGTGGGTTCGATTCCCACTCGGGGATTGATTATATTTAAATAATTTTCATTTTCTCATTATGTTAATAAAAAGCGCAAAGTTCCGCCACTCAACATGCAATGTCTTGAATTCGGTGGAAAGCGGAGTCTTGACACTAGATACTTCCTGTCTACCCTGTTATGCGGGATAAAGGCGTGAAGCTAACGAAAAGTAATTTAGTATCATTATAATTCATAGGTAACTGAAATTTGATGTTTCATTGATTCTAGTGTGGTAAATTACGATACAATTTTAAAAATATTAAATATACCAATAAATATTAAGTCCTAAAAACCATAAAATCTGAGTTCATAAAACTTTATAATTTTCCAAGTAAAAATATTTTGATTATAATGCAAATTATATACATGAAGAAATATAAAAACATATATTGAATTTCTCTTCATATTGGTTCATAAAAAACATACTATAATATTATTAACCTCACCTTTGTTCAAAATTCGCCGCCATCCTGTTAAGGTCATAATTAAAAGTTATTTTTATTGAGTTTTTCAGATAATATTTCACAGCACTCGCGTTTTTATTAATGAGAACAAACGGTGTTCTAAAATCTGTATATTGAAAATTTGTTATATAAGTGTTTTTTTAGATATACGTTTGTGACGAAAATACGTCATGAAAAACAAGACAATATTACTTTTCGGGATAACCAAGTCGCGCCATTTATCTCCACGTCATTCGGACTATTAAAGTGAAACACAATTGTGATATGACAGTATCAGTGATATGCAACAGTCTCTTGCGGCAGTAGTAAAAAGATAAAATCTAACAACTCTAAATAGGTTAAGATTAACTAAAAAAATATTATTTTACATTAAAACAGCTGTTAAATTGCTTTACTTAATATTATTAAACTACAGAACAACCACCCATAGGTGAAAATAATTTAATATATATCTAAGAAAAATAAAACTTAGAACGAATCAATTAAAATTTGGTAAACGATTACTTAAAGGATGGGCGTTTATATGTTTATAACTCACAATGTCAAATAAAGGTTACAGTCAAATGGAGTTGCCAAATACAATCACTTTAAGTAATGTTAAATAAAACATTTAATATATTATTAAAATACTTAATGTGTTTTACATTTTCATTTCAAGTCTCATGATGTATGATGTCTACAGGTTTTTGTGATGATTTTTTTTAATTTTTATCTTTTACTCCTATGATTATATTTGTCGAAAAAAATAATTATACAATTTTTCTCTTTTATAGAAACTTACAGTATGTTGGCCTATTAAAGACACAAGACCATTGTAAATTCGTCAAAAAAAGGAAAAAATATTGGCTTAAAAAATAATATAATCCCTGAAGATACGTGATGAATTTTTGATGCAATTTTTTCCATCAATTTTCACACCTTTTCCCGATGAGTATTACTAGAAACACATGAGCATGGTGAGTACGTCGTCAATCGTCATTCTTATAAATTTAATTGTAACCAAATCACAATCAACATGTATTACTGATGCCTCTGCTGTGTGTCTGCCTGCTTCTGAGAGAACTGCAAATATATCCTTTTACTAAATATCCTCTCTCAGCTCCTAGGCTTACTACTAGCCTAGAGGCTGAATCATCAGGATATATATATATCAGTGTCCTCCGATGGTATCCAGAACTTTTTGTTATTTGCTTTACTTACTTAATCATTGCAATTATTTTTTTATTTTTACGGGATCTGCGGATCCGCGTTTTAAAGTGCGGGTTCCCGCAGACCAAAGTGCCACTTATATCCCGCGGTAATGCGAGATCCTATTTTGCGGGATTTCAATCGCTACACGCAGCACAGCTCGATCAATTTTTATTTTTCTGATTTCAAATTTTAACACCACCTTTAAAATAAAATTCTCTATAGCAGTACGTACAGGGTGTTCGGTAAATTAATTAAAACATTTTTTATTAACTAATGACTACCTTTTTTATCCTAGATTAAAAATTGTACCAGATATGCTGAGTGCCGCATGGCGCCTTGAATAAATTCCATACGACTATGAATGTCTCCATCGTCACTTTTTTATTTTTGAATAAAAACCAATATCATATACACGAATATTATGCGTTGATTTGTAGTATATAATACCACATTCTTACGCTTCTGCAAAGGTTTTATGTAATCAACCGATAGTACCTGACAGCAATAGAATAATGCTTTATTCAGATTTTTTTATTTAGTTTTATCGTGAAACTAATGACACTTAATAATGTGTAATAATTTTTAAAAAATACTAAAAAGTAATTTATAATAACTTAAATTTCCATAAAAAATCTTCATATATAAAAATATACAAAAATATATTTTTTAAGAATGAATAAATATGTATATACTTTGTTATGCATATACTTTGTTTGTACTTTTTTAACGATTATAGATTAAAGCATATAAAACATTAAAATTCTATTAATTATTGAATACTAAATATTGATTACTTATTAGTACTATTTTCTGATTTGTATATGTTAAAATAATAATTGGATATGTGATAAGAATGTGAGCAGAGTAAAGTAATGGAAAACCTTATTAACACTCAAGAACACACAGTTGCTTGACACAAAGAAAAAACCTGTGAAAGTCAAAAATTCGCAACCGAAAATGCTTTTTTATGGCTCTTTTCATCTTCGTGCTCATAACTTACATATCTCTTATAACTTACTTATCTCTCGATAGTGATTATATTATTTCGAATTTATTTCTTTTTTATATCAGAAATACTATTAATAAGTTTTTCTTTTAAGTATTTTTTTTGTTTTGAAATGAAAAATTCTGTTTGACTCATCTGTTCAGTGAAAAAGGATAATAATATTATTTTGTATAAGTCTCTTTTGTACAAAACAAATTTTATAAAAAAACGCGAAAATATTACTTGATCTGCGTTTTCGTAGTAATAATCAGTTATAGTGGCAAGCCTCTCTTCCATATAAATCATTTTAAAATGTCCACTTCACTTATTAATAGGTAAAAAAATAAGACAAAATAATAATTTATATTTTATTATTTTTATAAAATAAATTATAAACTTAAATTATATTAGTGACTAGCAGGTACATCTTCATATCTTTTCTGTCGTTTCATTTTTGCGTGCTTTTTCCGAATCAGCGTTTCTTACAGGAAGTGGGCCATGTTTCCAACCCTCGGGATAGCCATGATGCTTTACATCATCCCACCATAACTGTTCTCCTTTTGCGAAGAACAAGTAAATAATATTTGTTATAACTAAAACAGCTAAACAAACCCAGAATGCAACACGCCACTCTTTTAGTGTTGACTGAAAATAAAGAAAAAAATACATATTTATTTACTTAAGAATAATATTATCCAGTATATTCCGTAAGAAGTTTTATATCAAAATTTTATATGATAAAATTGGACAGTTCGAGATGGCATTTTTTTAATATCTGTGACATCATCAAAACAACAATATAAATGATAATAATGTTTTAGATAATAGAGTTTATCAAAACTCAACAAGTTACAAGCTCTTAGACTAATGTGATCGAGTTATCCAAGGAAATGTCATCCGAATATTTATCACTCCTATTAACACCAATATCCACCAATACCAATATAATTAACAATATCGACAATGTTACTTACATTTGGTGTCAATAGACCTATTAAATATGGTGAAATAATTCCAGAAATAGCAGCTATTCCATTAACCATGGCAGTGGTAGTACCAGCATAATTAGGCGTAATATCCAAAGCGTTTATTTTCATTCCACTGTAATATGCACCCATGAGGGTCATAGCTGCGATAAACCAAAAAACTGCTAATGTTGTATCACAACCAGAGAACGAAGCTAGGATGATACAGATTCCAGGTCCAGTGGCCGCTGAAAGTAGATGATATTTTATATTCACATGATTAGAGTTAACTTTATAATATAGAAATTTCATCTAAACTGACATACAAATTCCTTACTATAACGTGTGCCAAGACACATTAAAATAATACGAGGATAGAGCATTTTAGAAATAAATAACAATTGTTACCTATTGTTGTATAAATCTTCCTGGCATTTTTGATACTGTGATAATTTTTCTTAATGCAAAAATCGCATAGCAGACCAAAGAAGAACGACGCTATCCACATAGCCACGTACGGCATAGCAGAAAGTAATCCAGCTGATTTAATGTTGAATTTTAGAACGTCCGTCATGTATTTAGGTAAGTCGGTAACCATTGTAAAGTATCCCCAATCGTGGCCAATCTAAAAGTTGTAAAATTAGTTTTTATAAAAATGCTAATGGGTATTTCGAAAAATGGAGCGCCAAACGCCCAGGATATTTCTTTTGCTTAATCCACAGTCATTAATCTCTCTATGCGCCCTCTCCCCGTCTTCATGCTTTTTAGGTGTCCTTCGTCTAGTATAAATGAAACTGTGTTTTCCTGACGCCTCATACCGCTCACCTTTGCATCACATACCTTTCTTACGTAAACGTAAAATTTTTATACGTTTTTTAAAAATGTTTTCTAATCCTAAGCACAGAATAACACTTTAAAGTTAGTAAAATATTAAAATAAAAATCATTCTCTCTTGCCAAACCACTATTTTTAATAAACTTTGAGTAGCAGAAGGATATAAAAATTTCTCTATAGAAATACTAACAACGTAAATAAGTTGTAACAAAACGTATAAGAATTTTGACGTAGCCTTTAATATAACACATGGCGGTCAGAGCGCTTGAGCGGTTTTCAAAAGGCGCGGGTTTGATTCCCACTGTGTTCAATTTTTATATATTTTTTAAAAATGTTTTTAATCCTAAGTGTGGAATAACATATTAAAAATAGTAAAATATGTGTAATATATGTTTATATATTTCGTTCATTCTGCCTAAAAATTAATAAACTAAAATTGCCTATAAAATAAATAAGACACTTACACCAGCAATAATAAGGGACCAAAGAGGTAAAGATCTAAGAAGCGCTTTCCATGGTACTGGATCCAAAACTTGTTTTTCACTGTGAATTAGAGCCTGAACGTTTTCATTTAAGAATTTCTTTTCCTTATCAGAAATGTATGGATGTGTATTAGGAGTACTATAGCAAATGAATATCTGTAAATATACAATTAATTTATAAACGTTTGTATTACTTAAATTAAATTACTAAATTTACCATCGTAGGGCAATGAAGCAGTAATTATAATTAGCTTTGGAATCGTTTCCCACTCGGGTAGAAAGATCATTTTAATTATTGTATTGTTATTATATCTGTCAAATTGCAGCATTGAGTTCGACCAATTAACACGCAACGTCTCGATGTCATGGGAAAATTAGAAAATGGGCTCTAGGTATTTTTCACTTCCCCGCCACATGGGAATAAACGTGAAGATAAAAAAGTTATATCTTACCCATATTATAAACCAGGCAAGGCCGAATCCACCAAACATATAAAACACTTGTTCCCAAGACCCAGAATGCATGATAAGACCTGAAAAGTATGACCCAGCAATATTGCCAATTTGCGCTCCACCAAATACGATGGCACCAAAACGAGCTCTTTCGGCCTTAGGTGCCCATTTAGATATCATCGCCATCAATGCTGGCATAGTGGGTCCCTGCAATAAAATTGTCAAGTAGAAATTTCCTTTTTATGTTCTATTTGATCAGAATATGTTTTACTTTGCCTAGTGTTTTGTTTTAAATCTTTTAACTTTGTTTTAAATAATTGCTAATCTTTTTACTTGTTAAAGTTACAATTTTTCTTGGTAATTGTAATGAAATTTCATATTAAATCATTTGTGACATATACAGTGACACATATAAAAAAATGTAAATATTATGTTTAACATACCTCTCCAAATCCTTCAACGACGCGTAGAATGAATAAGGCAGTAGCACCACCAGTTTTTACAGCGAACGGCGTGATAAATGTACATACAGCTGTTGACAGAAGTCCCAATCCTAACACCCATTTTCCACCATATCGTTCAGCCATCATACCTCCAGGAATATGAGTTATCACGTAGCCATAATAAAACGAACTAAGCAAGAGACCTTGTGTCGCTTCACTCCACTCAAAAAGTGAAGACTGTAAATAAATATTGTCTTAGTAATTAATTTAAAACTAAATGTTTTAAAAGCAGCTTTCACGCTTTATTTCTCATGGCAGGAAAGTTAGACACAATCTTGTATCAAGACACGCCTTTGATAACTTTTCGCCCGAAATTGAGACAGAGTATTAGGATGACCTTTATGTTTAGACTATAATGTTAAACAGAATTCAGTTACAATAATAATATTTGTCCAACAAATATAAAGTTTAAGGGTTTTTATAACAGAACAAGGAAAATAGAATGTTGTAACGCGTTTTAAATTACATATATATGCATGCCATATTTGGCTGTATCAGTACCCATCGACCGGAATAACTTGAATTTACTCTAGATAAGTAAGAAATCATGTTATGGGGGTTTTCCGAATTATTTATTAAACTTTAAAATGCTATATAGATATGGTTATAATTTTGTACATAAAGCCTTATAAAGTTACAAAGTTCTATATGAACATTTCCTGGAAGTTAATAATAAAACTCACGCACGTAGTGTTCTTATTGATTGAACAGGAGTTTCCTTATAATATTTATTCGATATATAGATTGGCAATCGGTATTCGTGTGTCCTTAATGTACATGGAATATTTTAGAAACATGACTTATAAATTAAACTTATCTATTAAAATATATCAGTCGATGTTATTCACTTATGTCAATTTATTATAGAATAAACAAAAAAATCATTTGCTAGATTATAGACCTGTAGTTCTAGTTATTATTTACTATATAAATAATAATTATATAATTGTTATTTATAAATATTTTAACGTCTGACTGTAAACACAATTGGGAGTTTAATTCTTACTAGGAGAAAGCATCATATTTAAAATTTGTTGTGATTTCTCCGCTAAGGTAAGACAAAGGGCGGTGTTAAGTTTACCAGTTAACATGCAACGTTACGGGTGGAAAGCAGTCAACAGAGTATCTTAACACTAGATTGTCTCTGACTATCCTGCTATAAGATTTAAAATAAGATGTGAAAATAAGATGTGAAGCTGCTAAAAACAAAATATCATACTTACATCGCTATCTCTCATAAGAATATCTGACAATTTTGTCGTAATATTTGCTTCTAAAGCAGGATCCGGACATGCGTTAGGGTCGAAATTCGCATCTCCTTCAACAGCTACATTCTTTTTGACCATTTGAGTTATAGCCAAGTTTAAACATACACGCATAGTATAAGCATTCGCTACGGCTAATAGTGCCATTATAGCGAATACATAGCGTTGCGGTATTATGAATACTAAAATGGAAAAAGAAATCTTAAATATTGTATGAACAAACAAAATTACAATATCTTAAGAATTCCGTGTGTATATTTACAAAAATATTGTCACGGTGCAGTCAGGATATATTAGTCTGAATAAACGTGACTTCCCCAAAAAAATATAATATATTGTTTTGTGTTCGAAGTGCTATATAGAACCCCTAATAAAAATAAGATTACTACAAAATAGAAACATCTTTGCTAACACGACGAATAATTCGCCTTTTTTTAAATAATTTTAGAAAAAACAAGAAAGAAGTATATCGCTAATGAAACGTGCGTATCCACGCATAATACATTCAGTATATACGACTTGAACTAAGCGGATTTTTCATGTTTATTATGAATAAAACAAAAATTTGCCTCGAACATACTCATAATAAAATAGAAAAGAAAAAGCAAAAAACATGTAAAATAACTGATAACAAACAAGTCATAAAAAGTAATTATCATTTATCATTGATCGAAATTTAAATACCTGTATTATATGCTTAACAATTTTTTTTACAAACTATCCTAAATATACCATGAATTCTATTATGATATCCACAAATATATTTTAAATAATAATATTATAATTTCTATGGAGTTAAATGTGATAATATTCTCTAAAATAATATTTATCTTAGAATATTCATAAGTATATTTATATAAATTACATCTAAATGTATCGTTTTCAATTTTTAATATAATATAATGTTGCATATATAGTGTTATTCACGAGCTACTGTTAAATCCATAACATGCACACGATGTCATGTTTTACGATCCTTAAAACTTCTAAATATTTCTATGTATAATCACATATATATTAAAATACCTCATATAAGCCGAATAAATTAAATTATTCAGTTGATATGCTACACACAATTCTACAACTAATACGTAACTTTCTAATGAAATTTATTGAAAATACTAGTTTTATTTAAAGTAATGTTTAATTTAATTTTTCAAATATTAAAGTATTTTTTTTAATTAATGTAAATTAATAATGTTTCTAAATGAAATGAATACTTACGTTTCGATAAAGCAAGACGCCATCCTGACAACATATCGTATTTGTACCTGGAATTAACAAACGATTTAGCTGCAGTCACCATTGTACAATGTACTATTACATCAACGAGCACCACGTTCAGTTTCTTTAATACGACTATTTGGCGGTGGAGCTAATCAGGAAAAGGTACTGCAAACTTACGACGTCGGTGACAAACTATACATCCGAAAAAAACTAAATTGGTCACGGCATTATGACCAATGATGCTTTCCTATAAGATTGTAGTTCGCGTAATTTCATGTAGAGGCAATGAGAGATTTTAGTTAATGTTATCTTCATTGTCACTACCGGGACCCTAGCGGAAAAGATAATTTTTAATTCTCGACATTTAGAAAACAAAATTTTTTGTACATGAGTAATATATACAAATGTACTAATTAATATGATAATTTCCCATTTGTCAAATATCACATTAAAATAATTGTGTTTAATATATTTAATTACAAGGTAAAAATATAAGAGAATAATTTATATTTAATAGGATAATATTTCAAAATACAACAATATAAATGCGATTTAACACATTGCAAATAAAATGTATAAAACAAACCTATAAAGAGTGTAAATAGAAGGAACTTGATAACTACTGTTCTGCAATCTCGTATTTACATATTATTGTCAATGCCACAGTCAGCTAAAAATCTTCGCAATCTGAATTGATGATTGGTATCATTTTGATAGCTTTGACAAATCGACGTTAAGATAAACTAAAAAGCTAAAATGATGTTGAATTCGGAATAATAAATAAATATCATGACAAACATTTTTTAGCTTCCTGCTTTTACCCTTCTATGCAGGGTAAAACCTTGTGTCAAGACACTCCGTACTTCGCTTTCTGCCGAATTCGAGACATTGCGTGTTGAGTGGTAGAAATCGACGCCGCACTTCATGTTACCAGTGGAAGGAAATTAAAATAATTTAAATATAATCACTTTCCCGAGTAGGACTCGAACCCACAACCGATCGCGTATACAGTCAGACGCTGTCTCACTGCGCCTCGACCGGCCTCCTACAAGCATACTGAATTTATATTATAATGAGACGTTTTCTAATTACATAATTATTTTTGTGGTAGACTCTATTGAAACTATAGTGACAGGCTTAGTATCTATGGACATATATTTTTCTTGTTTAACTTGCAGGGGCTCAATCGAGGCCGAAAGTTATTTTCAAAATGTACTATTTAAATAAATCGCGCACAATTCAAATACCTACATTAAAAAGAGAAGAGAGAAAATGCTCTTAGGCGTTTATTTCAACTGACGCAAGCCCATAAATAACGTTATTGTAAAAAGAAATAACAAAAATAATTTATTGAAATCGTCGTTGTCTCTTCACATTGTGCATGTTTATTATTTGATAGACTTACGTAATTAAAATCTTATATGTAGCTAAATAAATTAAGAGTAACTGTTCGTAATATGAAAATAAATAAGAGTAACTGTTTGTAATATGAAAATTATGTTACCGGTTTAGTACTAAATGCATTTGTTCATAATATACATTTGTCTGTTTGTTTGTTTCGGTATATCTTTGAAATAGATGGACCTATTTTGACAGGACTTTCACTTTCAGCTAGCTCATTTAATAAGTAGTAACAAAAGTTACATTTATTTTTAATTATAAAATAAGGATAAGGAGATGTTAAATACTATCCGAACGACGTCATCGGCTCAGCTTATAAAATATAAATAAGAAATAATGAATTTACTAGTATAATAACAAAACATCCAAGGCACATTATATAAAAATGGTAAAAAGTATGTAGTATAATTTCTTTTTATAAATTTGGCTTCTATACTCTTTCTATTTGAACATTTGTACAAACACAAGATATTAAGTAATAGTCATTATAATAGTTGCGAAATGGTTTTGTTTCAATTTTAGTGTAAATATTCAATATTTTAGTTAAATATCTTATCATTCTATTTATTTTGAAGGCACGTTTCTTAGATGTGTGATAAAGCAACAACGTATTTCTATACATAAAAAATCGGTCTGTTTGTTATATTTAAATAAAAACTTTTTGCTTTTCACGAGTAAACGAATTTTGACGGAAATTTAACCAGCACATAGGTGATGTAATAAAGAGTAACTTAAATTGGACTTAATGTAGACGGAGTCAGATGCACAACCAGTATATACCACCATATTTTTATTATTGTTAATTTTTGATTTAATATAAAAATATATATAAGTATTAAAATAGTTTATAAATATATAGAACAATTTCATTATTTATGCCCTAAAAACAATAGTGGACGTCATTCAACAACAACTGGTACGTACCTGAATGAACTATATGAAGTTAGATTGAAATCCCACTAAAAAGGATGTTTATATATTTTTAAATAACTATTTCCTTGATGTGGTTGGGAAAGAATAGTGTAAATAAGAGAAGGGTAAAGCTAACGACATTATATTATATTAGTAATGTATGTGTTTAAAACAGGATATATGAAAAATAAATTAAAACAGTTAAAAAATTAAAAATAAAATCAAAATAAGCGTAATATTTCTTGATTTAAGCAATTATCTATGTTGGTTTTACTATCGATAGTTGTGCAAGAAACGACGTTACTAGAAAGAGTACTTAAAAATCGTTAACAATGTATAGTTAAAAATCAATACAAATATTTGAAATAAAAAATAACTAAAAAAATATTAAAAGCAGACTTACCTTATATGTTATATTTTAAATTGTTTTGTGGATTTCGAGATGCGATTTAGGTGAATCTCCTCAGAATAAATATTATAGAGGCGATTCGTTTGAGACGTTTCACATTTGTAAGTATAGTTAAAGTAACATCTATTCATATACGAGTGTGTGCCATAATATGTTATGATACCACGATGATTGACGTTATCAACTTCATTGGGATCCTTTGTATACAGGGTGAAATTTTTGGTGCACGTTATTCGCAGATTATATTCGCGCAGCTTTGAAAAATAATATTTTATTTATTATAATCATTTATAACATATATGTATGTATATCACCATATAATATATACTTTATTACCAATATATAACTTACTTATTTTTGTATTGCTTTCATTTACCATAAAGAATAGAATTGATCAAAAACGAGGCTTTAAATAATATTGTCTTTACGAGGTGGTCTCAGGTCCAACTTATATTATGTACATCTATGAGGTAACAAATTGTTCAACAATGATCTCTTAGTTAAAAAGGTTTTCCAAAGGTACTAAAAAAAATTATTGAAATCCATCCAGTAGTTCAAGAAATTAGGGTATGCAAACAAAAAGACAGTAGAAAGAGACTGATAATAATATATTCAGTATCAACTCAGATAGATTTATGTTCACTAAAAGTAAGCGGTAGCGCATTGAATATACATATTTATTCATTTTTATCATATTTTCACTAACTTTTTAAACAAAATTTAATTCTTTTCAAATTTAAGTACCTCCAAAAAAATATTGTTACAAAACCTTTACTTAATTTAATCATAATATTTTCTTTATTAAGGAACATTTGTTTTTTAGATGTTTTAATAGTAAAAATACAAACTCATGCTTTAGGCATCATTTTATTTGTCATATCGAAAAATGTCGACAGTGTACAATTTTTTTTATCGCAAGGTATAAATATTATTTATTGATTGATTCATTTAAAAACTTTTTTTTTAATTATTCAAACTTTGTTACGTATAATGTTACTTTTCATTATTTTACAATTGAGAAAATTTGTCAATCATGAAACAATTAAATGTAGTCAATGGGACACCCCATTAATTGACACTGGGTTGTCCCTGAATACCGTGCTACACAGGATAAAACGTGTAACTGCTTTTTTCATATAAAACTTGTAATAATATGTTACTATGGCAATTTTCACATTTTATATTTGTTAAAAATATATTGAATATGATATGTTTTATTTTAAAATTATTTATTTTATTTCACGCTTTATTTCTGTTCTGGATATTTCTTTCGCCAAGTCCACTGTCGTGAACTTCTTCATATATTCTCTCCGGGTCCTCTTGGTCTTTTGAGACATTTTTTCAGAATCATTGAAAAAGTGCTCGCAAACCTCGAGTCATTTCTTTAACTGATACAAGCTTACCAATATTATGGATAATGTAAAGATTTGTATGTTGCAACAGTAGAGTTTAAGTACAACTAGGATGGAAAGAAAGGTTCTTTGAGATTTTTACCAACGAGCATATTTCCCTAAAAAGCAGAACAAGGCCAGTCAATATAAAGCCTGTCATAAAATGTGGAAATTGCCATTACGTTCACAATCTTGTGTCACTTTCAATCACTTTATAGTAATATAAAAGCATCATTAATAATATTTTACATGCATTTAATTTTATAAATAATAAACTGTTTAAATATTATATTAAGAAAACAAAAAGGATTGCATTACAGATTGTGAACGCCAACGTCGAAATTTTATCTTCTAAATTACGAGTAACATACTGGTAGTATATAATCATTTGGAGGTTCTACTATGTATGTTATAGTTATTGGTAAAGAGTGTCATCTTCATAATAATGAGCGTTTCTACTTTACATAAGACCATGACATATACGAAAATTCAATTTTAATTGATATTTAATGAAATAAAACGGAATAACGTTACTTAAACAAAATTTAAAAACATTTATAAATGTACAAACAAAATTTTAAAACATGTATAAAGACACATGATTTCTTCTTAATATATTAATAATAAATATCTTATTATTATTCTGAAATAATTTATTTATATTTTACATAGTGGTTGATCAAATTAACCTTCCCTAAAAGTGAATTTGTTTATTATGAAAACCATCATTAAATTAAAATATACATTTTTGAACTGATTATACAAACGAACCTTCTTATATTTACAATTAATTAATAACAATGTCAATGTCGACTTGCTATCAACGGAGGACTTATGTAAATATTATAATCACTAAATTCTACCGCACTGGCTCTAATTCGCTATTATTTAACCACGGAATTTGAACAATAACCCAAATATGATGCTCATTGTATTATTAAATGAAATATATAACATACATATACAGCTGCATATATATATATATATATATATATATATATATATGTATATATATATATATATATATATATGTATATATATATATATATATATATATATATATATATATATATATATTCTAAAATTGTAAATCTCATAAACTAGACAAAATGTTTTAAACCAGCGGTTTACAGCGTGCGGTACGCAGACGGTAGCTTTAAATATTTTCATTTCAATTTTCAACCCCATTTAATAAAAATTACACGGACGGAGTGTTACGAAATAATGAATAATTATACACTATATAGAATAATGCTATGCTAATGCTTTAAATAATGCATAAAACATACAATAAACAAAAAGAAAGTAATACACACAACCATGTGTATGACATAGCCGTTTAGAATAGTTAGTAATATGAAAACCGCCTTATGCGAAGTTCATCAGACCATTTCAAGGAAATCCAAATATTAAAATTTATATACTGCTGTGATATATTAAATATTTTTATCTAATTTCGTATTATTAAGAGAACACCCTGAATAGAGTAATGCAAGGCACCACTTGTAAATTTAAGTATGGGAATTACGATAATAATTGTTTATTTAGTTTAGTTATTTATAGTGAAAATATTTTCTAATCGAAAGTAACTCATATAAGTATATAATTTTTTTTTTCTTAGAAAACTGTAAATTTATGTAGATATTATGTACATTTTATGAACTTTTTCTTAGCTTAACGCTTTTATCCTGCATAGCAGGGTAGACAGAAATTGCCTAGTGTCAAGACACTTTGCTTTCCACCAAATTTGAGACATTATGTGTTAAGTGGAGGAATTTAACGCCACACTTTGTCTTTACCAGAGCGAGGAAGTGAAAATAATTTACATATAATCACTCCCCCGTGTGGGAATTAAGCCCACAACAACAAATGATGTACTTATAAACTTTCTTTATAAAACGTTGGTGGGTTGGTTGATTCAGTTGACCGTTTTTAGTCAGTCTAGTCACAAAAATACAATATTCAAATCGGGCAATTAAGAAAGAGTAGATTTTAAAAAGCGATTCTAACTTTTAGGTACCGAGGTACTATTATAGTTACAAAAGTACCGACGTGAGATCTAGTAGACCAGCATAGCTGCAATAAATGACCACTTATTTATATTAGTTTCTACGTAATTATGATGTAAATAAGAAAAAATATATAAATTTTAACTAATGTTACAGTTAATATTTGTGATACATCAATTTTTTTCTTCATTGCTCTTTTTAAGATGAAGGTTATAATTTATTTTAATCGATTTTTACCTAAATAAGTCAATGTTGATTTGACCTCATTATTTTAATATTTATTGCCGTATATTTATCAATTTTAACCACCTAACCTTTTCTGTTTAGATAACAGTATTATACTGCATTATAGTCAGTCTCTTCACTATTAAGGTCTGATTTGATCTGATCAGATCATAGTCGAACGAACGGTAACGAAAAGTGCTTCATAGTTTTTATTATCAGGCCTTGTTTGTTAGTTAGTTCTTAGTACCAAGAATTGTTTTATTTGAGTTTGTTGCAGCAAGTTTCATATCAAAAATATGTAGTAGCTTACTAGAACAAAAAAAAACTATCCCTCAGAATCTTTACACGCATCTTGATATTAAACATCATATGGTAGAGCCACCGTGACCACTGGGCCACGGTGGCTCTTTTTGATAATATAATAATAAGTACACCAAACATTTATTATAGACCTAGTTATAAGATACTCGGTGTTTTATATTAAATGACCAAAAATTTAGTTATTTCTGCGAGCGGGTATCGAACCCACTTCCCCATAATATCCACTAAAAAAAGTATAATGCATTTTTTCAAAAAAATTCTCAGAGAAGATTATGTGTCTCAAAATCATTGTTTGACACAATGATATTAAACGGTAATTTTTAAATTTATTACCATTTAACAGGTTTTGATTTATTTATTTAACTTATTGGAACGTGCATAAAAATGAATAGTTGAAAAAGAGTTATTTTATTCTTGTTTAGAGTCATTATAACTTTTGTATTGGTATGTACAATAAAGTTATTATTATTATTATTATTTGTTTGTTAACCTGCAGAGCTATCAATTATCTTTTGATATTGTGATACAATACCGAACATCAATTTTGAAGATAGATACTCTTCCGCTTATAGATTTTAATCTTCATATGATTTTCCATTGCACGTGATGGTAGCGAAAAGACAGATTCTTTACGTAAAAAAACGTAATTGAGATCCCAACGTAATATGTACAACAGATTGATATACTTATACTGTCAAAATGGAAGAAAGATATACATTATCGTGTAATGATAATATCAAACTAGATTAGGTGTACTTAGGCGCACTCCAAGCAAAACACTTGTGTTTTAATATTTCATACAGTAAATAATATAACTTGCATATTTTAAATAACGAAACTTTTGGACTGTAATTATGCCATCACTAAACCAAATCATCATTATGATTTGGTTAAATTAAATTGAGCTTGCTCATAGAAGCTCCATGCAAAGTGCCTATTCTATTAAGAGCTTAAACGCTTATGTTATATTAGCTTGCAGCCACAAACATTACAGAGTTTGAAATTTACAAAATATTTAACTATAGTAGTTGTTTCTATAAACAAAACGCCCAGACTATATCCCAATTTAGGTAAATGTATATGTATATATATAAAAAAAATGTTTTATGTTTTATATAAAAATAAAGTAGCCTAAACTATTAAAGAATCCTGAACATAACTAAGGTTTTTAACAATAGTTACAAAAAAAGCAACATGTACCTGCACATGTAGCACTAATATAAGTTATTTATAATTATAAGAAATGACGTAAGCACTTTTATATTTTTTAAAAGTATAACTTTAATAAAACAAAGAAATTATTTAGTTATATATAATCATAATATGTAAAGTATATAAATAATGTTATATGACTATAAACTGATTCTATATGTCTGTGACGCCAGTTACTTTGACGTCAATTATTTTTACACCAGATCTGTGTCTACTATGTATATTAGATTGAACAAACCTTTTCAAACCTTTTAATGATTTTGTTCTATTACATTCTCGTTACATATTTATGTAACTATATTTTTACCTAAAATTATTTTTTTTTCCAAATCCATCTAAAATGACATTCAAAATGGCTATGGTGATGCAGACATATGATAGACTACATCCAACTGCAAACGCGAACCCACAACGGGGTACGGTTCCCAATCAGAAGAATATTTATATTTAAAATTAACTTTGATTTCCCTGCCCTGGCAGAAAAAGGCACGGCAAGTTTCGACTTTGAACGGAAAGCGGCCAACATAGTGTCTCGACACTAGGTTGTCCCCGACTACCCTGCTATGCGACATAACGCTTAAAGCTGTGAATAAAAACCTACTGAAGCAATTAAATGATTTACTTTCCACCTTCCTTATATTGTCGTATAGAGTGACGGACTCTGCCACTGTTCTTTGGCTACACTCTAGACAAACGATATTCCACAAATGATAATTTACACTGACAAAAACTATTTCTTGAACTGTTGTATTTTTTAATATCAAGCTCTGAAATATATATGTATTGATTTATAATTATACAATATTAATGAGCGTCAGATATACTTTTAATGAAACAACTCAAAGAATTATTTTAGCTTGAATTTTAAATGGTATACTTAAATTTTATAAAATACCATTTACAAAACAAAAGAATATATAAGTTATGACAAATATTTGCTAAGATAGTTGAACAGAAGTCGATATAGAATGGGTTGAATAAAACACAATAATATTATGATAATAAGGTTTCTTGTTCGATTAATGCTAGTTACAATAAGATTACTTTACCATATCCTTATACGTTAGAATATTAATTACTTGTATGTTCACAATGTACAATATGTAAGGTTTTTCTTAACGTTAAATTCTGAAAACAGTCCGCCGGGCCGCCGGCCGCAAGGGCACTTTGATATAACTTCGCTGAAACTATATTCAAATAAATATATGAAAAAAAACCGCATTTGGTTTACACACATTACACATCACTCGAACACGACACATTTTAGTATAAAAATACGCACATTTACAACGTCATTTTGTGAAACCGCATCGTTTTGTGAATTTAACAATCCAAGTCTTTTAAATATTTATATATTTTGCTGGCTTTGTATTATAATATTGAATACACTGTAAGAAATAAGAACGATAAGTGATCTCCATAACAAATTATTATATTCAGGGTCTGGTCAACAAACTACTTGGTTAACAATGATGTTCAAATATTTAAGTTCAAAATAAAACTAAGAATAGTTTATAATATTCTACGTATATACTATTATTAGTTCAATTTTATAATAGCCCAGTACAGCATTTGAAGTACATTTGTATTTTACTCATTTTTGATCAAATAAATTAATAATTAATATATTTTTATTTACAGTTTATTTTATGAAACAGATAAAATTATATGAGGTTAATTACACGCATAAGGTCCTTTTTAATATTTTTGCATATTCACCATAATCAGTTCAGCCATGGGGCTCTACGATTTACTAAAATCTAAACAATAAGCAAATTTAGATATTTATGGAAAATTGAAAAAGTTTAAAGCAATGTAATGTTATAGTAGCAGCAATATATAAGAAGCAAAATTTAATGTACACAAATTTGGAAGCCAATCAACTAGCCGTTATCATTTCTAAAAATATTTGAACATAATTTTAAACGTAAAGTTGAAATTTAAAATTACGCTTCAATTGACAATAAACTTGATTAATACACCGGTTGTTACTCAAACATATATGTCTATAAACTGTATTAATCTTTTAAACATTAAATAGATATGGCATAAAACATTAAAATATCAAAAAGCGTTTAATGTGTCTGGTCTCAGAATTCATTTTTATGCGTGATTTATTTAAAGCATCAAAAATAAGCCAAAAAATTCCTCACTAAACAGATAGTAAAAACCTCTCACTAAACAGATAGTATTTTTGTGCGCTAACTACAAGAAAGACTTAATATTCAAAAATTAATTAATTATTGCGTTAGTTTATAGCTTCTATTTGAACACAAATGCAGAAACTGACAATTTTAACATTTCAAAATATTTCCCTTGTTACGTTTATCATATTTACAGAACCGACATCTACACATTTTTGATGTTACCGTAGAAAAGTCAGTACAATATTTTTGTGCTCTCAGAAATTATTTTGGGTACAAATGATATAAGACTAGATCTAGTGTTAAATAAAAGTGCCTGACTCTCTAGCTTATTAATAAATTCGTTACAAATCATTTCGACTATACAAATACTAACTTGACACTTCCAAAAATCTTTCTTATCCTGCTCGTTAAATCAAAACGGTCCTAGTGATACATAATCATAGTTAGAAATATGTCTAGCATAATTTATAAAATAACATTAACGACTACGCAGACTTTATCATATAACTATATAAATTGACAACTAAAATCCGTATGATACTTAATATAAGACTGGTACGCCGGAAACAATAGAGAATACAATTAACAAACCTTTTTTTAAGTAAAGATATTTACATTATTTAGTAATATACTAAATTTTGTATAAGACGCCTTGTAATGGGAATGAAGCTTACGCTTTCGCATAAGTAACAAAAGCACACTTACAATTAATTCGTTAATTTAAATAAAATTAACAATATTCTAATATAATTCACAAATTCGCAAATAGTATACATATGGAGTATTTTCTTTTTAAAATATTTATGCTATACTATGCACAGACACACAATACTTAATTGACCTAAAAATATGAATCATATTTTTATTCAATTGAATATTTTGTTTCAAAGAGAAAGCTACAAAAACTGTATGACATAAATCAATCATTTTTCCTTTTTATTTTTTAACAATAATTAATAATAATGTAAAATAAAAACAATCATGCATAAAAGTCATTCCCAATAAAGGCAGACTGATGAAAAGTAATTATTCATATAAATACACCTTAGGTACTTAAATAATGTTATATTTTACATTTTATATACAATAACACGCAACGAAGTACTAAAAGTACTTAATCGTGGGTAAGTTATCACATTTAAGGGTGGGTAAGCCTTGCGTTTTGCCTAAAAACAGTATATCGATGATTGTGAAAAAAATCGATTATAGTGCATTTAGCTAAAACTTTACCACCAGAAATGAATATAATAACAAAATAGATTAAAACGATATGAGTATAGCAGATATTGAATTGTTCGTTTAATTGTGCTTGTCTTTTCGGATTTTATAAAAATGTCATTACACCATTATTTAATCAATTTCTGACAATCGACTATTGTTGAGCACCGATTGATGAGCATTGTAATACTGTGACGTCCCAAGATCGTATTGGCAGTGAAAGCACGATCAGTTTTGCCTTCGTTATGGAAATTTATAAGTAAATTAAATAAATTTAGTAAGATTACAACAAAAACTCCAAAAATATATTAAAAATATTCACAGCCACATTTACATAGTTTAATTATAAACCTGATGTTTCTATTAAATTATTGCGATTTTTTCGATTATCGTAAAAAATATATATATGGCACAACAAACTTGTAATACTTTCCAATACTAATATTGGCAATATGTACATCCAAGTTAAAACCAATCCATATTTAAAGTTACCTAATTTTGAAAGATTAAAATATTAAATTTTTATATCATTCCTCCCCAAAAGAAAATTTGTATTGTTATCCAAAAAAATAAAGACTGAACTGAATATAAAAGATTTTCCATTTTTAATTTTAACTTTTCAATAATTAATTTTATAGCAAGTGTGTATAATGTGCATAGTTTAAATTCATATAAACCTGTTATATGTATATATACCCAAGCTGAACATATTCGAAAGACAAAACTGATCGTATATTATAGTGCGACGTGGCGGCAGAGGTGGAGAGAGGGACGCAGCGTTTGCGCTAAAAGCGCAGTTAACGCGAGGATTTCGAGGGACTCGAAGGGCCCGAGGGGTTTCAAGGATTCGTATGGTCTGGATGGTACAAGTTGGTTGAGAGGCGCAGGGCGGAGGGGCGGCGGCGGCGGGGGCGCCCGGGCCGCGCGCCGTCATACGCCATCTAGCTGCCGCACGCGCACATCCTGCGACGCGCACATGTCCGGCGCAAACGGCAAGCACGTGAAGTACGCACACGCTGCGCACTCGTACGCCGGTGCCGCGTAGAACAATGCTATTAATGCACAGAGCATCGCACCAGCCGATATAAGACACACCCACACCAACACTATTTTTCTCCGCCTTTCATATGGCCCAAATGTTATAAATGGCAGTAGTGCGTACGAGAGAAGAAAACCAAATACGAAACCGAACACATGGGCAAAATTGTCAATCCAAGGCAGAAGCCCCAATAGGAAGAGGGCTAATGCTAGCCCCACTAGTTTGAGTAACGCTCTTCGAGGATGTTTTAACAATGGCCACGCACCTATGACTTCTACTATTAAACACGCCAGTAGACCAAAGTGCGATCCAGCAGGGCCGACCTGTAATCGAAAGAAATCATTATAAAAAAATATTTGTTTTTATGAAAAACAGTGACAAAATGAAACTTACCTCTGCTCTATATGGTTCAAATATAGCCGACGCCATATTACCCGCAACACCACTACCCAAGTAAACTACAGCTATTCTAACTGGGCCAGCCATTTTCTCTAGATCCCTCATGAAGAGCCACTGCAAGGCAAGAGTGGCTGCAAGGTGGAGCAAGCCAGCGTGCACAAACAGAGACGTCCAAGCTCTGTACAGCTGGTCTGGACGACGTCTCCGCATAAACGGTAACATACCGCAGACGTCGTCTAGACAAGATACCTTAAAAAAACATTATAATGTCATTACATTGAATAGTTATTTGTTTAAGCTAGCGTGGCGCAGTGGCGTGGTGGAGGATTATCACTCGGGGTTCAATCATTTTTTTTATTTCATCTTTAGGGGAAAAGTTAGCATGGTGTTGAATTCAGCCGCATAGAACGTAATATCTCTTAGTAGGACAGGAAACGGCAAATGACCTTGACACAAGTTTCTCTCTGACTACTGGATAAAACATGAAAAAGTTATTTCTTTTAATCATCATCAATAACAATTTAAATTTTTAAATCATTTTTTTAGATCTTAACAGTTTAAAACCCAGATATTTTTAACATTTTCTGTACACACTGTATTCACACTTCACACTGTATTCCAAACGGAATAGTCAGAGAGAACGGAATGCCAAACGCTGTGGTCCCTGTATACCTCTTTCGCCTCAACTAGAGTCATTAACCTTGGGGGAGTCCTCATGCTTTTTACGTGACTTCCCTCTCGTATCATTGATACTAAGTTTTCGAAGGTCAACCGAGGTCTCAATCCAACCTCACTTAACGTTCCCTTTTGCTTCATAAATCTTTCTTACTGTTCTTTCATCACTCATCCTCTTAACGTGACAAAACCACCTAAGCACGTTATATTCATTCACGCTTATACCTACCATTTTGCGTAGCATATGCGGTCAGCTAAACTGACTCCGCATATCCGACGAAGAGATCTCATCTCTACTGCATTCATCTTTCTTTCATTCTTCTTTAGACACACCCACGTTTTGCTGCCGTATAACAAGGTCAATATCAGTACTGCATTGTGAACGACAAGACGGACAGGTACACGTTTTGCCGTCGCATCAATCCAGCCAGAACACCGTTAATCCTGTTACCGGCAGCAATACGCCTCTCACATCCATTTCGTATCTTCCATCTCTACTAAATACACTTCCCAAGTATACCATTGTATACTTGGGAAGTTTTACTTGTAATGCAAGATTATAGAGAGTATATAGAAAGATTTTGGAACAAGTGAATGAGATTTCATTCACTTGTTCTAAAATCTTTCTATCTACCCTCTATAATCTTGAATTCAACTCTTTCTTCATCTCACTCGAAGATTAGATCATAGTTAAAGTTGTACATTTTTAACTACACCCAGAAATTTATATATCTCAGTTACTATTGACGAGAAATAATTTAAAGTTTTTTTTGATGATTTTGTATGAAGGTTTTCATTTCATATGCAATAATAATCAATTATAATATACGCATAGAGAATATCACAAACTGGTCGTCTTACCAGAAGTACATTTTCCTGCTTCTTCAAAACGAGATCTGAACTAGAGATATACTCTGTTAACCATTATTATTCTATGGAAAAAAAAAATTTAAATGAAAAAAAATCAGAAAAAATCAAATTATTCCATGTCTTACAGTAATAGCAAAAAAAGACAAGATAGTATCGTTATTTTTAGACTTTAACATTTAATACTATCACTTTAAATTCGTGTCATATTGTGGATAACATAGTAAAGGTATTAGCAGTTTACTTTACTTGTCTATAATAATTTTTATTCCATAAGATAACATAGTAAAGGTATTAGCAGTTTACTTTACTTGTCTATAATAATATTTTTTCCAGTAAAACATGATGTACTAATAACATATAAATGAACTTACTTGTGAACATAATGAGGCCTCTTCATGAAAGTATCCCTTAACGAAATCACAATGCTCTCGAGTTGTTATAACGCACTGTCCGTGCACGCCGATGCAGCATGGATGGCCTATCACCTCGCATGCCATATGTTCAGCCGCGTGACCAGCACGTCCTGCAGCCGCTGATCCATCTAATACCGACTTCCGGCATATCGGCCACTTTGTTATGTCATCAGGCCATTCGTGTGGTGCTATTGATCTGGGTGCTTCGCAGAACCTGATATATATTTGATTTATTTAGTTATTAACAAGTAGATAGATATCATTGAAAACAAATAGAATAATGATACGATATGGTTAAGAAGCTAAATAATAATAAGTAGCAGGTACAAAGCGTTACGCCACTTGAATCTAGGGTACCTACTTTTAATATAATTCCAGATTCATTTTAAGATGACATTTATAATAGGCTTTTCTCATAATTTCAGAGGAATTTAATTTAAGAAATAAGAAATTTTAGTATCATTGTAAGCTATAAGCCCCATTTTGAAATTGTTATAAATTATAGAATAAATGTTAGTTATAGGAAAGCAGCGTAACGCTTTTTCCCATATAACAGAGTAGTCAAAGAGAACATAGCGTTATGACACTACGTTCTCCACTTCAAGTCGCACATGTTGTTTGTCTAATTTTTAAAGCAAGTAATTTGACAAAAATAAGGAAATACTTAACTAGTGTATAATTTAAATATAATTAAACTCACTTAGGATCTAATCCACACACTGAGCCCGATATTCGACCACCAGGACCAGATTCACCTGATGACCACTTTTTCCACGTTGATATTGTGTTCTGTAAATTACAAAAATAAAATAATTTACGATATTCTGTTTCTTGAGATATTTATGTATATTTTTGTGTATTTTTATTATTTAAATATTTATCTTCGAAAAGGAAAAAATATATTGACATTGCATTTGATCATTTCCTATATATATAATATATAGGGGATGGGATAAATTATTATATTTAAAATTCAATATTACAAAGTAAAATGAGCAGTTGCCGAATTTCCCACTAAGTCATTACACTATATTGAAAATTCTCTATTTTCATATTATGCATGAATATTCAGTTTATATTAACTAATGTAAGCAGTTTATCCATTAATAAGTATAAAATAAATAAGAACTTACCTTTGACACTAATCCCCTAATCTATGATTGCGTGTAAATAATAAAATTAAATTTAAAAAACATTTCACCTTTGTTTAAATTAAAGTACTTAATTTTATGTCTAAAACAGTTAATAAATAGGTATATAATAGTGTTTACTTTTAACAAAAGATAACACAGATCTTTTATAATTTGAGTTACCGAATGTAAAACCCAAAAGTTTACTTTAAATACTTCAAACCAAAATAATCTATTTCAATAGAGTACTTTCAAATTATCAGTTACCACAAAAATGTCAGTATTGTCAGTTCTTTAGGCTTGTTCAAAGCCACAGTACTTAATTCAATAATATAACATCAGTATAGTAATCGTGGTTAAAATAATGAACCTACTTTCCTTAATAAAATGTTTTAAATCTTGCCTTCAAATTGTTAAAGTAGCAGGTCTGTAATTATTTGTGGAACTTTATTATACATAGGTATACCTTAGAATACGAGTATAAGCCATTTATATATCTGTTCTGTTTCATCGAGCTGAAAGACATGATGGAGACCAGACACAAAATTAATTATAGCCTGTACCGTGTCCAGAACTAATTTCTATAAAACAAAAATCATTAAAATCTGTTTAGTAATTTTATATATCGGCGTATTATTTGTATGTAACAAATAAAACTCATTGATTTGTAGTTTATTAGGTGTTGTAGCATAGCCTTCAATCAGTTTGAGGACGTGTACAACGTGACAGAATAAAACAGGAAAAAACTGTATACAATAAATATTGTACACAATTTTTTACTGGTTTATTGTAATATATATATATGTGTGTGTGTATGTAGAGTATATGACGATTGGTCCAATAGTTTTGATTACTTACCGAGCAATCAGCTTTAGACGATTGCACGCACCCAGAATCGTCATTACGTATGCAGCACGCTGTATCACGTTCTCTTCTCGCGGACGCCGCTATCGCCCGTGCTATCCTTGCATCCCGTCTCATGCAAGGCGCAAACTTAGCACCTAAATGAATGAGGTCAGCAGCCCGGGGCCCAAGCCAAAATGAAGCAGGTTCTTCCCACTCCACCTGGAATTGTTGGAGTTTATAAAAAAATCTATTGAACGTAATTGAAAGTTTAAGTACTATATTGTAATATTTACACTGAATTTATGATTGTTCTAAATAAAACACAAAAATAGTTATGATCATTTAAAAAAAAAATAATGACACCTTATATCCTAATTTGATGATCGCTGTAACGCTCCTTACAGTAATCTATACGTAACGAAACAACTGACGTTTGTACTAAACATATAATTCATTTTATATTAAAATAACACCAAAAAGCTTGTATATGCGGACATTTCTGATTAGTTTTTTTCGATTTACAAAAATTATTGGACAAATAAAATTTTGAATTTTTAAATAGGCTCTCGATTTCCTTACCATGATATTTGTTTTCACTGATACTAATAAAAATACACTCCATCATTGTATAACACAACGTTTTTAATAATAAAGGAAAATCAATAAAAATATTCTACAATATCGATCGATTGCGATATTGTGAAATAAATAACCGTGGTCATTCATGTTTAAAGATATTATCGTAGGGTTAGCTGCAAAAACTAGACAAAGGTTTTCATACAAAGCCTATGTGACCTAGATCCCAGTCACTCGTTAATACTCTTACTTTGTCGTGTCGACCTTCCACCTACCGCAGTGAAAGCTCCGTATTTGTTAATTGCTCATTATTATACAACACGAAGGGTTTTTATTATGTTGCTAGTTTATAACGTACTTTCATTTGGATTAATAAACATGGACAGACACAAATATTATTATATAAATAATATTTGTGTCTGTCCATGTATAATCTAAATAAATATATATATATATATATATATGTGTGTGTGTATGTGTGTGTGTGAGTCTTTCTGTATGTATATGCATAAAATTCAATGTAAATCAAAAAGTGAATTTTAAATGAAACTAAAAGCACTGAACGATAAGTTAATCCACTGGCTGCTTTTCTCATAAATAAAATATTATGTTGACCGAACGAATCGTGCTTCAACTGTACATATCATCTCCATGTTTAATACAATTTTATTCACTTCGAGATAATTTACGATATATAGCCATTCTATCAACGTAAGAAAAATGTGTATTGTGGCCTACTTGTTGCCGTCCAATATGCTTAAAATTTGACATATATCTTTCAATTCGGTGACAATACGATACTGCCATGAGATAAACTTAATGTGTATGCCTATATGAACAGGGTAACGAGGAAATATTTCTGATCTTATTAGTTTTAGTTACATTTACTACATACATATTTACATTATTTCATTAAAAGGAAGGGTTTTGCTTTTTATTTAAATCATAATGTTTTGTTTTTTAAATAATAATCGTTAGCATTGCAATATTAGTATTAAGTTATGTTTTACCGATTGACGTTTATTTAAAAAGTACAATCTTAAATAAGACTGTATAATATAATTTCTCATATACATTTGTTATTCTATTAATATATAAATCTGTATGGATGCTAGTTAAAATACTCACCTATGTGAATGCTATAAACAAACATTTGATCACTATTGATTAAATATTTGTTTATAGCATGCATGTATAAAATAATAAATAATAATAAATATTCTATGTAAAATACACAATTACTAAGTACATATTGCAATTCATAATTCACATTAAACCAAAGCAGCATTAGAATGCTATTAAAATGCAAATGGACAAACTATTTTCACGAACTACAAATAAACTACCCTGTGGAATTTAATAAAACTTTGTAGTTTTGAACTTTCTGGTTAACACACATACACAAATATGTACATGTACAAATACAGAACGTCAATGACATTGCGAATTTATGTAAAATATAAAAAAATAGAGTACTATTGAAATAATTATGGAACTTTCGTATTGTAGTTTTTAATCAATATAATCTGTCATAGAGATTAGTTATATTATAGATTTATAAGAATCACAAATACATATATTTTGGAAATATCATAAATTCGTCTCTCCTCTTTTTCTTTTTTTATTAATTTATAATTCTTTTCATGTATTAATAGTTCATTATGTACATAAGTATATATACAATATTCCTAATAACTTTTAAAAACACTAATTCCACATTACGCAAGCAGATGCGGAAATGAGCAGTCCTTGCTCTACTTTGCGTTAAACCTAGGGTAATGTGTTCTGTCTAAAAGCTTTACGTTGTTAACGAGAGCCATTTAAAACTATAGTAAGAAAGAAACTTTGAATGGTACTTTAATTGCACCTATATGATATATCCTTACAGAGAGTGGTTATGTTATTAAATAATAATTTTCAATTAAAGTTTACAGTTTTACAATATTACTTGTTTTGTAGCTTTACTCTTTATCCCGGACAGCAGGATAGTCAGAAGATCTAGAGTCTACTTTTTGCCCATAATCGAGACATTCCGTATTGTATATTGTTTGTATGAGAAGTTATACATTTTTCGTTTTCTGTTTTTTTTTAAATAGCATATTGCTTATATTATTTATGTATAAATAGCAATGTTGCAATACTCTTGGTAGCTCATGAATACCCTGCTTAAACTTCCAAAGCAAATAACGTTATTTAACATTTTTTGATTTTTCATTAAATTAATTTAAAATATTCCAGGTATTTTATACAAATTGATATCTTAAATAGCTTTTGGTGTGAATAAAAAATATACTTCATATTATTAATTAGTTTTGCAAGAAATCTTTTCACAATTGTAATTTTATAAAATAATCATAACATATTATAATAGCTAAAATAATGCCTTGAAAATATTTTAGTTACAGTAACAACAATTAACAGTAAAATAATAAAATGTACCTGTTGTAAACTGAGGCTTTTCACTAAAACTTGTCCAGAATGCGTGTGTCTACCGAAGCCGACTGGTCCAAAACCATAGCACAGTAGTGATAGTAACAGCACCATCGTTTGCACCGTGCTAACCCACCACGTGAAATACGGCCGGTAGTCCGTTAACTCATCTAACTGTCGAGCCACTTCTTCTTGATGAGTCACTGATTTCCTTAACGATCGTCTGTTGAAATAATTTAAAATATTTGTAATAAAAATTATTAAATTGTAAATTTTCGGCATTTGAAAATAGAGAGAATGTCCCGCTAGTTTCTTGCGCCGATCCTCATGCCTCAGATCTGCATTAACTTTAGTGAACTAATGGTAACGTGACGATCACAAAATGAAGCATATAACTTCTTATTTTATTTGCTTAATATAATAAAATTATTTGCTTTTGTCTTTGTGTTTTAGTTTCCTAGTAATTTATCTAGTATATATTTTTATACCGTAGTAGTTGAAAATAAGAAACATGACTAAGTCTGACAGATAAAAATATAAAAAAAATTGCATAATAAATTATGTACCTCAATATATCTATGTAGTACAGCCTTTAACTTTATTATTTTAATTAGTATGATTATCGGATATTTCATATACTAAAACACTATATATTTAAATTTTATGGTTTATGTTTTAAGAACACAATTAACCTAGTTTATTAAAAAAAAATAATTAACTGAACAAGGTAACCTCAATTTTTGACAATGCATAGTTATTTTTTATTAAAATTACAAATATTTGTAATTTGAACCTGTAGACTTTTGTTTTCAAAAATGTTTTCTAATTCTAATTCTGGAATAACACTTTAAAAATAGTAAACTATTAAAATAAAATAGCAATCTCTCTCTAAACGATTGTTTCTTAATAATCTTTGAGTAGCAGACATTTGTAAAAATGCCTCTACAGAGATGCTAACAACATAAAGTTGTAACAAAATTATAAGAATTTCGACGCAGCCGGTAGAAGAACGCATGATCAGAGCGCTTGGACTGTCTCTAAGAGGCGTGGATTCGAATCCCGTTGCGTTCAAATTTTTATACGTTTTTTCAAAAACGTTTTCAAATCTTAAGTTTGGAATAACACTTTAAAAATAGTAAACTATTGACCTATACACTAAATGTGCAGCCAGCAGATTGAACTGGTCATCTCGACAAAAACATAACCAAAAAGTAATTTGTAGTAAAAATGGATAAAATATTTTTAAAAAGCAAGTTTATTTTGCCATATAATTTATAAGCTCGTTTTAAATGCCATTTGGAGGTCAGATATTATATTACAAAATAAATAGGTACTTAAAAATTTTATTAAAGCTACTTCTATTCATATTTAATTAATTTGTAAAGCTGATTTATTTTAGAGCTTGTTAGGAGTAATACGTCTTTTTAATTAACATTTTCATTTTAATTAATTTTATAACATGCTTATGTAGGAAGTTCATAAAGTGAATACCAAAAAATAATAATTTAGGCATCATCAAATTGTCAATCAAAATTATTACTGTGTAATAATAAAAAATATTATTAATTATCTGACATATTAAATATTTGTACGGTAAATGGAAAACAGAGCGTGATTTCTTAACAATTTCTCCACAATTGACAAAAAATACCAGATATCATATATTGTATAAATTAGCTTATCGTGCTCTATATATTTGATAACTTAAAGTAACTATTTTACTTGACCTATATGATCACGTAAAATTTGAAAATTGAGGAATTCTACTTAACTAAATACATAGATACAATAGTAATTGATACCTACTGTAATTACTAACCAAATGTTTATTGGTGTAATTTACACATATAGACATAATATATTATCTACATTGTTTATATATTTTAATTAATTTTTATATTAACAATTAAATGTCAGAAAATGATAGAGATCAAAGGAGAACAAAATGCCAGATTAATTAATAGAAAGGCATTAGAAAAATTAGAAAAAAAATGAAATGGTATCTGAAAAATATAGATATACGAGATGAATATGGAAACAGGAACTACACTACCGGTACTCGGGCTGCATTGATGAGACATTAAAACGTCTTTATAGCTGCATTTATTGCTGTTCACAATGCAATGCTGTTATATGAAACATGCCTGTATGCTGTGTCTAGTAGAGAGGTAATTTTATTGTAAATATGCGAAATCACCTTCGTTGATTAATCGACAGCAAAGGGATATGCAGAACGCCAGGAATAGGCAAAAATGTCATACTAAGAATGAAGAAGAATATTCTCAGGTGGTTAGGGCACGTCGAGAGGATGAGTGATGAAAGAATAGTAAGAGAGATATGAGAAGCAAAGGAGTGAGAGCGAAGAGATCTTGATTGACCTTCGAAAACACAGTATCAATGATTTTGGAGGCCTTCCTCCAAAATACTGTGTTTTCGTAGGTCAATCAAGATCTCTTCACGTACTTCATTTCACTACTCTTCACGTGACCTTTCACGCAAACAGTAGTGAAAAGAGTAGGTTCAAGAAGTATACAGGGCTCTATAAATAACCCGCTACTGATAAAGAGTGAAGCTAAAAAAATTTGTCATTTTCTCCAAAGTATACTCGCGAAGTATAGAGTAGGTATATCCAACGATCGACTACTGTTAAATTCAATGATTTATTTATTTCATATTAAATAACGGTACTGTTGCACGATTATACCTAAAAAAATGCAACAATCGAAAGAGCTGAATAATTTTATATAAATAAATTAAAGTCTCCGACGTGAAAGGGAGAAAATCGCGAAATAACTCATAAATAACACCCAATGCCATGTCCACGAGGTATTAATTTAAAAACCCATTACAGCAAGTTAAAATGGGAGTTTCTGGTAAGCAGGGTAATATATTGAGGCCACAGGTGAATTATTACAGATTCAAAGGACTCTTGTATTACTTACTTTATAAAAAAATCATGTAACGTCTAGAAAATCGATTGAAAACCATATTTAAATGAGTTGGCATTGTCAGGAAACTTTCGTATTGTTGAGCAAATACTTGATAATTGGCACAGGTATTTTAAAAGCAAGAAACTCTCGCATTGCATTTATAGAGATATAATCTAGTCAAAAGCGTATTCATCACGTCTTTAGCTCAGCTGTTCGTCTGCGACGAGAGTAAGTTTCACGTTATTTTAAGTTTAAAACTTACCATTATTTATAAAACTCAAAAACAACAACAGAAAGTTGCTCGTACTAAGAGAATACGTAATATCTTTGAAACAGTAAAGAAAATGAAGCTAGTTATGAAATTTAAAACAGATTCTTGTTTTAATTCCTTTAAGTACTAACCTAATGTTGCAGCTCAAAGGTCGGAGTTGATGAACCTACGGCATTTTCCGAATGAATATTTAAATTTTAGGAAAATAAAATTATTATATATCATCTATACAAATGAATAAAAATTGGAGTGACTGTTTGTAATATTAAAATAACCGCTTTTTACTCAAATCTATATGTATATATACCAAAAATCACATTATATAATTTTCTTCTTTGTCTATCTGTTTGTTCTGGATAATGTTTGGATCGGCTTCACCGATTTTGACAGGGCTTTAACTGACAGATAGTTAATGTAATAAAGAATAACAGGCTAATTTTATTTTAGAATTATAAATAAAGATTTTTTCATTCATTTTTTTGAATTCTTAATTCAATTAACTATTCTTAATCTATCCTATCAATATCAATATGTCTTTCACTCAAAGCAATGCTTATTGGTCTGACATTTAGAAAAGGTATTCAGAATATAGACATTTTCAGCACGTAAATACTACTTAAAATGGACGAAAGTAATGAATAGGAAGGCTTATCTACATTTGCAGGAGAGAGGTAAAGATAAATAAATGTACATGAATATTAACGTCCTCGATTATAAATATAGTGAAACATAAAAATATGAATGTTGTGCCAACATCAGGTGAGTATCATAGACGGCTAAGCTCTTTGCGAGGCTCTTTAATAATTATAGCATGGATCGATAGCTCAACGAGACTCCGGCCAACGAGTAATCCTGAAAATGATTCGCCCCAACCGCAGACAGCGCTCTTTTTATTTTTATAAAAGGTAGTTTTCAGATGAACAATGAACTCCAGTTTTTATTTACGAAGACTTTTTCAACAACACTGAATGGACGAATGAATGTGAAAGAAAGGATAAAATGCGAAAACTGACAACAAGATGAAACTGAAATCATTCACTACCTTTCCAAACTGTATGCCCAAAGCTTTGATGGCTCTAAAAATATATATAAAATTGGATACTGTGTGATCATTTGCTTTGTTTAAATATATCTAAAGGGCGAAAAGTTACATTCACATACATATTTTATTAGCTACTTTATATATATATACACATATATATATATATATATATATATATACACATATATCCCTCCTTAAACTTTACAGCTGAACAATATGAATAGTAAAAAATATATAGTTAAAAAATCTAATTAGTCCTTTAATATTCAAGTACTATACGTATAGTTGACTTTTAATTACGTAATCATGTATCCACTTAGCCGGTTGAAACTAAGTAGAATGCATAATGTGGTTCATGACTGCATTACGAACATATATTCATAAAAATCAATACTGGATACCTTATTGCCTTGCAATATTATACAAATGTTATATAAACTTGTTTTCAATATGATTGGCATATTTTTACTAATTTAGATGCTTTTATTTTAACAATATAGACAATCCAAAAATTTTAACAGAAAATTTATGTAGCTTTTAACACGCTATTATTAGTTTGGTAAAAACTTTGAACGAGATGATTGGAATCAGGGTGCATTTAGTCAATAGTTATATTTTACTGATACATACAAGCAAATGGATTATCATTTTGATAATATTTTAATATATACCCCACGCTTATTTACGATAAAACAACTGTTTTATTTTTTATAATATTCACTACTTATTAAAAAAATCACACTATCCTTAATTTTTCTATTATAAATTTCATTTTTCAATTTCATACGATATTTTTTGTCCTCCGGCTCAAATAGTTCAAAACACATAATTTTGTAATTAAAAATAAAAATATACTCTATCCTGTGTACGCCATTCACTACTTTCCGCCCGCGACCGAAATATTACGGGTTGAATAGTGAGCTCAATATCGGACTTTGTCTTACCAGAACGGAACAATGAAAGTGTATTTATTAATATATACTTTGAGTGAGAATCGAACCCATACCCAATCATGTTTACAGTCGGAAGCTGTACGACTGTGCAAAAATTACCTTTATTTTTGGCGTCAAAGTTTTAATTAAACACGTATTAAGAAGCTGAAACTTATATATTTTTAAATAGGATAATAAAATAAAATAAATTTATTATTTATAAGAAAAATGTATACTATTGACCTTTCCTACCAAAAATACTAAGAAAAGAACGAAATTTAAGAATTACTTATTGTTTACTTAAACGTTTAATTCACCGTGTTTTTATCTGATACACATAGTATACTCTTTTCTCCATCATTCTACAGATTTCAAGAACTACACTGTATATGACATTTTGTAGAATTAAATGCACCTATTTTACAATTTATTTGCGTCATATGTTGATTAAAAGTTTCATATCATCACTATTTACTAATGCTTATTTAGATTGGTTTAACCTCAATCAGTTATTTGTTTTGGCCTAACATATCTTTATTATCTAATAACTCTGGAATTAAATAAATATGACCGAGTATAAATATATTCAGTGTATAAATATTTTCATTTTTTTATTTTAAATTTTACAGTAGGGTTTGAATAATGAAATTTTCTACTAAGCGAATTCATATTTTTAAGTAGATTATATACTTTCAGCTTTAATAAACTTTATTAGTATAGATCAATTTTAATATATTATTTTTAAGTCTATGTAAACGTACAAAAACATAAAATAAATAGCCGCATTCTTTTCTCTTGATTTATTCATAAATTTTGACGCCAATCAAATAATTCAAAATCGAAATTTAATTTAATAAATCGAATTTTAATTGGTTAACGCTGGATTGATAAAATAAAGAAAATAAATGAATATCAAATGTGTTACTAGTAAATATATAGTGCGTATTTTTATAGTAAATAATATTTCTAGTTTCTAGTAAGTCATAAAAAATTCAGTAATTTAAAAGTCAAAAAAATATAAATAATAATTTAATAATAATTTCGTCACAGAATAAAAAATATATGACCAATCATGTGAGTAAAGCAATGAAAATAGCTTCTATTTTAAGGAAACATAAAAATTTGAACAGTGTAAGGTTTGAACCACCACTTAAACCGCTAAGCCATGTCCACGATCCGGCTGCGTCTAAATTTGTATACGCTTATTGCAAGTTATTTTTTGTTATTAGCATTTGTGTAAAGACATTTTAGTTTCTATTTGCCTATCCTATAACTAAAACAAATATCAGTAAAAACAACGTACCTAAAAAACCTTCCAACTACGCCCATGCCAAACTGCCTTCTATTTGAATTATCAGCCAAGGGTTCCAGCATGGGAGTATGGATGCGTACACCACCTGCTCCCCATTGAACACTTCGCTCAGGTCTTCTAAACTCTACCCCGGAAGATCCAATCGGTGATCGGGCTCTGTAAAGTTAATATTGTTAACAAAATTACAAAATATAAAAGCTATATTGGCGCAGTTGAGGAATACTGTGTAAGTTTGTATTAAAATCGAAATAATATTTATTTTGGGATTATTTTTTTTATATATATACTTGAAAGCATATGCATTTGCATAGGCTCTATTGATCGCAGTGAGTATAAAAGTATCGATGCTAATAGTTATATTATTGTATTCACGTGTATTATCTAAGTACTAACTTACACTTAGCGTAATCGAATATACTAACTTAAATTACTATTATATAAATCAACTACTACATAAATCATTAGTCAGTGGCTTCGAGCAGTTCACATTCTCGTGGAGCTCTCTTTTGTGACTTTGTCGTTTCTGCACACTGACCATAACTTCAAAGGTGATAATGTGATAAGTCGCCAATCCATCCACATCCCTAACACTTATTAGCAGGAGACAAAAACAGTGTTGTAACACTTAATTCCAGTCTATTCATCTCTTAAAATACTAAAGTTGCATAAAGAAATAAAATATGTAAATTTCATTCAACGCATCTAACAAAACAATTTAAAACATAGGTTAGTGTAGTAAGCTGAGCCAAGAAATGCAATTAATAGGAGAGTAGTGTTCATTGACATGCATATAGTACTCAGTCCAATGTAATTTTCATTTCACAAACCCTTGTCACAGAGATTTGGGTAAAATGATATATCTGTCAAATATTCTATATTATGTCAAAGATTAAAATGATATTCAGCATTTTGTTTCTTTTAATTCTATTACTGTTTTTGTTTTAAAAAGCAAATTTCAGTAAGTTTAGCTGTTGATGAAATAGGTCACGACCTTAATGGCGACGAGAATAAAATTAAAATTCAATATTTGTTATAAAAAAAACTTAATGCTATTGTGTTCCAGTTCCATAATCGTATTGTTACGGTTAAGAAAATAGTGAGATTTGAATGGAGGATTTATATTTAAGTTTAATACTTGAGGTCTTTCATGATCTGTACTTCACGTTATTTTTTTATTTTTAACTCACGCATAAAATAATGAAAAACAACACTAAAATAATGCCAACTTTTTTCGACTATGTACCACAAATACAAAGTGCTCAAAGAAAAACTAACAGCGTCTTTAAAACAATTAGATCATCAAGTATTTTAAGCAGAAAATTAAAAAGTCCATGGCATTTCATTTCATTTAAAATGAAAGTAAGCAGAAAGAATTAAGTAAAAAGAAGAATTTGTCTTGTAATTTAAAATAGAAAGTAATTTATCAGTGTATAAATATATTCATTAATAATCTAATGCTTCATACTCATAAAAAACGATGTAGTTAAAAATAACTTGAAAGTTCCAGAAACAGCAGATGAATTCAGACATAGCGTGTAAGGTGCCGAAACCCAACATCAAACTATCTCCTGACTATAATAATAATAATGATAATAATAATAGTGTATTTACTAAAATAAGAACATAGAGAAAAAACAATAATGTTACATTTTGTTTCTATAGTTTCTAGAGGTGAGCGTTGGTAGCTGTAGCCGTAGTATACTCTATGTCACAGCCACCAGCATCTCTGTATGCATCTCTTGAAATGCTGCCTTTATTATTAGTTCTTAGCTAATAAATACACCACGAAAGTAAGAGATTGACTCAAGCAGACTTTATTAAACATTATTTAATAATATTGCGTAACACACGCATGTACATACAGTTATTGAATAGCATCGTGGTTTTAGTTGGAATGAAGGCCGTGACCTACTTAATCAACTTGCTGAGTACGCTTTAAAGTAAGCCAAATACGATGTGAAAAGCTGACACGTATTTTAAATACAAAACACAACACAATAAGTGAAAAGAAAAATTGTATTTTCTGTATGAAGAACAACATTTTAGTATTTGATCCTGAAACCAGTACGAAAGTACAGTAGTACTTTAGTTGATATGGATATATAGTCTCTATATATGAGACCGGTCGTGGCGCAGTGTGACAGTGTCTGACTGTAAACGAGATCGGTTGTGGGTTCGATCCCCAATCGGGGGAGTGATTATATTTAAATTATTTTCACTTCCTCGCTCTGGTAAAGACAAAGAGCGGCGTTGAGTCCAACCACCCAACACGCAATGTCTCGAATTCGGTGGAAAGCGAAGTACGGTGTGTCTTGACACTAGGGACTTTCTGCCTACCCTGCTATGCGGGATAAAAGCGTCAAGCTAAATAAATAAATAAATAATATAATGAGACTACAATACCAGTATATAATAAACGAAATTGGTAGTAATAACTAAATTATTTCTTTGAAAATATTACCCTGCTATGAGTAATATAATACATCATTTTCAAAATCAACTACTAAATAATATTATTTTTGCTGAAACTTTCGTATAATATAAAACCTTTTTACAAAGAAGTCACTGTTATGACACCTTTTACTGACACAAACCCATCCCTGCGGTGTAATTGGCACTTTAGCACTCGTCCTATTAAAGTACTCCTACCTAGAGGACCAAGTATATACTTGTCGGTCATATTCTATTTTTACACTGTGAAATGTAATCTATATAAACATATTATGATAACTTTCCTAGCGTAAAATTTTAACGAAATTACGTAACTTTCATTTTCAGAAGTAATTATATATATTCGAATCATGAATATATACGTACTTTAGTTTAAACAATGGTACCTAAAAATACTTTTGAAAAACTAAAAGCACTTCTTACTACCCAACCACCCAACCCAATGGTTTAGTGCTTGCTATATCTTAAAAAGTCCACTTAAAAATGAGTTATTCACTGATAAAGTAGCAAAAATAATTGAACAATTATTTATTTCTTTTTCAATGGACCTGATTCTGTTTTTTTTTTTTTTATTTAAGTAAGTTAAAATTTAATGTCTAAAATAATGAAAAAAAGACTACTTAGCGAATTTTATTTTTATTTTCATTTTCCTGACAAAAAGAAGATGTGTGTGATGATGTAACCACATAACACTTGTTTATATCTACATTCAATTCTGAAGTCAGTACAGCAAAAATTGCGGATGTAAGTTAAATTTATTAACAAAAATCGTAATTACATTTAAACAACTTAAATCTAGCCACTCAGTGCGAATGCAAGAGTGTGTAATCATAATTAGAACTTAATTAATCTGTCAAGTTAGCGCAATATGACGTTATAATACGACGCGGGCTTGAGAGCCGAGCGTTATTAACTGAAACTTTGTTCCAACCAGATTTGCCTGAGCTAAAGTGAGTTGATTAATCGAATAGTAAGAGTATCGGGTATTGTTACAACAGTAAATCAAAATTAACAGAATTATTTCTAAATAATTAATTTTGTACATAACAAACTATTCAACAGATTATATATTCCTGTTCCCATATATATTTAATATTTTAAAATTACTTTTTTCAGGTAATTATGCAGTCAATATATTATAATATATTCATATTCACTTTTTCAAACTTACTTTTACTGTAAACAGAATGATGTTAATATTTAACAATATATATTTTTAAATTTAAGTGGATTAATCGCATATATTTTAATATTAGAAAATACATTTTGTAAAACTCGACATTTCAGTCACTTTATAAAAGTTGATTTAAAAATTAATTATATCAAACTACAGCCATTTATTTCTAGATTGCCTTACGTATTGACCTTGTTTTATCCAGACTGACTATATATTTCTGTCTGATGTAAAATACATAAATATCCTATTTTCGGAAACTTTTTACTATTTGGGCCTTTTTACTATTCGGGCTTTTAAACACTTTGTCTTAAATTCACCATAATCCCTTTAAAAGAGTTCCGTTTACAATGTGTAAAATTGTGAAAATTAAAGGTTTTATCATATATTTTGTTTTATTTTATATTTAATAAAAATATGATAAATCGTGTCCATCTTCGTTCTTACAAATCAACAAACATTAATAGTTTAACAAAGAGAGGAGTCTTATATCTCTAGAATTTCTTACACATCCAATAAATCGCTATGCAATTGAACGTTATAATTTATTATTTTTATAAAATAAAATAGTTGAAATGATAAAAAATACCAAACTTATTATTTATAAAATTTCAAATATCAGTCAAATGTCACGTTATATCAATATCGTTGTTAATAATATTAGATACTGTCTCCTGGGCCTTTTGCTCGCCCGATACTAATCTTATCCAATAAACCTATCAATTTATCGATAGATGTAAAGGCAATAAATTATACATCCATATTTCAACATTAAGAATAATATATTCCTATGACCCTGCTTATTAAATTAACTTGAATGAAAATACTGTAGTATACATATATATTTTTTTTAAACATAACATACTCCCAAAGGGAATGATGAGAAAGTATAATGTTGCTTCTTACATATTAAGTGAAATGCAAAATCGCACTTAATCTAACCAGACCTGAAGTCTTTGCTTTGCAAATAAAGACATTTAGAAAAATAGGTTTTTTTTTCTTTTTTTTTATTATCACGCTTTATCCCTTGCGGGGTAAGGACGAAGCGCCAAACGATACTCCAATATCTTTAATACTGTGTTTTCGAAAGTCAACCGGGGTCTCCCCCGACCTCTCGTACCACTCACCTTTGCTTCATAAATCTTTCTTACCATTCTTTGATCACTCATTCTCTCAACGTGCCCAAACCACCTGAGCACGTTCTGCTTCATTCTTACTAGGACATTCGCGCTTACACCTGCCATACAGCGTATCTCCTCGCTGCATATACGGTCAGCTAAACTGATTCCGCATATCCGACAAAGAGATCGCATCTCTACTGCATTCATCTTTCTTTCATTCTTCTTCAGACACACCCACGTTTCGCTGCCGTATAACAACGTCGGTATCAATACTGCATTGTGAACGGTAAGACGTGCAGATACGGTGACGTTTTGCCATCGCATCAATACAGCAAGAGCACCGTTAAACCAGTTACCAACAGCAATACGTCTTTCCACATCCATTTCGTACCTTCTATCTCTACTAAACATACTTCTCAGATATACCACCTCATTCACTTGTTCTAATATCTTTCTATTTACCCTAATCTTACATTCCGTTCTTTCTTCATTTTTTTCAAAAACTAGAATTTTAGTTTTACTCGCATTCTTACTCGCCTTTACTTTCACACCCGTCTTTCAGAGTGGTGACCTACATCATCTGTATACAACAGACAGATGAGAGAGATTTGTTTTTAGGCAAATGTGATTAGCTTTAAATGGACAACAAAGGGAATTGTCTACTGATGAACTATTGTATACATCATAAGATTCTTAAAATCATTAGTTCATCACTTATCTATTAAACGAGTTAAATAAATTCTATATTCGAACGATCCATTCTAAAGTCAATTATCGTGTTGACTTACCCTTTACTTCCATCACCATTATCACCATCATCATGGTGTTGTTGGCTTAGAAGTGACGTCAAAGGTTGAGGTGTGAAGAAAACATCGTCGACATCAGCGTCGTCGTGTGGACTGCTCGCGCTACCCCGAAACGAACGAGACCATTGCGCAGATATCGACTGACGTGAGCGTCGTGTCACCGCCTGTTGAAGAGAATATTGTTTTTAATTTAAACATATTACACGAGTATAAATATTTGCGTGACACAATAGACGTAACTTTGTTGGATTATTACATTCATGTACAGGAACTATATATGTAGCTTTTCCACGAGAAGGTGACAGAGGTCTCCTAATTTCCTAAAATTTCCCTTCAATCTATCAATAGTTTTAGTTGGACTAAATGTTAATCATATTAAACTGACATGCTTATTAAAATTTCTTATAATGTAATAAATACTTTATTACTTGCTGTAGTTTTCACCGTTCATTCACTTTATCCATTAAATTTGTAAAATACTATTATAGAAGCCGACTAAGTGTGATTAAAGATTTACCTAGGGGTATGGAATCTTTCGCGATTTAGTATTTACAAAAACCGCAAAAAGAAAATTTTTATCGATGTTTTGCCATAGTGGCAACAATAATATATCATCCTTGAAAATTACAACTATCTAACTATCACGATTCACGAATTATAGCCAGGTGACATACAGACAAATGAATAGCGAGCTCTGAGGATCGTGTTTTAGATCCTTTAGGTACGGAACCCTAAAAAGGAGTAGGCATAATTAAATTACGTTAGTAGAAATAACTTGCTCCAGTAAACACTAACCCCCTCAAGCCATAAAATATGTTCATTCTAATCGTAGTGATATACAGATTCAAAACAAGTATAATGTGTTTTCTTCCTAATACGTCTTTCAGATAATTGTTATAAGATTACATTTATTAATAGATCCTAATCAATCTCTAATATATTTTAGTGCTAATTATATTCTTAAGCTGGATTTGATATTATATAAGGTTTACATATTAAAGTATCGATAATTTTCAATAGAATATTTTGCATCGATATACTCGTATTTTATACCTTCCCTATAATGACATACATATACGCGTATAATAATAATAAAACTCCATATGAGTGATGATGATACATTCATATTTTCATTGTTATTCTGACATAACTGAACCTTGCCATTATGTATAGTTGTGTACACAGCAAATACACATATATCTAAATATATATGTACGTATATTTGCATGCTACATTTCATAAATCTATTTTTAAGGACATAGTGCTTTTAAGAGAAGCGGCTGTATTATGTAGAGCTTTCTGGGATATTACTGCGACCAGAGACTATGTTATTTACGATGCCATAACGCTCGGCTCGATCCCCGAAGACATCGCTTTTATAATTTATTGCACAGAAATATGGTAAGCCTAATTCGTCTGTCGCATATTTGGTGGCTAAAATGAAGAATTATTGGTAGTTAACCCATATAACCGAGCGAGCAACGTATGCAAGACTCTTTGTTCTGTTAACATTTCATGCAATCCAACGCAAGAATCTCGAAACGTGAATTGCAGGAGCAGAATTTTCAAGATAAATGGCAATAAAAGTTATACATCACTTAAAAAACGCTGGGTACGAAACGAATAACGCTTTGAAGTTTCCTTTAGTATCTTTCTTATGAAGTTTATTTTAAATATTCTATTAAAGTTCATCTATTGTACTCGTATACGTCCTTTTATAATATCAACAAAAGTAGTAGTCAATTTATCGTATAAAATTTTACTAAACATAATTTTGATTATAATTTTATTTAAAATGGAACAGTAGAACTGTGTATGGATGTAAATACCGTTGAGAGTTCAATTTCCAATCGAGGTAATAATTATATTTAAAAATTATTTTCATTTCATTACTTGAATGAGAAAAAGCGTGACGTTGAGCTCACCACTCAATATCTTAATTATTGATGAAAAGAAGTCAACAGAGTGCCCCGACTCCAAGTAGTTAGCTCTGACTATCCTACTACGCAGGATAAAGCCATTAACCTGTTTTTCTATAAGTACACTTTACTAACGATAATTTTTATACAATTTCACAGTTGTTTACAATTCACATAGAACAAGGGTATATTTAAATAAAACTTGACACTTTAAAAGGATGAAACGCCAAATCAATGTTTTATATTCATATACAAAAATCATACATATAGAATGTGAATCCCAAGATATCAAAGGGAGTAAAAGTAGTCTGCTTTTTATTTCTTTTAAGAAGAATTTTCGCTCACGTTCGTATAGTCTTCTGTAGATAACAATATTGTTGTTTTAGAAATCAATCGCATTTTGACTGTACCAAGATTATTATAATACCGTACTTTTGTAACTTGCATGTTTCGCACCATTTTAATAATTTGGAGTAATAATTCGGTATATTTTCTTATATTAAAAAAGTTTACCTCTACTGCTTTGTAATACTGAAAATTTTCTAAATATAAATACCTCAAAGGATGTTTATCTGCAGAGTATTTAATGCTTGGCCTTAGAATATAGGTTAAGAGCTAACTTGGACACGTGGGGCCACTTTAGTTAGTATAATCTTATGTGCATCATATCTATTTACAAGAAAGAAAAAATCGCATTAAAATATTATATATATGTAAGCATACATACCATTTTAATTATTTTATTAAATAACACTGCAAAAATGAAAAACACAATATATTTAGGGTGATAATGGTACGTCATTAAAATTTCACATTTTGCGGTCTAATGAGAACTCGATACTTTGTTCACTGTACCTTAGTTTGTTTTTTTTAAAGTTTTAATGATCTTTGATATAAAAATTTAATTTAGCAAATTATAATATCAAGAGATGTTTTGCATGTACTTATTTTTAATTTGACACATTAAAAACATCAAACTTAAAAGTTTTACCATTTATTTACTCGGACTTTATAAATTTTGTATTTTCAATATGATTTCATAGGTCCAAACTTTTTAGTAACACAATCTCTAAATAGTGAAATAGAAGCTAGTGACATACGTCTCAGTTCCCCACTTCCAAAAATATACATATTATTTTAAATAAAAAATACTTCGTTATAACATGACAAATTGAAATGAACAATAATAACAAGTGCATTATTATAATAAATAAGATAACAGATACGTAGAAATTCATATTAAAATTTGTATTTTAATATTTACTATTTTTAAAGTGTTATTCCACACTTAGGATTAGAAAACATTTTTGACTTTGTATTTATTAATTAAGAATTATACAACGAATTATATACTTACAGTAACAACATAAGACAGTCCGGTAAGGGTGAGCCTTGCCACGCTATCCTTCCCGGGGCAGGGGAGGGTCGGCGTGGCGGGCTCGAGCGGCGCCGGCGCAGGTAATACATCGGGCCGCTCTCGCGTTTGCCCCCGCGCCTCTCTCGGTGCCGCTCCAGACGCTCCATACATACTGTGCAATATTAAATGAAATTTAAGAATAAATGTTAAATATAACAATAGTAGAATGAATTTCTAAAGTATTCTTAATTTTATAAATCGCATATATTTTTAAGTAGTAAAATAGAGACTTGTCTACTGGAGAATAGATACAGACAGTAGTTTATATGTAATCTCAGGTAGACAAGTTCCATATTTTGTGTACATTTAGTATTTCTAACTAATGTCAAAATATTATTAAATTAATACAATCATAATAATAATATTATAATTTTTAACGTAACTCAGTTACTCAGAATCAATATAATTTAAAAGTACACCGTATTAGCTAACTATAGTCAGATACTTACATGCATTTACCACAAAAGAACACCTAGAAAATTTCTCTGGTTAAATTTCTAAGCCTCAGGTATCATTTGCATCAATACTAATTATTAAATTAGTATTATTTATATAATTGTAACAATAAAAACGAATATGACAATAGTTAGAACTTTTGTAATGTAAACATATGTTTTATATATGGGTATATGTTGTAATATATTACGACCAGTATTACTTTATTGAATAATAAATAGTTCAAGAATAAAAAAGCTTTTAATTAAACTAATAGTAGTGGCATGCGCAAGCGATCTTGCGGCGTCTCATTTAGGTGAAGAAGGTTTGTGCTGGGTTTAATTGGGTAATATCATCCATCCGTGGGGCACTATGCCTTGCGTGTATATGTTCTGCGTAAATTGCATTTCCCAGAGACAAAAAAAATAAGAGAATGAAGTGTCTTAACACAGGTTCTCTAAGACTATCCCAGTGTGTATATGTCATTAGGTAATAGATAGATAATTTATAAATAGTAAAATTGAAAACGTACAAATTATTTCAATAAATATAAAAATATAAATTTAAAAATAGTTGGAAATATATCGAATAATTTCAAAAAGACATCAGCGAAACTCGAGAAATGTAGATTTCCTTTCAGCGACAACTGTATTCAAGCCTCACGATTTCATAACACTCGTATAGTAAAGTATTTGCGATTTTCTCATGCTTTGGAATCTTATACAACGCCCTACCTAGTAGGATATTGGTTTCACTTTGAATATAAATAAAAATAAGAATTTTTACACACACACACACACACACACACACACACAGTATTTTATTATTTCCAGATATTTTACATCAATCATCAATACTTAACCCAAAATCGAATCTGAGAAGTCGAATCGAATTTTTAAGTAATTTCAAAAATTACGCATTTCTTGTAAAATTGGAAAAGAAAGTCGAAGGCGATGAGTATGTCGTGCTATGATACAATAGTACAAAATAATATTTTTTTTAGCTTCACGCTTTTATCCCGCATAGCAGGGTAGGCAGAAAATACCTGGTGTCAAGACAATCCGAACTTCTTATTATAGTATTTCTTGCCTACAAAACAGGAAAAGCGATTAACTTTTATTCTATCAAAAAAATAATCTTTACCCCGCGAAATGTTGTATAAAGGACTCCGAAATATATTTTATAAAATTTGCTAATCTGTCAAATCAATCAAAAAATCACAGTCAAAATTCATATGGGTATAAAGTATGAAAAAAATGTGCGTATCGACAACACAATGCGGAAGCCGAGTATTTTAAATTCTTGTCCATGACTCACTTTTTACTGTCACAACTAACATAGTGATTTTTTCACTAATTGAAATTCATAGAAAGCCCTTTCTTATAAAATTTATAATACAATATTCACTTACTATTCATATTAAGTCATATAGACGGCTGTATCTGTGTGTATTGTCCCTTTATAGTGATACTTATTCGTTTCACCAACTTTCAAACTACAATGAAAGAATTTCAAATAAAACTTTTAACAAAAAGAATAAGCCACTGAATATAAAAAAATACCAAAATCAGATTACTTTGTAAAAACTTATGTGTGGCAATTCAATATCTGTGTCTAAGCAAATCAATCATCCAATGTTGGGTATGTGAGGGTTTCTTTTTCAAATTTATATGAGACCAACCTTGAGACCTATAAAATAACAAAAAAATTATCAAAATCGGACTATTTGAATCGGAAATCGTACTTACATCATTATGCGTGATCATACTTAAGATAAAAAAATACACTATAATCTTGACAACTTTCTCTGTTTTTTTCATCAGTTAAAAAAACACACAAACAAACAATTACATACATTACATTGAGTAATTTGTCTTTTCTTATTATTGCAAACACCTATTAACCTGTTCTATAATTCGCACGACCTCATTTTCGATCGTCTAAAATACAGGTCAGGTCGGTATTAAATATTTAGCGCACATTCGCCGAGCCTAACGCGGTGTAGTGGCGACTACAGAAAATTACTAACTTCATTTTTTTCTTCTTAGTTTATATTTTTCATTAACATTGCTTATATTAAGTAACAAAAAAGGTTATTAATATATTTAAGTTTACTAAGACTTCTACTTTACTTGATCATCGATGAGTCTCATTATTATGCGGGGTTGGTATAGCAAATGTAATGATAGAATTCACATTGTTCACAAATTTACATTCCTTTTAAAAATTTAACACCGAAATTTTATCTCAAAAATATCAGAAAGTTCACCAGTAACAATCGAACCCACAATAAATGCTCTGTAAAAATACTTAATCTAATTCGTCACGGTGGTTTGGAATGGAATGGAACTGGATAATTTCATTTAAATGAAATTTATTTAAAAGTTAAATATTATCTTTTAAAAATTCTTACCATTATGACAAAATGCATAGATTTTTACCTAATTTTCACAAGTACTAAAGAACTCATTAAATTGTTTTTTTTTCAATATCTTGTATGTCATGCCAATATCCAATATGTCCTTAACGCGTGTTATTTAATGTATCCACTGTAACCAATATTCAACTAGAAATTTCGTTTCTAGATATAATAAAATATTTATATTCACTCTTGCTACTCTTGCTATTTTTAATTACTTCGTACCGATAATTACAGATTAACACCAATACTTCAGAAATTGTTATTTGTAGCATCATCATAATTTTTTTTAATTAGAATAATGTTTATTCAAATTTACTTTTTAATTACAAAATGTAAAGAAAAACAAGCCAGTAGATTTCTAATAGTAGAAAAAGAGTTGTGTTAAAACATTCTTTACTTTCTACCAGAACAACGGTGGAACTAAAATAATATATTTTTGTTTAATGGATAAAATTGGAAGCTAATCCACAACCAATTGCGTATATAAAGAAACGTTTTCAAGATGTGCCCCAATGGCTTTAATAATTTCAAATTATTTATATATATATATATATATATATATATATATATATATATATATATATATATATATGCACACGTATTCAACATAAAAGATTAATACATTTTCCACCCATTTAAAGGCATTTAGTACTAAATGACGAATTTCAATTCAATCGATATATCGCTTTCTATAGATTGATTCAAAATTATAAATAACGAAAAAATAGATATTTTTTAAGAATAAAAGCCATAATCGTTACAGTGATTTTTTTCCAACTGGATTTTGACGGTGTCAATCAGTTTCCTAAATTAAATGAATTATTATAAATTCGTACATAAAGTAAATAATATAGTCAAAAAGAAAAATAACAAATGTTATAAATTTATACTGTTCTTCTCACAATATTAAACAAAACATTTTAACTTTTATCATTTCTTAAAAGAATAATATTTAATTTGTAATCCTTTAGTGAATAAATCTTATTTCAGACAGCTTTCCAATAAGAAACAGCTACAAGTCTCTTGAAACCAGTCAATGCTATAGCGGAAACCGTAATTTATTGTTCGGTTACTTTTATACTACTTTACTAATGCGCTATTAAGTCTAGGTACAAAGTATTTTAAACTTTGTGAAATAAATAAAAGCAAATTTAGTGCCTCACTCCATTTCTTTTAAACTCTCAATTTACATTTTTTTAGAAATAAGATATTTTTTATTATTATTTATATTACTAATAATAATTTTTACTTTTAACTTCCACTTGGAGTTTACTTTTTATTTTTTTTGTTTTGGTTATTAAATATAATATCTTAAGAACAACCCGGTCGTGACGCAAAGGAACATCGCCTTACTGTAAACGCGATCTATTTTGGGTCGATTCCCACTCGGGGGAATGATTATATGTAAATTATTTTCGATGCCTCGCTCTGGTAAGATAAAGCGTGGCGTCGAGTTTCGTCACTTAACACGCAATATCACAAATTCGGCGGAAAACAGAGTACACAGTGTGCTGACATTAGGTATTTCCGTCTGCCCTGCTATGCGGGATAAAAACGTGAAGTAAAAAAAAAGAATAAGGAGTTAAAAGCTTGAATGGGATAAGCACCATAAACATTTAAAATAAAATTCCAAAGAAAATAAAAACAAACAATTCCACAAAACGTTCATATTTTATGAAGATTGACTAGAAGGCCCGAAACTCTGCTAAGTATACTTCATATATATATGTATATAATATACTAATACAGCAAACGATAATATGAAGATCGGCTCAAATATCTACGTTGACTGAATATTTGAGAGGCGCTATATTCGGAATGCAAAATAAGATATTCTTCACTGTGAAACATTTTACATTCCAGAAAAACCTTGTATATTTAATGTGATATATTGCTATAAAATTCTGAACGTTTCGCACCATTTGGTATTTGATGTATCAAATGGTTTACAATATTCGATGAGATGCGTAATAAATTGCTACTCGTTGGAGGATGAATTATTTGATCTTGAAAAGTTATATTACTGGAAATCTTTTGAAGGTATAAACTTCTTACTGTATTTTAAGGCTATTATTATTTAATATTGGCGATATGCTCTGGATGTGGTCCAAATGGACAATGTTTCCAATAAAAATTTTAAAATCTATAGAAAGCACATAATTCAAATATTTGAAAGTGACACGTTTGTCACCTATTTTGTGTTATTTTTACATCCCGCATATTTCTTTATCCCGCATAGCAGGATAATCAGTGACGATTTGATGTCAAAACACTCCGTTGACTACTTTCCGTGCGAAATCGAGACATTGTGTGTTGAAGAGCGGAATACAATGCCGCACTTTGTTTTACCAAAGAAGAGAAATGAAAATAAATTCTAAATATGAATTTCTCAGAGTGGGAATCAAAACCACTGCCGCTAATTGTGTCATAATACTAAAACTTATTACTTAGCGACTCAAAATATTTAATAATACAGCTTGATCAGCATATCTATTATAGAATAGGCGTTATTAAATTACTTGTTCATATGAATAAATTTTAAGTTATTTTAGTTGTTTTTATCACATATACATTTTTGAACACACAAAATATATACGTTAAATATTCATATACCAAAAGTTGTATATATTTTATAATAAATCTGAGACATGTTATATAATTTCAGCATATCCAAGGTCGTTCTAACAGCAGACTCACAGTCGCTTAGTGCTTCCATTAATTTCGTCTAATGGAATATATTATTATGAATTAATTTAATAGAATATGACATATTGTGCGCGCTCTTTCATATTATTAAGAAGTAAAACGAAAAAATGAAGCTAATATATACTATAATACCTTCACCTAAATTATATAAGATTTTAAGGTTGGTAAATTTAACTTTTTGTCATATGGCAATATCTAACTGTTATTTGAAATAACTAAGCTATAAAACACATATAATAAGAAAACCAACCTAATATCGTCGACATCAGGATGATGATCGGGCGGCAGGTCCAGCCTAAGGTCCCCAAGTGCTCGCGCCGCGTGCCGTCTCCGCCTCTCATGCCACAGCCTTCTCTGTTCCCGTTCATTGTCTCTTTGAACACCGAAGAACGTTTGAGTTTCCCTCTTCAGGTAATCTCGTACTGCAACTGTGTGCGCACGACGTAATCGCACACCGTCTTCTTGGGTCGGTTGGGGTACAGGCTCAGGGGGTGGTTGGGGGGCGGATACGATCCGGGGCGGAGATGTTGGTTGAGGAAGGGGAGGTGCTGATGCGGCAGGTCCTGGTGAGCTCTGGCAGGTTAGTTGTGGCGCAAGTAGCCCCGCACTGGCACGCCTATAACAAATAGAAAAAAGTATTTTATTATGTTATTCTACGTATAATTCTAATGTAAAAAATATTGCAACATTCAATTATATTTATTATATTAGTATTCCAATATGATTGCACTTTATATTTTTAATCAGTGGCTAAAGAAATAAAAAATAGAAAAGATATAACGTAAGAATAACCCTGATAATGATACATTTGCATGTAATTAAAAGTATATTCTATTTGTTCTCATATTTAGTTTTTAAGGCTGCTCATAAAGCGAAATGCTTTTTATTATTATTGTTTTTTAAATATCATCACCATCTCTTTTATTCCATAATATGAAAGAAATGAGTTTTTGTATTGAGCAAAAACATTAAAGTAATTTATACCTTTGTATATGAAAGTAGTGACAATAATCTCGCAAATACAAGCACCTGCTTCTTTATGTTTTTCAGGCGCCAACGCTCTGCTATCATGCAATTGGTTCATTATAACATTTCATGTTAGCTACGGAATAGTAAGCGAGGAGTAATTCAAGTCGAGAAATACTATAGCATTGTATAAACAGGTGCTCAATTTGTACTATTTTCGTTATTCCGGCTGAAGCGTCATCGTTAAATTGACCGGATTGATTTGGTATTTCTGACTGCAATTCCAGCGGAAATTCAATTTACACTAACTAAATGTTATATTGATTGGAAACGTAATTTACTAGCATTGGTGTACTTAAATTGTATATTTACACGTTTCGGGACAGATGTTGGGAATAAAACGTTTTATTAGTCCGCTTTCTTTTATATACTATACAAGTAATTTGCCCTGGATTTAATGTAATATTCCGTTGATGGTAAACGTTTTTTTAAAAATCTTTCATGGTGTTAGATAGCTTAGACTTTTAAAGCTATAAGAATTGGTCTTTCAAACTACGTTTCAATAGTAAAGGCAAAAGAACATGTATTATTTCTTCAGCGTCGCACTTTTGTCTCGCATAGCAGAGAAGATCGGTATTTCTAATCCCTAGTGTCAAGACACTCTTTACTTCGCTTTTCGCCAAATTCAATACATTGCACGTTGAGTGGTGGAACTAAGCGTCATTTTTTTTCTTACCATAATGGCGAAAATACAATAATTTAAATATAATAATTTCCCCTAGTGGGAATCGAATCCATAACCAATCGCGTATAGAGTCAGACGCTGTCCCACTGCACCACCACTGACCTCAAACGGTTTACTTTAATCTTATAATAGCCTTTCACTATCATCCTAAATTTTAAACTAATATAGTTATTAACACGAGAATCATCTTATAGCAATATTCATTTTATCGACAATTTTATATCATAGGCATATTTCTATTATATTTTGGAATAGACTTCAAACTATATACTGGTTTTGACTTTTTGTACTATATTCTTTCTTATACTAAACTCTTTTATACGTAAACTGAAAAAACGTCGTATGTATCTTATAGTAAACATTTCAGGAAATTCTTGTTCAGTACTATAGTACTCTACTGTATAAGGAACCTATTTAAACCTATTTACCAATTATTTAAATTAATTAATTCTTAATATTAATATAGGGATTAAAGAATATAATTACTTAATACTTTTACATTTTGTATGAAACTCAGACATTAGCTTCGTATATTTTTAATATTAACACTGCCGTACGACCTTCTACATGCGACAATTTTAATATAATTACTTAAATCATAACTAATTTCATTCGCTTTTATTTTATGAATATTTTAACGGTAAATAAATAGTAAGCATTATATATTCGTTTTCTAAAACTTAATTTAAATGATTTCATTCGCCCATTTAAATTTATATGCTACTAAATGACATGGCACTGGGAGACGGAAATTAATAACTTATGTATTACACAGTAAGTACATTTTACGTATTCTTTAATAGAATTATGTTATTTGTGGTTTCTAAAAGTTTTTTTTTCTTAGCTTAACGCTTTTATCCCGCATATTAGGATAGACAGGAAGCACCTGTTATCAAATACAAAAAATCGTACAGTTAAGACCGGATACATCAAAATAACTAGGGTAGAGATAAGCGAATATTCATATATCTTGGACACAGGTGTGTTAGTAAACTGGTAATTATTTGAACCTAACACCAAATAATCTATGTAAATCACTATATATGAGTATATAGCCTAGTAGGCATTGATAAATATTTCTTATTATAGTACTGTATACAGAAAATAAATATTATACAGTATAAATTCGATTATCCTGTTCTCCATTATAAGGGGTTTCGGATCCGGACTATCAACCCCGAACATATAACTTTATACATACGTATGATGAATACTGCAACCTTGCAGTATTTTAATAATTAAAGAAAATATGTTATCATTTATTATATTCTTCAAAAAATATTTTTACTTTTTACTTTTAATAACTACTTAATATTATGTGTGTTACTATAATAGGTACAACCAGTTATCCGAATGCCTAACGACAGTTATTAGTCCGGTTAATCGGGTTTCTAATGCAGTTATAAACTAAGAAAATATCGAATTGGGATCTAAATCGTTCTCAAGATATATAAGTTTCATAACATCAAATAAAAGGCCTTTTATTTAAAAGTATTTATTTAAACGTCATCTTGGTGAGTGCCTTAAAATCTGCCCGAGGCCTCGTTAATTCTTTTGAAAGATTTCTCGTGATTTTCTCATCCATGAGATAAAACAGTCGGCCTTGACCTGGCGTACATTTTCTTTGTGTTACTTAGGTAGATACAGGTTGCACTATGGGCTGTAAACTAGGTCTGTTCAGCATGATATTATGAGGAAGTCAGTGATTTTGACAGGCTCTTTCATAGCCGTACAACGATATTATGTGTATGCTACATACATTTTACTAAATTCAACATATTTTTATATTATTTAGTAATTCAATGCAATGTCATTTTCAAATTAAAAACCTAAATTAAATAATAGATAACTAAATAAATTTGCGTTTTTCAAAACAACTCAACTACTATTCAAATACTAATTTTTGTCATTGTAATATTAAATTATTACTTTAATGATAATATTCAAGATAATTGATTTAAAGATCGCAGATTAAATTAGATGTAAAGTGCTTTAATAATTAATTTATTCAAACCCTAAGTGTGAGTTGATCCTATGTTCTACATACGAATATGTATGTAATACATATTTGCACTTGCCACTAATTACTATAAAAAATACTTGAATATAATGTACGATGAAATTCTAAATGTTAATTATTCAATTTTCAAGAAATAAAAATATATTTATAAAAACCGGTACTATTAGTTAAAATAACTATTTATCTTTGAATATAAATACAATTTATTAAATATTTTATTGACATTTCAACAAAGCTATCTATAAATCACTGAACGCCATTGCAAAGCTCCCTTATAATTTATTGATGCTTAACAATAGGTTAGCTTAAACTTTAGCTTGTCGCTATTTCAGCTGAACTATAATTTACGATGTCACAATAACATGTTTTGTTAATAAAATACGAATCGTTACGAAGCAAATGCTTAGTTGTTTATGAACGCCTATAAAGAGAATATATATATATATATATATATATATATATATATATATATATACGCTTCACGCTTTTATCTCGCATAGTAGGGTACTTCGCTTTCCAACGAATTGGAGACATTGCGTGTTGGGTGATGGAACTCAACGCCGCTCTTTGTCTTTACCAGAACGAGAAAGTGAAAATAATTTAAATATAATCACTCCCCCGATTGGGGATCAAACCCACAACCGATCGCGCTTATAGTCAGACGCTATCACACTGCGCCACAACCGGCCTCAATATATATATATATATATATATATATATATATATATATATATATATGTGTGTGTGTGTGTGTGTGTTATACAACTTGTACAATCATTGTTTTAATAAGATTATTGTAAGCATAATTCTAATTATGAAGTTCTCGCCTTTACCAAACCAGTAACTGAAACTGCTGTTAACATTCACAACTTTGTAACAACATGGATTAGCTCTTGCAGTGATGATTCAATGTAATCTAGTCACTACATCTCTATTATATAATAACACGTAGCAGAATTGTCTGGCAGCTATCTTAGCAGATAATTTGATAAGCGAGGCTTATTCTGAGGATATATCAACAACGTCGGACGTGCGCCATATGGCACAATGTTGACAAATAGATCGATCGGATTATTACGTTGGTTCGCAGTTTGCTCACGTCACTCGCAACATACGGGGCGTGGTACTTCAGTAAGGACCTTATCTAAAGGAAAATGTATCATAAACGTAGCCCATGCTAGGCGGGATCAAAAGTAATTTTGTAAAGCATTGGATGCGCGATATCTATTTCAGTATACAAAATGTGTTATATATGCATAAATAAAATAGTAAAATATATTAAACTTTTATATATGACATGTTTAAAACTTTTATTTTTACTACACTAATACGATATAGACTATAGAATTTACTTATAAAAATTGGCCTTGTTTCAAAAACATTCCGTGTACAAATGACGTTTTTATTGACAACACACACACACACAAACAGTATTTCAGTTAATATTATATGAAATTATTCTTTAAAATGAGTACATAAAGTTATTAAAGTACAAAAACTATGTATAATAAGTAATGTAAAAATAAATTACATGTTAAAAAAATAAGAAACGTGAACATGATCCTAACATTTAATAATCACAATATAGTCATAATTAACACAAATCGAGACTAAAAATAGTATATTCTTATATTTAAAAAATATGTATATAGTAAAACGAGCTTTTACAGCCGTCTTGAATTTTGTTCCATTTGAATTTTAATAGAGTACTACCATACACTTTTTAGGCCCTTTTTGATACCCCGTATTGCATAGATTATAAAAAATATATAATCCGCCATTTTGTTTCGCCAGCCATTTCGGATTGACATTAAATTTTTAATTTAACTAGTTTTCAGATGTATTATATAAGTTATTGACAAAATAATAATCTATTGTCATATTTCATCACAATCAAGTTTCACCTTAATCAACAATTAAATCAGAAAGTAAGTCAGTAAGTATTAGCTATAAATTTGACCAAGTTAAATAAAAGATTGTAAAAAAAACAGTTAATATTATTAAGCTGTACTGTAAATACTCAGTTAAAGAATAATAATAATAAAATTTAAAAAGGAGATCAAAGAAAACCAATATAACATTAAGAGAATAATAAAAGGATGATAAATGAAAATATCGAAGTCGGAATTATAACATACCTTACCATACCTAAGCAGATATAAAAATATAAAAATACAAATTGAACTCTGAGTACGCAGTTTCTTATTTAGTGCAACTTCTGATACATTTACTAAAAATTTAAAAAATAATAATAAAAATAAACACAACACAACATCATCTTTGTGAATGCTTTTTTACAACTTCCAGGCAAATTTAAAAACTAAAATGAAGTTCCTGACCTTTTTTGATGATCAATAAAAGCCTAACAAGTGAATTAGCTTGGAAAGATTATATATTAATGCTATGTAAAGTTAAAAATCAAAAATTTGTTCCTAAAAGAAAATTTATAAAAAACATAATCAATTTGGCCTGTTTTTGTTTGCTCTAGCATTATTAACAAGAATTATTCTACCTGAAATTAATATATTGCTTGTTGACTGGCGATACTCCACGCCGCACTTTATCATTTTTTAGCTTCACACCTTTATCCCTCTTAGTAGAGTAGACAGAAAGTATCTAGTGTCAAGATACTCCGTACTCCGCTTTCTACCGAATTTGAGACATTGCTTGTTGAGTGACTGAATTCAACCTAACGCTTTGTCTCGCCAGAGCGAGTAATTGATATAATTTAAATACAATCACTTCCCCGAGTAGGGATCGAACTCACAACCGATCGCATTTACAGTCAGATGCCGTCCCACTGCGCCACGACCGGCCCCGATCTACTAAGTAAAATGCTACACCATTAAAGCTGAATCATATCCCTGACTACCACTACCTATCTTACTCATTATTATATTTCACTTAGTTTTACCAACAATTTACTTACCCGTTCCTTAAATAACCAAAATGAAAAAAGTAAACCCTATTTAAATATCACCAGCAGTTGTGGCATCACTTTACATTATTAGTAACAATTAATTAAAATAGTTCCATAGATTTAATTGCTAGCCTTATTAAGATAGAAGGAAGTGTCGTTATTCTAAAATTACTCTCGTTAAAACATAAAACGTACTCATTATAATTTTCTTTGCAAAAATTCACTTTAAATTTTCTTCTTTAGTTCCAGATATAATCGAAGACAGAGAGAGTCATAGTCTAATATCTTAGCACGCTGTCAATACCGACCACTATAGGAAGGTTCGAAGATATGGTAATCAGATGAAAATAATCGGTAATAGTTCAGTATATCAAAAACTAGTTTTAAGATGTGGTAAAAATAAATAACTGCTCAAAAATATATTATATATTCTGTATATTGGAGAAAATATTCTTTCGAAATTCTCACAATTCGACTCAAAATTATAATCAATTACGAGTATTATAAATTTGTATTATATCTTCTCGACAAATCCTTTTCTCTACAGTTATTTTTTCCTTTCTTCCAATAAGGACTGTCATTTCCTTCTGTAATAGACACACAAAAAAATACGTACACACACAAAAATATTACGTACAAAAGTAACATCGATATAAAAGAAAATTTATTTAAAATCAAATCTGGTATCACATGTGTGGTCACCCCGCTTGTAGAAATAACGTTATTAAGGAATAAACTTGAAACAGGACTTTAATCAATTCTACAGGTATTAACCTAGTTTCCGAGTACGTGATAGTCTAGTGAACTAGATGGTGTTATATAATGATTGCTTTAACTTAATAGCGCAATAAATGTGCACTTTCGAGTAAATATATTTCAAAATAACATTAGGTATTATATATAAAAGCATTATTATATAAGTGTTGTAGATATTTAAAATAGATATTTTAAACTAAAATTGAATTTCATATTGATAAATAATTCTTCAGCTTTACGCTATATCTCGAGTAGCACGATAATAGATAGCCCGACGGTGTCAAGACACTACGTTGACTCCTTACCGTTCCAAATCATAACATTACATACTGAATGACAAATTCAACGCTGTGCTCAGTCTTACCAGAGTGAGGAAATAAAAATAAATTTCAAATACAATCATTTCCCCTAGTTGGAATCGAACCCACAATCAATCACGCTTAAAGCTAGAAGCGGTCCAAATACGCCACTCTATATACCAAGATAAATGATTACGTTAATTTATTAAAACAAAAGATACACACTGTTTTAGAACTACGCTTAATCAACATCTTCAATTGTTAACATACAAAACAATCCGTAGTATTTTTATAATATATGTAATATTATGTCAATTAAATCTTTAATGATGAAATCTTAAATAAAATGTAACAAAAGTTCAGATTTTTATGAAAACAGAACTACTTAAGTTCTAGTCTTCTTTCACATTGACGGATAAAATAGCAAACGTAACGAAGTCAAGGTATTAAAATTCATAAATATCTTTTAAAAGTTTCGAGAGGCCTATTACGAATTCCCAGGAAAATCTTATTTTCGTCTATGCTTAACATGAATATAAATTTGTTTATAACTTAATATACATATCGTACACGCCTACACAGAATTACTTATTATATGACAAAATATAATTCTAATTACTTTACTATTACTTTATTTATTTAAATCTTTTTCTAGCTTATAGTTAAAGCACATATTCATAGTGCAGTCTCATATAATTAAATGGAATGACAAAACAGTCTATATATGCTTTTTATGTAGATATCTAATACATGTATATCTTATCTTAAATATTGAAAATTTATGAAAAGGAATTTGTAAAATATTTAAATTGATAGTTAATAAATATAATTCTTATTATATATAGACATGTTTTCTAAAGAAGTAAGAACACGAAAACCATAATGAGTTCTGTTACAAATGGTTTTCGAAAATTTTCACCAAGCTTTGAACATTTTAAAAGCGACAAGGTGGCTTAAAATGGATAGCACGAACTTAATAACTTGAGTTGGACACTAAAATGCGGCTAAAACGTTTGTTAGGAATATATTAAAACTACTAGGAGCGACAGTTATTGGTTTACTTTTAAATATTAAATAAATTTACAGCAATTTACTAATTTCATTAGGATGTAGAGAACACTTCAGTAAGTGTTGTTGTCTGGTTCGGTCAATGTATCAGGTGTAAATATCACACACATAATATTGTATTGCATATATACATTATGCATATATGGACGTGTCATTATTACATTAAATATAGACGTTTTAAAAGTAGATAGAAAGAGCTGCCTTGTTTATATAGATTCCTGATAAATATGAAAGAGAAAAATATGGCAAGTTTATTCATATTCAAGCGTGTGATACGGAACACCTTAATCTACAATTTAATATCAAAACACGTTAAACTTTAACCTAACCATGGCAAGAAATCAGAAGCACGAGGAAAAATCTCATAGATGTGAGTGTCAAATTCATGATAGATAAAATATGTTGGAAATATTTAAATAAATCGCTACTATAACGCAGTTGACACGTGTCTGATAAAAAGCTTTGGTTTTGAATTTAAAACACACTTGCGGGATGTTTATTATTACTATTATCATAATAGGTTCTTTCCTATTATATACCTATTATATAGACCGAAAGTTCCGATAATTATTTCATTTAACACGTACATTAAAAATTTTGTCAATTTATTTGTTACATGCCCTTAAATTTCAAATCTTTCCTTAACTTTAAATTCTCTGAAATACGATGTTACGAATTCAGATGATTTAAGATAATATTGTGATGATTTAAGAAACACTATTACATTTTTTTAAAATTTTTTGTGATTTAAGAATCACCATAATTTTTTTCTGAATTAGTCATCTTTCATAGGGTACATGAGGACGTAATCTCTGACTTTGAGAAAGACACATTCAAACAATCATACCACACGTTGAATTGAATCAGTTATCACTGAACAACTAAAAAATTTGTAAAATAGCCTGATTTTAACGTTAAGGGTTATTAGGTACTGGAATAGAATTTCCTTGGTAGCTTAGATCTGTAAACTCAAAAAAACATTAAGTAAAATCGAGAGAGCTAGCAACTACAAAGTTACGACAATATTTACTCCTATAACCAAAATTAGCTTCATCTGTGTCTATCACTTGACTGTATCTGAGGACAATACAATATTTTCATAGCATATCGTGAAGGTTCAATAATAGGATGGAATAACGATGAACCTGAATTAAAACACTTCTTTTTATTTTATTAAATTATTATTCCATATGTAGAAAATAATATATTGGTAGTTGAAAGTAACATTTTAGATTGGTTTAAGGGGACTTGCTTTGGGGTATTTTAAGTACATATCATATTAAATGTTTTTGCTAATTAATTCAATTTGGACCTTGTACAGCTAGGATCGAAAATCTAGATAACGTATTTAATATGCAAAAGTCCCATGTTCGACGTAACTATATATTAAAGTTAATCATAGTGAAAGACAAAAAAATATGATATGTTTCTTAACTAACTGATATTATTGCTAACCGTCTGCCGGCGGCATCGGTTGTATTAACTAATGACTAAAGCTATTTCGTTTTTTCATCCGCCCTTGTTTGCACTTAAATTACAGGCTGCCAACATCTATGATTTTATTAAATTATTAAACTTATAATAAAGTCTAAGAAATTAAAAATTAATAAAAATAAACATTTAAAGTAAGGTGTGAGCGATGTAACATGCGACAAACTTATTATTTGCGCTTTGTACAAGAATAGGGAGGGGATTGTCTAGGGATCGAGCCTGAAAGTTAATTTTGTTTTTTAATTTTTATACTTTGGGATAAAAGTAGCCAGCGTGGTGTCCAGATTGATGAAGCGGAATAATCCCAAGTTTCATAGTAATCGAACCGGTAGTTTTTGTGTGATGCTTAAGCACACAAAAAAACACACAAAATATTTTCATATTTTCAGTTACATTTTTGGATTTGATATCGATTTGGTCACACGCCTGCTCTTTACTTTTAATATTTTCTGCAGTTTTATTAGATTTAAATTTAATTTATGTATCGTATTTAATTTAAGAGAATATTTTTCATATACCGTTATTAATAAGCATAATTTATTACAAGTTTTCAGAACTCTTTAATGATAAATGGATAATAAGATCTTGATACTACATTAAATAATCTATTTACAATAAAAACCTATAAATAGATAATCTACTGAAGTGAAAATCTTCAAAATTTCATAATTAAGACCATAAGACCCGTAACATCAAATATAGATCACGACAAAATAATACTTATTGTTACCATCATTATAATTGTAAAGAAATAAATCTCAAATTACTCAACGGATCCACTAAGCACGCTCTTCTTATTAATTTCTTTGAAAGCTCGTTGAAATTCCACTTCTGATAGCGTGATACGGCGCAATATAATGGAGGGTCTCGGCTATCGATAACATCGCTCCCGCAGCGGAAAGCCAACCAGCCATCTGCTAACTAACAGAAAATTTTAACCGAAACTTTTACGAACCGCCCATATTTTGTATCAAGATTTATGATACGCATGGCTAAAACGAATACTGTCAAAATTTTTACCAACTATAAAATTGTGAAAGTTTTACATTATAATATTTTATGGTTACATATCTGTCTTCTGATTGTAAACGCGACCCGTTGTGGGTTCTATTGCCATTCAGGGGAATGATTATATTTAATTATTTTCATTTCCTCGCTCTGGTAATACAAAGCGCGGCGTTGATCTCCGCCACTCAACGTGCAATATCCCGAAATCGGCGGAAAGTGGAGTATGGACTATATTGATATTGTAACTTCCTATCTACCCTGCTAGGCCGGATGCAATTTTGTATTTCAAGTTAAGAATTAATATATTATGAATTTTATAACATTCATTAAAATTTAATTACTTAAAATATTTCTTTTACGATATATGGTATAGATAAATAGGTATTATGGACCTACACACAATTTTACCACGAACATGTTGGTCGCGAAGTATCATGTTACCTCTGAGTACATAAATTATTCAGCAGGTGCCCATGGAAGCACAATCTAAGGCTTTGTAGGCATTTTCCTTATTTTTTATATCATCCTTATACACTGTGCCTGGCGGGATAAGTACTATGAGTAAAATAAGTATTCCTAATAAGTACGCTAACTTATAGCTGACGAATGTAGTGGCGCTGTGGGACAGCGTCTGACTTTAAACGCGATCCGCTGGGAGTTCGATTCCCACTCGGGGGAACGATTATATTTATATTATTTTCATTTCCTCGCTTTGTTAAGACAGAGCGTGGCGTTGAGTCAACATGCAATATCTCAAATTCGGAGGAAAGCGAAGTACGAAGTATCTTGACTCTAGATGCTTCCTGTCTACTTAGTTATGCGGGATAAAAGCGTGAACCTAAAAAAATCTTTTAACTTATAATTTTATCTTATTACCACTAATACTAGGATGTTTTAAAAATTCAAACATTTTTGAATTCAATTCACTAGAATATGAGGGTCTTCCAAAACAAAATACAATGCAAAAAATATACATTTTTCACAATCAGTGTAATATACGATTTAATATTTCGCGAGGGAAACAAAGAAATTTTAGATAAAAATCACACTTATTAGTTTTTACTTACTTATAAAAGATGTTTACTGGAACTTCGATACTTAAAACGTTCGATATATTTTATTTATTTATTTTTAGCTTCACGCTTTTATCCCGCATAGTAAGGTAGACATAATCGTTCCCCGGGTGGGAATCGAACACACATTCGGTTGCGTTTACATTCAGAAGATTTTCCACAGTGCCACGACCGGCCTCAATATTCAAATAACATTTATTATATATTTACTTATTAATATTTAGTTGATATACTCATATATATCATAAGCCGCAGGGAAATTAGAAACTTCTCCAAACACACTTAAGAAACTTTGTTTTCCTTATCCTAACTGACCAATATAGCTTGTAAATACATAAATTATCAAGAAAGTAGAACAACTATAACTATTTATCTAGGTTATAATGAAACAGTATAAGTATGTCAGTACATGGAATATATGAAAAATAGAAGAATTAATATTGACTATCCTGGCGCCGTCTGACTATAAACGTGATCGGTTGTAGATTCTATTCCCACTCGGGGTAGTGATTATATTTAAAATTTATTTCCATTTTCCGATCTGGTTGAGTTTGCCACACAACATGTAATATTTCGATTTCGGGCGGAAAGCAGTCGACGGAGTGCTTTTTTTACTAGTTAGACTCTAAAAAACAGTATTACTTCAAACAATACTAAATATAATATTACAACAGACAAAAAAAGAAATTTGATACGTTACAAATCTTTGAAGATTAAAGCAAACTACAGACTTAGATACAAATAAACGGTTAGTATATCTCACTTTGTAATTTGCTTTGACGATCGAAGACGAAACACAACTCTTTGATCAAATCACGTTTAGTTACAACGTATATTCAAATAATCATTTCAGTATTGTTTCACATTATAATTTATTTCTTTTTTGCGCTTAAATAACAACAATATATTAGTATTGTTTAGTTAGTTAGTTAGTTAAAAAATTTATTGCACATTAATAAAATACACAGTACATACTTTAAAAAAAGAACAATAAAATGCACAAAGGCCTTATCGCTGAAAGATCTCTTCCTGCAACCAAAATTGTTTAGTTTAAATATTTTTCCCTATGACCTTTTTCCTATTTATAATGTCCCAATTTTAATATGATATCGCTTTAAGATATAAGATCTTAAATAAATTGGAAAAACGATAATATTTGTTATATTTGAAAACATTATATAACACAATAAGAATAAGTGCAAAAATGTATTGCTTATACATTATAGTGTGGCCTTGAATTCTACAATTTAACACGCCGGAACGTCTCGAAATGCAGGGAACGGAGTATCTCGTAGCTAATTTCTCTCTGGCTACTTGGCAGCATAGGCCGTAAAGCTAGCTAGCTTTTTTATTTGGAATATTTATACAAAGCTTTTATAATAACATTCGCTATATCCCGAAAGTCATTTCCAATAATAATTCACAATCCACAAAAGCTCTTACATGAACAAAGCATACAACACCGTTTCATATGGAACCAGAACTAATTAGATTAGCGGTCACTAACACATAATGGCACATATCAGATGCAACATAGCGATCGAGCTTTTGCAAGCTCTAGCATACTCTAACATGAATAATATAAAGCGTATTATCGCATGTATTATAATAATTCAATAACTTGGAATTACGATGTCAATTTAGATTCATTTCATTCCAATAATTTTCAATCCAAATAGTTATTCTTTTATTGTATATTATATAGTGAGTGACTTGTGGCTAGTTTAATAAATATGTAGTTCTTTCCCAGTGTTAGTATAGTACTTATATTATTTAATTCTAGAAAACGAAGTATTTGAAAGAATAATAATATCAGATTAGCTTATTCTATCTTTCAATAACGAATTAAAAAGGAGATATGTTTAAAAAAGCAGCAAAAACCTATGTACATTTACTAACAACGCCATAGTTGTGCAGTTAGAAATCCTATCAATATATAAAATTCCAGTTCATTCTCTAATCCCATGATGCTATTGTAATTTCTGAATTCATTCAATATATTTGAAAATACATGCTAAAAACATACTACATAAAATTTATCGTTATTTAAAATACATTTCAGTATGCAAATTACTAACGCTCTCACAGTTTATACACTGCAGTAATCAATATCATGGATAGTATATCATTCTATCTAGCTTTATATCGAATCTTTATCATTTTACTCTCTATGTATGAAAAAATCTATTGAAACAAAGTACTTTATAACCTGTGACGGTATCAGAATGTTTTTCATATGACATATCGCGATCGGTTTCATAAATAAATCGCAACAACTTTTTAACTGTGAATTTCTCTTTTTTTTTTAATTCAAAACGTACATTTGACATTTGCGTTATAAAAACTACTAGCCTATTGTAAAAGAAGAAAACTCACTCTAGCCTTAAAAGCACAAAAGATTCAGATAGTCGTTGTGAAGACACCTAATATATAATCAACAAACAAAGACACAAACACATTTTAATGCTATAAAAGATAAAATAACATGGCTATCTGAGAAAATAACCATTTTTTATGTACATTACAATCATATATTATAATACTAAGGCTGTATGCTTAACAGCTAAAACATAAAAGATAAGAACAAGAACAAAGAACTTATATTTGCATAAGAAAAGTCTCAAACTCTTCCAATATCATCGCTATAATTGGAATGTTTGAAAGAAGGTAATCCAGAGGGAATATTCCTCACTTATCCTTTTGCAGATTTCGAAAAGCATGTTCAGTTTTAACAAATCTTTCTCGTCATGAAATACTATTTCTTATATAGAAATGAATTTATAAAGATTTTTGTAACTACTAGTAACAAGTATAGTTTTTTGAATAAACGTATACAAATTTGAACGGAGCAGGATTCTAACCCGTGACTCTTGGAAACCGTCCAAGCGCTTTGACCGCTAAGCCATGCATTCTAATGCCGGCTGCATGGAAATTCTTGTACGTTTGCTACTACTTATTCATATTGTTAGCATATCTTATTTCATACGTTTTTCCAAAAATATTTTCTAACCCTAAATGTGGAATAATACTTTAAACATAGAAAACTATTAAAATAAAATAGCAATCGCTCTTGTTAAACAATTGTTTCTTAATAATCTTTGAGTAGCAGAAACTTGTAAAAATCTCTCTACAGAGATGCTAACAACATAAATAAGTTGTGACAAACGTATAAGAATTTCAATGCAGCCGGTAGTAGAACGCATGGCTTAGCAGTCAGAGCGCTTGGATGGTTTCCAAGAGGCGCGGGTTCGAATGCCGCTGCGTTAAAATTTTTATACGTTTTTTCAAAAATGTTTTCTAACCCTAAATGTGAAATAATACTCTATATCGACATTGTTGAGTATGTTTTATATACAAACACTTTTTTTCTCCTCATTTAAGATCTCTTCCGTCGAAATCACGATATCGCTGTTTTGTTCATTTACATCATTACAACATCATGTATTAATATATCAGTGGCATATCTTGCAAAAATACTGAAACAATTGATATTACAATGGCTCATTCTGGGTACGTTTCATCACAACAATATCAAATAAATCAAAAATAGGTAGCTTCATGCTTTAACTCGCATAGCAGGGTAGTTAGAGACAACCTAGTATTAAGACACTAAATTGGCTTTTTCCGCCCAAAATTTCAATTATTAGGCGTGAGTGACGACTCTATACTGCGGATTTGGGTTGCTAGAGAATCACAAGTACCACAATTTGATTCTTGTATGCTTTTCATCAAAACAGCTAATTTAATTGATAGGATATTCTCGTTCAGCGTTTTTAACATTTTATGATTTTCTTCTAACTTAGGCAAATGGAATCTAAACACGGTTCGTCTGAAGCAGAAAATTAAATGGTTTTCTGCCAAATACCTTTACTTGAGGAGTAGTGAAGTACGGAGAGTCTTGACGGAGGCCGGTCGTGGCGCAATGTGATAGCGTCTGACTGTTAACGCAATCGGTTATGGGTTCTATCCAGACTCGGTGATTTAAAAATTATTTTTACTTTCTCGCTCTGGTAAAACAAAGTGTGATGTTGAGTTCCACCACTAAACACGCAATGAAAATCTCGATGTAATCGGCAGTATTATTCTAGATCCGGTTTTGAGGTAAGACGTAAGCGATAAATTCTTGAAATAGTAAGTAGTAAGTGTTGAAGAACTTGGCCCAACGTTTTTCGCTATTAAATCGTTAATTGAAACGACTATCGGTACAATGAGTTGCCTCACTATTTATAGACATTTGTTTCACACTACAGTTCATTTTTTCACAGTTTTATTTAACAATTAACATGTAAATACTCCACAATAATAAAAATTATAGGCATAATTCAAAATATCTGAAATTAAGAAAGTGTAATTTATAAAAGTTAAAGTAATACTTTAGGTTCCTATATACATTGCAAAGCCTACGTTTCATAATTACAATGACTATAAACTAGAAATCATGGGAGTATTACGATGTTATTAATGCGATACAGCGTCGTTACTTACGAATTTACGAGGCGATCTCACGAATTAAGCCTATAGTTTATATTAAGATGTGGTTAGTGAGAAACATATATCTAGATATTAGTAAATACAATTGGTTATTAAAAGAATATATAGTCGTAGTGCAATTTACAGTGAACAACTGACATTCCAATAGCCCATTCTGGGCATATTCCATCGCAATAACATTATATAAAAATTAAAAAATTACGCTTCTACACGCTTTATTCTACATAGGAGAGGAGTCAGAGACAACCTAATATCAAGACACTATGTTGACTGTTTTCTGCCTGAAATCAAATCATTGCGTGTTTTGCAGCAAACTCAACACCGTGTTTTGTCTTACTAGAGAACTGCAACTGCAAGGTAATGATTATATAACACACGCAATGATGGTGGATTTCATTGTTACTCAGATAATTGAATTTTTTCCATTGTAAATTTTTATTCCACTATTAACACATTTCAAGTACATATCAAGCAAAATCTTAAAAATAATTGGAGTGTATAAATCGCAGTTGCTAGACAAAATGATCTTTGTATCTATTCAGGAGATGCATAGAAGAGCAACATAAATTTAATGTATTTTTAATATATAAATATATTAAAATTAATGTAAATGAAAATTGACTATTGAAAAAAAATGTTTTCGCCATTCAACACGCAATGTTGCAATTTTGAGCGGAAAGCTTTCCGGTTATAGTCGCAGAGTGTCTTGACACTACCTTAGTTATTTCTGACTACCCTGCAATACGGAATCAAGTATGAAGCTGCTTCTTTTTTTAAGTAACTATAAATTTCTGGTGTGAAGCAAATTTATAAATTTTACAGCCAATCGATTATTAAGAAGTGGGTTGAAATAGCGTAGGAAGTGAACTAATATCTTAAAATAGAAGGTGGTTAAAATAGAAGGTGAAAAATAATAGTCGAAATTATTTAAGCTTTAGTTTCCTTAAGTCTGCAAGGTGCAGAAATGTATCAATAACAAGGACTATAGACACGTAATTAATATTGACACGTTCTATTGAATTTATATGCGCATGTGAGCACTTGAAATACAAATTAAAAGCAAACAATCACCACTATTTTATTAAAAAAATAACAGATAAAATAACAAAAATGTAACTTTATTATTTTTAAAACTCATTTAACACATTTTAATATGAGTTGTTTCCATGAAATATATTTTTAAAATTTGAATTATTTTTTTGCTTCATTTTTAAGCCGCAGGATCGACAGGATCCTAGTATACCTAGTATCAAAACACTCAATACTCCGCAGAATCTCGCTTCCGCAGAATTCGAAGAATTGCGTGTTGAATGGCGGAACTCAACGCCCCGTTGTGTCTTACCAGAGCGAGGAAATGTAAATAATTTAAAAATAATCATTCCCCGAATGGGAATCGTACCCACACCCACTGATCGCGATTATAATCACAAGCTGTCGCCTGCCTCAAGTATATTTCTGCAATATCAATAATTTATCCAAAAGTATGAACATTTTTAAATTCACAGTACTATAAAATGAGAGACAAATAATAGGTTTTATAAATATTATTTAACAAATTTGGTAGTTAAATTATACGAAAATACGAATCCCACATTAATGATAATAAATGACATAATTATGGAAAATAACAGTTTAAGTGACCAAATGGATTGGCGTTGGCCGCACTACTTTTTCCCATTACACTTGCTTACATTGCACTTATTCAATTAAAACACATCGAAAATTTTATGAACATTTCAAAATCCATTTATGAATTTTACAATATGGTGGCTATAGTTATTAAGTAAATGATGAAATTTATTAATATATGTAATTATATTGCGTAAAAGTAAAAAAAAAACAGTCTATTAATTATTATATGTGAGATCAAGAGTGACGCTGTTTTCTTAAAATTTATTTAATTTCCAAATAAATTATTTATATAAGTATTCTAGCACATCCAATATGAATTTAAACAGCCTACTTTAAAGAAAACATAAACTTTCATTTTAATACCATCACCATATCGATAGCACTTATAACAAAATGACAACAATGTCGTACAGAATTAACATATGCAAATGCCCATAACAGATATTGAGATGACAACCAGTTCATTGATGCAACTATACCAGGGATTAGGTTAAATGGCGACGTTACGATTAAATGACTAACGGATTTTGTCGTAAGTGCTCTGTTCATTCGATATAGATAACTTTAGAACCCTATATATACACAAAAATTTTATCCTCTATATTTATATTTGTATATATAAAAAAAATATTACTTCTGTCATATCAAGGATTCCTAGTAATCTATAATTCACTAAAGCAAAAATATTTTACGAGAAATTTAAATAAAATAATATTAAGTGATCGAAGGCTGAGTTATATATTAAAAATATAGATTCATTTTACAGAATTAATCATATTTTTAACCTATAATTCCTTTTATGAAATAAAATGGAAAAATCTTTGTATTCTCTTTTTTACTTTACCTGTTAATGCTATTTTATATTTTCGTGATATAAATATTTGCCTATCTACGTAGTTTTAGGTTAAACTTTTAAATTTCAATCACCATAAAACTAAAGTATCATAAACTTAATCTGTAAGTTTCAGTTCAAAGTGCTGTACATTGTTTCCGTTCTAGATAGTAGAACTTTTTACTTTGAAGGAAACTTACATTTAGAAATACTTGCGATAAACCATTTTCGTTATAGCTAAAAATATAACACAAATATAAAGATACCATAATTTACACATTCTCCACAATTATATGTACATATTATACATATACATGTTTATTTTTGTATATTAAATATATTACTAAAATTAATTGATGGCGATGCTATAATACCAAACAATGATTAGGAGAAATGTCTGTCTGTTTGCCTGAATGTCTAGTTGTATGTACGCGATAATATATCAATTTTAATATTTTTTTTAATTTTGTAGATTAAAAAAATGTTTTCTTGTTTTAGTACCCGAGGTACTGTATAAGCTATAACTCATTTCCATAGAGCTTAAAGACCATTTTGTATTAACGTACAGAATTCAAGAGTTGAGAACATTCGATATGGGAATAAGCAATAAAGTACTTAGTCCGGTAGACTAATATGATAAGTAAAATATATAATTACTGATTTATAATATAAATGATATATTTGCAAAAGTTATTAAGTATAATGGACAGTTTTCAATGACAAATTAAAATTAACGAAAATTTACGCATTTATAGCACAGTGAAACAATTTGTGGTTTCTAAACGCGTTGGTTGTGGATTTGATCACCTCTCGATTCAAACTGCGGCGTACCATCAGTTATTTCTGAATTCAGGTGAAACGGAAGATTTTATATTCCACGCAAATGTGTAGTTTAAAATAATACAATTTTAAAAATATAAATAGATGTATAGAGTTATATTTTTAATGAAACTACTTTAAAAGGATTAATCGTGTATATTTTGAGTATTCGTTAAAACATTTTTGAAAATTGGAAGTTTCGGATACTTTACAGTAGTCCGTAGTGACATTGAAAATTATTTTCTAGTTATTATGTATATACATGTATGTATATGAGATACAAAAAAAAGATTTTGACATTGTGTAATTTCAACTCATGGTGTTTTAAATCACAATTTCACATACTCGTAGCTTATTAAAACGTAACTTCACGTTTTATGCCACATAGCATGGTAATCAGAGACAAACTAGTGTCATAACACTCCACTGACTGCTATCCGCCTGAAATCGGGTCATTGCGGGTTGAGTGGCGAACTCAACTCCCCGCTTTATTTTACCAAAGCGGAGTAATTAAAATAAATATTCGTACCTTATAAGGATACGATTTTTCTAAGTATATATGTTTTGTAACTAAACAATTATTTTAATTAAACCAATGATCATAAAAACAAATAATCACTATAATAACATTTTTAGAAGTTTCAACATTAAAAGTACCTGTATAAAGTAATGGGCAATTTTGATTTCCGCGTCTCTCATCAGCGTCAAGTTCCGCCATCTAATTTTTACGACAGGCAATTACCAATCAAAATGGATTTATCGCGCATGGGTGAGATATAATGATATATCTAATATTCACAAAAAAAAACTCTTATCCAGGCTTAATTCAATAAAAACCCCAAAATCAAAGCGCTTATAACGTTCGTATGAGAGCAAAATTGTATTTTTATTGCGGTATTTAAATCAAATTTCATTTAAAATATAATTTCTATGGTAATGTAAGGAAAAACGCTCTTTTAAAGGTGATTTATGAAATTAAAAGATTTTATTATAGTATGAACATAATCCAATGATAACTTTGAGGCTAAGGAGAAATTACTGCAAATGACATAAATTTCTGATTACTTATACAACAATATATATAGTTATTGTTAGGTGAAGGAAAAACTTGCCACTTTTCTTACAATCAAATTTTCTAAGGCTGAAGGCTGTTGGGAGATAAAATATAAGAAGCCGAAATATTTAATAATAATAATGCATTAGAAATACATGAAACTATTCAATTACATATTACACAATCTACCATATTTTTATAGGTAAATTCTTGTACACGTTGTTGAGATAACGCATTTATACATATTAAGGCAGTGTTTTACCGCATGGTTGTCTTAACGTTAGACAATAATTTATGTGTTGCTGGTCGTAATTATTTTCTAGCCATTACAAACGACACTATTCGGGTTTTTAATTATCTTATTCTCTTCCGTCTTAATCAAATTATTCAAACTTTATACATTGCATATAGTGTATATATATAAAGATAACGATAACGAGGCTAATATACAATATTCTTTTCAATATTAAGGCCAGCAGTCTCATTTTTAAATTTCTTAGTATTCTCTTTTCTTATCATCATTTTTAGTGTGTTTTAAAGATTCGAATTTATCTACATTTAAATATACAAAGGGCCTTTATTGCGAAAAAAATTACAATCATGATAAAATCATTAACAATCTTATAAGCAATACTTATACTATAACTTAACAACTCGTCAATAAAATTCTACTAAAAAGTAGAAATACCAGGATAAAGATTTGAGAAAACACTGGTCGAATACCAACAAATTTGAAAACCTACAAAGTTGCTATTCCATTTTGCAAATGAAGCTTTGAATAAAGGAGAACAATAAATACTATTTTCGAATTCGTTCCGCGAGAGTTCATTTGAAATTTTAAAAACAGAAATAAAATGTTAGCTAGAAGTTGAGAGTTGGCGTACAAATTATAAATTAATTAACAGTAAGAGGCCGGGCTCGAACAATTACTTTAAGATTGCGCGACTACGATTTCGCCCGGGCGCTTTGCCAAGTTCAGGCGAACGCCCATTTTAATAATTATGACTTATTTCATTAAACCCCATACACAATGCACCCGCTGACTACAGCGTATTAAATGCATTTGTACCTTATTACTAGGTTATTAATTAACTTCCTTCGTTACAGTATTGTATTTGTCGCTGTCGCTGTCGAATAATGCTGAGAACTAAAAAAGTGGACATGTAAAATATTAATAAATTAGTTTTCATATATAGGGTATATATAAATTGTGTCATAAAAACTAAATTATCTGTAAAACTTAAATAAAAAACAATCAACTTTTATTTTATATAAATGAGCTTAAAAATAGTTTTACTACAAATAAAACAATGAATTTTAAATTCTAATACGAACGTTTGCGAGGATGTATAAATGGCTACTTGTTACTTTTTTATGTAAAAATGACTGAACCAACTTAGATTAATTTTACAGTACATATAGTTTATAAATCAGCTAAGGACACACATGCACTTACGTAGATTATGCGTTATTTTGGCCATAACATAGTGACACGCATGAAGTAAATGAGATAAAAGTCCTGTCGTCTGACATATAATTGTTCGTACGTTCCCTGCCAAAACCATTGAAGTTGCACGAAGGTAGTGTTTCGTAGGATTGTTTGTCTTTAATAATCGAATTGATTAATTGATTGATAAGATATATCTACAATTATTAAAAAAAACGAATAACTTCCGCATACTTAAAAGAATTCATGAAATTGATGTCAAAATTAATATATTATATTTCTCGTTTTGATTGTTATGAATTTTATCTATAATAAGAATATATATGAATTTTATCTATAACACAAAGGGTTTTTTATTTGCCCTAAAACTTTGTTAGTTATTACATATAATTAACAAATATGACCGTAGGTTCGTCTTTTTGTATGTGCATATGAATGTTTCTCAGCTAATATGGCATTTTTTTTGTCTTTTCTTTTTATTTTTTTAGTTTCGTGCTTTTATCCCGCATAGCAGAGTAACCAGAAAGTACCTAGTGTCTGGTAGATATTCCGTACTTCACTTTCCACCGAAGTCGAGACATGCTGTGGTGGATCTTTGTGGGGTTACCATTCAATTGTACAAATTTGTCTTACCGGAGCGAGGAAGTGAAAATAATTTAAATATTTTAACTCCCCGAGTGGCGATCGAACTCACATCCAATCGTGTTTTTATCAGTCAGGCGCTTTTCCACTGCGCCATGGCCCCAAATAAAATATGACATGGATAGTCTGAAGCCTGGAAAAGAACGTATGCTACTTTTCATCAACATATGGCGCGTGCACGCCGTATGCCTTAGTATTAACGTAATACAACGTGTAAGTCCCAATAAAATCTATATGGAAACCTTGAATTTCGATATATTAAACATCTAATTTTGTTCAAAACATATTCTTGAATTAACATGCAAAAGAAAATGACTCTTAAAATTTAAATCGAAATGAATAATAACATAATATTTCTAGACTTTACCTAATGAGAATGTACCATTAATATCATTGATAACAAACAAAAACACTAAAATATAAAACTTAGACAGACTATGCATAGCCAGAACTACTGGACATAAATAACTGAAATTTAGCATGTAGATTACTTGGTGGGGAAGCACTAACAGAGTACCCACTACACACGAACTGGAAATCACGTGTTTTAATATTATATAATAGAAACTATCAAAAATAAAGAGTATTATTAGTTTATTTCGATGTTCATAAAGGGAACTCTAAATATACACTTTCCAAAATATCATATACACTTATTACTTGTCAATAACTTCGCTGGTTCACAAGAGGGCTAGCGCTACTGACACATTCGATTAGGATAATCTGACATCGGCCAAACGTAATATTTCCATCTGGATAAACACGCTTATTTTATTTATTTATAGTATAACATGAATCATATCGTTATAAGAAGGGTATCTTTAAAATTTCGTCAATTGGTCTTTGACTATCAACTTTACGGGATAAAGCTTGAACCTGCTTTTTTTTATAAATCATTAATGTATAATAATTAGTAAATCCTATATTTCACTTGATGTGTTACTCTTATCAGGTTCAAATAATTTCTACTGAGGATTTAATGTCAAAAGAAATAGATATCAAAATTGGCAACGTTTGGAAAAGATACTATGGACTAAAGGAAATAATGAAAAATAGAATTGTAAAGATCTTCTTTAAAAGGAAACTATATAATAGCTGTGTACTACCGATTCTAACATACGATTGCCAAACAGTGTCTGTTACAAAAAGGTATTTAAAGAAACTTCAAACATGTGAACGAGCAATAGAAAGAAGTATGTTAAGTATAAAAAGAACACAAAAAATTACCAATAAGATGATAAGAAAAATGACGAAAATAATAAATGTTGCCACTACTGTCAAGAAGCTCAAATAGAAATGGGCTGGACACATTATAAGAGGCACTGAAAAATAGAACAGGACCGTCTTATTCTGGTATCCTCGAAACAAAAAGAGAAGAAGAGGAAGACAATATAAACGTTGGGAAGATGAAATAAAAAATATAGCAGGAAAATTATGGACAAGTAAAGCAATGAATAGAATAGAATGGAAAAATTTGAAGGAAATCTTGGCTAAACCATGGCAAACAGAGAAAGTCAACGTCGATTTAAAAAATTTACAAGAGTCATAATATGTAATTTTTCTGAAATAAAGGTTTTTATTATTATTATTATTATTTACGGGATAAAAGCGTGAAGCTATTACGCTTTTATCCCGTATAGCAGGGTAGACAGAAAGTACCTAGTGTCATCACACTCCGTACTTCGCTTTCCACCGAATTCGAGACATTGCTTGTTGAGTGGTGGAACTTAACGCCGCTCTTCGTCTTTACCAGAGCGAGGAAATGAAAATAATTTAAATATAATTAGTCCGCCGAGTGGGGATTGAACAACCACCACAACCGATCGCGTTTACAATCAGACGCTGTCCCACTGCGCCGCGACCGGCCTATTATTATTATTATATTACATTTTTATATTTATTTATCTAATTGTGACTTGACTAGTTTTATTATAAATAAAATATATAGAAAGTCTGAGGGTACACCATTAAACAGTATAGTACGGAGGCCGGTCGTGGCGCAGTATGACAGCGTCTGACTGTAAACACAATCGGTTGTGAGTTCGATTCCTATTCGGGAGAATGGATATTTTTAAATTGTTTTCATTACATTGTTCTCTTAAGACAAATTGCGGCGACTAGTCCGCCACTCAATACACAATGTCTCGAATTCTGCGGAAAACGGAGTACTGAGTAACTCGACACTAGATGCTTCGTGCCTAACCTGCTATGCGGGTAAAAAGCGTAAGGCTATTGTAATTTATTAAATTTAATTAGCCTAAGAAATGTATTATAAAATTTAATCTAATATAAAAATTGTATCTTTTTCACTGTCAGTAAGAGATGAAATATGTTCGTAAATATATAGAAAAATTGATCTAAAAAATTTTTCTCATGATCTCAGCTGGAACTAATCATACATTTTATAAAGTTACATTTTTACCCAGCGAAGTAGCGTTATTTTAGTATATTGCTATAATAAGAATTCTCATATATGTAGTTTAAAATATATTTTTCTTTAGTAAAGTAGTTTAATTAAAAATATATTTATTGAATTCTAAAAAACAAAATTCACAACATTAAAACTTTACGTAGCATTCGTCTGCTAAATATTGTAATAGAAAATAATTTTAAAAAGCATTGTATACAGCTCATGTCTATTTAACAGGCCTTTAAAAGAAAAGAAAGAAAAAGTAGGTCAAGAACGTTTCCGACCCGGACTTAATTGCCTCACGTCATCAAGACTACATGATAATATCCCGTCATAACGAATCATTAAAACGCTACGTGTACCTGTTATCTATGTTTAAGTGATAAAATTAACATTTCGGAGCCCTCTTTACGATATAAATTCTTGCCTTCAAATCTATTTATGGCACCTATTGAAATTTAGTAACCTAATAGTATTTAAGAACCTTCCTTTTAATGCACATAATATGTCTAATAAGTAAAATTTAATACTAAAGAGAATATTTATAAAAAACATGGATATATGAAAGTCCAAAAGGGAACAAGAAAACCTTTAACATTTTTGTTATTTTCTTAGCCTCGCGCTTTTATCCCGCTGTGTATACAGATAGTACCTAGTGTCAAGACTATCTGTACTCTGCTTTTCGGCGAATTCAAGATATTGATTAATGTAAATATAATCATTTCCCGAGTGGAAATTGAAACCACAACCGATCGCGTTAACAGTTAGACACCCGTCACACTGCGCCACGGCCAGCCTCTGTGTTATTTTCCTTTTTCCACAAATATTGAAATATCTGGAAAACCTTTTTAATTTCTATAACTATAATATTATGTTGAATATTACATAATTTATAACATAAATCGTAACAATATGTACATATATAAGTGATCCCTATTGTACCCAATCCCAGGACGTGAGCCAGAAACGAGACGTGCGATCTAAAAGCACATTACAGCTCTTTACAGCGTTCTCCTTCCTGTTTTATTTGCACATTGTTCGTTTATTCAATGAATAAAGCTTTAGTGTCGTAAAAGTATTCGAGTTCTACAGCTCGGTCGCTCTGAAAAGTGTGAAGAAATTCTTTTCTATAGCCCTGCATTGTATATAGATTTAGTGAGAATAATAAGTGAGAAGACACTGTTAAGCTGGTGTTTTCTTTTTAAGTATAAAGTAAAGGAAGTAAGGTTGGAAATTTGTTTTTTGAATATATAAGTTGAAATATATAACATAACCTATAGAAGTGTCTGATACCGAAGTTGTAGGTCCATTTCATTCTCAAAGAATTGATTATATTTAAATTATTTTTCTTCCCGTTGTATTGAGACAAAGTGTAATGTTCTTAATTTATATTATCGTAAAATGCTAAATTGCAATGTACCGTTCCAATGTAATGTACCCAGCATGTATGGCGTAGCGTTGTATAATGCCAATAGACAGTATCTCTAACACGAGCGAAAAACGAATATCGTAATGGCATAACAATGGGTTTTCTCTGTTTACTCAGCTTTGTGAAAAAAAGCGTAAAGCCGAAAAAAATATATTATAAATAATTGAACTTAGATATATTATATAGTAAGAATACAATTTATGATACCTATAATTGGTCCACAGTACAACGCGCGTTTGTTAACAGTCGTCCGCATTGACTGTCAAGGGCCATTTTGTCTGCTAACATCTTAAAATAAATAACTTTGGTTGCTGAAAATTTATATTAAATTTAATGAGATCGACGCTGATAATTGAGCTAAAAGAATAATTTAAAAACTAAAAGTTTATTCTCTTAGGCATGATAAATTAACAATAATGCTAACTCTTAAAAATTGAAAAAGTCATTTATTACTTTAAGTTGGTCTCAGAGCTTAGAAATATTTAGTAAATTTGGACATAAATTAAAACTTTTATCATAAAATTTAATTAAAATCACTGAAAAATGTTGTGTAACTTTTATGCTGTACCTTTGAAGCGAAATAAATCCTATCTTATAAATATAAATATAAATATAAATATAACTATAATCCTTAAACTTATTTTGAAATATAAGAAAAACATTGTTTGTCTTTAGACCTTCACTGATGGCAAGCACTACGTGGCTGCTTGAAAGAGTGGCGCTGATCACATGTGGAATTCGAACCGTCTAGGTTCGAATTCCACATGTGATTACGACCGGTAAACAGGCTGGGAGTTTCGAGCTACATTACAAATATGCTACTAATTGCATAATATCATTGTCTGTTACCTGAATTGTCAATATAACTAAATTAAACAACAATTAAACCCACAAATCATCTTTGGCTGAGTTAAAATAAAAATTAACTAGTTACAATAAGTTAATTTAATTCTTAAATAAAAAAATAGGTAATTCTTATTTGATTTAAATATCTTGAACATTTTACAATATTATTATTAGTGGTACCTCCTCTGAATCTTAATAATAATTAATTAATTTAGAATTAAATTAATCTTCAATCACCTTTCGTCCTAATAAGACTTTGGGATAGTAAGTTTTTTTTTATTTATAACGAGGCAAATGTAATACTCTTATTTTTACAGAGTTTTTATTAATTTTCAGTATAGATAATACACACATTTCACGTTAGTTGATGTCGCTTGATAAACAGCCAATATAACAAATGATAGAATTGATTTATGCTCACAATCAAACACAAGAATCAACCGTTACCGTCAAGTGAATGATTTATGTCAAACATTTAACTAACAATTTATAGTTTTTAGCGCAACAGTCACTTTTGATGGATATGCAATTTAGTTTGACTCTTTGAAAATGACTCGCAAACATGTTAACGGTCTAAAAATAGTTTGTTACTCGTATAAACTCGTATTAATTAATAAATGGAATATATATTGATAAAATATTTAGTAAACAAATTAATTGTTCCACTGGTAATGTAATTGTACAATGAATAGCCGAAAATGATAAAAAATGAATGTATGTAATTTACAATTCTTTAGGTAAAACAATAATATTGTGATTATTAGTTCACTATCACATTTTTGTTACATTTGAAATTATGTTACACATATCAAATATTACTTAAAATTTTAAGTAGCGTAAATTTTATTATTATGTAGAGAGATTGATGATAGATGAGATTTAGTGGAAATCGTCACGTAACGATGTGTATGTGCTGTGGTTACGGGCGTGTGTGTATAGAGACTAATACAAACAACTATGAAACTTCTTCTATCATTCCTTAAAGAGAAATTCTCAGAACCACAAATTAGTATTAACGTAAGCAATAATTTAACCTTTTTTAATAATTTAACCTTATTTAATTTTATAATTATGTTTGCGAATCATTTATTTCACCATTTAAATGGTAGGATCGTTTAAAAGTAGTGAAATAGGTAATAGAATAGAAAAAAGTACGGAATATGCAAACGTCAAAGTGTAAATGAAAACCAATAACAACTCCGGCACAACATAAGAATGAGATATATATTTTTTACTTTAGTATTTGTGTTTATAAACCGTATAATCTTACTTTGCATAATATATTATTTTTTTATCAAAAATATTTTTTCTTAAATATAGAAAGAAGAATTTTTATGCAATTCGTTCCATTGCCTTGAAATATTATAAAAAATAAAAATATAAATATACAAATTTCTGTAACTGCCGTTACTGCACAATGTTTTGTTTTTTATATACATTTATTAATTAGTGTATTCATCAACGAAAAGTTTTAAAATTCTCTTAGTGTTCCTAAAATATTATTTTAAAAATTATTTTAATCGTTTTTTTCATTTTAAATTTAATAATTATTATAATAATTAAAATCTAAAATAATTGATTGTAGAAATATCATATTTATTTATTTCATGCAACTTGTTCAACAAACAGCTTTTTGTATGTTATAACTAATAATAACGACATACGTTGCAGCAAAAGGAACTGAGATATCACAAGTATCTCAGGTCAGTTTGCTCCGGGCAACGCGTTTTTACATTCAGGAAACTAAGCATAATTTTTATAAGACTAATACTTGTGTTTTTCATTTGAAATGACTTGTCAACCACCATATTAATTAAACAATTGACTATTGCGGAAGAATTACAATATTTTGCAATATAATTTATTTATTCTTCTAATAGCTTTGATTAAAATTATGATGATGGTTTAAAATTATTTAAGAAAAAAGATATTATTTATTAAAAAAAATAAAGAATAAAAAAGCTGCAACCAAACAATTTATACAATTAAATAGTTCACAGTTAACTAACATTAAGATGTGTTTTTCTTAGTACAAACGTTGACACTTTTATTTGTACTCATACAACAAAGGCCCACGAAAGCGTTTCCCTCCTTATTATTCCAAAAGTTACATTAAAAAATAATTAAAGGATCGTAAATGTAAAATTAAAATAAGACAAAATACCTAAAGGAAGATCTAGACAAAAAGGTTTCCTGCATTAAAATGACGTTGCGTGTTAAACTCAGCAAGTACGACGTCGTAAAAACAAATTACCGATCCTTATTAAACGTGACCCGCACGTGAGCCAAGCACAAAGCTTGCGTTCCTAAAAGCTCTTTGCAATGGTCTTTATCCAGTTTATTCGCGTACTGTCGATTATAACAAGTCTCACCAAAGTTTTTATTTTAAAGAAACTCTTTTATTTTACAATGTAGGCAGGGAGCATACCGCGTAGCAGTGTAGTTCAAGACAGCCTAGTATCAAAACACTCTGTAGACTGCTTTCCCCTCGAAATCGAAACACTATATACTAAGTAGCGAACATAGCGTCTTAACGAAGCTGCGAACTGGAATACATTTTCAATACAATCATCCCGAGTGGGAACCCGCAAGCAGTCGCGTTTACAGTATTACGTCACCACATATCGCCATGATAGTCTCAATTAAATGGTCCAAGATCCTCTCATCGTAGACATTGAGTGTTAGGTGACGTAGCGAACCAACAAGATCTGGGTAACATTTTTATTCAACTGGCAACGATACCATCACAAATAGGATTAATTCCGCATCTAAAGTCACATTTCAGAAATAATTATTAATCTTTTGTACCCAAGACTAACATTGTAATAAGATCTTTGATTTTCGCGAATTTTACACATTTTAAAAACAAACATTGTAATTTCATTTCTAAAGAATTGAGAAGTAATATACAGCTCAATTTAGATTTTATTGTCACTGCTAATCAAATACTATGCAAACTAACAAAAAATATCCCACATTTTAGGCACCTAGTCTATTATTGAACAATACATGAGTACTTGTACATTGAATACTGGCACTTATAATGTTCAGTAGTGTAGTGTAATCTGCTGGCCGTCAGTGTGCCCCTCCCCTTTCTGAATCCATAAATTCCAATATCGTAAAATATTTCGCTTTACTATCGCTGTAAAATAGTTGAATTATGGTTCAGTCATACGTATAAATGCACTTTAGAACATATAACGAGTAAATATAATGGATATCTCATCAATTTTATAGTAAGAGTTTTAATATTAAAAACTCTAGCGTTATGTTTGTAAGTGATTAATAGTTTATGAATATCAAAGATGCCTTTAGATGATTATCTTAAATTTGTTGTCAATCATTTTTAAACAAAAATGAAATAAAATAACTCTAAATTGCTTAACAAATAGAATAAACCACCTCATCCTCTATAGTAAATTATAGTTATTCAATAAATGTTTACCAATATGTTGAAAATATAATCGAGAGGATAGACAAACATTAACACCGAATATTTATTAAATATATTATTATATTTATATAATAATTAAAATATTAAAATATTAAAATGAAATTATTTAAATATAATATTCCTTATTTAAATTATTATTATTATTATTATTTAAATAAAATATTCCTCCAAGTGGGAATTGAATCCAAAACATATCGCATGTAAATGCAATGCTAGTCAGCATATTACATCATGACCGGCCTTAAAAATTATTAGAGTATACAAATATTTTAGGTTAATCAATCATTGGGTATATGTAAGTTTTAGGAAATAGTAAAGCGCCCAGTCGTGGCGTCTTTAGGACACCAACACGCGATCTTTTGAGTTTAAAGGAAAAACAAGCTTTTATTTGATATTAACGGATGTTAACAAGAATGGGGCTTAAATAAATCATAATTTTACTTTATCATTATAATTGTTTATAAATAAAAGTTAAGTATTTTTTTAAATAAACACAAACTATTTCATAACAATATTGATATGTCTGTCTGTTTAATCCGCATAAAACGTTTGGCTAATAGTGGAAGTATTAAAACGAAATATTGAGTCCGAAGTCGGTTTACAGAATGGGGCTTAAATAAATCATAATTTTACTTTATCATTATAATTGTTTATAAATAAAAGTTAAGGATTTTTTTAAATAAACACAAACTATTTCATAACAATATTGATATGTCTGTCTGTTTAATCCACATAAAACGTTTGGCTATTAGTGGAAGTATTAAAACGAAATATTGAGTCCGAAGTCGGTTTACATATTAAGTATATTTGAAAGGTTCGGAAGTTAATTAATTAGATGTTTTCAAAAGTTTATGTGGGTTATAAGAAAAAAAACACATTACCAAGAAATCCCGGCCTTAACAATGAAACGGCGAAACCTATCGGATACTTGAAAAGTAATTAAAACTCTTCAAACTTCATCTCTTTAGATTTCACATTAAAGAAATCCACTTCTTAGAAGCATTAAAAATGTGAGCCTCCAAATAATATGATATGAACTTTACGAGTAAATAAGTTTAGTAATGGTGTGGGGTGGGTATTTAATATTTATTTTGTATTTTCTATATGAGATAGATGTATTGAGAAAATACTTGTACGAATAACGCTTACAGATCACGCTGTAAATTATTTTAAAGTTTTTTGTACAGGTATTATCAGCTAATCATATTATTTATAAAAAAAAGAAAAAATAAATTAATAATTTTGATACATTTAATTATAATGACTTGAATGCAAAAATCAATTCGTAAATAAAACGAGCATTGTTCTATATAATTTAGTCTTGTATTGTGTGTCCTGTTGACCTATTTTGACCGACTATTTACTAGTAGTTATGATTTAATTCATGTTCTTGTTATTTAACTATAAATTAATCCTTTCATAATTTGAGATATGGACAATGTTATGAAATTAAAGGACTGAAATATAGTTAAAATAAACATTGTCCGTGTAGTAAAATGTAAAAGTCTTTAAAGTATTCAAAAAAAAATCATTTAGAGCGAATAAAATTAAAATAAAATAAAAATTCAACAACGACTTTGACGACACTAGTTGTATAAAGAAAAAACTACTTTGCGTTTTGCAAATTTATTCAAGAACTTAACAAGTGCCATTAAAATAAGCGATATTACGTTTAACAAAGGGTAATTGCTATTTTTGGATAAAAAAGAGAATGCGGACGCTTATCTAAATTGCTGAGGCAAAGTTACCCGCCTTAAAACTTGTGGCCACGATTCGATGACCCAGAAACACGGGACGCCAACGTTAAGTTTTTCAATAAGTGCTTTTAAAGACTTTATAGAAAATTCTTTTCAACTATGTCGACAAGTTTCAATCTTAACCAGACGATTCACATGTTCTGACGAAATACATACATGATATGAATTAAATACTGTTTCTATTGAAATAACAACAATGAATTAAATAAATTATTAGTAATATTTATATAAGTAAAAGAAGATAAAGAAAACCATAATAGCGTATTTGGGACGTAACAGAGTCTGATGAGTTTAACCAGCGTTATTAAATGGTCATATTCATTAAGAATTTTTTCTGATTAAGGTTTTAAATAGAAATATAGTGCCAGGACTTTGTCTATCCTATCTCAAAGTGATCTTAAAAAATCTATTTTAAATGTAGTTATTAAATAACAATACTAATCTACAGTTCAAAAGACATTAATTAATAGACACTTTTAGCTGAAAATTAAATAAAGTAAAATCCATTCTATATTTAAATTATTCAACGACAGAATAAAAATAGATAGCTTTTTTACCTACACAGGATTTAGTTTAGACAGACGTGTTGCCGCGTGAAATAACTGTCCGCAAAAAAACTGTTTTTTTTTAAAAACAAATACTGAAAGCGAATAAACAACTATGGAATTTAGTAAAATACTATTATATTATTATGCTCTTAATGTGAATATTTTATATCAGCCTTTTTATTATGCTTCGATATATTAAATATATCGAAACATAATAAATATATTATATGATTTTATCGGTTGTAACTGGAGCCTTTAACATATTCATACGAACAAACAGACAATGTGTGTTGTATAGATTCTGCCAAAATATTTTTATTGTAATAAAGTATTGGTGTGCCCGCAACTTGGAGAGCTACACTATTAAATTTTAATATATAAATATTTCGTTTTGCTTAAATTACTCAAGTAATTAAAGCAAAACGAAACTAGTATTTAAAACTGTGCTCACTACGTCGTAACGACACTAACATGGATACGTTCAATAAATAATGAATAAAAGAATAATTATCACGGTCCGGTGCAAAATTCAAGATAGCATCGGTGTCGTTTTGCTAAAGTAAACAAGGCGATTGCGATTTGTCTGTCCGTAACGTTCAAATTTAACAAAATACGCGACGAATTGAATTTTGCGGATAAAGCTTTAACTGTGTCTAAAGTACCTTTCGATGAAGTTATTAGTATAGATCTTTAATCGGTGGCCTTTGAATGCACACCCATTTCGTACAGCTTAGTAAATCATAACTGGTCATGTTCAAACATACATTTTGTTAATAGAATTTAATTTCAACATATTAAATACAAGATATATTATAGTTAAAACAATTAATCTTTAATTTTAAGTTACATTTAATGTTATGGCTGCCTCATACTTAATTTACAATGAATGAATTTACCTATTTGCAGCTAACCGCAGCTGTCATACATGTCTGTAAGCCACTTGAACTGAGCTACATAATATGTTTAATAATAAACTAATTATAACGCATATTACATAACTATTGACAGCTTCATGCTGATGATTAATGGTCATGATTAAAACGTAAAAACATTAAACTATAATTTATATAAGAAAATTTATATAAATTTCTAATAAGTCATGGGCTTACATGATATCACCGTTGGTACATGCCTCACTGAAAGCTTTGATATCAAATTTCCCTTTAAATGTTTATTTATTCATTGATTAATTATATTATTATCTCAGTTAAGTTAACCAAGAATTTTATTACATTATTAAAAAAATTTACATAAATCACAGTAAAACTATTATCCATATTGAAATCCAAATTTTAATGGCTGCCATATAACTTCTGCCTTATGTTATGTTGTACAACCTCCAGAGTTAACACTTCGTCGTCTAATAAAATATTTTGCTTTTGCCACATTAACCTAAATAAGAAGGATATATCTTTACTCAAAGTACTCAAAAACTTTTATCAAACTCCGGCCTCGTCTCCTGTGACGCCCTCATCCGAGAAACTTTGCAATAAACGCATAAGTACAAACTGTTATAACGTTTCTTGACGTCATGCCCACAAGCAATTTTAATGTACATATGTCAAAATTATTTTATACTTCATATGTTTATTTTAGATTTCGGCAAGTAAAATATTTTTGTTAGGCTACAATTAAACGCTAGATGGCGCCATACTACATTATCCACAACAAAGATATCCAGAGTAAAAACCATTACAACCCATTACTTGCGAGTCAAAGCTATCCTTTTGATATGTATATAAAAATATATTAGAACATAATTTTATTCGCATTTCTGTACGTTAAAAACCAGTTTTTAACAGGGGCCATTAAAGGATTTTAAAAGTAGGTTAACACATTTTTATTACTTAACTAGTTTTTACCCACGGCTTCACTCGTCCTTCACTGTTTTTAAATGGATGACTGAAAAAGTAAGGTGAAATTAAAAATAATTTGAAAAAACTGAAAAAATGCTTTACGTGCCTTGAGTTATACTAAAAGTCCTCGTTGCCGTGTATATTAACTTCATTTTTTTTAAAATAATATTCTATTTCTTTCCTAAACTCTGTAATAACATAATAGATTTTCAGGATGTTAAGTAAATTAGTAAGCTATTGTATTAAACGTAACAAATATCTAAAGTCACTTAAAGTTTTTTCAATATGGATTTGTTGAACTTTTTATTGAACATAAATTGTTATATAAAATGAAATCATAGGTTACTGAATAAAAACAATTCTTTAACTTAAATTAAATAATTTATAATACTTCGTTTGTAAAAACCCGACTTCATAAAATGAAAAGTAAAATAATTTTATAAACTTTTAATCTAAACATATCTTGTAAACCAATAATAATAAAATAACTAATGTCATTTAGTTTTGTTACTAACTCATAGATTTGGAGTCGGTGCCAAGCCAAACGCCTTAAGGCGCCTTCAATGTTCGAATTATAAAATCAGACTAACTGTTGATTATTCGCAGGTAACCATGAAAATATCAGTATCGTATACCTTTTTTTTGTCGCTGGGAAATACAATTTACGCAGAACATCCGCACACAAGGCATACTGCCCCACTGACGGATGATACTGTGGGACTTATCAGTGAACCCAATATTACCCACTAAAATCCAGCGGAAACCTTCTCCACCTAAAGGATTATAAAACCACCACCAACTACTAGCCCCAACTAAAAATTTTTTTTGTGCAACAAAAAAAATCATGTAGATCGGTCCAGAACTTTTAGTGTAATCGGTGTACATACATAAAAAAAAGATACTGGCCGAATTGATAACATCCGCCTTTTGGGAAGTCTGTTAAAAATGTAAGAAAAATGTCATTGAGATCTATTAAGTATTTTCACAGAAAAAAATAAAAAAATGACGTTAACAAATTCAAAAATTTACTATGGATAGTTTACGTATCAGTTTTTACTAAATGTGTGATCATTTTTAATATGAAATATATTAAATTATGGACCTAAAACAACACTAGATTAGTAAATTAAATAAAACTAGCGTGTTGGATTCGGCAAGAATAGATCCTTACCATTATTTAAAAAATGGCAAGCAAAAACACATTTATATTGTATAACAACAGAAGTACATCATCTGTTAAAAAATAAACTATCACAGACAGTCTGGTGAAAGACGGACAGGCAGAAAAAGAGACGAATATCGATATTTTAGTAACACGGCTTCATTTCACCTTTTAGGTACCTACGTATCCTAAAAACTACGTCAGTCGCGATTGCCAAAGTCTTTGTAAGAAATAACACACAAAAACAATGACCAAACATTAAACAACAAAAAACTAAATTTAAATGCATAAAATAAAAAGATGAAAGTAATACTAAAGTATATAGACTTTTTCCTGGCAAATATGAATATTTTAACTAAATGAATTTAGTTATTTATTTTCATATGGATTTCTTTCTGGCAGCAATTTTTGATTCTGAGACAGAAAATTTAGTAGTACATATCAAATGCAAGCATCGCCATAATAATTAAAGTACCTAGTAGTAATACTATGTGTATTACATAAAGTTCCTTATAACAGTCCGCAATCCTTTAATTCCTTAGCTTATAATGAGAAGGGTTTGATAGACACAGCTTCTTATAGAGAAGATAAAATGATATACAAAGTGGTCGAAAAAGTCAACGACCTTCATTCTGAGTAGAGATAAATAACATTTTAATTAAATATACAATGGTATTTCAAATAAAATTGAGCAAATGTGAATGACTTATTTGTTATAACAGTTGAGATCAATGAACGAACCAGGTTGGCCATGTAAATATGTTGTTGATGTATATAAATATTTAAAATTTTGTTGGTTGTTAAAAAAAAATCAATAAATATTGACAATAATGTTCAAAAATTGTTCGCCAGAACTGCATTTAAATTGGAAAGGCAGTTAAGAAACAGATGGAGGTAGATTGGTATAATTAATTTTTGTATCAACCAAGAGACGAACGCCACCTCGCCCTACCTGTGATTACGGATGCTGTGGTGTTCGAAACATTGGGTTTCTGTAATGGATATTCAAATACAAAAGAATATTATCTGTTTTAAATAGTTTCATTTATTATGATTTACATAATAAGACTAACGACATCGAAACAAGGACGTTGTCCCTAAAGCGCTTAAATAATTCCTAGAAAAAATACAACACTTTTAACCAAATTCTACTTAAATGAATATGAGCTATAGTAGTCTACTACATAGAAATTACTATTTAAGGTAATATTACAATATCATGCTAAAATTCATACCGAGAAATTTCATGCATGAAAACACTTGTTACCTAAACGAAACCTTTATAATTTTCAAAGAACCAAGAATTTAAAACGAAAATGATCAGATTAATTTATTTTAAAAAGACAAAATTAGTCAACTTGTAAAAAGTAATTGGTACAACATGCAAATGGGTACTCAGTGGGAATGTCAGGCCACGGTCAACGAACATAAGCGATTTTCAATGTAAATGAGACGCCTGCTTCAAATTTATCTTCAGTTCTCGTAGAGTCGCTACAGTTTCCTCTTACCCTTAGTTTTAAGGAAATTGACGTTTACCGACTTAACAACTCTCGTGTGTAAGCTATCCGCCGTTACAGTCACTCGGTAAATATTTTCAATATATACTCAGCTGGTTGATTATAAATAATATGTATTATGATAGATATAATCGTGACCCCATGGAATTATCAAGTTTACTTTTGAAGTCTAAATACCAAAAACAATTGAATACTAGTTAAATTTCTATTTCATATTTTAATTTTTAATTGAATTATTATTTCTTCAAAACTATTAGACAATGTCATATTTGTTTCGCCTTACATCTTTCGCATACTAACAGAGATAACATATATGTTGAGACACTCCGTTTTTTACTTTGATTCTTGAATAAAAAGAATTCCTGAAATTAACTACTAATTTAAGTTACCACACATTAATGACCTTTGAAAACGCAAAAATTAAGTAAGATTTTAACTTCATACAGCAAATAAAACACCGCATGTCCAAATTTATGTAATAAATATAAACAAATTTAGAAGTACACATAAGACTGAATTTGTGGTTGCGGTGCAAGTTGGCAGGCAATAAACCTAGCCATTGTGAGCATAATATGCTCCATTGTCTAGTTTCACGACTGGCGCGAGTCCGAGATTGGTATAAATAATGCAAGGACGCTGCCAGAGGACGAAAGTTCATCGCGCCACGTAAATTCGTCATTTGCTCCCAACTCGTGTTTCTGACGCTATTGTTGTTTATTTACTTAGAAAACTTTGCACATCTTCATTTAATGGAAATATTCTATTGAAATTATGAAAAATATTTTATTTTGGGTTTATATTAATTTACGATACAATTCTGTAAATATTGCGTTGTCTTAACCTGTTTAATATAAAAACTATATCTGTATATTTTACAAATATCTTAAATAATTATAATGATTTAATCAGTTCTTTTTTTATTTTTTATATGATTACACACTACGGACACGTGATCCATACCTTTTGTTGGATTTTTTTATTCAACACATTTTTTTGCTCAAGATAAGATGTAATAAAATTCATCATCAAAACCAAGATAAATTTTAACTTGGAAATAAAAAAAACATTAAGAGAGAACTTTCGATGCTAACGTGATTTTCCTAGAACCTATATTTCTGTATGTATCAAATAACCAAATGCTCGTAAAGTAAATCTAGACATAATTATTCGTTCGAAAATCGCTGCAGTATCGAAAATAATTTTATTTAGAATAAGTAGTTTCATAAGTAGTACGTACTTCGTAGGAAAAATTATAATGTGCAACAAAATAATCTAACAGTTCATGTCGCATGCAACATGCCGTCCTTCAATTCCACAGCAGACACGTGACATACAAAAATAAAACGAAATATAAAACTAAACCGCTTATCCATTTTACGCTCGTCATAGTAAACTTATATATTTTATTTATGAATAATTTAAAGCACAAATATATATTTTAGCGGGAGCGTGTAAAGGAAAGTTTCCAGCTATTATATCACTCGACTGTCACTTCCGAAACCGGCGCACAATATGAGGAGCTCGGGAAACTTAAATCGCGACAATTTCCATTTATATGTTTGTCATAAGCCATGTCCCGTGGCTTTGTCTTGTAATATACAATATTCTTGGGAACTTGTTTTATCGCTGTGTCCGAAACTTTCTTGATTACTTTACTTTACTCTTCGAATTAATTCAGAACCATTGGGTTTGGAATTGGTGCCAGCTTATGATATTCATACTGCAATGTGTATAAATAATTTAGTTTGCTCAGTTAAAGTGAAGGAAAATGATTATTTAGCGTTTCTTGAAGACTCACAAATACCTTACTGAAACATGTTTCCTCTAGTAAGTCTTCTTAATAACTGTAACACAACACCTTTAATAGATTTTAGCGTGCAAGTATGATTTATATAATTTTACTTAAATATATATTAAATAAGTTTTTAACTTTATTTCATTATTCTTTTGAAACACTTTTATGATTTAATACGTATTTAACACTTCTATGATTGTAATACGTTTTGCAAAAAAGGAGACATTTGGACCATGATATTAAATAGATATGACGCCGGTTGTGGCGCAGTGGGACAACACCAATTTGTCTATTCCTACTCGGAGAAGTGCGTATACTTAAATTATCTTCACTTCCTCGCTCTCTTAAGGCAATGTGCGGCGTTGAGTTCCACCACTCTACGCGCTCGAAAGCGAAGTACGGGATTTCTTGACACTGGGTACTTTTTATCTATCCTAATATGCGGAATAAAAGCAGTAAGCTGAAAAAAATATATAACCCAGTATAAGTTCATATTGAATTCACTTTACAAATCCATAACTCATCATTCATCAATATATGCTGGCTTAACACTAACATAGTAGGTACGTACATTCTCCAATTACATTTAAATTGTAATAGAAACAAGGCAACCTACACACGTACATAGACGACCTCTATGCGCGAACTTTTATCACAGCCATAAAATCGATGGCAACATAACCCAGACTGTTAAACGCAAACAGGTAACACATTAGCTTAATCGACTCGTTAGCATGTTCGCAATTAATATGATCGAAATGATAACTGAGGGTAGTTCTAAAGGCTCTACTGGTATATTTGTTATTTATAGAATATTCACAATAGCATACGCATAATGTTACTCATTGGGTTTTCTTATTTTAAAATGATAAATATTAAAATGATTGAATAAAAATGTAATGATGAAAACAACAAACTATCATTTTTCAGTTTATCAATTACTTCCATTTTTTTCTTCTATCCTGGATATTTTCTGTGTAAGTATTGTATAATAAAACTTATTCTATTCTATAGTATAAAAGCAAAATTAAAACTGTAACATAACATTTAGCAATATTATAATTACAAGTGTTTGTTCGGATCACGTAACTTCTCATCCGTGAAGAAAGTTTCACATAACAGTTATCCCTGTCCTTTTCTAGCCTTGAAGAAAATTACATGCAAATTGTACCTACCTAGTAGAAAACCTATAACTAGATATACCAGCTTTTACTTCGATTACATAGGTGTTACACACACACATGACTCAGAAATAATGTATTGTAGAAACTGCAGTCCTTAAGCTCTTTGAATTTATTACACTTCTAAATATATCTGTAGCCATTTTTTTTACATCTTACAGTTTAAAGGCCAGTTCCTACATTGGACTTATAAGTGTATTATATTTATTTATTACTAGCGGCCCGCTCGCGCTCTGCTCCGGCGATGTGCACATATCTGTTTTATTTTGACATACATGACTATATCTATTTTATTTTTGCACCCGCCCGCGTTCTCCCTTAGATCAGAATTTTTCTTAAAATTTATAATTTTCCATGAGGTCATATGAATGAATATTAATAAAAATCGTATTAAAATCTGTTACGTCTGAAAGATTTAAACGCACCGACAACGGACGTTGTACTATGAAATGCTAATGTAATATAATATGAAAAGATCGAACAGGATAAGTTAAACGAAACTGTTACTATATGATGCACTTTGGAGGATTGCATCGTACACACTGTGTATTAAACCCATACCCAGTCATCCAAAACACACATTATTGATTATCAAAATATCAACTGCACTTTTAAATTAAAGTTAATTGTGTATAAATTATAAATAGCAGATAAAAAATTGAGAGAGTAGATAATAATCAGCTTCATGCTTTATCCTGCTTAGCCGGGAAACAACCACAAATCATTTTAAATGAAACTATTTTAACCGGATTAATGGCGTATTTTTTGGTATTCGAAAATACATTTTTTGACACCTGAAGCTTCGAACACTTTACAGTAGTCCGTGGTCACAGGTCTACCTGTGACCACGTAATGTGTAAAAATCACGAAAATCATAGATCTTATAAACTTCAAAACACTCCGTTGACTGCTTTCCGCCCGAATTCGAGACATCGTGATTTGAGTGACGAACTCAACACCGCGTTTTGTCCTAGCAGAGCGAAGAAATGAAAATAATTTTTTAATATCATTTGTCTGAAAGGGAATCGAAGCTACAACCAATCGTGTTTATTTTTAATTTATTTTTATTTGAGAAACAATACACTTTCAATGAAACAATATACAGAAAATTAAAGTTAGTTACACCAATAAGTATACAAATAAATAGAGCAGGGCAAACAAAAACTTTAGCAATATAATCATTTATAGCAAAGTTATTAATAATTTAAGGTAATATTAATATTTAAACATAACATAGCATAATTCCACCACTCCACTCCACTAAATCATTTTCTTTGTAACTTTTATATGTAATTAATGTTAACTAATTAATGCATTTAGTATATTTCTACATACGTGTCATTTCAGAGGTTCGCATAAAAAATAACCCTGAATAATTAGCTTCTTAGCGTTTTTTACCATTTGTAATATTCCAAAAATTTAAAAAATATATATTATAGTAGTCTTATGCATAGCAATCCTCAGTTTATATTTTATAAACATATATTTAATCGATATCGAGAAAATAAGCATTTAGGTTAAGGATTGTAATACTCATAACTCCCGTTGTTGAGGGACACAAATTAAGTGTATCTCTATTTCAAATCAGACGGTTATAAAAGTAATTATCTAAACTCAGAAATGGTATAAAATATATTTTATGCCACTTTTTACTATTTTTTACTTATTTCAACAAAAAAGCTTGCATTTTGGTTTTTAATTGACTATTTGAGTGTAGAAGCTGTAGTGATACTATTATTTGATAGTAGGATATTTATTTTACTTATTAAAAACAAGAGAAATTTAAAACGCCGAAAATAGGCATAGCTATAAAACAATCAACCCCGAGTGTAATGGAACATACAACCAATCAACCAACGTTTGCAGGCAGGGACTCTGTGCTCAGTTCTACTACGCCACGATGGCTCATGATGTCATGTGTGGATTAATCAAATCACAAGTGAACCATGGTGTCATGTGTATATGGGTTAAACCACATGTCGACCCTATGTCGTGTGTGGATGACTGAAATCACATGTAGACCATGATGTCATGTGCTGATGAGTGTAATCACATATAGACCATGATGTCATGAGTGGAAAGGTGAAATGACATGCGGACCATTATATCACTTGTGGGTGAGTGTAATCACATGTGGACCATGGTATCATGTGTGGATGGATGATATCACAAGTGGACCATGATGTCATGTGTTGATGAGCGAAATCACATGCTGAGCATGATGATGTTATCATCGTCCACATATGTATGTGGACGAGTCAAATCACATGTGGACCATGGTGTCATGTGTGGATGGGTGAATTCACATGTGGACCACGATGTCATGTATGGATGATGAATGATATCGTGTGTGTAAGATGTTCGTCGAAAACATTTAGTAAATAAATTAGTTTGAAAAAATTATTTAAATATTATGCTAAACGAACAAACTCGCTTAAAATATTGTATCATTTTAAGAAGTAATGGGTAAGTTTGAAAATTTCCTAAGGGAATTACATTAAATATCAGGATGAAATTATCCAATATTTTGCTCCACATTCTGGGCTATTATCAGACAAAAAATCCTCCTCTCGAATATAAGACATTACGTGCTTAGTGACGGAACTAAATACTGAAAAGGAATGAAAATAATATAATTATCCTTAGTTTATCTTCCCCAATTTGATTCGAACACACTACGAACGCGATTAAAAACAGATGCAATATCGTAAGTACAAATATTTAGTTTTATTGTTTCTATAATATACAAGACATTAGGTTCCAAATTCAAAATTTGTTGGGCCGTGAGTTATTTAATTACTGTAAACTTAAAAAAAAATTCAAAACCGTTTACATGTATATGTTTATTAATATTTTCTCTAACAAAGTTTTTTTATGTATATATTATAAGTCATACGCTATGTTTATATTTTATAAAAATGAGTTTTCAAGTCAGGTCATATAAATACACGAAAACATAACCATGATAAAATATATGATAATCCCGCTCTGTCATCTGAATCTTTGTAGGCTTAGATTCGCAAAGTAATAGCGGTTTCAAGGGATCCTTTTACATGTATCTCTAGAGACCGCACAGTAATGAACTTAGCTATTTTTATTTAATAAAAATAAGCTTGCCTTATTTTTGAGGATTAATCTAAATTTAAGTTTATTCATCAAAAATTCATCATGAATAAAATAAATATGTTTATTTATTTTCAGCATGAACGTGTATTTATTGACTTATACTATTGACATATTTAGTTCATTTACTTTTCAATAATTTTTGCCTATGTAGAAATCCAAAAGGCTACATTGATATCATCAACTGTCAAAGCTAAGTTAATATTAACAGTAAAAAATATTAAGACTCAATCTGTTATTTATTACAAATAGAACCATTCAGCTGAAGATGATAACGTATAACCTTATAAAATTTCTTACCAACCGTCTAAATGTATAAATAAAATATAGCACATTTAGGTTTTTTTTTCTATATAATTTTAACATAAACATGATATGAAGTAATTGGATACTGATAATATTTTAAGCAAATCCTTTATTTACGCACTTTATAGAATTATCTCGGTTGCAAAAACTCTCCTTGTTAAAAGTTTTATACTGTGAAGTGTATCCTTATTAAACTTTTATTATACTCTGTGCTTTTTATTCTGAATGGGGCATGCTTACGATCATGGCTGTGGTTATATAAATTAAAATGATACCTGTCGATATTATCTTTATATTGACTACTTAGTCTTAATTTCTTTTAAAAGGCAACAGATATGCACAATAATTTCTACGGAAAAGATTTACAGAAATCTTATATATTTTACAATAATGTGTTAGAAATTCATTGAATTAATAAAATAAATATTACATACACTAACGTCGTACTGTATATTCCACCTTTTTTGAGCTAAATCTTTATTATAAAAAACACTATATGAAATAAACAAAATGTTGTTTTTATATACAAATATAACACACAAAAGAGATTTCATTGTACCTATCAAACATACCTATCAAATCAGTACTACTTTACGTATTACGAACACAGAGAACTGATGCTCGTTATCACTCTTACAAAAAACGCAAAATAAGAATACACAATAAACAACTGTATAAAAATGACAGATTCCACTTAATTCCCAAACACAAAAGTATTTTTAATTATAACAGTATTTATGACCAGACTAAGTCATATAAATATATATATATATATATATATATATATATATATATATAATTATTTAAGGTCATTAAATATAAATTATATACCACAAATATTTAAAATATAAATTATATTTTTTTATATAAAATTACGAATTAAATCATAAATTATTTCATTTGAATCGTATGTAGTTCTACATATTTCCGAGATCATGAACATTATGAGACGCATACGTGGGTTCTATTTAAATTTCCAGGTTAAGCTCTGATCTAGGTCATGTAGAGTTCAATAACTGAGGTCACAGGCTAAATGCAAAAAATGACACCAAAATTTATTCGCTCGTTTCTTTTCATCTTTATCCACTTTTATCACTTGGTTCACTTATCTAAACTAATATTATAAAGAGGAACATTTGTATGTTTGTAGCCTTTTCTCGCAAAAATTACTAGTTAAAACCGATTTCAAAAATTCTTTCACCATTAAGCTGCATCTTCACTGAGTATGGCTGCACTGAGCACTGAGTACATTATATATTTAAAAAAAAAGGTATTCCTAATAAATGTAAATCAAAGTGTGAAAAAAAGGGGCTACAAAAATCTATCATCACGTGCGCTACAAAAGCTATTGGTGATAGAACAAAAAAATGTTTTACAGTATTATAGATCGTGTACAAAAAAAATCTGCAATACCATTTGTCCCAACTACTGTAGTTATGCCAGTATAACTGCTTTTGTACATGTTAAATGTTGAAAAAAAAAAGGCTACAAGAATCAAATCATACCCCATAAAAATCTTAATCTTACCCCTTTAAAAAAATATTTTAATAAAAATCATTACAATACCTGTAAAATACTTTTAAATTTATTAAAATCCAATATTTTAATAAAAAAATAACGAATTTAAAAATGTAAAACTAAGGAAAATAATTAATGTAATAGTAAAATAATGCGGTGTATGTGGTCCTTACGGTAGACTCCTTTACGTAGTGGACGTGAATTGAATGTTTTGAGTTTTGAGTTTTCAAAACACATTTTTCATTTATTTTAAAAAACTATCTTCTATATTCTATTTATATTCTTTTTCATATTTTATTATTCTTTTAATATTTTATTATTATATTAATACTTTCTTATATATTTTATTATTCTATTTATTTCTTATTCATGGGTATTTATATTTGAAGCAGTTATCTATTAAAAGTTATTTTTTGAACTACCTTTTCTAATCTATGCCATTACTTATTATTTTCTGAGACTTAAATAAAAGTTTCATCTACAGTTATTTCTCAAATGATACCATTCATACTGTATTAATCCTTGTCCTACTAAATATTAATTATTATACTTAATACTATTGAACATACCATTTAAAAGACATGACGAATTTAAAAATGTCAATCTAAATAAAATAATAAGGTTTGTAGAGAAAGGGGTATCGATATCTGTGAATTAGGTTGCTACTAAGTGGATGCAACTTAAATTCAATGTTAGAGCTTTGAGATTTCACAACACGTTATCTGTTCCATTTAAAAATCTATTTTCTAAACTATGTATATATTGTTTTATTGATATATTTGCTCGGTTCATAGTGGCGATGCCGCGATCGTGTCGCTAGTACTAATCATAAAAATCTAAAATAATTGTTACCAATGGTTAAATATTATAGCGCTATCGAGTTTATCAATTCATTATATACTTAATGTGAAGATAAAACTAAAATAAAAATTTTCATTTTAGTAGAGATAACATACCTTTAAAGGATCGTTGTAAGTTAATATTCCACTTAGAAAAAGGTTTAATCTTTATATATTATCGTTTCCCCATTCTAATAAAATATCTGATTTCTTATACTAAATTAGAAGTCATTTAAATTAAGGAAGCCTAAATCTAGAATACTATATTTATATGCACAGCACTATTAGAAATACCGCGAATATTCAACTACCATTCGGTATTTGGCTATTTTTTATATTGGGCATTTCAGCCGAATACTGCATTCTATTCGACCGTATTCAGAATATCAATTTGTTAAAAAATGTATATTGAATTTTAAAATATTTTTTAACTCATTAGAAATGGTTAGTTGTTACTTAATATCTATTAGAGGTTTGTTGTCGTGTATTTTAATATCATTTTCAGTATTTGTTTAATATGTTTTTTATTATTATTCTTAAATGTTTTTCTTCACAAATAATATTCACCTCTGAAAAGTATACATACTACTAAACGCTATATATACTACTGCCAGGATGCCATACATACATTTTTAAATTCGGTCAGGATGTGATATGATTTTGCGTTTACCGATCTTTACTTGTAAGGATTTGCCGTTCAATTTTAGCAAATATATTTCTTTACATCGTAGTGATTTCTTTCAAAAAATATCATATATTCAAATTAGTACTTGCCTATAAATTTTGATTCTTGTTTTGTTTCTGAAGAACAAGAAAATTGGTAAACAGATATATATATTCTTTTCATATAATTTGAACATATATTTTGCCAAATATTTGAGGCTACGGCTTAGAGCTCAACCAAATTCGGTATTTAGCCAAACATTTATTCCTGTCACCTATAATTATTATAGAGATAACTGCTTTAATTATTTATTAATTAAAATTTAGTCTTAGAAGTTATGACTACATATTTATATATAAATAATTCCTGATAGATTTACGCATACATGTTAACATTATTTAGTAATGTCAAAAAAATAAAAATCTAGTCGAAATTACATATTTGATATCACATAGGTCTAAAAGAGCTTAGAAGCAAAAATTTACCAAAAATAGTCTCCAGTTAGTAAAAATACAAGTCTCCAGTTAGTAAAATTAAAATTTGAACGAATTTTCTTATATTACGCTTTTATTTAAACTTCTCATGCAATACAAATTGTTTTTTTCTATTGCAATTCATTCTGGTTAAATTGTACGTTAGAAGATTGTAATTTAATCCGTATAATAAAATTCTGTTTATATATTTAAAAATCAAACAAAAATAAAACATTATAATATTTACTAATGAATTTAATCAAAGTTTGAAATATCCTAATAATGTTAAGAATTTTAATGTTCAAAATATCATAAATAAACTGTGAAAATAAGGTCTTCAACGATGCCAAATTCGAAAGAAAATATTGAACACACAAATATTGAATCCGCATACTCAGTAAGCACTCCAAGTAGTGCCAGTATTAATGCATACACACTCACACTCGTACTCAAGGATGTACTAGTTCTAGTGCACACACAGTCAGAGCAAGCAAAGCGTTGGCCAGAGACATGAACAACGGAGACACATTGTAGGCTCAGTTAACAAAACTAAATGTCTTCCAATCGTATATTTCCGATTGGCTTTTATTCATTACTACTCAATTTAAAATAAAAATCAAGTTCTATTCGAATTAATTTACATCTAAATCAAAAATTTTATGAGTAGCATAAATGACAAAACAAAGCGCCGATTGCGTGATGTTTTGAAAATTGAGAAACAGCCATAGAATTCTTGTAAACTCTAGATGGACTCTTAATAATAATCATATCCTCTTTAAAAGATCCGGACTTCAGAGTATACTATAAACATATAATGTTACATTTGACACTCCATGCCGCTCTAATATAACGACTAGAACAATATATTTTTATAGTATCAGAATAAAGTCACTAAGTAACTCTGTAACATTCATGACTTCTAAAAGTACCATACTATAGCCATAAAGCAAAGTAACGATAACGTTACGTATTTCAGAAGTAAATATTTTATTATTTTTGTTCGTGAGGTAAAATACTTTTGAGTAACAAGTCACTCCATTCTTAGTAAAAAAATATTTTTACATAATATGCATGACATGGTATGAGTTTATAATTATTTTAAACTAAGCAGAATACTTAGACATTATCTTATTAGTGAAAATACAATCGGATCTTAAAAAACCATTAAACACCGGTTCATATAAATGAAAATATGTATTATGAAAGTGTTTGGGAAAGAAATGTTTTTATGATACACTTTACTTCATGGCAGCTGTAAACAAAACTTCTTACAGCGGTTTTCTGCGATAATTACTTCATTATACACTTCAATGTTCGCTCCACACCGCTCGTAATCTATGGCGCTATATTATGAGGTGTTTACTCCTTGACTAATGATGAAAACTTATGACGTCGAACGAAAAAATCATATACGTGTGCTATACTTGTAGCATTTCAAAATTAAAAATAATTACATATTGACATTAATATTTTAGTTAGGCTTGTAACTTGAGTCCTATAAGTTATCGTTTTTTGATTGGCCTTCACTACTACTGGTTACTTGTATTGACTCGTCGCTTTATAATTACATTAAAACAAAGTACAAATGTGGTTAGATCAGTGTAACGAGGCGTCAATCTACATCAATAGTATCAGCACGGGCCGGTAGACATCAATTACGATTGCTGTTGGTCGGTCAAAGTAATCATGGCCATTTTGAATTTCACGCCTCTAAGGCGCGAAATAAAAAATAACGTTTGCTTCAATTTCGAATCTGCTATACAAATAACCTTACACATAGGTTGATACTAGAGAAACACATTCATCGCAGCATTTCACTCCGCAGTTACTGACTTTTATATGACTATCATTATTAGATAGTACGCGTGTTTTCTCTTTGTTATATTTAAATGAATGAAGTTTTAAATTTAAAAAAGTTTTCCGCATTCCCTAGATTCTGCGTAGATGCAATGTGCCCACATAGGTAGCTATGAAGTGGGACGCCGTCTCTACTACACTAAAGTACACTTTGCACTTTAGTAGTGTTTGTTTCTAAAGAAATGGAATCTGGAATGACTCATATTTGCCACTACGCTCCAGCTTGCGGCTAAGCGTGCCATTTAGTTTGTAAACAGATAATCATAGTTGTCGTTATATATAGATCTAAAAAGATAGCACAAAAAAAATAATTCTGACAATCACGTCATGTTAGGTAAAAAGCAAGTTACTTTGCAGGAGATTTGTATGATGAAATTTCAAGTATGGAAATTCTATGCTATAGCATCAAAAATTACAGTGCTGTAGCTGTTTTTTTTCCAAGAGCCAATAGGAAAAAAATGTGCTAATCAAAATCTAATTTAAGTTAGCAAAATTCTAGCTTACAATTAGTATCATATTTTCTCTCAACTGAACGCCAACGCGTGTATAATTTTAATGAGAATCTTTAAGTTGAATATATTTAAAAATTTTCATAATTTTTACTATACAGCACATAATAAGCAGCTTGATGCCTATCACGCATAGCAGGGTAGTCAAAAACCTACTGTCAAGTTGACTACTTTCCGCCCGAAATCAAGACCAATCTTGTTTACAGTAACATGCTTTTCCACTACTCCACGATGGCAGAATGTTTTTAAATGTGCAAAGTCAAGCACAGTTCTAGATCATTCCGAATTCTATGCGCCTGCCATACCTAAGCCAAGTAGAAGTCAAAAAGTATATTAAATGAACTGAAATATTAATATTACTATATATAAAAGATATAAAATTACTTAATTCGCTTTATACATCTCATAGCGTAAACAATAACGGTTATAGGCGTGCACGTTAATAACGTCATAATACGTTTAATTTACGACGCCACGGTAATTCTGCCATGGCTTAAGCTTTATTAATTTCAAAAGTATACATACTAACGAGTTCTCGTGAATTTGCTGTCACAGGATGAATCGAGAGTGAATTTCACAGTTGTCTTTAACATTATTTCGTGTAAGTTTCATATAACATATTGTTAATTTAGTAAAAAAAATACTACAATTTCAAAAAAGTATATAATTGTATTTATAAAATTATATATTTTATTATGTAATATAGCATATTTTATTATTATCTCAATTTATTATACATTATACTGTGTACGTGTTACCTAAATTGTTTCTAATTTGAGCAAATTGGTTTAAAGCTAATCAAATGTAATCAGTAGGTATGTGAACTAACTAAATTCCAATATTGAATCATTACAACATGTAACCGCAAAATGATGACATAGAATTAAAATTATTATAACCAACTTTATTAAATTTTATTAATACAACTAACTAACCATATGAAACTACAAAATTAACGCAATTTTAGATTTAGTCTATTTAGCAAAATGGCGTTTGATCTTATGACCTAGATATGTCGAATCTTAATCCTGATACGAGGGTTTCATAAATATTCAGTGTCGTTATTTCACCTCGAGTGCCGATCCTGTGAAGAGTCTGTGTTTATGTTTACAGGGGGTGAGGCGGCCAGCTGAGTACCCCGCGCGCCCCCACTCCCCTTGGGAAAATCGATAGCGCTACGAGCGCCGCAGAACTGCAAATGAGTGACGTACCGGTCGCGCTACCTCGGAGACAAAACCGACTTACAGGCTTTGCTACTTCTCCTGTACTTACAATATGATACTAAATTTTCTATTTAAATATCAGGTGATGCATTAAATGTACAGTTTATTGGATTATATCTGTATATTTATGCTATTTATTTTGGTACCATATAAAGTAAATACAATATTAATATTTCTTATTTTTTACGATCCACATATATACTAACTTCTAGTAGTTCCGAAATAAAATACTTGCGTTAATACAATACCTAGCCATGCGTATAACATACGTTGCTAACTAAGTAACAACCTAAATCATTATTTTAATAAATCTATAGTTTGAAATTTATATAATTAGTGTTGCAGTTTTAAAGAATATGAATTAGTTTAAATGAAAAATGCGTCAGTCCGGCCAAAATTCGCAGTCATCGAAGAAAATAGTGGTCTAGTAGAATAAAATGTAGCTTTAAATTACATTATTAGGGGAAAACATGCCACTGGTTGACCTACAAAATAAATCAATAAGATTTTTTAGTACTAAAAATATTAAATTTTTAACATATTTTGAGTGCTCTTCTAATGTTATCATGAGCCATACATGCAGCTTGTCTAAGTAAAGAACGTTATCAGTATATAAACAATTGCATTGAATTTAAACCACTTTCGTACAAATGAATATTTAAAAAGATTAAAAGGATAATTACGTAACATTAAGCTTTAACATTTCATAAAACTTATTCGCTTCATGACTAAGAATCTGCAGGAAATATCGTGATACCTAAGTGCAAGTCGTAACTCGAGATTTTTACCGGTATAAATCTTTCAAGCGAGATGAATTTCCGGGATCGCGAAATGATATATAAAATATTCATTTCCCCAGAAATGCAAGCTGATTTCATTCCACTCATTCGATACCTTTTTCAAAATCTATGCTATCACGTGACACACAAACTGAGTAGATAATTTCTAAAATAAATAATCAATATTTCTTAAATAAATAGGAAAACAAAAATATAAAGAAATTTCTTTAAGTTAACAGTAATGTCAACGATGTTACAAGCTCATATAAAATTCAAAAAGATCTAAAAATATATACTTCTTGGAAGGAATTGGAGTAATGTTCTTTAAATAGATAGATACTCTTTATTGCACACAACAGTGAAGAAACAAATAAAAAAACACTAATATTTATATATGCAGCATGCAAAGGCAACCTTATCACTAAGGGTAATCTGTTCCAAATAGTGTTATTCATTTTAATACAAAGATTATTTAAAAAAATAAACTCAATTCGATATCATTGATCTAGTAAAAAATTACTATTACTCTCTCATAGATGAACATCTAGGTATCTTCAATTATCAAGAGAAAAAAATTGAACAATAATGTAATTGTTCAATTTTTTTAACGCAATTCATATGTAGACCTAAAAGAAATCTATCCATCTTGGCATATATACCAAAATATTTTTTTACAATGTTGTCTATCTGTCTGTCTGTTTTTCCGGCTAGTATCTGAAACGGTGTAACGGATTTTGTTGTTGTTTGAAGGAGTAAGTTATTTTTTTTTTATTTAAGATTCATAAAATAAAGATTCAGATATATTAAATTACACGCGGACCAAGTTACGACCATACTTAGTAAATAATAAACTTAATATTAACTTTTACATATAAATGTAATAAAATATAGTGCATTATTTTTTAACTCTGAATCTATGTTTCACTTACATACGTACAAGTTATAAAATGTTCTACATGTGTAATAGAAAATTACTAATATTACATACCATATAAAAATATTTGATTACATACCTGAAACAATGAACAATAAATTATTAAATTACAATATGAAATTTATTATCTTAATATCAGTATACTTAACAATAGTGAAAGTAGGGCATTTGTAAGTATTGTGCCTTCTTGTTTTACTCTAATGCATATAAAATATAAAGTTACAATCGAGCTTTAAAAAAATTCTACTTGAAAAGATAAAAATTAAAGTGCAAAATGTATAATATGTGTCTCTTACTTACGATTTAAATTAAAAATTTATTAAAAATTGCAATGTCTTAGTAATCCAGGGTTTGAGTTAACCAAAAGAAAAGATATTAATAAAAATTATGGCGAAGAAAAAGAATTCTGTAAAGAATTAAACATAACTGCGTTCAATTTTGAAACAAATATAGTTTTGTACGCATATAGTATTGAGTATTTCGCTTAATGTAAAAATATTAAAACAACGTATCTTAAAATCTCCATCTAATATCATTATACCTAAAACAAATGTTTCCACTGAGGTACACCAGCGGTTAGCATTTTCAGCAAAGATTACAGAACTTCACATTTCAAAGTAAGGAGCATCATTAAAGCATTTTTCGCAAATCCCTTACATTATTCACATTGTTTCGAGTTGCGGTCGACACTCCCAAGTTTTATAGAGTGCAGTGGTTTCATTGCGGCAAAGTAAAATAATAAATTTCTCGTTTAGATTTCAATTTCAAAACAAGCCTTCAGAATATATAGAGAAAGAATCGGATTCAGCTAGAGCCATTAAGACTAAATGTTCAATACAATAATTTATTTCGTTATTTTTTATAAATGTATTAAAACCTTATACAATAGTCCTTAAATATTAAAGATATTGAATTATTTGAAATTTCAATATTTCAATTTATGTCAAAATATTGTTATTCTGTTACTGTAGATTAAAAGTATAATATTACTGCCAAAAGGCGGAAGAACTGCGATATCACTTCCGTAAACTTAGCAACTATCTTGTCTTTTCACACACATATATCATTTTACGGGTAAAAAACTAAATCATTGTCCAACATTCGCAGCGATAAGCAAAGGGTCCTCGGCCTAAGTCGTAGCCGTCATAAATCTTCATCACAAAACACCGAACCTGGTATTTTCACAAAAAGACACGATATTTCGGATAATCCATCTCACTATTGGAAGAAAGAAGTAATTTAAGATAAAAGTACTCGCAATAAATGACTAAGCGAATTTGTTTCATTTAAACCAACGCATATTGGGTGTGACTATAAAACTTTAGTTTAATATTACACTGGACACTTAGAAAGTTAAAAGTTTTAAGAAACATACTTAATTAATTCACTTTGTGTTCTGACGCTGAAGTAATGTGCCTTAGTTAACATTACTAGGTAATTTATTTTATTATATTAAATAATTGAACTTAAAGTATTAATTTCGAATATCATTCTTCTGGAATCAAATACTGTATCAATAACTTATAGAAAATGTTAACAAATTTATCATTTTCGTAATAAATAATTTTATGTAACCTCTTTTATACCGTTTATTTAAAGACCTCAAAAATATCAATATTTATTTATTAATTTCTATATATATATCGTGCATTGATAATTATAAATAATAATAAAAGAACTGCCATTGAATCGATGTATTTTAATATTGACCGTCCACAATATAGAGATAAAAAATCACAGACATCGAATTACTTCTGTTTATTATGTAAAAAAGTACTGGAATTATTAAAATTACTATTAAGTGGTACCAATCATTTATTTTATTCTAATATTCTAGTCATACCTTCTAACCAAGGTTACATATATATCACAGTTAAATAATGTAGCCGGACTTGTGTTAGACAAACTACAAAATTTTATACGATACTGGACATGAGCCTTCTGATATCTGTTATAATGTAGGGTTTAGCTAACTGCCTTGTATGTTTCTTTGTTGTCTAAATTATATAAGAAATATTGATATTAATTAAGATATTTATTTCGTTTGCAATAAAGTCAACTAGCGAGAGAGAAAAGTTGTAGGCTTCTCTTGTATTAGTATAGGAAAAACTACTTAAATAATTACGAACTCATCCCGACTGAAGTCGTCTTACGATCAAAGTTCCGTTGTTTTGGTTTACTTATTTGTTAGAACTTGCTTCCAGCACTGAAAAGTTAAGTTTCTGACTCCATATATGTATTAATATTATAAGTTGTACTTATTTCACCAACTGCAAGATAAGATATAAGTTTTCACATAAAAAGTTTCGATCAACATGAATTTCCATACTATTTTGAAATAAAGCTTTGCTATTAACGAGATGCGAAAACAGTTATTTTTGACAATAAAGCCATATTTACTTTGTTTACGTGTAAACACGATTGAGAAGATACATGTACATACATTTAGGTGCGTATATATAAAAAGGTAAGCAAAAAATAACTTTTAAGCTATGAGCTGTACGCCATACATATATGGTATATTTCCAATAAATTTTCCAAATTAAATAAAAAAATGCTTATACGAAGGTTAATTCATAATGGTCCTCTTGCTCCTAACACGTGATTAAAAATGTGAATAAATATTTAAAATAGTAACGAAACCAACTGTGGACGGTTGAAATGCTAAACTATTTCACATTTAATATCTAAATTATAACTTTAAGAAAAAGATTTGTACTCGAAAACAATTTTAGACTAGCAAAAATATTACTCAAGCTTTCATTCAAAAAGCTTGAAAGTTTTCAGAGAACATTTTTAAAGTCGCAATCCTAGAACTTAGTTTAAACTAAAAAAAAAGTACAAATGTACTTTAAAATACAACTTGAACGTACTAAAATGGACTATAAGTGATAGTTTCTATTAATATACACAGAAAGTTTAAGTGGAAATGCATGAGTCTAAAATTTTTTAATCAACCCTGAGTATTAATATAATACATGCTTTAATTCCAAGATTAAACAATTATGAAAAGAAAGGATTAGGAACTTTCTACCATCAAGAACTCAGCTATAAAAAAAAAGTCTCAAATCCACCACACCGATGACAAATATATAGTCAGCTCATTCTGCAAGAATCCAGGGCAGTACGCGAGGCAATTAACAAGCAAATCGCGGTAGATTGATATAATTAATTTATATATCAACCAACATACAAATGCAACCTTAATTTACCTGTGATCACGGACTACTGTAATGAGTACGAAATGAAAAATCTCATCAGATAATGCACTTTTTGACATTTAAGATATGGCTCCTTCTAGAATAGGCCTCCTATAATATTTATACTTTCCTATCATGAGGCTTCTGTATCCATTCTGTCCCGGTCTTTTGGCTTTCCTAGCTTTCTTTTACCATTTAGGCCTATGTTTTTAGTGACACCCTTATTATCTGTAGTCCGGGCTACATGCCCTGCCCGTTTTAAACTTTTTTATACTGTGTCTATTATATATGTTTTATCTTCCATGTATTTTGTTTTCTATAAGTAGAAATCCAGATTTATGCGCCATAAGATAAGCATGGTAGTAAACTCGAATGTATGAAATAAATTTATTTTTATTTAGGTAGTAATGATTACTTTACATGTCTCATTTTCTTAAAAGAAATTTGATTGCCAAGATAAAGATAACTATCTAGGTACTCAATGCGTGCCTCGGTTACTGTTATAGGGTTTCGAAAGCCGTTTATAGTGACTTCTGTTTGCAATGTATTTAGTTGTAAACCTAAGAGTGGGCAAGCTCTCTTTAATACTTATTGCGTTGTTTCTAGTTGTTATATAATATATCAAACATTTAGGAGATTACTTAGAAAGTCTTAGCCAATTATTATTTCTTTGTTACTCCAATTGGACTTACTTATCCGTTTTGTTTATAGCATAGCTATGAATATCTTTGTTATTGATGTCATTGGCCCAAATCGTTTACGTTTACTCTGCTTATCAATAAATACAAACATAAAAAATTGTTCTTTTTTGTAAATTAAGATTGTAGGTTTTTTGAGGCTACCTTTATTACAATAAATTGCAAACTATTAAAAGAATTAGAATTAGATTGAGATACAAGTTCGTTCGTAAGCTAATACAGTTAAAATAGAAATAAAACACTGATATATTGAATGTAGCTGTTGAAATTTTTTATTGAAATTGCTATGCATTTATTTTTCAGGGTTCATGGATTTTTTTTAATGCCAAAAAACTCTGTTTTGACAGCATATATATAGACTTCTTTATAATCTTAGGTAAAAAGAATCCTATGTAAATATTTCTTAAATAAACATGAAAGGTCCCAATAGTCCTCCTATGTATCTAATATCAAAATACATTAATATCTCTGTACGGTCTAAGGAAAAAGGGTTGACATTATTATACGGTCATATTATATCCTTGAAAGGACAAATTTCATTTCTAGTGGACAATTTGCTGCTCTTAATTCAAATATGTGTATATTTTGTTTCTGTCAAACGATCAAAGTTAAAAATAACATTTTTTTATTATAATTTTGAACTATATATACTGTTCCAAAAATAATTTTATATAGTTATTTTAATTTTACTTTGCTTGGAAGTATCTGTGCATAACTAGCAACATAGTTTAGAATATAGCATAATACTTCAATATGCGAGCTTTAATGTAAAGGTTTAAAACAGAAGTAGCAGAAGTTACTTTACCTATTTATTATGAAACTTCATGATAATTCGACACCATCATGTCTAAAGCGCGAACGCTATAAACACGGACTCTAATTCCTCAGAAAGAATGTTTTCATCCACAGTCTATATATATACACTCTAGTAATATGTAGTAAAGTTTTGGTTCCACCGTCGGATTTGTTCTTTTAAAAATTTTGCTGTTAATTTGCTAATCAATCTAAATTCTGTATTTATTTTTCTTTCTCTTTTAACTTTTATTTGTCATATGACAAGAAGACATGGTCGTGGCGCAGTGGGACAGAGCCTGACTATAAACGCGATCGGTTGTTAGATGGATTCCCACTCGGGAGAGTGATTATATTTAAATGCTTCTTATTTCTTCGCTATGATAAAAAGCGAAAAAAAGCGCGGCGTTGTTCGCTAATCAACACGCAATGTCTCATATTCAGAGTACGGAATGTCTTGACACTAGGTACTTCCTGTCTACTCTGCTACACGGGATAAAAGCGTGAAGTTAATAAAAGAAAACTACCTATTTTTATAAAGATTGAGGTCTTTATAAAAATAGGTAGTTTCCTTGTATTGAATTGAATTGAATCTGGTTAAGTAAATAAATGTTAACCATCATATCGACATATGACTTTGTAAGAAGCATTCTAGCTATAATACTGATGGCCAAAGTATTAGACGGAAGGTCGGATGTGATCAAATTATGAGCATAAGGGTTCGCAGTTCGGCTACGGATCCATAAAACGTCGGATATCGTTGGTAATTGACAGTACAATGCAGAAAAAATATTAAAAGCAATGTGCGTACTACAATTGTATTCCTTCTTTTCATATTTTAACAAGGTCCATTGTAAATTGTAAAAAAATATATTAGTTCGGCTTACATTTATTGTTTCTTTTCAATTTTACTATATTTTTGCTTAATATGTATGTAAAACGTAAAATTATAAATATTTATTGTACTTATTTTCAAATAATTAATATGGCCACGGCGGGATCATGAATAACTGTGGCAAAGTATATATATTATGCCTATAATTGCCTATTTCTCACCCACTACATTATTCCTTAAGTAAAAATTTAATAATTTGACTGATTGATATAACATTATTTAATATAGCAATATAAATAAATCCATAATGCACTCAACGCTAACTGCAAGAACCCAATTATAATATACATCTTCATCGCATCTACATATTTGCCAGCGATAGAGTTTTGCGAGAGCACTTTCGTATTCAAGTGGGATCCCCCTCGAGGTCGACGCCCGCACACCCTACCGTCCCGGGGCGACCTTTTGAAAAACAACTACATGCCTTTAATAAGACATCTAGATATTGCTGACATTCTTTTTGCACTTGTTTAACTAAATAATGTTAGCTTATGTTAGAAAACGTTTACACTTTCGTGTGATAATGGCAACGGATGAAATTATGGGATGAAAAATAAATTAAAAAACCTACATTATAATATTTTCATTAAATTGTTAAAACAAAAATAAAGTAGGAATAAGCAAAAAAAAATAAAATATATGATTGCATAAAGTTTTATTAAATGCATACGTATGGACGTATATATGTATGTTAAAAACGTTTTTCAAAATGAAAGATGTTTTATTTTTAAAAATCCATTTCCTAGCATGCTCAATACTGAAATAAGACTTAAAACTGCGTCTTAGATGGCAGTGTTACATAAAAACTGAAAGAGACAACTTGACCTCGTTATAAAGCAGCACCAGACGTTCGACACAGCACTGTATTAAAGTTAAGTACCTAAAATCTTGTCTATTTATGATTTTGAATGTCAGCTAACAGTGAGATTAAGCTTTGACTATAAAAGTAGGGCATATGCGCTTTGTTCACAGTAAAAGTATTAAAGCCAAGTCTATGTACACAATACACAGATACTTACTTATATGTGTAGATATCAAATGCGTTGCCGTTATGGCGCAGTTGTGATATAACCGACTGTTTACGGTGATTATACGTTTGAGCTCAATTTCAAAGAATGCTTTATAATTATTAATTTAGTCAAGATTTTCGGTAGACTCGATTGTAACCTATCCTGAATAAAGATTTCAAATTCACAACATATATCCGCAAAATTCGGATTGGCGAATTTTTTGTTAAATTCTAATAATGCTAACAGATAAGTTGCTGTCGCTGTATCTTCTTTAGCAACGTCACTGACACCTAATGCCATCTTGAGTTAGTTCAAGCGGATTCACACTATCAGTAATGTCACAATTTCGGCACAGTAAAGTGATATTTATCCTTTCATACATTATTTATTAAACGTTTTCCCGTCGGTGTTAGTAATGACACAGTACTCGGCGAAGCAGCGAGCAAACCACAGCTATATAAAATATTTTTATTCACCAAACTGGTTAGATATATAATTTATATTTTTTTTTTTACAATTAATAAAAATTTTCTCTGTTTCGCGAAAAAATCAATATTAATTAAAATTAAAACAAATGGCGCCATGACTAATCTTAGGTATATATATATATATATATATATATATATATATATATATATATATATATATATATATATAAAAACAATTTTACAACATCGACAATCGAAGACCGTTGTTGAAGTATCTATTTTAGTTTGTAACAGGCGAACTAACCTATTTTACGTTTCAGAATAAAAGCTTTATTGAAAACACTAAATATAATTTAACTGAAACAAACTGTACAATAAATTGAAATATGCTTCCTAAATTCCTCTTACATATTTTTGTATTACAATTTTAAAAGAAATATATTAAAATATAAAAACTATTTTTGAACAATCTGGTTAACATTGCACAATAATACAAAAAAACAGATAAGTAAAATTCTAAAAAGTTTTTTGTATAAAATGTATTGCCCTATTTCCACCGTCCCATGCATACTCTGTTATGTTTACGCATTGTTCATTGAATTTTCATCACCTTTTTGTGAAGTCTAAAGGGATAGTAAGTCTCTTTGAACGAAGCCAATGGTATGTTAACGTTCATTGACCATATCTGAGTCATGACGAAAAAGAGAACGGTCAAAAAACTACAAATATCATTTGATTTTTTGGCTTATTATACATAGCATGAAAAAGCAGATTTATACGATTTGTAATATACATATTACATTTGTTCATAAACGTGGAAACGCATAAATTGTAAGCGTATTCACATTGTTTAGTATAAATACTGTTATCTTCCTTAAGAATTATTTAAGTTATTTAATTATATATGTATTAGAAAACGTCACGTCACCATGTCTCATGTAACAAGTAGATACTATAATCAGTACACGCACTACCAGATAATAGCTAGTTAGACAAAATATGAAATATTAAAAATTGATATTTAAAGTAATTAAAAATTAATATCACTTTCAACCAACATTATATTTTAAAATAAAGTTAAATACAAATCTGATTGCTATGACCATAAACCATAAAACGGAACGAGAACGATGCCGAGGGATACATTGTACTAAGAAAAACAATTGAAATGGAGGGAGAGGAGAAACCTAATTAACGCAAAACATTATAAAATGTGTTCGGGTACGACAAAAACCTTCATAAAGCCACCTCGGCCACGTTCCGAAACTGGGTTAAGGTACGAAAATAATTACACGTCAAATGATCCGAATGACATCTTTTAAAAGGTTTTTCCGAAATTCGAATCTTTTAAAATCTTTTAACTCATACTTTTGGTGTTTCTATCCTGCAGTTGGTTTAAAGCTCAGCTTCAGTACAAGAGGTCACGCTTCTGATCAAAATTCATATACCAATCTAGCATTATATTAGACCTAAGTTATATAATACAGATACCTAATGCTTCGTTCATAAAACTGGTTCTTATAAACGACATTCTACTATGGAATGTTTTTTAATATAATTTTATAAAATTTTATAACTTTCTGTAAATATGCTCAATCGATTTTAAGCTTAATGTCAAATTACAATGTAGCAAATGCAAGTGGACACATTAAAGGAAGTCGTTACAGTGTTATATGGACCATCGGAATAGTCATAGTCTCTCGTATAAATTTAATAGCGTCTACAGTTATGAAAAGGAAACATATTTCATTTTTAACTGCGCGACATTACATGTGCGCCGCAAAAAGTCAGCTTCGATATGTAAAATTTCATCTTTTTGCCGATATCTGGCTGCTGCAAAAACTAAAACGTTGGCCATTTATGTATAGTTATGCCCAAAACTTTACAAAAACAACACTGAATTCTAAATTGGTTTAATAATTTTCACTAATCTTCCACACTTTGCGGAATATACTCTTGTATACGAGCTGGGTACTCTATAATCAAATGGAGACTTTATATATATATATATATATATATATATATATATCCAGATTTAATGTGACGATATGAACGTAAACAATTTTTTTTTGGTTTTTCTCATATATATAGATAAAGATTCTTGCTTATAGTTGTTCTTATTTTTTTATTGCTTTTATTATTTACCTTACTAGCGTTACACATTATTTACTACGCTCTACATTCCCAAGGTTCTTAAAATATCCTTTACAATAAAAATTCATGCAACCCTTTTTAAATAACGCGAACAATTAAAAATGTCCTTGTCAACGGTAATGATTTATGGCGGCGTATAGCAGAAATGTTAAATATTTTGTAGCTAAAAAAGTTCATACACCACATCTTTTCCGAGATATCTCTAAAAATCTAACGTCATAATTTTTTTAGTTCCTGCAAATGTGAATATATTGTACGGGGCAGCGTCTAACTGTAAATGAGATTGATTGCGGGTTCGATTCCTACTTGAGTGCTTGTATTTAAATTATTTTCACTTCCTTCCTCTCGTAAGACATTAAGTACAGCATTCAGTTCTACTACTCAACACACAATGTTTCGAGTTCTTGACTACTGACTTACTCTAGATATTTTCTGTCTACCCTGTTATGCGATTAAAAGAATGAAGATTAAAAGAAATCTAAAATAAATACAATTCATCATACATTATTTCTTTTAATAAAGCAAAACATTAAATTGCTTAATTATCCGCACTATACTTCATCTCACACCTATATCGTGTTAAGCCTTATCGTATAAAACTTTATCGTATTATCTCAACTTAACCTGATACTTTTAGGTACATAAATATAAATATTCTTAAACTCGCAACTATCACTTACAGTGAACCAAAACCCAACTAAATGGGCGTGAATTAATTTGAAATAAAGTGCTCTAAATCAATTCTCATAAATGTTCGACGATAACGACACATTCGTTAATTAACTTGAAAGGTTTTGTTGAAAACATAAATATGTTTTATGGGAAGGTAAGTGATCACTTAAAACTCATCGCTTAGTGAAAAATGAAAGTGTCAACAAGTAAATGACTACATACTATTAATAAAAAATTATGAAACAACGTTACTAGAAAATCTATACAGCTCTCAAAGGAACAAAATAAGTTTCTTAAATGTTGAACCGTAACATTAAAGACATAAGTTCTAGTATTCAATCCACTTTTGACTTTTTCAATTAATATCTACCCTACTAACGTTGTGTTTGTTAGTGTAGAAAAGACGAGTGCAAGAAATTACATCGCAATGTAAGAGCGGCTAAAAATTGAATCGAGACGGAAAATGGGACCGATCGATAGCAAAGATGCCAATACCCTCCGGAGCGAGATCACAATTAGTGGCATAGTAATGCGGTTACCGACGAGTGATTGATGCTTTGCTGTGCCCATTTTATTATAGAAAGGTAACTTTTATGTTTTATTATATACATATTTATTGTAATTTTAGTCAATCGGATACAAGTAATATAAATGTGTTTGTCATGCACAAGTAAGCTGAATTTAACCACAGGTTACTGCTTAAATATATATCAATGTACATTTGAATTACTTGAATACATCCATATAACATTTATCATTGACTTCTACCAACAATTCTTGCTTAAATTTGGAATGAAACGTCTAAAGTTGTTTTTAATTTAGTGGTTCAAAGTTGAGACATAAGAGCGCTTTAAACATCCTTTCGTTCAAAGGGATCAGAGAGAACTTTTATTTTAGAGACAAAGGGCGTGATGGCCCGAGGTGATTCGTCTAAAACTCTGAGATTGAAGAACTTCAATGTCGATGTCGTTTAGACGAAAAGTCGATTTTAGTTGTACGTGATCGAAAATTTAGCACTTCTGTGAGTGAAGGAGATTTAGTGTGAAATTTGTTTAATGTATGTAAAGTATTATGGCCGACATTAATTATTTTATTTTGCAATTAAAAATAAATAAACTTACAATAAAACTTAAGAAGATCGTTGCTCAGTGGGTTCGATACCCACTCAAGGGAATCATTATTTTTAAATTATTTTTATTTTCACTCTCTGATAAGACAAAGCGCGATGTTAAGTTCCGACACTTAACAAGAAATCTCTCAAATTTGTCGGTAAGCGAAGTACAGAGTGTCTTGACACTAGATATTTCCTGTCTACCCTGAGAAACGAACTTAAGAAAATAGCATAATAATGCATACCAATTGTATTAAAAATGAGACATATTATGAAATTATTAATTTGAACGCAATATTCACATAACTTTAAACATAAAAAATAAAAGTCTTAATTTAATCATGAATGTAAAGCACAAAGCTAGCAGAATTAGAAAGCTAAGTGAGTTTAACACATTAGCGAGATTAGTTGCCAGTTCAGTCCCGCTGCGGTTCCACTTCCAATTGTCTCTTCTAAAGAAAAATAAACTTTGAATAGAATTAACGTAAAATTTCTAGAGTTCTTGATAAACAGTCTACTCTAACGAATTTAGATCTAAAAATTATATAAACTTAAAAAAAACATCTTGTTATGATACTAACCGCCATACTTTGGACTTAGTGTATTCATTAATTGCATATATAACATCAAACTGTAAACACGATTGGTTGTTAGTTCGATTCCCACTCAAGACAATGATAATATTTTAATCATTCTCACTCTGAGCGGCTTATCCTACATTATCTTACATTTATTTTGAAAAAAGGATCTTTAATCAGAATAAGATAAAAAGAGCTAGAAATTGTATCAGATAATTCAAAACGAATTTCGTTGCCAAGTGGGCTGGGCGTACGCCAAGACAACGCTTCGCTAAACGGCTGCGATCAGAAAAGATAGCAACCGACATTGAAATTTTAAACTGCTTTTTAATTATTTCATGTGAATTTCTTTAAGAAACAACCAGAAACAATTATTAAAGTAGAATTTAATTGTTTTTTCTTGAGTAACTTAAGTCGTGGATATAACGCTATAAAGAATAACATATAGCTTTTTCAGTTAGCTTAGAATACATGCTATGAGTAAAATGTCAAAAATACTAAAGCAAAAATATAAAATATTTTTTATGCTATGTTTGATTGTACAGGTGATTTGTTTTGTTTTATGAGTTCCCCATAGTGCAATCTCTTATAGGTGCAATATCATGGTGCAAGATACATAAGAATATATATGTAAGAATTATATTTTTACTTCAATATGTATTCAAATAAATATTCATATTTCATCTAACTATCTATCATGCTTAATATACTTAAAGTACTTTATAACAGCTAAGTTATTAAAATATAAACAAAATCATTGATGCGCAAAAAAGTTATATAATTTCGAAAGTTATATCATAGCACGAAACTCGCATTTTCAGAGAGTTAAATTACGTGGGGTAGTTGTGAAGGCATATAAACGTTGCAACGGGCAACTGGGTCGACTGCCGCTCTCGACTCATACAGTAACCCACGCCAAGGCGACCTTTATTACATCTTATTGCACTGAGAATAAGGGCCATAATTTTTTTAGACAATTTTGTGAATGTTGTGGACTGTACGCCGTTCGTACACATAGGTGAATTCGGAAAGAGTCAGAAACGTGAAAATTGCGAAGTCGAACAACTGTCAGCAAAGAAGAAATGGATGCTGCAAAAATAATTCTTCGTCTTACATAATGACATACTTTAAAAAAATACTAATATTGTAATTGTTTTGCAGATTGTGTATTTTGATATAAATTTTTGAAAAACATTTTCAAAAGCTATAACAAATTTAAATATATGCATTACAGGTAATATGCTTATATATATTTTTATATCGGCGTTAAGTTCGCCATTCAACACGCAATGACTCGATTTTGGGTGGAAAGCAGTCTAGGTTGTCTCTGACTACCTCGCTATATGGGATAAAGCGTGAAGTTGTTTTATATAAAATGAATAGTATTTCAAAGCTTAAAATAACAATACATTCAAAAATAAAAAGCAATACAAATCTTTGATTAAAACCTTAGTATTCAAACTACTAACGCCAACGTATTGTCTAAAATATCAACAAAACAATTAATGTAAAAAAACTTTTGCGCTAAAATTAAACAATCGTAGACGAGAGTACGCCATTATTCTATGTTATTGCAGTCAACTTTTGAGGGGATGGTATTTTGCTTAATACAATCGTTGTAGTTTCAGTAAGTACATGTTCTTATTATTCAAAGTTCCTAGTTCACCGACAAACTTCCGCTCTCCATTTCAATATTCTGAACAGGAATGCCCAAGAATAATGCTCAAAGTTAGTACAAATAAAAGTTTTTTTCACATTTACACGATGCTCGCAAGTATTTAAGCACAGTATCTTATTTAAAAGAGCAACGGAACATGTAAACCCGTACAGGTCATTAGAACTCACTCATAAAGTCGTTAGCGTTGCATTTGGACGTAAAAACTATAGTTTTCACAATTTTAGTGCAGTGGAGTGTTTATGCTTCAAATGACAATACAATTCATGATCTTATAAGCCTAAAGGTTTTGTGTGATATTGTAGAAGAAAAATACATTCAAAATACATAAACAGTCAGATTGAAATTCTTAATAAACCTCTAGAATTCAATTTAAAAAATATACATAAATTTATATTATAATTTTATTATACCTGAATCAGCAAAGAATTTAAAACTAAGAAGTTAAGTTTAATTTATACTATGGTTGAGCAGCTGATGTAAGCTACATGTATACTTTTAAATAGTAGGTAACACATATGCTGTGTGATAGAACTGTTTTCGTTTTTCTTCGTATAAATATAGTTGACAAAATAATATAAAAAACAAAGTTGATAAAATATTTTTCGATACAAAGTCATCAAAAATTACTCTATAAATATTAATAGATTGGAATTCTAAACTCCTCTATATATTATTATTTATAAACTCTAAACACCATTACGTATAAAGAAAATAATAAATACAAATTAAAATTAATCAATCGCTAACCAAATTGGTACCGCCTATATCTAGTTTCATCACTTTGTTGACTACGAGAATATTGGATACTCAACTACCTAACGACCGCAAAGTGAGAATTATAGATTTTAAATAGACAAGGATATTAATTATTTACAATATACTCTTTGCGACTATATACATACATATTATACATCTTATCAATATTTTTTCGATCCTATTTGAGTTGCATACAGAACGTACGTTCACTTATTATAATATGGTACCGATACATTAAATTGTACAAAATCAAACATTTTATACAATTTTTCCCTTAAAAAAAGTAAACATTAACGTTTCTCAATATAAAACGAATAAACAAAGCTCGAACGAATCCAAATGAAATCACAATTAAAACTGAATTGTTGAAACTTCTGAAGTGGAAAATTAATCAAATGTACGATTTTTATTTAAACTGATATCGTGCTTTATACCAATGTTGATCTAGGACTGAGCAACCGACGACGAAGAGCGGTCTAATTGAATGATTAATTATTTTATCTTCTACCATATTAAGTAATAATTATACATATATTAATATAATGTTAATGAGACTAATTTTGTTGTAATCTTTAAAGTAATTATTTTTTCATTAAAGCACTAAGATATCTTTTAATATATAAACATCTACAATATCTTTAATTTCGAGTCCTTTATTTTAAGACTGGCTACTAGGCTATTACTCAGTTGTGTAACAAATTTAAAAAAAGCAGCTTCACGCTTATCCTACATATTAGGGTAGTTAGAGACGACAAGGAATGTGTATTTTTAAACGTAAATGTTTTGGAGCTATATTTGAAATATGATGATATGACCATATCAAACGATAAATAGGTTTTAATTAAATAAAATGAAAACGATATTTTGTTATTAATACAATTGCGAAAATGACCTCTTATTGTTTTGAATTTTATTAAATTAATTTATCAATAACGCTAGTTAAATGCCAAGGTCTTTCTACGAATTGGGATCACGCCTTTAATGAAATTTTAATACGTAACGGTTATGAAATAATTAATATTACATAAGTTATTTCGTATATTACATTTTAATAAACTTATGAACTTATAGAACTTCTTATACGATGTAACTCTACTGTATACACAAATTTAGTATGTGAAAATTTAAAACTATCAAGATAAATGTTAGTTTAGTAAGCTTTGATTTTCGCTATTATTACACATTTTGAATGATGCTATTTTAAACGGATTTTGAATATAAAAATATACGCTAGTCGTATATTTTTGTATACTTAATACATATATTTGTATATTTTTGTATACGTAATATATTTGATTAATACGTATAAAATAGTTTCATTTGAAATATGTGTTTGTTTGCTAAGCATCTGACGATTATTACAGAACCTCAAAAATTATCAGACTAATGAAAATAATAGATAATCTTTAATTATTTATTAAAACGATTCTGAATAAAGCGTATATTTTAATGGAAAATTATTCAGTTACCTATTTTTATACGATATATTATTTTTATACGATATATTAATATATGTTATAGTATGAGTTTTAGAGAAAAAGATGTATTATCGTAGTTGTGATCCGTGAGGAAATCGAAATATAGGAAAGAACCGAGGTAGCCAACCAAGGCCATCTCTAGCATGCTCCAGGTTTTCATTAAACAACGTCTTCACCAAATTCTTGGTATCCCCTGGGCTAGGAATGATTGAAACAAAGATAATAAATATATTTTTGACCCTTCGACGTAAATGACAAGCTTCAACCTTCAACAACTAAAATGTGCACATACAGTGTAATATTTTTAATATTATTAGTAAATTAATGTTATTCAAATATAGCTAAAATTAAGTAATATATTTAATATCTGACAGTCGACCTATCTGTAAGTCCGTCCGCTTCACTTATGCTCTGTAAAATGAACGAAGCGGCCGTCTTCAACCCTTTTGACCTTTTTTGATGTTAGCTGACAGTAGACGATCGCAAAAGAACACTGATTAAATTTTTGTCCTAACTTTTTTATTCTCGTTACAATTACAGATTGAAATGCCACCTTTAATCAAAAATATTTTCCTTACACATTTCTAATGAAGCCTTAATTTTGTTTGCGTTTAATTTCGTCCCACTCGGCTTTAATTGAAAAACCGCAACGCAAAAAACGAAATTAACAAAATACGTCTATAATTACAAATTATATGTGAATAAATGTCTATCATTGTGAAAATCACCTAATTAAATAATTATAAATAAAAACCACGTAATTAAATAATAAAAAAATATTAAACAAAAGATAAAAAATATAATTTAATAAACTAAATTTGGCATATAATGTAGTATAATGTCGTAAAAATTAATTTCATAAATGTTTTCTTTATTCATCACTTTTCTTTTGTGAATATAGTCACAGACTATTTTAAAATTATTATTAATATTAGCTTAACACAAAGTCTTTGTCCTACTTTTAAAGAATAATAAAATTTAATTAGAGAATTGCAGGAGGTATTTGAAAGGCTTTTAAGTAAAATAATTGTGTTCTGTTGAGAAACGTAAAGTATACAGATATATTATAGAATAAATATTTTTTTTACTTTTGAAGTTAACACGTTTCACGTACTTTCATAATACCTCTAAAAAAAGTACCGAGTTTAACCCTTAGATAAATGTCAAAAGACCATGTGAAAAGAAATGCGTGACCTACCTAGTTCTTTAAACTTTGACGACTTTAATTATTTTTAAATATTATAAAAAATAACTTTTTGCTTATTATACTTATTACGCTTTGTCCCATATAGCACCCTGCTGTAGTCAGAGACAACCTAATGTTAAGACACTCTGTTGACTGATTTCCTTCTGAAATCGAGGCATAGCGTGTTGAAAATGAAAAATTATAAAAATGAAAAATTATAAAATATAATCTGTCATGTGAGAAGGAATTAAATCAAACCCACAACCAATAACGTTCACAGTCATCTGTTACACTTTGCCACAATGGTCATATTTATTATTCTATTTTAATATTTTTTATCTTAAAATAATAAGGATAACAAACAACTTATTAAGTTAACAATAAAAAGATACTCGAAATTAAATAACCTATAATAAAAAGGGAAATTATTTATTCATTTTAATATACCAATGCCTACACAAGTCGACTTAATCCTATTTAGGAAATAAGCCAACTAGTATAAAATTTGCGGCTCTGTTTATCTTTGTCTGTTATTAAATACGACATAACATGACATTTTTAACAGAAAGGAGAAGCTTACTCATGTTCTGGCAATTTAAGAACATGTTTAAATAGTCATTTAGACTATTTAAACATATCTTAAACCAGAAACTTACAAAAACACTTATTTATATAATATTTTCAACACAACACTTTACTTAAGACCTGTTACTTTTGTTTGTATCTAGTCATAAGAATGCTAAATTACAAAGAATGCAATCGTCCTAGTGTTTGACATTAGACTTTATGTTCTTTTGTCAATTATTTAATTTATAGTCCAAGTTCAGCTTCAGGTTTATTCTCCCTTAGCAGAGTAGCCAAGAGAAAACCTCGTTTCAAATTCCATTACATAATTTTCCCTAATTCGAGACACTATGTGGTGAGTGGTAGAACGGAATACCGCACCTTATAAGAGTAGAAAAAGGGAAATAATAGTGCTCACAGTGATACTGCTGTGCAACTCCATCCACGGTTGCCTCTTTTTCATGGTAAATAATTCTAATTTCTAACATTTGATTATTATCTTCAAATCAGTGAAAATCATTTTAATTTTATACTAACTAATACACTATACTTACTAATAAATAATGATTATAATTATGAAATTGTTTTCGTTTGGTTCAATATATATTTACCTTTTTTACCAAAACTAGTATGAACAATTTTAAGTATATTTTAAGTTTCTTTAATTTAAATGATTTTTGTATACAAACTTTGATATATTAATACTAATATAGTTCAGCTATCTATAAAATAATCTAGGCTCAACTGAGACATATCTGAACTAAAAGCTGGTCAAGTTACATTACGCGTTTGGGGAATATCTATATTAATAATAAAATTAAAAATACCTGTCGAGTATAAAGTAAAAAAAACAGACGTTAAAACTGATTTATAATGGTAGAAAAGTCTGAAATATAAATTCTAATAAAATGATTTCAAAAGTTTTATGTTCATTTTCAAATAATATATAATATATACCATAATTTGCAATGATAAAAGGAAAACGAATCTAATTGAGACATCATTTGAGAAATCATTTCAAAAATCGATAAGTTACTACATATGATGATAAGATAAGAATTTGTTTTACAAAACATATAAAATTAATAGGATATTCCAAATTAACCTTCGACGTAATTGACCGAGATTAAAGCGCTTTAGTACCTAGATGGGCTCGTACAATGGGCCTCCTGGAAGTAATTCATTTATCTTCCTTATTCGCTTGTTTTGCTTCAGCTACTTTTTCACTAACGCTATCAATAAATCACGCACCTTACTTCCTCAGAGTTATTTCTATTACCCGTTACCGTCTACAGAGATTTTTACTCCTACATTGATTTGAGAAAATATTTCCCAAAAAGCTTTACTTAGGAGATGACCTTGTATTGTACTATTTATTGATAAATATATATATATATATATATATTTGTTATATTTCATCTCATATAACATGACAAATAAAATAAAATTTCTTCACGATAAAAAAAATATTATGTTATGGTCCAACCAAATGCCCAAATTACCTAATATATAGAGGTCAAATTATATTTATTTTATTGTCTGGTTTTGTATGTTAATAAAAACATATAAGAAAAATTCACGGAGAATGTCCGTTAATCAAGTTTATCCTGTATAATGAAAAACTAAAATTGTATCTAATACAAAATAGCCACCTACATATCTATATGTATACAGAATTTATCTGTATACATTATTAAATAAAAAATATATAAAAATATTTTGAAAGAGTGTATAAATAAATTTAACATTTTAATTACCCATACAAATAGCTACATAAAAAACGTATCCAAATCACGAATAACAAAACGATGAAAATCAGGTTTGGTTGGTATAACTAAGCTTGATTGAAAAGTTTTTGTTTCTGACATGCATATAACGGTGAAAATCGATAGTATCGCCTATTCAAATGTATACATCAATGTGTTTCTTGTACAGCTAATTACGCATGAGTGGTACAAAATGTATCGAAATATTATAGCTCATATAATAAAATACACTTAATTATAACCATCAATCGTGGCGCAAAGAGACAGCGTCTAGCTGAAAACCAGATCGGTTTTGGGTTCAATTCTAACTCAGTGGAATGATTATATTTAAATTTTCATTTTTTCGCTCTTACAAATTGCGGATTTGAGTTCCGTCACTTGTCATGGAATATCTTGAATTCGGACGGAATGTGGCGAATGGAGTATATTGAATCTAATTTCTATCTTTTTTTTCGACAATGAGTAAATGCTGTTCACCCTGTTAGGCTTTACAATGACACCGATAAGGTGAGGAAAGAGAGTGCTCTCTGACTCTGTAAAAAATGCAAACACGACGTGCTTCAGATAGTATCGACGGTCTCACGTGCGTCCCCTGCGGAACCAAACCTCGAGTTGTGACCAGCGGCCAGGATGGAAAAATATGCGAAGCTAAAAAAAACAAATAATATACATTTTTCTTGACATCTATTTATAAATAAGGATAAAGAAGAAATTCAATTTACTGTTTTCTATTACATAAATAACGTTTAACGCCGCCCCTAACGTTATTTATTTATAATTGTCATTCAAGTATATTATTAAAAAACATTTCCCGAACATTCTCTCGTGATTAAATATACGTGTATAATGTCATTATTAAATTTAAGAAATATGTATACTGCCTTAAAATAACCTTAAGTTTATACACATCTTTTATATTTTAAAACTTTAAATAAGCAAATATTGTATGGCAAACTCAATGAGTAAATATTTGAAGCTTTCATTATTGTATTATTTTTAAAAACTACTTCGGCATCAGAAATTTTCAAATATTTCCAATTGTGATCTTTAGAATTTCATTCAATGAAAAGCAACATATATATGTACTCCAAAACAGAACAAAAAGAAAAATACGTATTATGTATACACTAAATATAAAATCATTTTCAACTTTATTATTTGTATCTGTTATATTTTTAATTGGATTTTTTAACTTACTTTTCATCCATATCTTAATTGCCAATTTCGAGTTTTCTTGAACACAACACTTTCGTATCATTTGAACTTATATATCCAACACGTGAAACTCTCCTTCACTGTGCACATTATTTATAAATTATTTATATTACGATATCATACACGGTGTTTAGCAAATCACTTTGTAAAGGTACACTGACACACCCAGTTCTTATCTAATAACATTACAAATGATAACATCGACGTTCGTAGATAAAAAATAATGTTAGCGTCACGTGGATTTCAATTTTTGCTACTTGGTTTAGTCCAAGACATATATATATATATATATATATATATATATATATATATATATATACTACGATTTTTATTATTATTTTTAACCGACTTCAAAAAAAGGAGGTTACTAGATTGATTGAATTTCGCAGAAATATATATTATATACGGAAATACAACATAACTTACAATTTATAATTATTTTATATCTCAATTTAACGATAATTTTCAAGGAAGTCGAAAAAAATTCTGCCATTTGTGAGCTATGCCATATAAAGATACTGTACTTTGGAGTGTTTGTCTTAAATAATTCTATATAAAAGTTCGTATATTTTATTTACAAGTAACATAATAATAGATTTAAATTAAATGCATTCTTCTTAATGCTCATAATGAGCATTAAGAAGAATGCATTTAATTTAAAGAATATTTACGAAATATTTAGTAAATTGTAATTTGTAGCTTGCAGTATTTAAAATACATAAACTTTTCTCTTTTACATAAAGTAATTTAAATGAATAGTTTAAAAGTCAGTCAAAGACTAACTACCATAATACAGTCGACGCAGTTACCGATTACTTTATTAAGCAAAATCAATATTATACGAACTAATCCTTATCTGATATTTTTTATAAATATTATGAAACATAAACATATGTACTGAAAACGATAGCAAATCCTGACTTTATCTTTGTAAATATATTATGTTTCACAGCTAAGCTGCTATAAACACTCCACGCGAGCGATGTCGCTAGCGCAATATAGTTTTCTCATTTTATTATTAATCCATATAGTATTATTTCATAGACTTTTAAAATGGCCGTAGAGGGAAATTTCCTCTTATAAAATATAACACCGACTTTAAACAAATGTAGTAAAAAAAATATCAAAATAATATTTTTTTACAGTTTTACCCAAATTGAAATTAACAATTTTGGAATCGTTGTTAGCCAAGGAAATGTGACAAATATATATATTTATTAATAAAAATATAGCTTCTGCGTCCGCACCTTCCTCGCCTACTCTCTTTCTCAATGTCTAATTGTATATACTCATAATATAATTTACGTAGGTATGTAGCTACAAACCCACCTGACACCGACTCCAAAGTAATCAATTTTTACGTTAAGTAAAATGTAAATAAACATATTTGATCATTGTTTTTTTGTTATTTTTATTACATTTCAGTGCATGATATTTGAAGTAGATCTTAAATTTTTGTTAAAATGTTTATTTATCTATAGTAATCACAGCAAATAATATGTATGTTTAAAAATATATTTACAACTCTTAAAACGCTATTAGGTACGAAGAGACTTGTAATTATGACATATTATGAATCGTTAATAAGAAAATTTATTCTTAATAAACTGAATCACAGTACCATAAAAACCGCAACTAATTTACACGTTTGCAAGAAAATGCAAAGGAATACTATGAACACCCCGCAACGTACGTTGACATCAAATCAAATGCTCAAAATAATATCTGTATTTAAAACAATGAAATGGAAAGGTATATAGGCCGGTCGTGGCGCAGTGTGACAGCGTCTGACTGTAGACGCGACCGGTTGTGAGTCCCCACTCGAGGGAGTGATTATATTTAAATTATTTTCACTTCCTCACTCTAGTAAGACAAAGCGCGGCGTTAAGTTCCACCACTCAACACGCAATGTCTCGAGTTCGGTGGAAAGCGGAGTACGGAGTGTCTTGACACGAGGTATTTTGTGTCTACGCGGGATAAAAAGCGTGACACGATTGGTTGTGGGTTCGATTTCTACTTGGTATTATAATTATATTTGTATTATTTACAAATTACGCCGTTTGTAAGACAAAGCGTGCAGTTCGATGCACCAGAAAGAGAATGTGGTGAACAGAGCATCTCTACTCACTAATCACTAAATGTCGAAATAATGAAAAAATAACAATTTATATACCAACTTAGTTTGACCATTAAACATGATTATTGAGTAGTTATCAATTATTTATAGTGATAAGCAATATAAAAAAAATAGTTTACAGGATGACTTTTTAAAATCATAGGATAATAGAATGTAGGATCGATCTTTATTCGGTAGTCATCCAGTCATCAATCAAACGTTATCAATTCCACTCACGAAATATTAGCCAATTACAATACCCGCCCTTTGCCAGGCGTCACGTCGCTACAGTAAACCCTTTTATCTTCGCCATTTAGTAGTCGTGATCTACTGCTTTAGCGTAATTTGTAGGAAAAATAAATTTTGTTAACAAAATTTAAATCTTTTCACATTATAATGTAGTAGTCTACTAAATGTAAACTTTGTCTTGTTTGCTTCAATTTCATAACGACTCAGTTGTATACAAATATAATTGTTACCGAAGGACACAATTTTGTTGTCAATACTTACCAGTCATGCGGAGGCTGGTTTCGACGACGAGCTTGCACACAACAAGGTGGTTCCTGTGGCTCGCAAGGCAGCTGCAGAGCAGGAGGCGGCGGAGGCGGCGGAGTGCAGGCGAGCCTCCTCGCGGCCGCGGCGCCTACGTACTCCACATAACGGGAAGGAGGTGGCGAGCCGGCTATATCCTCACGGCACGCGGGCCCGCAGCACTTGCGAGGAGCGGGCGGCGGCGGCCTGCAGGCCAACCCGCAGTAGACCGGCGGCGGCGGGCGCACTGGCGCAGGCGGCCGCGGCACGTAGCGCTCCACCGGCACGTGCGCGGCGGGCGGCACATAACGCGGCCGCCGCGCGCGCTCGGCCTCCGCGCTGCGGCGCACCCGGCGCGGTGACGCCGAGAAGCGGTCCGGCAGCGGCGCGGGCGGCGGCGGGCTGAGCCGCTCCGGCGGCGCTACGCTGAACGCGCCCACCGCCGGGAAGCGCTCGCACGGGGAGCGCGCGTACTCCTCGCCCATGGCGGTCAGCCGGCGCCGCCGCCGCCCGCTCTCACATGCCGCGCAACCCTGTGGGCACGCTCACTCGACGGGTGCTCCACTGGCCCGCGGAGGCTGCGGCGCAGAGCCGATGTCCGCATTCACACCGAGAGCGCCATCGCGCCCCGCCGGATCGATAGCGGCGACACGGTGCCGCCTCAGGGATTTTCCGTCGCTAAGAAGGAAGCGCTACACATCTTTTTTTGCCCGTTACGTGATTCGAGAGTTTTTGTTTAAACTCTTACACTAGGGCGAGGCGAAACTGCGTCCTCGAGCAAGATGGCCGCTTTCGTCATGTCCGCGTGCGGCGCGCCTGCGCTAATATCACTTTCCGATGTTTATTTTCACTAGACTTGCATTGGTTACTAATCTTTTAACACATAACGTTTCCTTTAAACGAGTCCGTTTCACAAAGGACTAAGTGATCAATCAAGTTATCGCGTCACAGATATAGAGGTCGTCCGTAGTGTCACCGGGAGGACGAGGAACATGCGTCGCGAAACACTCTATGACCGAACGACAGCAGCGAGGTCGCGAGTGCGCGTGTCCACAGCGCGCGGCGACGTCAGACCGGTGCGCGTATCGACGTCGCGGTCGTGCGCTCTGCGCGGCGCCGCTGGCCCGCACCTACCTTCACTCCTTACGGACAAAAATACTGAATTCCCAATAAGCCTCCGAGAGACACATGTAATCCTCTTTAATTTAACACTTACAGATTTGACTTTTTAACTTTAACTCATTAGTAGATAAAAGAAATCAACTAGTTGCAATACAGTTTTTCCCATTGAAAGCGTAATATAATTTATTCAAAATAGTATGTTATTAACATATAACGAAAACATATTATGTATATGATTACCACTTGTATATTTATTTGAAATAAATTTAAATAACTTATGTTGAATAACAGAATCCTTCGTTGCTTTCCCTATAGCATAGCAGATAAAAATAGTTAATTAAACCTCCACATAATTTACCTTTACATAAATCGAAATCTCGATTTTTATTGATCTATACTCTTGTTTAATTAAACTTAAATTCAAGATATTTAATGATCGTTTTTCATCGAGTCGTGAAGGAAATTATTATTTATTATTAGTAATAAATAAAAACAAGTAAAAAATAAAGAAAAAAGGTTCCTAATTTAAGTATAAGACAAAATGTCTTTGTAAAAACAAAGCATAGCAGCGTAGACAAAAAGTACCTAGTATATAGTTTATAATAATCAGACAATGGCCCACTACGCCTTGCAAAAACTTCAAAAGTTGTGTACTTACATCTACAAATTTTGTGATTTAAATAAATACCTTCATATAAGTAAATACCTATTGAACTGTATAATATATATATATATATATATATATATATATATATATATATATTCCAAAAATATTATTTACGTCTCCAACGTCTATAAAAAAAGTAACAACTATTTCCTCTACGCGAATTTCGCGTAGTAATGCGTAGCATACTTGAAATCCTGTTAATACATATTATGTATGCGAACGATTTGTAGATGAATTAGTTTGAGTTTTTCACACAAAAACAACTGAATGTATGTAGATTAAGCAATATTGTAATCTACGTATCAGAATAACTTAAGCCTGCAGCTTATGTTTATAAGCTGCTATATTATGTAAATTATAAAGATTTTTAATAATTTGACTATAATATCCAATATATAAATCTACGTAACATAATCAATCACATTTAATACGATTCTCGCAAAATATGTTAAATGCCCCAGCATTCATGTTAAATGCCCCTGCATTCATGTTCTCGTTTGATATGTCTACTACGCATCGAAGACAAAATTGACGTTACTTTAGGACTCGTATCCTTAGGGATTCTCCATTACGAAGTTTATTTATACGAAAATAAAAAAACCTTACGATACTGAAGGTAAAGAAGCGGCAGCTGTTTGTTAAACGCTTAGGAATTTTCACTACATCGCTAACAGCGAAGACACAATGCAAGGCTTTAATTAAATTTTCAGTGTTTTTATTGATATTATATCAGTTTCTATATGTCAAACCAAAGTAAATGATGCCTATAAGATAAATATAGTAAATAAATCATCGTGATTGGCTCGTATTATGTTATTTAGTATGAGATGCTTTTTTCAAGTTTATGAGGGCAGAGCTTTAAAACAATAATTACTTCAAACTTCCTTGGTGTATTACGACATGACAAAAACAAAAAAATGTTGTCGCCAAATGCTAATTTTGCATAATTTTATCATATGTTTGAAACGAAACAAATTTCCGTTTAGATAAGTTATATAATTTATGGTTATTTAGTTAAATTTTAAATTAAAATATTGTTTATTTGTTAAAAAATATGAGCCAGTTCATCACAGTCTCAACCTTTATATATTTTTTTTGAACAACTTAACATTTACACATTATATATAAATGTACTGACTAATTTACTTCAATACCTGAAAACTCCTGTTACTATTACGACGTACACAAGAAGGCACTATGCCATTCGCCGCTCACTTAACTCGTGAGACAGACAGTAGTAACAATAATGTCTACGGGTATACGAGAATCTATATCAAATAGAAATCGAAATTCAGATTGTGACTAACTGCTATAACAAATGTACTAACGCCGTACACTATAAATGACACTAAGAAAATATATATTTATTTAGATTGTAATTAAAGTATTTAGCCATAAAGTATAATATAAAAAACTATTGCCTTTTTTATATTTTACCTTGATTTCTTTTATATGTACAAGATAATATTATTTTTTATCAAATATTTTAACGAGGACTCACATGGCAAGTGTTTGTATAACTAGAATCCAAGCTGTAATGATACATTTTTTGGTAGAGAATCAATGCGAAATGGAACATCCCCGGAGGCTTGTAAAACCCTAACAGGGTTTGGTTCAATCACGCACGCTCGCTGTACCCATTATTATACTGACATTTACCCCAATTGAAAGGGGGAGCCCCATTTACAAAATTTGCTACAAACTTCTCGTTCACAAAGAGCATTCGTCGATTAGCATAAGCTTAATGATAAAAACTAAAAGCTCTATTTACCTTCACTAATGATATTATAAACGTGGCATACATTAGAAAAAAATTACGATTCATTTTGCTTTCGAATTCAAGTAAATTTGTACCCATAAATTATAAATCAAAGTATATTTGCATGGTTTTATAAATATAAACATTTTGAAATATTCTTTATTTAATTTGTATTTACAAATTCGAAAGTCAAAACTTAACTTTTAGCTGTTTTGACTTAATTCAAATAGAAATAATTTTTCGATTTCCATAAATTCTACTAAATATTTCTTCAATGTCGATTTCATAGCAACAATAAAATAAATATATTTTTTCTTGTCATGTTTAAGTATGTACATTTCATATATATTTTTTAAAACATAATTAAATTAGAAACTTTAAAATTCATAATATTAATTACCATTAAAAGATTTTGCAAGCTTTCACGTGTCCTATAAAAAAACTAATTTTCCATGAAGTTGTCAAACAGTGAATCAGTCCGACCGTGACAGCGGGGCACGACAATCAAATAAGAGTTAATGAACGTTACACGTGAACCAGTTACCTTCGTCGCAATTTTTATTAGATTAAAAGCTCACTCTTTGGTTTTCTTTATTAAAAAATTAATGCCTTATTAATTTAAATAATAAATTAATTAATATAAAAGCATTTATATAAATAACAATATATAGATTTTTTGATTTTTTTGATCAAGTTTATTAAATATTAATTTATGATTATTAAGCGATATTTTTTATTTCTTTTAACATATTCAAACATATTCCAAAAATATGAAGCGGGATATAAATCCAAAATAATAAAAAGCTTTTTATTAAATTTGCGAACTTAATAAAAAGTTTTAGAAAAAATCTATAAAAATTTGAACGCAGAGTTAAAAAAAAATTCTAAAAATTTTTAAATTTTTATACGTTTTTTTCTAAAATGTTTTCTAATCCTAAATGTGGAATAACACTTTAAAAATAGTAACTATTAATTAAAAATTAAAAATTTTTTTGTAAGCTTGATTTTTTTTCCGTATAGGGTTAGTGATCATTACTTATGAATAATATTATTAAAATTGTACAAACTAAATAAAACACATGTTTAATATCAAGATTCATTTATTTAGTAAATACATATTTTTAAGCCTTTTATTTTTTTTAGCTTCGCTTTTTATCAGCAGGGTAGACAGAAAGTACCTAACATCAAGATACTCCGTACTTCGCTTTCCACCCAATACGAGACATTGCGTGTTGAGTGGCGGAATTCAACGCCGCACTTTGTCTTTTACCAGAGTGAGGAAGAGAAAATAATATAAATATAATCACAACCCCCGCCCCCCCCCCCTAATGAGGTTCCAACGACAGCCGATCATGTTTACAGTTAGACGTTGTCCTACTGCGCCACGACCGCTATTCTATTTTTTCCAGGACTATATATTTCTTTAATTAAATTAAAAAATCTAATATGAGCATGAAAAACTCTTCTACAGTTGCTTAAAAAACCTTGAATAACGTCCAAATTGTCAGAGATAGTACCTCCTTAGATATACTTATTTACATATATGTATATATACTACACACTCACCATGAATATATGTAAATTTTATGAATACATAAAATTCATAACGTATTAATAATATGAAGGTATTATTATATTTTTTATAAAAAGTATTTAATAATTGTTAATAGCATATATCTATTGTATTTTTTTTAAATAAATTCGATTTTACTGTACTAAATAATGTTAAATTTTACGTCAGTATCTTCGAGACCATTGCCCAATTAGGAGTAGCAAGGTTAACAGCCAAACGAATGCAGACACCTGTCATCTAATCTCATTATGTTCCCTCTATTGGCGGTACACGATCCTAAATGTGGACTTATGTAAAATTTCAATATCTAATGTAACATTTGAAACTTCATTTCAACAATTGTAATGCAAGATGAAAATGAAATGTGTACACCACACGTTTCTTTTTTTAATATCTTTAATGAAAGGAATTATTTGCTTAATTATTTACTTTGCTGTGTTTTTAGATATTCCTGCATTATATGATGATCCTAATGAAATGCAAATATAAAACATAAAAAATACTTATTTAACTTACTTTAACATAATTAAGCAAACAATCTAATGAGTAGTTTGCTTTTTTCAATAATTCAGATAGATTTTTCATTTACATGTTTTTTAACGTACTACAATAATCATCAAGATATTGTATTAGGTGTAAAGTAGTATTTTTAATATGTACATATTGTTTTTCTTATCAAAACGTATGTAATTGTGATGTAAATCTGATAAACTACACTGTGCACACGTCGTTCCTCATAAAGTCATAACCTAGTAAAACCCTAACTCCATTTCGTTAGAAGATACGTTCCGGGGATCTGAAATACATCTACATAATACACAAACGTTGAAATCAAATTTTGGTAACTTCAGATGGAATACAGTACATGTACCGCATAATTTTGTATCACCCATGCAGTTTGTTAAGTAATAATGTCAAGAAATTTAAGTAATTTTATAATAGTAATACAATCTGAACATTTCATGAAATATAAAGACTTTTTTATGTAACGGTAGGTCTTAAGAAATTATTATAAAGATATTAATAAATATTAAATGCTTTATTAAAAAAATATCTTCACGTATATATACGTACAAGTAAATAGCTAACAAAAGTAAAAGAAAGAAAATCTAATATTATGCTTTATACATATGCATCTCCCTGAAATTTTAGCTTTTTCCATTTTCCTCATCCAACTTTCTAATAAAGGATTTTTCCCCGGTTGGCTCAATTTGGCTTTATCTCATTGAGACATAACTTACGTCAGTTCACACTTTATTTCCGTCTCTTTGAAGCTGAGCTGTAATATTATATAGAAAATAATATAGAAAAACAAAGGCGCCAAAATGTTTCTCGTAAAAATAATGAAAGCCAACCATTGTGAGGTATCATGAAGGGTATTCAATAAAATTTCACTAGTATGAACAAAGATGTTTTAATTTTATTCATTCGTATAGACGTAAAAATAAATAAGTTTTCTCTTTTCTCTCTTAATCTACTTTATACAAAAAGGTGTAGGATAAAAGTCTATATGAAAAAAAAGTGTACTAAATCAATACTTTGAATTAACATAATAAAATCTTTAAATTAATAACGTATAATTTCGTATTGAGTGATACTATTGCTTTGCGTGTCAAATAGTATACTAGTCTATATAAATTCGCATTATTAGCTCTTTTTGATAAGTTATAATAGAAACTTATATAGTTTGAAACTTATATAATAATTAAATTAATAAGTACATACTTAATCTATTCACTGTTGATATATAGTTATAATTAATATATTATATAGTAGGTATAGCGATTTTCAAGTAATCATCAATCAAGCAACTAACTATCGAAACGTTGTGTTGTAACTATTGTAATTATAATTAGTTAATTCTGACAAATGTTGTGGCTGTGAGTTAGGACAGTCATCCCAAAGCCACCACATAGTGACCAAAACCTCTACATTTATTAAAAGTAAAGAGATAAGGGGTATTGTCATTTTACTTATGAGTACTTTAATGCCACCCTTAGCAACCATTAAGGGTTTAAGAATACCATCTATAATGACCTCTTTAAAACCTTTCATTACTAAATTATTAGATCCGGAGCTTAGTAAAGTTAATACTAATCCCATTAACCCACTCATTTTGCTTGACATTTTCGCTGTAATTGGTTCTAGAAAGTTAAATTTAGGTACGACGTTGTTTGTTTTTTCCTCTACACTCGTGACTGCTTCAAATACCGTTGGAGATTCTTTGAAAGGTTGTGTCCAAGTATTATAATTTTGACGTGGAAATGCCTTTGATTCATGCTTATTATCTTCTGACGAAAAATCAGTACGGTACGATGCACGTAATTTTTGAGTTTCATCCTCCGCTAACTGATTCAGTCCAAGAACGAAATCTTTAAACGAATAATCGGCTTCTTGCGATTGAAGTTTTTTTGCAGTTGGCATTTGTTGTGATTGCATTGAGTTAGTATGAGTTATCTGTTGCCGATTCCTATGATTCAACTGTGGGAAAATATTTGAATTCTGAGGCGATAATACATTCGCCCGCATATCGCTTGGCACACTTCGATATTCAAAAGGTGGATAGTAGTTTACCGGATCACCCGTCACACAGAATATACACCAATAACAGTACATCACAAACACTTGTAACGTCAAGCACATTGACATGTTGATTATCTAAAGAGCATTTTAGCTGTTGTGAGACCTTATTTAATTACACTGAACTATGAAAAAGCACGTAGCATTTCATACACTAAATAAACAATATTGACCTACATAGCTATTTATTTTATAATATAATAAAAAATCAAATGTAACAGTTTCTGTTTGTGATATATATTTTTTTATCGATTTTATGTCTCTACTCATAATATGAGTAATAGTTATTATCTACGATATTAATATTTATTTTTTTTATTTTTATCATTTTATTCTTATAGTTAAACAATTATAGATTAACTTTTACAATAAAAAAAACTTTTTGTATATAAAAAATAACCCAACGCAAACTGTATGCTTAAATGTATTAATATTATACAAAAACATATAACATATTTATAGGAAAACATTAAAAAAACAAGAGAAGCCACTGGCATACATTAGTATGTATTCACAAAGCTTTGTCAGCTTATGTCGCCCCCAGAGTTGCAGTCCATTGACATACATTCCGCGACCTTGTCCCCAGCGAGAATGCTTAAGAGAGTTTTAGCTATGAAGCCGTCCTCTTCTACGTCATCGATCATTGTAAATGTTACAGCAGTCCCGAAATTACTCCCCCAACCAATATTAGACGATCTTTGTATAACACACGCGAGTCGCTCAGAGCAATCCATAATAACTCGAGATCTGTTTTTCTTCTTTTTCTTTTTCAAATATTTCATCATTTTGGATAACACTGGCCATAATAACAAAGCTTTTAGCCCCATTTTAGCGAGCACTATAAGTGTTAGAGGGAACAGGAAAAGTTTACCTGCTAGTAACTTCATAAGAGCTATAACAGCCGCTGACATCATAATTTTAGCTGCACTCGCTAAGACACTGGCAAATGACGCTAATGTGTCCGTCTTTGGACACGAACTATGATAGTATCCAGAGTCTGAATACGATTTCCTTATTGGATCAGAATAATAATTAGAGGCACTGGTAAACAAATCTAAAAAAGGTATAGGTGGTGCTTGTGAAGTGACGGTGCTGATAGCTTGCTCCTGAGCGGAGACTTTTGTTGCAACGAAAAAAACAACAATAGCTGCGAACATGATTGACTTAACTGTTACGCTTCAAGAGCTTCAAGTCATTTAAAAACTATCCTATAAAATTATAATTTCATGTTTGATCAAGGGAAACGAAAAACTATCTCTGCATTTCACCTAACGGTTTCAAATTAGTTAGAGAACAATAGTCACAGCTTTCTTCTGTTGATTAAAATATTTATGCATGTTTCGATGTAATATACTTTGAATTGAAAATTATGAAAATTATGATATTAAATGGGTTTTAATTTTGTATTATTACTTATGAACATAATTAAAAAGGGTCAACGGTAGGGATTAAATATGTTACTAATTTATTACGTTCAAATTTGGAATGTAAATATTCGAGGTTATTTTAAAAAATAAAACTACTCACCAGTAATTTTGGTCAGCGAGGCTAAGCTAAAATAATCAAGTAATGTGTATTTATCATATGAATAATCTAATAATAATGTAAAAAATAAAAGCCTTATACTTATTTTACATTCTTTGATTTTTTACGGAATTTTAAAATCACTTGCGATTTTTATTTATATGTAATATTTTTTAAAGTAAATATTCTTTTATTAAAAAAACATATTTTGATATTTAATTTAGAAATATTTTTATTAATACACGTATTAGCATTAACATTTGTTAGACTTTAAATTACACAGCATGTATCGAGCATTCATTTTTAAAAAATGCTTTGAGCGGGAAAAAATAAACATTAATATTCCATAATTATCACTTTGAATATTAGTAATTACTTTGGGCTATATTTTTCGGTGTGATAAAACAATTACATGATTTAGTTGCGTGTTTTAAAAAAGTTTTAATAATTTTACAAGAATTAATTTAAATACATGTCACAAAATAGGTTAATAGTACCATGGTGTTCACTAGGTTTGTAATTATTTACTTTTTATTTTCTAAGTACTAGAAAACATGAAAATTTTTATAATATTAAGTTTAATTAATATAATTTTAATATTTATTGATTATAAACAAAAATATTGACATTATTTTGAAGTGATTCTTGGTCAGCATTACGGTGACCTAGTAACTTGTTTGCAATACTAAATAAACAGTCAGCTAAGAATATTTCATGAGCAGTTCGACTGCTAAACTAGTTTTCGTCCATACTTTATGTAGGTTCAAATACAAAATTCACTACAATTGCGTCTCGCATAATATATAATTTTTACCTAAATATGTGTCTGTTCTTAACTTCTTACATTATTTATCTAGCACATACATATTAAATAAACTGTTACTCAAATGTAATTCATATGAAATATTACATAGAACATTATATAAAAATATTTGACTCTTTACGTCTTTAAAAATACAAATATCAAAGTTTTAATTTTATTTGTATATATCTTTTATAAATGCTAAAAAAAATATTTTATTTAATTTTAAAAATATTTTTCGCTCCATACATGGGTCATCGTAAGAATCAAATAAAAATAGTGTACTTTATGATTAAATAGTTGTGACTGATATTATAACCGTGTCCGTCCCTAATTTGTACGACCTAAAAATCGTATAGCTTGCATAATGCAATTGGAGCGTGCTGCCACCTGCAGTGACGGGAGCACAAAATATTAAATGAACCTCATTGCTGTGGGAACGGCAACTACGTAAATTATTTCTAATTAAATCGTTAAATAAGATAGCAACCTAAATAAGCTTAATCAATATTATTTCTACATATAATAGTACTTCTTTTAGGTCGTTGTGTAACATTTAGTACGATTCGAGCTATATGCGATTGTCATGAGTTTTGGTTCTAGAAGGGAAAAATTTTATATTAAGGCGTATATATTACTTCAGACTGCTTACATTCTCTCAACGGAAAGCACTCAGCAAAATGATGAATTTGGTCCTTTCTCTATAATAGACTCCTAAAAAGGAGATGAGATAGTTTCGGCTTAGATAAAGTAGTGTACAAAAAATAATTTTAATTATAAGTTTTATTTTAAAAATATATTCTTCATTTTGATCTGAATTATATTTAGGCCAATAGTCATATCGTTTTTTGTAATTAGAGTCATTTAATATTTGTTTAATTAACGTCAAGAAACTTCTAAAAGTTCCAACATTTTCAGTAATAAACCACTTGCCTCTAGCTATGTATAGTATGTGTCTTTGATGCAGAGTACGTGCTAAATAAATGGCACAAAGTTAAAACTTTTGGGCATTAATTAAGCAAAATCCCACAGACGCCAAGTAAATTACAACACTCAGGTAACCGTAGTCCATTTGCCCAAATTTTCTAGGAAGAGTAAACGAAAGGAGAAAACCACGAAAAGTTACTCCGCTTAGTATAAAATCATTGTATCCCCGCCGTCAAAATATCTGGGTAAATTCGAAAGATGATAATGCGAGAAACTTCGACGTCGTTGTAGAGAAAAAAGCAAGGAAAAAATTTAACAAACAAACGCTAATTAAGCACTCCAAAAGCAAAAACTCTAAGTTACTCATATTTTTCTTGCTTACTTTGGGATTTACGAGTGAGTATATTTAATTAGTATTTCGCATTGAGTACTTACTACTTGTATACGTTTTTCTTATATATACAATTATGGTTAACTTAACCATTTATTATATTATGAAATTATTATTCTTTTATATTTTACTTTCAAAGTGCGGCGTTAAATTCCACTCAACACGCAATGTCTCGACTTCGGTGGAAAGTGAAGTACGGAGTGTCTTGACACTAGGTACTCTCTGTCTAGGGTAGACAGAAAGTACCTAGCAATGCGGGATAAAAGAATTCATCGTAACACACTGTAAATGTTTGTTTGTTTGCAATCACATTGATTGCAGCAGGTTCGATTCCTAATTGGTAGAATGATTATATTTACTTATATTATCTTACCCGGTCTGGAAGGACTTGTAGCCTTTACGCCATTCTACACGTAATGTATATAAAAAATAAAAAAGAGGAAGCGAAGCGAAAAATTATACGTCTTAATATTATAAAAGCAATCTGTATGTATTTAAAATCATAATTTAAATGAAATTATGTTAAAAAAACTCTTTACAATCAAAATTATTAATTACTAAATATACTACTAGATCAACAATGCTTCAGGATATTTATAATATCAATCATTTCATTTAAATCATTCTACGAAATATCAATCAGTATTATATGAGTCTCACTTCGATGAGCTCTGTATCTGCCCAATATCCAGATGAAAATACATAAATCACCGTTTGTTTCCTCAATTCTAGTTTCATACTTTCTTCCTAATAACATTCGCTCAATGTATCAACTAACGAGGATTCTGTCGAAAACAAAGTTTATCTCTTTCTGTAAGTATCGACATTAATTAGTTTTACTTAGACTGGTAGTCATAAACCTTAGTGCGAAACAATCGTTTACTTAAATATGTACTTGTCCAAATCACTTCATTCAAATAGAAATACAGTTATTTAGTTTTCTTTAACATAACTTTATAGTCAATATTTACTATTTTTAAAGTGTTATTCCACACTTAGGATTAGAAAACATTTTAGAAAAAACGTATAAAATTTTGAACGCAGCGGGATTCGAACCCGCGCCTCTTGGACGGTATCCAAGAGGCGCGGGTTCGAATCCCGCTGCGTTCAAATTTTTATAAGTTTTTTCTAAAACTTTATAGTCATAAATTATCAGAAAATGTACTTTGAAACCCTTTATGACAAGTACTAGGAAATATAAATTAGAACAATAAAGTCTCCAGTTTCTTCACCATAAAGTTTTAGTTGGAAATAAAAATATTTATACATAAATAGAATAGACATATTTATATTCATTTTAAGTGAACATATAATAAGATTCTTATCGGGCTACTTTCGATAAATCGTGTATTTGAAATTAATTGATTAAGATATAAAATATCTTAATCAATTAATAGCACGTCAGTCAGATACCACTTAGTGTTAACTAGGTTGACTGAAAATCGAACTCAACGCCACGCTCTGTTTTATCAGGACGGAAGAATGATAATACATTTTAAATATCATCATTCCTCTGAATAGAAATTGAACCCACAAAAATTATGAATAAACTAATTCACGGTAAACAGACTACAAAAGTCTATTATGATTATATTTGTTTGGATTTTTATATTTATTTTCGATTCCGGCTTATCTTTATAAAAAATCCACCCTTCGCCACTGATATATGCTTCTATTAATTACCTTAAAATCTTCGAATAAGAAATATTTGAAACTTTGAAATATAATAAAACATTTGTATCTCTTTCAACATGTGCATGTACATGTAAATATTTATTTACACGTGTGTATAACTTTTTGTGAACTTATACGCCTTAAATACCAACCATGTAATATAAATAAATGCAACATATTAACTCACTCAGTGGACATCGATTTACGAGTGAACGAGGAATGCTGCCATAGAATGAAGCATTTAACACTCGCGTTAAACCAGGCTGAACAGGCACTGAGGTATTCACTGGAAATAATCATAAACGCAACATTGTATAGTAACTATGCTTAAGTATTTATAAAATTATTTTCATATTAATATATTTGTTTTTTATATAAAAAATAAGTTTTAATATACGTTTGTTTGTGTTTTAATATTTTTTTTTATAAAATATGTACGATGTAGGTACATTATAACATAGGTGCCTTAAAAACCGAAAAAAAACACACTTTTTTGTATTACTATCATAACATTACTATCATAATATAATTTCTGTGACAGGAAAAAGTCTAGAAATAAGGAATAAACTGTTATTCCTATTCACTCTTTACCTTTACATTATAATTATAATTGAAAGCTCAACGTAGCGCAGTCAGAGGTTTATATGAAAATATAATGGTTGTGAGTTCGTTACTCTCACTTGGGAATGAGTATATTTAAATTATTTATATATGCCCGCTGTGATAAGATAAGGCCCAACACTCAATACGTAAAGTCCTGAATGTTATCTAAAAAGTAAGAAAATCGTGTACGTATGAATTAGTAAACTAATATATTATTATATATATTATAATGTTTAAAAGTTAGTAGCATTCATTTCTAAAGGTTACTTATTTCAATCTCTCATAAATAAATGTCATAAACCTATATAAGCTGCAAAGGTCTCTTAAAAGATATAAATATGGAGCCTGGTACATTTATAAGTATATATCATAGATATGATTATAGTTTATACCATACCATAGGAAAAAACTAAAACTCCTGCTTTCAGTCACATCCATACATCCCATTAAAGACAATTTGCTACCAAGAATATAATTAATTGTTAGATTTTGCTAAAATTTAATATTTATAAAAAAACTATATAATATTTTCAATTTATGAAGATAATGTAACATACTTATTTATCTTCACAGAGCAACTCGACATCGAAAAACAATGTTGTTACAAAATATAAATAGAGGTACGTGAATACAACTTTCTTTTGTTATATTAATAAATTAGCTACTCGAACAAGTTGTATAATATTAACAAGGTTTTATTTGTTTAAAAAAGAATACAGCGAGAATATCAAACGCGTGTAAAAGTTATTCATGACGGAAAGTGCTCATCCTTTATAGAGAAACATCCTAGACTCCACTTTATTATTTACGTTGAGAACTTATTGTACCTACACCGACATACGAGGTGTGGGTATAAATGTTTGATGATTTCACGTGAATACATTATATTATGTATTTTTATGTATACTTCTGATTATAATTTTAGATTGAACTATTATAAATATTTTTTGTCAATATGATAAGCAGTATTGGTTATGTTTCTTAGTATTATAATATAGATGAAATCTTACATATACAAGATGACACACCTTAAGGTACTAATAATTTTACTATAGTTTTTTAAAACACAATATAAATAGAATAAGTATATCGTGTATTACATTTTATCAGGAGCTCGCATATGGAGTTCAGATACACAATACAGTACAGAAACCCCACAAACTAAGTCAATAGAAACAGGATACATAGAGGGTGCTATAGCTATGAAGGGTAGCAACACAACAGAGTGGGGAGGAAACGTCGCCTTTTGGGGCGTCTTGCCTTTATGGCGTAATTCTCCACCACCTGATACGGTTTTAAAATTGCGAAGTCTTACACCTTCTGATTGCTGGCCCTTTAGGTAAAAATGAGAAATAATCTATTATTTTATTTGCTTGGTTGTTTGCTTAAACGTTGCAAATATACATATATTTAACAAATTTCAAAATATAATTATAAGAACGCACGCACTTATAAGATCAAATCAAATATGATTACATTTAAAATTGCTATAATGGCTTAATAAACGATAAAATAGTTTAGAATAAAACCTTAAACTCTACCTACAGTATGTTGAGTTTTTGAGTCAAGGTTAGTTAGTTATTTTTTAATTTACGCAATACGCTATTAAGTTAGTACACACGTGATTACTGTTTGATCATCCAGACTGACTTTTGTAAAAGATTTTAGTTATTCTTTGAAAAATATATAAACTTAAACGTATATCACTTAAACGTATATCGTATATAAAGCTTCAAAATTGTAACTTAGAATTTTTGAAATGAATTTGAAAACTCGAACTGTCTCAATATTTGTTTCAGATTAAACTTAAATTAGATATCTCGATTGTAAACTATATTTCCGGAATTAACAACAATTACATAATATTTCGACTTATCTGTTGAAATATCTTAAAACGTTTATATTGAATCGAAAACAGATGTCGATTTTTGTAGTCAAAATAAAATTACTGTTGCATATTGGTGCGATTGTTAGCCGGTTTTAACCCAAACTCAGGAGAATGATAATGAGTACTTATAATTCAAAATGCTACGTTAATTTCTGCCATTCAAAACTAAGTATTAGGAATCTTAACCTTTATAAGTTGAACGTGAAGGTTGACGCCAAAATGTTTTAGATTTTCGACTTATGGAGGTTTCAAATAAGGCGACTTTTGATTCGACATAGAGGTTGAGATACATTCTTATATAATGTTAGATTTTGAGTTAGAGACGTTAAATAAATAAAATTGTTTTATATGAAACAATGGTATACTGTAAGTAAATCATTATTACTCAGGCATTTCAACAAATTCAACATGCAGTAACTTATTATTCTTAAACTGTAGACGTCAAGTTTCAAGTAATCGGGACTTAAATAACGTAATATTCGAGACTACTATTTTGCCTAAAAGAGGGTTGAAATTTCGAGTATTGAATACTTTGATATATAAAGACAAGAGAGCAAAACATTTATTTGAGATATGGAAATTTACAAATTATTGATGTTCTACTGCATTACGAGTTAATTGACGCATAATAATATTTAGATAAATACAAAGTAAATAATATACAAAGATTCTATACTATGTTTTCAGAGGGTCGTACGGTGAAATTATCATACAACTACCGAGAAATCTAGACGTAGACAGATTTAGCGTCGAACACATTCGTCCGGACGCTGCATTAAGTGCACCTAAACATTTTACAATTTATGTAAGCCGAATAAATTTATTTTATCTGTTTACACACAAAGCGTTTATTTATTTTTTTCATAGACTAAATTCTTACCAATTTGTTGACTTATATTTTTAAGGGCATTCTCAGTAACGGTACATGGATGAAAGCAGCTGACGGAGTGTACCAGCACAATAAACCAGCAAAACAATACTTTCATTTAGACAATAGAAACATTCCATTCCAACGAATTGTTGTCAGAGTTTTGTCGAACCAAGGCAACCCGAAATACACCTGTATATACAGATTACATTTTTACGCTACTCAATAGCTGCTGTACGAAAATAACGCCCTTTATATATGAATAAATGTTTTTTAATCTGTGCTGGATTCTTTTTATTTCTATAAATTAGCCAGAGTCGAAACGAAACAATTGTTATCGTGTTGGTAAGCAAAATGTTTATGCGTATAATAATATTTATAGACCGTAGAACATACTTATTAATATTACTAAAGCATGTAAAAACTAAAATTAATTTCACGTATGGCAGGGTTGACTGGAAATACATATTGTTAAGATACTCCGTACTCCGCGACCCACCGAAATAGTGACATTGATTCCGCCGAATCAACTAGCGAACCAACGCCGCTCTTAGACTCACAAGGGCGAAGAAATGGAAATAATTTAAGTATATCATTCCCCACGGATAATCAAACCCACAACCTACTACACTTGCAATCAGACGCTGTCCCACTGTGCCAAGACCGGGCTCAACGTATTATGAACAATATTCTCGTGACTTCCATTAAACTCAAATCGTGTACAAAATTAGCAGCGGTATACACAACACAAAAGAAGGTAATTAAATAATACTAATGAATCAAATTTTAATATATTTATTTTGCGTTAACCAATATAAATGTTTGGTTTACGAGGCGCTCCAGTCTTGGGCAGAACCTCCCCAGGACGGGGCAGCTGCGGGTGCAGCGGCTGGGGCAGCAGTACCCCACTCTTCTTGAACCTGAATAAATCAGACTCGGACAATTAATAACAAAAATTTAAAAATTATATTTGTCAAAACAACGTTAAAATTTTTATTTAACATTATAATTTTAATTTTTGTTAAAATTGTAAATGTAATATTTGTTATAAAAAATGTATTTTTAATTATGATGTATTATTAATATAATTATTCTAACAATCAGGTTTTACGCTTTAACATATTGTAAACATGCAAAATATTTCTACTATAAGATTTTTAAGATTAATATTGTCTAATATTATATTTACATTTTACTATATGGAACAAATAATAAAATAAAAAGTATATACTATGTCTGCACAAACAAAAAACATTATTATTTAGAATAATGTTTGTAGGAAACAGTTTATAAATTTATATTACCTGAGCAGCCCAATCTTCCTGGGCAGCTGGTGCACCAAAGCTTGCAGCAGGTGGTGGTGCTGCAGCTTCTTCAGTCCAGGATGCAACAGGCTCTGCAGGCTCATATTCCTCATGTACAGGTGGTGCTGGTACCTCAGGCTTAGCAGCAACAACAGCCTAAGAAATTTACGATATAAATTATTGTATAAATAAAGATATAATAAATACATAAAGCTACTTAGATTCACAATTTATATTATAGTAATGGAGTAATTTATTGCCAAGACACTACGCAGCTCTCCACACAAATTGAAGATTACACTGCATGTATTCAACTAAACTCTAATAAAATGTATTTTACTAATAAATAACATTTGTAGACCATCTACAATAAGTTAAACATAATTGCACTTTAAATATTTTTAGTACAAAAAATTGAAGGTAAATATATGATGAATTAACAAACATTCACCTGTTCCTTGGCTTGTTGTTCTTCTTTTTCACTTTCTTCAGGATCTCTGAAGAAGAACAGGTCAACAACTACATCCCATCTTTGGTCACGGGGAAGGACACCTCTTAAACGGAGCACTTCACGAGCTAAGAGCCACCACATGAGACCAATGGAATGAGACGACTGAAAAATATAAAAAGCAAATATTATTATACCACAAATAAATTGATACTGTAAGAAATTAATAAACTAATAAAATATTTATATTATTGTTAAAATACTTCATAGTTAATAGTGCATATGAATGATATATTTAAAAATATACCTTAGTGTTGCATGGAATAGCAATGTCAACAAATCTGAGGGGAGAGTCAGTGTTACAGAAAGCAATGACTGGAATGTTGACATATGAAGCCTCAGTAATAGGCTGATGATCTTGGGCAGGGTCCAATACAATTAAAAGACGTGGCTCCCTGAATGCAGCTTGGATCTGAAATAACATCACTTTCTTATTTTTTATCTCACATGGACAAATGATAAATATTAATATAGATACTAATCAGAAAAACTTATAATCATGATAATCAGTGGTTCCTTAGTTAAATTTGTCATCATAAAATTAATAAATATATTTGCTGCAATCAAAGTGTTAAATATTTTTATTACTTAAGAACTTCTTTTTTACCTGGTTAGTGAAAGCACCAGGAGTAAATCTTCCAGCAATGGGAGTAGCTCCAGTATGTGCTGCGAATTTCAACACAGCTCTTTGACCGAAAGGTCTTGAAGAGATGACGAAAATGTCTGCCGGATTTTCAATAGCAACAACTGCACGAGCTGCTAACACAAGCTTTTCCCATGTGCGGCGTAGGTTGATCACGTGTGTACCGTCAGCGCGACGCTTGTAAACGTAGGTTTCCATCTACGCAAACAAATAAGATATGTATAAGTACATATGCACTAATTTTTAGCAAAATTAGATTACTACTTGTAGTTTTTTCAGTTGGGAGAATCGATCCTCATAAATTTCAGAAACAAAAATGGAACGGATTCTAATATCATCATATTCATAAAAGTTGCATGAAATATTTTTAAATATTCCCTAAAAATATCTAAAATCTTACCTGAAAATTGACATTTTCTGACCCAAGGTGGGTTGTTGCCGCCAACATTTTGGTAACATCTTCCTCGTTGAGGGCCAAAATATCTAATCCTCCCGACATCGTTGCGTTTATTTGAGTTACGACTAAACCTTAAAAAACCAAAACAGCATGAATTACATGATGAACATAAGTTACACCGGGTTGTAATATAAATATAAATATGAGTTAGTACAAAAGTAGTAAAAATACTCAACATATCTACTAAAAGAGAAAATCCATAGTATAATTTCATTCTAGAATATAATCTATCCATTAGGATTGCAATTATTTTTTTAAATTGTAATTTTGAACTTACGCGTGTAACGCCACTGGGAGAGTGTCGGATTGAAAGAACTGTCAACAGTGACAGCTTTCAAAGTAAACTAAAAAAAAAAACAATTAACTAAATTCTTATATTTTGAGCTTATATTTATAATTATATTGAAACTTGTTTAAATTCAGCTTTATAGACAGTTTGTTGCATTTACATAAATTAGTATTATATTTAGAATAAAATAATTATGTAATAGTTTAAACTTAATGTATTTCTTTGAATAATAGAAAACGCCTATGTGGCAATACAGAAAGTTATGTGCATTGGTATAGATATATGGAATGACTGATGTGTAGTCTGAGAACGGATAAAATAGTATCGTGTATTTGGACATTTAATTAATAATTTTTTATATCCATACGAATAATTCATGCATTATGATTACTTTATTGCCCTGACCTCAAGTGCTGTAATAAAATTCTATACTTTGTGAGTTATTTCGGTGATCAGTGACATTAGAGTGAAGTGCCTAATTTGAACATGGAGGCTATAGCAAAACACGATTTCACTGCAACTGCGGATGATGAACTTAGTTTTAAGAAAAATCAAGTTCTGAAAGTAAGTTTCTACTTAAGTATTTCCAATTTGAAAAAAGTCTATCCCATTCGTGACAGGTTTCTTCTAGAATTTTTTTGTTATTGCAGATACTTAACATGGAGGACGATATGAATTGGTATAGGGCTGAATTAGACGGTAAAGAAGGTCTCATACCTAGTAACTATATTCAAATGAAAAGTCATAGGTAAGTGAATTTGTAAAAGATTAATATTGTGATCTTAAAACAAATCTTATTTAAAATCATTTTATTTTTACGTGCCTTCTTCCGTACAAACTTTTTTATTTAAAAAAGCATATTTCTGTACGAAAGATAACATTTGTATCGAATATAGTTAATAATATTACTATATTTATAATGAAGGGTACATAATTTGATAAAAACATTTCAGTTGGTATTATGGTAGAATCACAAGAGCAGATGCAGAAAAACTTTTAGCAAATAAACCAGAAGGAGGATTCCTCATACGTATTAGTGAGTCAAGCCCTGGTGATTTCTCTTTATCAGTAAAGTAAGTCATACATACCTAATATATTATTAGAACCATTTGTAACATATACATTAATCAATTAGATTAAGTTTCTGGCATTAAAAATAATGTGATGATATAATTTTTATAGCATAGTGTGCATTGAATCTGGAGTATGTTAGATTTAGATTATTGTAATATTACTCAAGGAGTTTCCTTGAGTATTTGCAACAAAAAGATATTTATGCTTTAAAATATGAAATCCGAAGTGTAGTCTTATAGTTTGTATCTATAATATACAAAACTATTTAAATCTATAATATACAATTTTAGTTATTTTCTTGGCATCTTGCAACCTAAATTGAATTATGGATTTATAATTAAATTTATTGGTTTTATTAGCCACTCTTGGAAGTATTGAAAAATAAAACCAAAAATACTGTGATAACTCAACAATACTAATAACGTAGCTTAGTGAAACTGAGTCTCACAATAATGCTAAAGTTCACATGGGTGAGATTTTTTAAACCATAAAACATTATTCACTTTCTTTTTCATTTAAATATTTATTATGATAATTCACTTTGTTGTCTTTTAGGATTTGTAACAGATACACTTTCTCTTAATTATATATCCACACTTATCATGAATTTAGCTGTTACTACTAAGAAACTAAGAATTCAATTTTACAGCACAAGAACATTTGGAATGTTCATATTATTTATAATGATTGAAATGTAAAGAATAAATTGAGTAAATGAAATGCCACTTGATAATATTTTGTATTATTACTGGGTAACTAACTCCATTGAAAAAAATAAAATTAAAAACTTTTAGTATTACTTAAAGCTACCTAACTTTATTTTTACACTTATCAAAATACTTCTAATAATAAAACAAGGAAAAATAATTTGTATATTTACAAATTGTTTCATTTAGTTGCTACTATTCAACAGTTATTATACTCTAGCTATTACAATGTTGAGACAAGCTTTTATTATTAAGACTATATTATGTCAGATAGTGAAAAACTCATGACAAATTTTTGATGACTAAATGTCTCTTAAATCATAAATTTATTGAAATTAATATAAATATTAAACAAATTCAGCTTCTAAAAATCAAAACAATATAATATCTAAACTTATTTCATTGTTATCAAATACAAATAGTATATATAATTCAAATTGAAAAAGAGGGTGACCATTTCTGTCGTTCTGTTCACATTCTCGCAAGCAATCTGTAAATCCTTAATTTAGTTAATAAAAAAATTACCGCCGCACTTTAATATACGACTCAGTCGAACTGGTTGCAAATTACACCTTTTTTTAGCATTTATTACAATTGATTTTGTTGTGTTGAACTTAAATAATATTATATGTATATCAAATTTATCAAACATTTTAAATTTAGTGAACATGATGTCTAACTCGAAAGTTGGTTTTCACACTGTCTGACCTCATTTATATAATTTAAAATCTAAGGATCTGCAGCCTAAAAAAGATATATTAAGTAGCATAAAAATATTTATATAAATATTATTTAATCTGCACAATATAGACATATTTTTTAACGTATAAAATGTATTAAAACCGTTCTACAACCAGACTACAACGATAATTGGTTTACGTGAATCGCAAAAACACTGAAAGTGGTATTGAAACCTAAAAAAAGTCTATTCCGTATTGATTACAATGTATTGTACCTATGTTATTTCTCAATGGTTATTTCTGTGGCTTCTGAAATACTCTGAATAATACTGGATTAATTCACTTGATTACTTACTTTATTCAAAAATTTTAGACGTACTGTTGCGATTTTAACTGTAAAAGAAATCTCAAACATTTTCTTGTAAAACATGTGGTTCATATAGAAAAGATTTTAAATCAGATATTGTATATACTTAATAAAGGCGTATTTTAATATGTCCTTAATTATTGTATCAGAAGAGAATATTTTCATACAATTTTCTCGGTACAATATTAACCCGTTCTGTATCACCCTGCGTGAATCAACCTACGTGAGAGCTGAAACCAGTTTTCGTCTATTGGTGATTCATAAGTATATTTGCTCGATTTATGTTGAGGCCTTATGTTTTATATTTGAAAGCAATTGCTTAAATTAATATACAGACAAACCTTAAAAGCCACCTACAATTCGTATGATAAATGTCATTACTATAACTGTTATTCTCGGAAGCTTCAATACGTTGCTTGTTATCTCTCTGCCTAATAAGTGTGAAGATAGCTTACTTTAAACGCTGTTTTTCTTTTCATCACAATATGCTTATTAAGTATAAAAATAACTTATATTTTTTAAAACGAAAATACGTACTATATAAACCCTCGTGTAACTACCATGGTAATACATTCTTTAAACACTTGTAGGTGTTGCCGAGTACAAAGAGGCGTTCAAACGTTATTATTTTAGATCTGCACCCAAACAAATCACGCTGGATAATCTATTCTCGTTCATCGGTCTGCGCATCTACAGTTACGAATACTGCGGTTTAAACAGTCTCGATTTCTTCATACACATTTCATATGATATCTTGCTTTGTTTCTTGCTTTTTTTATTCATTGCAACTTATATATACGTACGTAATGTAACTCATCTACCATATGTTTCACATACACTTTAGTTTATAAAGTTATGTATATTCCTAAAGCAACGCGTGTTTTACACTTAAACGGATTTACTAATTTTAATTAATACGATAATTTAAGTGCTGTTTTGTTAATAGTAATTTGTTATATTGAATTATAATAAAAAATATAACTTGTATTTATTGCATTCCACAGATGTCCAGACGGTGTCCAACACTTCAAGGTATTGCGTGACGCCTCAAGCAAGTTCTTCCTGTGGGTGGTGAAATTTAATTCTCTGAACGAACTTGTCGACTATCATCGTACCGCCTCTGTTAGCCGCTTGCAGGATGTCAAACTTCGAGATGTCGTACCTGAAGAGGTAAGTTATATATAGTTATTTGAATGTTATGTCAGAGACCCGTCGTAATGTTTTGCCAAAAAATGTATAGATAAAGGGGCATCGCATTGTAAGTTCCAAATACATTTGTCATTTTTGTTATATAAATTATTCACATTTTTGACTATATTAAAGTTTGGTATAAGGTTTTCCTAAATATTTCTCATGTTTGGTTTGGTTTTACTATACAGCTCACCGCACATATGTATTTAATACCAAACTTGCAACAAAAGGCTCCTACATCGTTTTTTTTTGGTATGAAGTTTTCTAGTCGTCAAATCATGCATAAACACGGAAAACCACACATAAAAGATACCCTTTTGCGTCAAGCATTAGGAATTTCTAAGCCAATGCAATGTTTACAAACAAAATATATATCTATAGCTTTCGAAAACATTTTGCATTTATTTATTATTTTCGTTTGAAAGTAAGATGAGAATAGTGTCGGACTAGAGTGTGGTAAATATTAAATTAACATAAATATACATACATACATATTATATCTATTTATATTGTATAATATTTTTCATCGTATATCGAAAGTAAATAATAGAAAGTTGTGTTATTGTAACATTCGCTTATGTTCTCTTGTCACAAACTGTAGTAAAATAAAGTTTAAATAACAGACTTTGTGTTCATGTATCCTTACAAAAATTAATAGAAGCTTTTAATACATCTGGTCAATAAATGGCTCCCAACGGTGAGACGAACTCAGCTGTCATGGCTTAATTAAATTTGATCAGAGTAGTTACTTCATTATATCAGCCACACCTATCCACTAACCTAATCTAAAACACCGTTAATTATGCGGCTATTTTGTGTGTAAAAATAGCTATCGGCGAATCTCCTGCTGTCAGTAATACAAATAGCCTTTGGCGTAGCGTAAAAATGTTTATTTATATTATTGTACCTAAATAAAAATAACATAGCGTTGTTTATATTAAAATAGCTTGCTTTCATTAAAATGAGATTCGTAAATTTTATTTTTGAATATAAAAATGATAGAAATTGTAGAATGATAAAAATGGTCTAGTTACTGTAAATACGATTGGATTTAGGTTTGATTTCCACTCGGAGGAATCAGATTATAATATATAAAATCTATTTTCACTTCTCTCTGATAAGACAAAGTGTCAATGTCTGGAAAACTAGTAATCGTAGTGTCTTGACACTGGATTGCTGCACTGTATTAGGGTATTCTGATTACCCTGCTATACGGCATTGGTGTAATAATCTTAGTCTTTTTATAATTACCTCGGTGTCAGTATCGTTGTAATATATACTTTTATAAATATAGTAATTATGAAAGAATTGTCTCAATTAAATAATACGTGTATATAACGACAAACATAATTATAATTGTTATTGGTAAAGTAAATATTCGATAATGAATCGTCACGGGCTCGTCACTATTGTATATTACTAGAAACATTTGATTTGTACTGTTTACATGCTTACAGGTATTTACTGTGTTATACATACATAACATATTACTTACGAAAAAACCTTGTAGTAATAAAACATTTTTTAAAACAATAATAATCGATATATTTAGTAGTATTATATCTCCTACTTAAATACGTACATGGCGATTTCTGTGATCCTAAACATTTGGAGTTAATTTGGTTGAAAGTCCCAACGGATCAATTTCCATCATGTTAAATATACTGGTTCAATACATTATCCCTGATAACTGCCTCGCGTCGTGTAAATAATACTGCGTGACCCTGATAAAGAAACGAAAATAACTCGGTCAGTGTGGGCTTGTAGTCCTGTAATCACTAGTCATTGAACAAATAGAATCCTAGTATACTGATATGAATCGAATACAAATATATTCTATTATATATTTCTATTTATAGCTATGATTGTAGATATTATATGTTAAATATTTCCTATATAAAAATAGTATGTAAGAAATCAAAGTATTTTGTGCGATAAATTTCAATTAATGATAACAGTTCTGGGGATATTCTAAAACTACCTTTTCTTTTTCTATTCTTTTAATTAAGTTTTATCCATGCATTTTTTGTGAACATATACAGCTATATTTTACATAACGTTATAAACTTAAACCTGAATTTGAATGTGGCCTCAAATCTAATAAATAAAAATTAAACCAAGAATCATATTTTATAATACAAATAATTTGGGATAATAATAACTTCCAGCATTTTTTATTGGCATAAAAAATTCGTCGGTATATATAGCTTTGAAAATTTATCATGCTTAACTGATAATCCTTACGCCTTATTGTTAGCACTAGAAAGAAAGACTGAAACTTAGCATATACTTATAGTGTCCAGAAATAGCATTTTTTCCATTATGTACAGCAATATAATATGTAAATGTAATATTAAATGTAAATATTAAACAATAAAAAAAATAATTCACTTAGAAAACAAAAAAACACACCAATCATCGTTTGCACTTCTCTTATAAATAAAACTAGTAATTTTTTCATGTGTACATTTCCAAATACTGCTGTCAATGTCTTATGCAAGCAAAATTTAATTACGAATTTCTTGGGTCTATTAGGTAAACCTGCACCTACATCTTAGAAAATAATTGCTAATCGACTGTTACATTTTGTCCCGGTTTATAGTAATCTTGGCTGTTATTAATGAATTTATTCCATTTATCCGAAATCATTTCAAATTTATCTTTTTCTAAGTTTGTAGGCGCTTATATCTTTTGATCATGTTTGTCAAAAAGAATATATTGTAAGATTTAAAATTTCGATTGATTGTTATTTAAAAATATTCGGACCCCACTTTTCTGACCTTTCGCTTGTAAAGCTCCTCGAGCATATAAAATCAATATAAATGTAAGTAAATAATAATGATGTTGCATAATTTTTCTCCATAACCGTTGACTTTCTTCTTCTGTACACTTTTTTCATGATATGGATATCTATTATCAACGAAAATGCCCTATTAGCATCATCTGCCATAATTTTGATTTTTTCACATCATTAAAAATATCTTCCGGGAATACTACCATGGCCAAATTTTTATACTCAGTACCATCAGCAGCGGTCATGATCTCGTTTTTCGTTTCTTCATCGAAGTCCGAAATGATTTACATTTTATACCTTTTTCTGGGCACATTGAACATATTTTCATCATCAGTGCTCAATTGTTCATTGCTATCTTCACTTTCAGATGACATGTAAATTGTTACATGTGAACTTTTCCCTCTTTAGATGCTAGATCATAGTCATATCCATTTGATTCAATATCTGGACATTCTTCACATATGCTGGTTAACTAGTATACAATAATTCTTTCTTTGTATTGTATTGTTTAGTTTTTTTCTTTACACATAAAATACATTTATTTAATTCTTTTTTACTCTTTTCTTTTTATTTCTTGTATTCTTGCTATATAAAGTATCAGTGCGTAGACATGACTAAAAGTACTACTTTTATGTCCACCTAACTAACTTATCTAATGACAACGAATATCAAAATATATGTGACGGAAACAAATGATAGTGGTCATATAAGAAATCACAATTTCCATTAATGAATCATCATTTCATAATTTAAAAATCCCGAACAGTTAATTTTGTTTCATGTTATTTTTTTTCTACTAATCTATGATAAATATTTTTTTTAAAGAGATTGACTTTCCTTTGTGTCTATTTATCTATGCGTTTGTTTTTTTTAATAATATACAAAACCGGTAAAAAGATATTTTTTAAATGTATAAGAATGCAATCTCGTTACAAATTATGCAAGAGATACCAGTAGGTCGAGTGTATTACTCGAACACCACGGATACAATGAAACTAGCAGCGTTATTGCGCTGCATCGCAATTTTGGATACAAACTATTGCAGCGCTTTTGCGCTGCATAGCGCTTAAACGGTTGATTCTTTACTTAATTCTTGAATTTTCTTCAGATGCTGGTGCAAGCTTTGTATGACTTCACTCCACAAGAAGCTGGTGAACTAGAGTTCAGGCGTGGTGACGTCATCACGGTGACTGACCGCACCGACCAGCACTGGTGGCAGGTGTGTACATACATTATATAATAACAATATAAATATATTAAGTTAATCGTGTACTTCCAAGAGCTAGATTATATTTCAAATTAGAATTTCTTACTAGAACTTCTTAATAAATTTTGCATGTAGGTTAAGTGCAATGTGTGATATGTTTTAATATAATGCTAGATGTTTATTTTATTTATTATATTTTGTGAGTACTTATTACTGTAAAAAGATTATGAATATTTATCGTAAAATTAAAAAATTAGATATAGTGTGCTGTGTACTATTATACACACTACGATTGTTACATTTTCTATGTAACGAAGTCATATTTACCACTGACATCTTAGTTTTTGTTTATTAAAAATAATAATAATATTGTGGTTAATTACATTTTTTTTCATAATTAGCGAATGTAAAACATTGTTTGCTCGTTTGTTCCAGGGAGAGATAGCTCACCGGCGCGGCCTGTTCCCCGCGTCATACGTGACCGCGTACCACTCATAGTGCCCGCCGGCTTGCCGCGACGCGCCCTCCCCCTCCCCGCTATAACACCCCAGGTACCGTCGCCGGCGAACTGCGAGTTGTGGACTACCAGTAGAATACATTTTAAATGAATTTGTTTTAAACCTATTAACCACGTATGTTTTGGTAATTGAAAATTCCTTTCAGGGCTACGTAGACTGTCTGTTGATTACAGCACTAAGTGTTCGAAAAGTCGGGTTTTCTAAAATGTATTTTCTAATACCCAAATATCCGCAATTGGTCGGGTTAAAATAATTTCATTTAAAATGTCCACAGAAGCTCCTCGCTCGCAGTCGCGCTGGTGACGCGAGCTCAGTGGCGGTCGTCGGTTCCAATAATTGTAATATTGTAACGTTGCTATCTTTGACTATGAATAGTTCCTAACTTCAATTTCAATATATGTTAGTACATTATAAAATTATACATAGTTGTTAGCTGTGGTAATTACGATGTTTTTTCACTAGTCGAATTTGAAGTTCGCAACTAGTTCCTAGACGATGATAGTGTAATGGGCGGCGGTTTTCAGTACGTAGAGCGACAGATCTGCTACATCTTAAAAGATGACTTCTGCGCTAGTAATATGTTGAGCGGAGGTGAAGAAATTGAAGGAGTAACCTAAGCTATATGCGGGGAGTAGCGAAAGTGGGAGAAATCCGCCACTGAGCCTTGTATCCAGTAACCTAGCCACTACCCCGTTGAGGTGTCGTCGAAAGCTAGAATCTATTTTTTACGCAACGTTTGAAGTGTTATGGTGCTTTTTGTCCCGCTATTTTGATATTACGGTTAAGTGAACGCGTTATTCGCCTTAGCACGTTCGTCGCGTCAATCGATTGCCAGTACAAAAGTTGCCTCGGTAGTCTCTCAACGTTTTCCATGATTGTACGACGGATCCAGACCGATTAGATTGCATACACATCAAAACAAATAAGGCCTCATAAGTTTAAGATTCATACGAAGTTTACAAAAATCACAATATGTCATATTATATGCCGCCATAATCCTCTCTCTATCGATTGCTGGATCCGCCTCTGCCATGATTTGACGAATTTATTTTCTCAATGTTATCGTGACAACTAGCAGGATGATCGTGTATTTCGTCCTCTTTTACGTGCCAGAATGTTATTTTAGATTTTTTTAATATATGCTTAGTAATAAAAATACGAACGGGAACAAATCAGTTATCAATGTCGCTGAAGCTCCCTAATATATACATTTTCAAATTGATGTGATTTTTTTGAAGTATGATCATTATTTATCCCCTATTAGCGTATAATGCTCATTTTTTAAATATTTACCATTTTACTTGTTTAGTTAAGTGATAGTTTTAAGTTCGTTTGGTTTATTACTACATAATCAGTATACAAATATATAATCTGGTACCTACAGTAGTCATATTGTAAGATCATATCGTATCCCATATTATGAATATAGCGTCCCATACACGTACAGCTTAGCTCCTCCTAGAATTAAGCCATTTGTGTTGCGCACAAACGAATACACGTATAGTATGTTTTATATTCGTTTTATATCGACGATATTTGATTGATAGGAATGTACAGCGAGGTTTTTAGATCAATATTTGATAACCAAGAATATTATTGTAACGTGCTTGAAGATGGCTTTTGATGTGTTGTTTTGAAAGGAATTCGTTACCGGTTCTATTGTTCTACTTGGAGTCCGCTGCGAGCGCGGCGGGCCGGCGCGGAGTGTTGCGAGCGTATAATATAAATATCTTAAGACGACGTAGTTGCTTTACTACGGATGCTAATTCGATTATAAATTTTAAAAGGTTTCGCATCGTCGCGTGGCACTCGAGTGCCAGTGTACTTAGTTAGCGTTTAACAATATAGTCAAGACTTTCAAATTAATAACTTTGAGTGCTCGTTAATCCAATGTAGATATTTATTTTTGTTATCGTAATGTATCCGAAATTTGCTATATTTATCGAATCGTAATAAGATTTTAAATAATGGTGACGTAATTTATATAAAAATTGTACGTTAATACGTTAGTAAGAATTGAATTGTAATGGAAAATATACTTTGTATGAGGATTCCCATCAAGCGAAGCATTTAACTGTGTGCATTATAGAGTAAGTTTTGGTACCGCAACGCACATGAGAGGTCGCCGCCGGTGGACAATGAGCGTTACAAGGCATGTAATAAGAAGAAAGTGCTAATCTATAATAATCAAATATTTAAATAGTTAAGTTATGATTCTCCAATATTGTGGAAGATGTATAATATTTTTTACTAATAAATTTAATATTGTATTTCATGTGTTTTCTTTTACCTTATAAAATACTCGTAAGTGTAATCTGCTAAAGTGATACATAGTTGTTAACAGTAACACTTAATAATTATACAATTAATCTCTAATGTTAGTTTTTCTTTGAACGTGGTTCAATAGGACGGCGTGTTACTGTAAATGCGACTGGTTGCGGGTTCTATTCCCACGAGTGGAATTACATTTCAGATATATTATCATTTCTTCGCTCTGGTACGACAAAGCGTGCCATCAAGTTCACCACCTAGCAATGTCTCAATTTTGACTCGTCTAATTTGCTTGTAACTACCCTAAGTGGGATAAAGTGTGAAGAAATATTTTGATTAATTCAAAATAAAACAATATATTGTCCAACAATAAATATTTAATATATCTACAAAACTACAAATAGCATCACAATTTTTATCTTTTAGCAACCAACACATTAAGTAGCACATAAATACTTAAAACTATATGAACACTAAACATTGTAAACAACTTTTTATATAAATACATTGACAGTCACATTCAGTGCAGATCTTTTTATAAGCTTTTACATAAGCTAATGTGACAGTGTTTGATTAATCAACTAATTATGTTTAATATATAATTATATTTTCTTAAAATTATTAAAATGTTACAAATAATTAAATTATGTTTAATATATAATTATATTTTCAACTAATTATGTTTAATATATAATTATATTTTCTTAAAATTATTAAAATGTTACAAATAATTAAATATACAATTATATATATATATATATATATATATATATATATATATATATATATATATATATATATATATATATATATATATATATTTTAAAGTGTTTAATCACTAAAGTTTGTATAATAAACATGATCAAATGAATTTTATTTCAAATTAGTTTATGCTGGTTTGGATATTTTGTGGAATTAGCTTTATTTTTTTTGTAAAAAGTATTCAAGTTTAGTCATAGATAATAATATCAGTGTTAAAGTCTAAAACTTTTTTTGGATGAGAAAATAAAATAAATATTAAATTTATCACAGATAATTTGTGCTGTATAATGTTTGTTTGCATTTACACAAGTCGTTGTACTCAATAGTCTATTGTAAAGTATATCATCATGAATTTTTCATACATTAAATTCATTAGATTAAAAATTATTTATCATTCATTCATAAATTATATGCAAACGTTTCTTAAAAATCTTCTTTTTACTTACGTATTTATTTTATTATTATGTTGGTACAAAAGTAAATTATTTACCAAATACAGAATAAAATGTTCAGTTGGAATTCATGTATAACAATAATTTTTGGTGGTTGATGGAATTTAACAAATTTTAGACCATCAAAATTTGATTATAGCCTCACCTTAACTCAATCTAATGTCCTAAACACCTTTATTGTCTATTTCGCTGTTTTACAGTACTGCGTTTTAAAATGTATGACCTCCAATAGCTAACATGATGTTCTCAAAGGCAATCCAATTGATCAATGCCCATGGACCAAGTCTCATCCAAAGTGGAAGGAAACCTTTGTATAACGAAAATATACCTTCATTTTTCACTGATTGTTGGAGACAGTCGATCATGCCGCGGTACAGCGTGCCTCTGAAAACATTAGAATTCATTTGACTTACAAAATATTACTTCAATTTTATTACTTAATAGGTACTTATTCTTCACTTTTGTTAACTCTTTTATTTATTTTATAACCTTAATGCATTTTTCAATACATTTTAAAAAAGTACGTGCTGGGATTCAAACCAAAATTTTGATATTATACCAGAAAGAAAATCAAAAAAATTATAAAAATAAAAATATTCCCACAAGAGTAATGAACCCAGAACCAAGTTATGAGTCGAAATTCATATACGCAGCTGGTACTAGAACGTATGGCTTAGCGGTCAGAGCGCTTGGACGGTATCCAAAAGGCGCGGGTTCGAATTCCGCTGCGTTCAAATTTTTATACGTTTTTTCAAAAATATTTTCTAATCCTAAGTGTGGAATAACACTTTAAAAATAGTAAATATTAAAAAAATATAACAATCTCTCTTGTTAAACGATTATTTCTTAACAATGTTTAAGTAGTAGAAATTTGTAAAAATCTCCCTACAGAGATGCTAACAACATAAGTGCAACAAAATGTAATTTAGATTGGTTTAAAGATTTCAATAAGCAATCGGCAGCAGAGTCGAATGTTATTCTTAAACTCCTGTTGTACCCATTATGAAACTTTAAAAATGCTCCTAGTAGAATAAAATACTAGGACTATTAATTTTGTTCAATGTCAAAAAAGAAACATAATATGATTAAAGTCGGATACCTTTTCTCAAACTTGTATAGCGGTCCCGGAATGAATAAAATAATCGTTTTGCAATATGTGATATTTTTAATGACATGTTGTTTGTTTTAAAAGCATTATGAGTTTTTATATATCAATCATATGTATATATATATATATATATATATATATATATATATATATATATATATATATATATATATATATATATATATGTATGTATATATATTGCGTTTAATAATTTTCTTGTTTCATTTTTTCTGCGATTACTCTTTCCTTAGAATTTATACTTTCAGTAATTGTCAGTGAACTGCACGATAAAAATATTTTATCATAAGTTTGCTTCTATATTTATATTTTACCTACCCTTACTCCGAGAGCAAAATTTATCATGCACGTAACCACAAAGTAGTGGAGGAACACGATATCGTTATTGCATCATTTAATACTTTGTGTACAGTATATTTATTTTATATTTACTTATGTGTATTAAATTTATATTTTTATGATATTTTTCTGAAGTATGTCTCGAATTCGGCGGAAAGCGAAGTACGGAATGTCTTGACACTAGGTAGTTTCTGTCTACCCAGATATGATATAATAAAAGCGTGAAGCTAAAAAATCAATAAGTACTAAAAAGCCAGAATATAACCAAACGTAATATAACTAATAAGCATCACGATACTGAAACTTAACGTTTTTACACTAACCAAGATACAGTGTTTCCCAATAGGGATGATAGGATTTTAATAGCTCACAGCCGCCATCTTGGTTGTTTACCATTTGACATTTGTGTTGTTTTGTGTTCAATAATGTTTGCCATTTAATCATGAACAAGTTCACGTTACCTCAACGTTTGGAAATTGTCCAAATTTTCTATCAAAATTCGAGAAGTATTGTCTCTACTCAAAGAGCATTTCGTGCTAAATATTTCCTGCTCACTTTTGGCTCAATGGTTATGTGAACAAACAGAATTGTCGTTACTGGAGTGAGTCAAACCCAAGAGTGGTTCATAAAATACCATTACATCCTGAAAAATTGACTATTTGGTGCGGATTATGGTACGGTGGAATCATTGGCCCGTACTTTTCAAAAACGACGAACGAAGGCCGTACTGTTACTGTCAATGGCGACCGTTATCGTGACATGTTGAACGATTTTTTTTTCCTGAAGTGTATGAAATCCATGCGGACGACATTTATTTTCAACAAGATGGTGCAACATGCCACACTGCGACCGTCACAATGGATTTATTGCGTGATAAGTTTGGTGAGTCGGTTATTTCTCGCGACGGTCCTCACAATTGGCCACCAAGATCATGCGATTTATCACCCTTGGACTATTTTTGTGGGGGTATGTTAAATCTCAAGTGTATGCCAATAAACCAGCTACGATTTAAGACCTTAAACGCAACATTCGAGCGACTATAGCGGCCATACCAGCCGAAATGCTGCACCGAGTCATCGAAAATTGAACCGATCTTATTCACCAGTGCAAAAAAAGCCGTGGCGGTTATTCGAACAATATTTTATTTAAATCATAAATGGCATAAAATTTCCTATCAAGTAAAGCCATTGAGCACGAAATTCAAACATATATTACATGTTTTATTTCAATTTTAAAACATATTGTTCTTATCGGGAAACCCCGTATTAGCATTTAAAGCAACTAAAAAACAGAGGTAATTTTTTAATTTTACGGTTGCACTTAAATCTTTTTTTATTTTTCTGGAATCAATGTTAGTTATATAAAAAAGTATTCATCGTATTGAACATTCACATTCGATTTTTACTGATTTAATACATTTATTGTTCTTTGCAGCAGGTAGTTTTTGAATATGGGTTTTAATTATTATACTCTGAATGTAGTAAAACAACACAATCACCTTTATAGTTAGATGAAATTTTGAATATTTGAAACGAAAGCGAAAGGATTTACATTGAGCGTGCGCGGGTCTCGACTTTGACCCCGTTGTTTGACCTCGACCGTACTTTGAACGCACCAACCTACTTAATGCCTATGTACGATTCAAGTTGCGTCAAAACAATTCACTGTATACGTTTACTAAACAGTTTATTGGCTTACCAAACCAGCTAAACTATTCTAATGTTCATAAACTCAATATCTACCCACATATTTCAACAACATATAAACAATGGAAAATGATGTTTTGCATTTATGAAGCCTCTTTTTTTCCTACTTGACAGTTCGCAGTAAGTATATAAAACAAGATAATCTCTATACCTAATAAAACATAAAGGAAACTATTAAATTACACTTAGATATGCGTGTGTGTACTAAACAAAGTAACGTAATAAAACTGTTTTATGCTCATGAGCATAAATAACAGTCACAGTGATATTGATTTTCAAAATATAGGTCAGTGGATCAGTTGATATTACTAGTTAGAGATATAGCCAAGTTTCATGAGTACTTACATTGTACGTGAGTGTGAACGTATTCGTTATAATATGTTAGCTAAACGCGCAATATCTAAGAGATGTCGCTACGTGCCTATGCACGAACTAGAAAGTGTTTAACTTTAACACGTGTTTATTTTTATTTTGAACTTTACTTTGAATAATGTAATCATTTTATATTATGTTCTTATCTTTTTATTCTTAAACACCTTCATGTTCCGTTCTTAACTTGAAGCTGAAGGTATTGCGTCTTGTATTATTAAATTTAGAATAACATTAAAAATATAAAGTTTAAAACAACCTATACACCTTACAAATCACATTCAGCTGTTTGAATAAAAAAAATATAAATTCAATTTTGTATATTTTATTATATAGTTCCTATTTCTTGTAATAAGATAAGATTATACTTAATTATTAATTTAAATATATATCCGTTCCGGTAAACCTTATTATTACTACACATTTACAAAAATTTAATAGTTTGCCACTCTTTATTTTTTTTTAATTTTACGTCTTATTGCTTTCATTCATGCATGACTTAATGAAATACCCAGTTAAGATTTAGCTTAGCATATTTATTAATAGCGCACTAATGAGCATTTTATTACGATTACGATTGTCTCTAGCTCGGACGCCCATAAATTCAGATAATGATGTAGAGTCTAAAATAATAGTAGAACTTGTTTTCATAGAAAGAAAAAGTAGATCATTTTATTTACCTATAGGCAGCTGCCCATTTTCTTACTTTAATAATTATAGCTACCTTCCATCTGGTCCTACGGGTTGGTTCATAAGTCGAGTTTTAAGTACATCCGCCGGTGTACCCATAACAGCGGCCACGAAGCCAGCAGTAAAAGCAGCCAGTGCGTGAACAAGCGCTGTGTCCGCCATATTGAACTCCCGCATTAAAAACTGTTTGGTATAATCGTACGCTGCCAAATCCCCCATATTGACTAGGGCAGCTCGTTGAACATTTGGTACAGCACCTATGGAACATAATTTGTATTTTATTATAAGATATATTATGTAAATGTTGATTTTTGAGATTTTTTGTGACTTACCCATTAAAAGTCACCCTTTTGAGAGAGTAGATAGCAAGAAGATCACAATGAAGTCAGATTGCCAAGTGAGCATTCACTTGTTAATCCATAATCTTTCTCATCTCTTTAAATCATTAAATTTATAAAGCCAAATCTAAATGCTACATAAATTTTGTTTTTCTCAAGGTGCTATATACATAAGTATATAGAAAGCTCGCAATGATGAAGCTTTAATAACGACGAATATAACTCTAGTTTTTGTGGCAATATATTCCATGACGTTAAAATTTTCCTTCATGTCGAACTTCATTACCTACGCTCGGTTCAACAGTGTAGCCGAACAAGAGGGACAGGCATTTTTTTATTATTTTAATATAGATAGCACTAGACTTTCGTACAAAGCCTTTCTATAAATTATTTTTTGTAATAAAATAGCATTTAACATTTCATTTTTGTAGCTAACTTCCGAAATTAAATTTTAATAATATACATATCGTTCAAAAAAAATAGATCGAATAAATTGATCGAATAAACGTTCAATAATGCAGGTGTAAACTATAAAAAGATGACTATTTTTTTTTAAGTGATAAGATATATACATAAAATATTCCCAATTTTCTACCTCTCCAAAAACCTCTGATGCCAGATTCAGCGTATAACATTGCATACGCTTGCCTGCAGTTAGCAAAGCGTGGTGGCTTGCCTTGAATTATCCTTCGCCCTTCCGCCTGCATCTGTACTTTAACTAGGTCAGTTGGTGACGCGATCAGCTGTGCCAGGGAACCCGCTGCTAAACCACCTGTCAAATTTCACTTACTTTAGATTTTAAAATTTGTGAATGTTAAAATATTTAAATGGAACTTAAATAAAAATATATTATGATTAGTGTCACGCGTCAAAATGAATAACAAGGTGCATTAGTGTGTGGAGCGCATTATGTAAATGGATGCAATCTGTAGTGCTTGTCAACATCAACTGTTACGTCTTATATTAGACAATCACATTCCTCATACTGAACTTGGCTGTCACTTTCACATATTGTGTTTGATTGGTATTCGTATAATTTAAACGCTTTAATACTTGCTTGTTTTTACGACACATTTAAAGTAACATTATTATGGAGTAGAACTACCTATTTCACTGCCTCAATATGTATTAGAAGATTTTAATAAGGCTTATGATATTTCAAGTAGCAGTTTATTCAATAAGAATTTATAGAGAGTGTAATATAATACTATGCCAGTGAACTTTAATGAAATACAAACCATATTTTTTGATGGCAACCATAGTTATTGATGGCAAGTGGCTACAAATAGCGTATCTATGTAATTGATCATTCCAAAGATCATTTAACATGTAACTTTCTATCATAGATAAATGAAATGAGTTTAGTTAAAGAAGAATATGCAGCACTATTAATACTTCGTTGCAAATTTTGTTTTACTTTTTTAAATCGGCAGTTTTAGTATACAATAAATCCAATAAAAAAACCTGCAACACTATGTATTTCAGATATATAAGATTCTTAATTTATTAGGCATTAATAATGGTTTTCGTGTCGATATCTAATCGTCTATTTAGATATATAAAGGTTCAATGACTCAGTATTTTATCTTTGCCTGCCTGATAACGAAAACAATCGCTTACTTATTTATCGTTTAGATATATATATATATATATATATATATATATACTTTTTTTAGCTTCACGCTTTTATGCCGTGTAGCAGGGTAAACAGAAAGTACCTAGTGTCAAGACACTCCGTACTTCGCTTTCCACCGAATTCGAGACATTGCGTGTTGAGTGGTGGAACTCAACGCCGCACTTTGTCATAAAAATAAATTAAATATAATCACTCCCCCGAGTGGGGATCGAACCCACAACCGATCGCGTTACAGTCAGACGCTGTCCCACTGCGCCACGACCGGCTTCATATACACACACACATATATATACATATATATATATATATATATATATATATATATATATATATATAAGTAGTAGATATTCTACTGTTTTCTCTTCTTACATCATATATATTATTTATATACCCGCATGACAGAGCCATACTCGGTGTTTTTCAGCGATAAAGTACTTTTATAATTGACAAATATCTAAAATCATTTTGTATAAATCAAAATGTTTAAAAATAGTAATTTCAATCAATCAATCAAATTAATTATTAATATTAGACACGAATTAGATGCGTTCATATTCCCTGTTATAGTTTTTCTTACAAAAGAAGGAACTTAAAAAGAAGGAAAATAACTAAGCTGGAGACATTTGGACTGGAACCGGAGTCTTCTGGTTTCGGAACTGCCCCCCGACCGAATATAAGCTATTAAAACTTTATAGATTGCAGAGAAATTTAATATCTTATTTTATTGAATATTGTTTTTGTTGCCTGAAAACATAGATTAAATTATAAGAAATGAAACCTAGCTAGCTAAATTTTAATGAAGATCGTTGAAGCCGTTTCCAAGATTTAGTTTATATATAAATATATATAAATGAATTGCATGTTTGAAATTATTTGTTAAGTAAATGTGAGTAAATTGAAATAAAATATGTTGCTAACCTACAGACGCAGCTCCAAGTGAGACTTTCCCATTATTGTCTTTTAATGCATTGCGGAAATGTTCGTAGAATATGAGTCGGCAACCAGAGTAAATAGCGTGACGTTGAAACATTGGCATGAGTCCGCTCCATAACTTTAACACACCTTCCTGCTTCGCTATGCCAACAGCTGTTTTTATCATCCCGTGATTTTCCATCTGTATTGATCATATTTCAAAATGTCAATATATAATAATGTACGCGGAAACTTTTATGTAATTATTATTAAGCATATAAAAATATCCTATTTATCATAATTACTATCGTGGCTAACGATACAGTTTTGACTTACGTATCTGAATGCAAAACTTGAGGATTTTAATCTGGAATAGTGATATTGATACTGCTATCTTATAATTGAAATACAATCTTGTCAGACAGTATACGGCAGTGGTACATTTTACCAAGTTCAACTACGCGCAAAACTTATATTTACCTTGTACCCATGCTTGGCAGCGGCCACTTCCGACTGTATTTGCAACCTTGTTTTCGTTAAATCGAATGGATATGTAGCTGAAAATAAATAAAAAAACAATATATATTAGATAAGGTGAACTATACCTTTATATTATATACATTAACCTTATATTATATACTTTAGGCACACAGAATACGAATAAGCTGCTACCAAGTAAGTACTTTTTACTGTAGACCTAAAAGATTAAGTCTGCACTCAAAACCTTAAAAGAAAAATTATACCCCCGAGAACGACAATAAGCGATTTTCATCGTTCTTACGGCAAGGTGAAGGCGCTTTACAAACAGCGGCGTTCAAATTGCGATTTAATCATTTGCTACGACAACATAAAGATAAGAAATTTCTAGTTATATCTCAAATTAATATTTCTAATCAAATATAGTCATGTTAATATTGTTTCATATACAACCGTAAATTAATAATATTATTTAAAATAATTGGGGCTGGGGCTAGTTTAGTTAATTAGTCCATCCTAAATTAACTATGATTTTTTTGACATTATTAATATTATGAATAGAATATTATGAATAGAATATTTTGATCTAAATTAATATTATGAATAGTAAGTACTAAGTATATTTAATTTTACACAGAAAAAGTTCAAAACAAATACATATTTGCATAATGTTTGTCACCCCTAATTAGACATTTACGTGTTCAGTTTAAAAATCCAACTAAGTATATGAATTCATAGAAACTCTACCTATAACTTCCGATATTCTGTTGATCATGTATAATACCTACCTATAACCTACATCATAAAGTATATTAGATTTTCTTAAACTCGAAAATATGCTTAAATTTTTATGAAGATTACTAATAACGAAAATATTCGACACCTTTTGATAGTTTTACGTAGCATTCACATTTCACCATACGCCCTCAAAAGAATGTCCAAGTTTAAAAAAAGTACTATAAACGATGTAACCAATAAATTAAAGTCATACTTTTTACGCGAAGAAACTTCAATAAATTATTGTAGCTTACTTGAAATCACTAATGACTACTTGATTAATCAATACTTGTACACCGCATATTTATTATTCATTTTGATCACAGTTCGTATGTTTACGTAGGTTTCCTAATTTTACCTGATTCAGCCGCCCAGGAACCCAGTACGGCGACCCCGTACCGCGCCGCCACCGAGTCAATGGCCTTGGAAGCGGGGTGGTCAGCGTTGCGTAGCACAGGCATGTTGTCTTTTTATTGTTGAGCTATAAGACCAATAATATGTCAAAATATACATATTAGTATAATATATTAAATCTGTGATTTAATATATTATATGTGTGACACATCTTCTGTGTCTGCTATATGCAGAGTGAATCTAGTAATAAGCCCGTTCTCTTAAAAGGCCACTCAGAGACATTGCGCAATTATTGGTAACACATAGTCAAATCTAGACTTTGTCTAATTGGTACATAGATCCAGTATTTTAATACGTATGTAATTATTTAAGTAGGTTATGAATTATGACTGTCAGCCATTGTTTGCAGTCAGGATACATTCAAAGTGCGATTTGAGGGAAATATATTAAATATCCAAAAATCTATTGTACAATGTTTTACTTTTATGGTATAGACTGCAACGTTAAATTTATTTTGATTGTATAGAAATTTAATAAATTTTACTAGTAAGTAATTTAAATTCAAATAAATAAAAATCTAGTTTACAATAATATTGAGGCTAGTTTTCTTTATGTTTTTTTTATTTAAAAACAAAATGTCAGGTAGGTACTATAATCGTTTACGTAATCTATGAATTTCCTGCGTATATGAATATCAGATAGCTTTATGAAAGTCAAGGCTATTTGATCGATAACATAATGAACTCTAATTGGATATTATTAAGACAGTAAAGTTAACTTTCTTGTTGTTTGCTTCCAATTAATATTACTACATATTAAAAAGAACATTAAAAAGAATATATTTTAAAGTCATCCTAAGTAAAAAAAGAAAAGAATCTGTCTTTGCCTCTCTCTCTTTATTCCATTACATTTTATTTCATTTTCTCACATTGTTATGCAGTATCCAGAAAGAATCTAATATCAAGACATTTCGTTACGTATTGTAAGCTTTCTCGTTACGTATTGCAAGCTTTCTCATTTCTTTCTCATGTCAGACCAGGAGCTCTGACATGCGAAAGAAATGATAATAATGCTAATATGACCATTCTTCCAAACATGCATGCTTAAAGTTTAGGGTTATTCATACGCTTTTCCACTGTACCACTATGGTTTTGGTTAGAAATCAAAACAGCAAGGATCTATTTATTCGTTACCACGCTAAGGCTAAGTTCAAATAAATTACAAACATTAGGTACAGCAACAACTAAATTGTGATGTATTTAAAAAAAAATAAAAATATGAAGCATTTTGCTTTGTGTTACTCTTTGTTCATGTAAATAAGTACCTTATTTAGGCCAAAAACAATGTCTTCTTATATTGAATTTCTCAACAATAGTTCTTATGTTACAGTGTGAACTGAACGACGTAATTTAAATATGTTTTAGTCTGTAATATTAACCTAGATTGTGCATTGAAAAATGATTTTTCTGTAAATTTCCATACGTAAGACACTCAAATGCTTTAAAAAAATTATTATATAATAATTAATTGCAAACAATGATATTTTGCAAGGACGTGACAATGAATATCCTACAGTATTAGTCACACTTATTTTTGCACTGAAGGAAATCAAATATTCATCAGTTAAGCACTTTTAGTTATATAACACAAAAACTTAGAGAACTTTTGTCTTGTCAAAATATTTTCTAAGCATTACTTTGAAAATATCCACGAGACGCTCCTTAAAACCTACAAACTATTAGCATTTAAGTGTTAAGTATCAATAAACGTAATAAAACGTTTGGAGAAAAGTCCTTCGACACTATTAGCGAGAGTCAAAGTCCAGCAAGAAACGCGCTTCTTATGTGTACATTAGGTATAATCATTTAAATGACATACATTGACTTGTGGCCCGTTGGTAACAAAGATCAAACATGCGATAAAAGCAATATTTGCCTACGTAACAAGTGCGTACTTAGATATGTATATGTTATAAATAGCTAAATCAAAACGCGACAAATGTGTAATGCTATAGTCTAACTTCTTAAATTACAGTACTTATCAGTGGAGAAGAAGTAGTAATCAGATAAAATTGATAAACAAATAAAATTTGAATCAAGATTATGTGAAGCGATTATGTAATATTAACATTTTATGATTATCATTTTACAATATTAAAAATTTTGCATTTTATTTATATCCAATGGCCATAGATCTCGGTACAAATTAACCTTGTAAGCCCACATTAAGGTAATCAGAGTGTGAAAAGAAGGATATGGGTAAATTATGTAATGTTTGTAAAAAGTATAAAATGTATATCTCGAGTGAATCAATAATAAGTTATTTATAAAAGAACAAATATATATGATGTTTTAATACCGATTATCAATCCAATATTATTAAAAATGTGCTATATAAGTTAAACTTCTTAGGGTGAAACACGAAGCTTGTAAAAAGGACTTCCGGACCATTTAATTTTTTTAGTATATATGTCATGTATACATAGGTACAAATCATCGCCTTGCTAATATCTATCACTCCACTTATACTTATCAGTTATGACTAAGTTCCACTACCATATTAATGTAAAAACCATCACTTAGTTTAAATCAACAAATATGATAATATTTTCAAGCATATGCCACTAAAAGCTTTAGGAAATCAAGTTGTTAATTATCTTTTGAGAATAGCTTTACTCATCTAATGTTACTTTAGGTTTCTATGTTACATAGGATTCTTTTATTAAAAAATATTACATACACAAACATATAATAATATATGAAATATATTTTCAACGAGACACAAAAAAATGTGTATGCTTTTCTACATGGAAATTTGGCTCGCTCAAAGTATCTTGAACCCTGAACAGTTTGGAATGTAGCCAGACGCCAAGTATCTTAATAACGCTCTGGCTAAAGCTTTTGTCATTTTCAAAAGATTTACGTTATAATTATTACAGTAGTAATTCATATATTTTGAGATATATGTGATAGAAATTATTTACCTTTTATACATTGTTCATACATTCATAAATATAGAAATGTAATGTTTGGTTATAAATAAGAAACTTCTTTTTATTACCGTTTTTTTTTGTGGTAGTAGAGTTTCAATTTCAAATAATAATTTTCTTATTTGGCATCTTCATATTAGTTAAACTATTTATACGTTATACATTTAATCTTATTAAATAAATAAAATGTTAATGTCTAAATATGTATGTACATTACATACAAGGCTGCACGTTGTGTTTAACTTCGTGTTATAATTGTAAGAAATATACTGAGGGAATAAATTATTTGTTTTATCACTATACTATACATTTTATTGGACTTTGGACTTTGTACTTGTAATTTCATGGTACACAGATAAATAAGACCACAACAATTTAATGTTTATAAATTACAGAAAATATTACTTCAGAAAATTTTAAAAGCATATATGTCTCTGTGAATAAATTTCAAGCATTAACCTAAGTATGAAGGTATTAAGAGGAGAATGTGCGAGATAACCTACGTCTTGCATATATGAAAGAGGGAACGTTAAATATTTAAAGTTTTACTACTTCCATAAAAAAGCGTTTTAATGTTCTTGGTCGCTTTGTTCTGTACATCGCAACTCTTCACTGACGCAACAGTTAATTAAACTGTTAATGAAACGTCCAAATTAATATTTTCCGCTTGTCTGTAATAACTACTGTAAGTAAAGTATTTTAAATATATATTAAAAAAATAAAAGCTGTTCATTCGCATATAGATTTTATTATTTCGCATTTATATAATATTTGATAATAACAAAGGAAAGTCCACCAGTCTTACAGAAATATCTCTTAATATAGGGTAAATGTTTAGACGGAACGCATATATAAGGTAACGCATATACGAGTACATAGCTCATATTTATGTATATTCTCGATTGCACACTTTTTATATCTATCTACAAGATATTGTATTTATTGTAAAATCATCCTTAGTATTTTTTTTTCATATATTACATTATTCTTAATGTCTATAAGTGATTTACATTACTATTATTATTTTAAAAACATTCTTCATTTCTTTATTAATATATAATTATTTATTATTTGTTTATAGATAAGAAAAATAGCTTACCTTTTATTCTAATAACATAATGTTAAGTTAGAAAATAACCACTATTGCACACAATTGATTAAAGCCACACGAAGTGAAAAGCTGTGGTGCTATAATGGCAATCGACAACACGAGTGAAGCGGAACACGTACCTTGGTCATTTAAATCATTTTAAAATGAACTTGTTTAAAATACTTAGTTGAACAACGAAAATACGGCATAAATAAATTGTATTCATAGACAAAACCTTTACAAATTAAATAAGTCTATTCTTATTTCATGAGTACTTCATACTTTCATACTTATTGGTTGGCTGTTTGTCCTTGGCAATTGTTATAGTCTTATTATTCAATTATATTTAAATATATATTGTATAAATAAGTAAAGATATACTAAAATATTGAGAACTATCTTGTGGACAGTGAGTCAGTTGTCGTGGATGCGGTACTCGGTCAGACTAAAGCACAACTTAAGTATTGACTAATTAGTATATCTTTTTACTGCAAGAATGTTTTTTAATGAAAAATTAGTTAATTATAATAAAATTTGATTTTACCTTCAACATTTAACTCTTATTTTATATTAAGTTAACAGTAAGCTATTGCTATTTATTATAAAATAAAAGTAAAAAATATTAGCTTATAAAATAAATAATCAATACTCCTTTATAGTACTTAAGCTATGAATGTAAACATATAGTATGTGAAGGACAGTCTTCTTCTACTTGGCATGTATCCCGACCTAGTCAGGGCATTCATAATGTTCGATTCTATTATTTTATAATAAATAATACTATTTTTTTCCGATGGTATGTCACATTGTAGAGACAAATTGTGCACAACTATCACGACTACCATAAACAAAGAATAGATTTTAGTTGCTATATATTTATAATTTATTCTCAACTCTTTTATAGTACTTGTCATTTACTTAGAGGTATATTTTAACAAGAGATCGCACTGTAAATGTCATCTTATTATTCTTAACATTTTTTATTATTATATTGTTATCGCAGCTATAGTATCTTTTGCTTCTTTAATATATTTTGGAATGTTAATTTTTTTCTTGTAATAGGTTAAAAATATCATAAAGTATAGTAATTACATTATATGTATATAACGTCAATATACTTTCCGTTAGATATAAATAGGCAGGTACCAGGTATATATATATATATATACATATATATATATATATATATATATATATATATATATATATATATATATATATATATATATATATATATATATATTAAATAAGCAAAGAGGATAAGAAATCCAAAACAATATTAGTAGTGAAAATAATATTAAAAAAGTAAGAAAGAATAATTAAATTATACAGAAGCACCTACCTACCTTTTCGGTAAATCGCCAGGACGAGCGATGTATGAGGTAATGAATTTTCATCGCTTGATACGGTACAATGTAAACATTGAACTGATTACAACAATGACAAACCTATCACATAATATAGCGCTTAGAGTGAAAATACTGAAAAAGGATGGCGTATACGATTATGAGCGTGTTAGATAAGGTCAATAGTACTTGTGTTTGGGCTAAAATTGCGGCTTTCAGCCGCTCGCGGCGCGAAAGAGCGCGAAGACAAGAAGCGATCAACAACCGGCGTCCGACTCACATCGCTACCGACTTGTGACTATTCTGTTCAAGCACCCTGCACCGCTGAATATCCGGCGCCAAAAGAAACACTCCAATTATCTATATGTACTATGTGTTATATAGTACACATGCGTACTAAGCAATGACGTCATTTCATTCATGAAACTCCCGCAAAACTTTCATTGATGTCGCTCACCTCAAAACGTAAGCTAGTCATGCGATAAACACATCGAGTCAATGACATTCGTCTTGAAATTATATTATGTATATACATAACAAACAGGTGATCTATGTAATTAAAATTATTTTAATATTATTATGACTTTTAAATAAACCTTATAAAAAATAATTTAGACCTAGAAAGAGGCTATACCATATAGAATAAGATACATATATATACATATATATATATATATATATATATATATATATATATATATATATAGAATAAGATTTATATAGTAGATAATAGTGATACCGTAGGATATGTATGTATATTGAATATCTAAAGAACAATTTCTTCCTTACTAGAAACAAATCAGAAGTATGTAAAAAATTGAATACATTTTTTAGTACACGAAATAGTACACAAAAATGAAATATCGCGCAAACAAAAGTAGTTAGAGCGATGGCGGATCGTGGTTGTAGTGCAACCACAACATTTATCAAGGGCTGTATCCGCGCCTGCAATTATTAAATCACGTTGCTTAATGAAGCTAAAAAATTATAGTAGATTGTAAAATATATTATAATCGTGGTACTTTTTAATGACAGCACACCAACAGCGTAATTATAAATGAAGATAGCCGAAGGTAAGTGTAAAATAAAGGCTCAACACCTAATTAGTCTAGTTGTGTACTAAATATATCTATGAAAATATAACATATTTCTTTACTTCACTGCAAAAAGAACATTAATGTTGACTAAATCTTTGGCAGTGAACTACGTGAACTGATTAAGCTCTCTTTAATGTCTAAACCATTTACGATCCAACTTAATGACAAATTGGAATTATTGCAAGCTAATACAGCATCATCTTGAGTACGTGCTTAAATATATATTTTATATATACATATTTCTAAGAATAATATAACACTGAATAAAACAAATCTTTAAATATATGTTCTTTTATAACGTTTGAACGGTGTTACCGTTTTTTGTTAAGATTTATATTTAATTGTATATGTCATGTTTTGATATGATACGTGTAGACTGTTATTAGTTACCTCATATTTTATTTCATATGTACCCTGTGTTTCTTTAAATATTTATTATAACCTCATTTTATATAATAATTGAAGACCGGTTTTGGCGCAGTGGAACAGTCTGAATGTAAGCGCGATCGGTTGTGGGTTCCATCCCCACTCGAGGAAGTGATTATATTTAAATTATTTTTACATCGTCTTGACACTGGGTAATTTCTGTCTACTTTGTTATGCGGGATAAAAGCGTAAAGCTTAAAAAAAAATAATAAAATGTTAGCAGTGTGGTTAGTAGCTATTTTAGAATATAAATACTGATCTTAGTAGGTAAATACCAACTGAATACACAAATATTGATCAACTATTTTGTGCCCGAGGCACGTAATAAGTGATACTCTTCCATATGCCAAGACCAGATGGGGCACGTCATATGCATGTGCTAAACTTACGAGTTACAATATATTATACCACGTGACCAGCGCAACTTCGTGTGCGTCACAAAAGGAATATATTTTTAATCTTTTTGTAATATTTTTCATTATTACTCCGCTCTTATTGGTCGTAGCTAGGTCCTGTCTAAAATAAGATTTTTTAAATCAATTCGGTATTATCGAAGTATAGCGCGTTTAAACAAACAAAAGAACAAGCGAATAAACTTTTTACTTTACAATTTAAGAAAAGACCTCTCGTACCTATATATAATTTGAGCCTAAGAACCATGAGTAGTAAAATTTTTAGCATATTATTTTAAAATAATATATAGGAGTTAACATCATTTATGAGTATAGTCAAGTAGCAACATCTTAGATTAGACTATGATAAATAACATTAAGGTATATGTGCTTTTTATAAAGCAATGATTACAAAATAGTCAATTCTGTCAAACTTCAAATAGTTAATGTAGATTTTAATATTTACTATTTTTAAAGTGTTATTCCACACTTAGGATTAGAAAACATCTTTGAAAAAAGGTATAAAAATTTGAACGCAGCGGGATTCGAACCCGCGCCTCTTGGAATTCTGGTAGTGGTAGTAGAACGCATGGCTTAGCGGTCAGAGCGCTTGGACGGTATCCAAAATAGTAAATATTAAAATAAAATAGCAATCTCTCTTGTTAAACGATTATTTCTTAATAATCTTTAAGTAGTAGAAATTTGTAAAAATCTCTCTACAGAGTTGCTAACAACATAAATAAGATGTAACAAAACGTATAAGAATTTCGACGCAGCTGGTAGTAGAACGCATGGCTTAGCGGTAAGAGCGCTTGGAAGGTATCCAAGAGGCGCGGGTTCGAATCGCGCTGCGTTCAAATTTTTATACGTTTTTTCAAAGATGTAATGTAGATTTCATTATATTAATTTAAAAAATTACTTTACTTTTTAATTTATTTGACGCTATCGTGCCTCAATGTTATAATATAATATGTAAAAGAGATTGTGGCTTCGGTCTCCATTCGAGGGAATGATATTTGTTTTATTTTCGTTAACTTTCATTTTCCCATATACGTGACTTTGTAGATGCGTTAAGTAAAGAGCTGTTTTTCTTCCTGGTCAACCTCCTTGATTTTGGTCCCTAACGTTTATAAGCTACATGCAAAGCAATATTTTAAAATAAACAAATCTTAATACGATAAAAATATTTATAATTAATATATGTATTTGTATTTTATATTGACGAAATACAACATTCCGAAAAGGATAAATTTCGGCATTCAAAGGATAAATTTCACCAAAGAAATCTAAAAATCAATCGAACAGCAAAAACACAAGTAGTAGCAATTATTTATTTGTTGAAATCGTTACAATAAGAATAACACATTCCCTTAAATTTGTGTTAAAATATAAAATTCAGTATACACTAGGGACGAGACCGTGCGACTCAATTTTTTTACAGTACCAGCTGCTTTATTGCTATGTTAGGGGTTAAGCTTCCATTAGTAACTACATACACAAACAAGATGGCGTTACTGGTGTTCAAAATTTGTCTCATTTCTCGCTATACGACGCGGACGACCGTCTGTTACACTTAGCTAGTGCCATCAAATTATCAGCTCTTACTTGTCATATATAAAGTCTATAATGCAATAACACAATTTTATCATATTTCATTTGACGTTTTGTAAAATTGTGATTATAGTGTACAGTGTCTTAGCCAGTCGACTCACCGACCTTGGCGCAAAAAGTAGAAACAATTTCAATTCGAATGCGAAGTTTTATTACTAAGAGAATATTAATAAAGCAACATCCATTCTAAGAATTATATAATTCATATCATACTTGAACGATGGATCAATAATTTCATAGAAATATAACTTAGTTGTGTTTACTGGTAGTATTATATGAACTTGTAGGCATCCTTCAAGTAACAAAAATTCCACGTGGAATTACAAAACTTCGAAATTACGAATACATTGCAAAAATATCTATAATGGCTTATGTATTGCTCTATATATATATATTTGCAAATTGTATTTAAGTATTCTATTTTTTTTACTTAGTCTATATAGATACATAGATATAATTTTTGCTGCATGCATACACTAAATGAAACCACAAAATGAATAAAAAATATGATGGTTCTATTATTAAGGAGTCTATTAGTCATATTAAATGTCACAAAATGATTATAACACTTAAGTACTGTGTGAACAGCGAGTAGATATGATATAATATATGAATATTTATGATTTCCGGTCCCTTTTTATAAAAGCATATAAAACTAAAATTTTACTATCAAACATGTTATATGATATAAATTTAAGATCTTGTAATGTAAATGAAATATACGTAAAAATAATAAAAATATTTTTAAATATTATTTTAGTATAGGGAGATATTATTTTTGACAATATTCAATAATTTGTAGGTACTACGTGTTATTAAATATTGTCAAAAATAATAATATAATGTATTACTTTATTGTATGAACTTTAATGTATCTCATATTTTGTGATTTTAACATATTGCAAACATTAATCTACGCTAAAGTAATTTTTGAATAAAGCGATTCTCAGCGTGTAGTCTGCCGTTAGCGCACCAACCAGAAATGATATTTGTTGCTTAGTTATAAAGCTTAAAATTCTTTAACATGTTTACTCTTCGTTATCAAAGGCTCACTGATGGGATTTTATAAAAAAACGAACCCCGAATCCAAAGCCCTCGGCACGTCCGTTCGTCCCTTCATACTTTTTATATGATGAAAGCCCTTACTGTAGGTTACGCTTTTTGTACTGACATATACTTAGCCGTTGGTGAACATTTGTGCACCCCTTGGTATGGAAATCGCGCTTGAGTAACCGAATAAGAAACAGCAGGGCTACATTGATCGTCTACGTTTACACTTTAAAAAATTGTTTAGCTTGTTTTTGAAATGATTTGACAAAGAAAATATTTGTATAGTTAGTTCCGTTCTAAACTTCTAAAAATTCGTTACAACGTTAAGCTCGACGCAGGTATAAGCAATAGAAAGAACAAAGCTTTCAAGTTCTTAACTGAACAAAGATCATATTTTTTTCAAAATTAACGGTATTTAGTCTGATATTTTAAGTATGCCTAAGTAGATATATCTAAAACATCAGATAACATCGATAAATTATCTAGGCAAGCCCTTAGTAACGATATCATAATATATTTTGTTTAACTTTTACATTTTACTAATTTAATTACATTTTATATATATATATATATATATATATATATATATATATATATTTTTTTTTTTTTTTTTTGATGAATGAATGATGAAATTGAGCTTGATGATATATGTAAATCTAACATTTATTTAAGTAAAGAATGGCTTTATTAATAAATCATTTAATTATGTTATATAATTATCATACATATATATATATATATATATATATATATATATATATATATATATATATATATATATATATATATATATATTAGCACATTTGATACTTTTATTTAATGTGCATCTTTATTGAAATGTTAAGCACAAGAAATAGTTTTAAGGGAAAAATATGCAATAATACGGCAGGCAATTTGTTAATTCAGTGGTTTGAATAAATGCCACCCAAAGAATATTTTTTTACATAAAAATAAATATAATCTTTTTTAAATGATGTATTCTATTTTTATTATATCCTTAATATAAGTACTATTTACAGTAAACATTCAAATAGTGATATTTGCATTATCTTTATTAAAATATTGAAACAAAATTAGAACGCGCTCGTTGTACTCATACTGTGATAGTGATAAATGATAAGGGAGCCATAGTAAAAGTAAAGTTGATTTAAATGCTAAACAATTTCAATTAACTATTTCTAATTAAATAACATGACTCCCATTTGTGAACTTTTCATTGTTTTTTGTTCGTTATATAATATTAAAAAAGAAAATAATATACTGTACGCAGTTTCGCTCACGTTCAAGATAACTGTAAAGTTTTCTTTAAAGGATATAGTGTAAACCGCAATGACAATAAGAAGTAAAAATAGTAACGCCCAGTTCTCTTTTTGCCTGTTCAAACCAAAAAAGGGGAAATCAATATATTTTTGGATACTTTGGACTTTATAGCACAATGGATCAACTTAATTTTCTATTTGTCAAAATATTTTAATGTATTTGATGTTTAATAAATGTTTTTAATCAGTTAAATTCAAAATTCAAAAAATGTATAAAATTCAAAAAATGTATAAAAAATAACAAAAATATATATGAAGATAATATCTTTTTAAATCAAGTATAAGTAAATCATATGTTTAAGCATAATAGAAGTACCAACGATTTCAAATTCTTCTTATTTAATTTTAAAATTGCTATAAATTTAAAAGAGTATTAAAGTAAGTACCTAGCCTCAACTATTTTATACTTATTAATTATTTAACTTTAATAAAACTTCATTTAATAACAATTATAAATAGTTGCTACGACATTTTGATGGAAGAATTCTTCAGTGAAATAAAGGCACTATTTTCCCAGAGTGCTCGCAAATATATTTTAATACAGTATTAGGTGTTAGTCATTTTAATATCACATTTTATTAACGCACATATTAATAAGGATAAAGAGGGTTATATTAAAGATATATTATACAACGCCTGCATAACGCTGCAACGCCTGCCTCCGAGGACTCTAAAATAATAAAGCAACGTTATTCTTAGAAGATAATATGTTAAACATGTAAAAGAAAATGTTATCTTTACATTTCAAATTATACTTCTACGCTTACGAGAAGATTATAAATGTATGTAATATGTACATGTCTCTATCTATATATAGATGAATAGATATTTAGTATCATTCAATTTTTAATTTTTTCAATATATCTAACTCATTTTTAAGATATTCAGTGCATAGGTAAGTAGGTACATAATTTGACTGCATTTTGTAACTTAAGTAATAAAAAATCTATGATATTTTCCTTCAAGTGTTATAATATAGAGTGTTATAATATAGAGAATAAAACGGTTATAGAAATTTGAAACTAAAACTATAGCGGTTGATCTATGTTCACAGATATCTTAGCTGTATATTATAAGTAGCACAACAACACTCCTCTTATGATGTGAATAACAAGTAACCGAAAGTTAAAAAAAGTTAACATAAGTCTTAATACAAAGATTGAATTAATACTTGCTGTCCGTAATTTTTTAATACATTTTTAGAATAGTAACCAAATTTTTATTGTTAAATTTGAAGTTTTAATACACATGTAATAACTTGTAATAACTTATGGGAAGAGTGTGTGAGTCATGAACTCAAGGTGCATCTAACACGCATAAAGGCATACTTAACCATTAAGTTGAAATCCCTTGAAAAGATTTATAACTGTAATATAGGACTATAATTTATATTTAATACACCGTTTATGTTATGTGGTTGTGTAATTATGAATATAATTTATAAATCCAATGATGACAAATATGGGTTGTTGGGTCATGCTCCACCATTGCAGGTGAGAAGGAGGTACTGAATTATTTCTAATACCTAATAACAAATGGTAATCCCAAAATAAAGCAAAATAACATATATTGTAGCGAAACGTAATACCAAAAAGATATCATATTTATGTTGATTGGAAATGATAATGGCAATGAATGCCGTTTACGTATTAAATTTTCATTAGGTAGGTTAAATGAAAACATAAATGCGCTTCATTAACGCTCCACGACTAATCTAAATAATACGGCCACATCTAAACGAAAATTAAAAAGAGGGAGCTAAGCACGTGGCGATCTATCAAAACAACAAAGCCGATTGGTGTGGTGACGTTCCACCCCGGTGATATGTACGCCGTACTACCTAAATGCCTTATGTACACCGCTAGTTACTACTTCATGACTACTCCGAGCTCAGTGTGTACTGCATTGCAACGGAAAATATGCGTGTTTACCAAAGTCGTTTCGGTAGAACGGTGTCGTGTGTTGCGTCACGTTTAAGGAAATTGATAGTGCGCCGAGGTCGACGTGACTAACATAATTGTGAACTTTGCTTATTTTTGTGACAAATTATTACATTTAATAAGTTATAACAGTGTTAAAGTGCATTCTCATACAATGAAATCTACTTTTTTCAATTTCGATGTCTCTCATGGAGACCTAATTACAGTACAACGCCACATCGTAAGCTGTGTCCGATATAACCTTGTTATGATGAGTAAGTATATTTTTGTCGTTCAATAAGCCATATGCCAATGATAAATCATTATAAGATTTTGTTTTCGTTAATTTCGTAGGTATAGGTTCGTAAATAATAACAATATTAATTAGAAAATAAAGTTACAACGCAAGTTAAAATATTAGTAGTAATAATATCGAACGTCACAACGAGGTTTATTATACAAGATGGCGGCGAGTGGGGAGAGGGCGCCCAGTTGGCCAGGTGCTGCCGCCGCGTCGAGTTCGGCGCTATAGCTAACTAAATAGGTACGCAGAGCGGAGTGTTGTACATTTAGAACGATCACAATGGCTACCGCGAAAGACACGTCTACTTTCTTTCTGGAGGCAGATTCAAAACAATTTGACAGTGTTTTAAAGTTATACCCACAAGCTATCAAATTAAAAGCTAAACAGAAAACAAAGAAACCAGAAGAACTCATAAAATTGGACAATTGGTAAGTGCGAACGTCTTTCAGAGGAGAAAATGCGGCCGTGGCGTGTCAATGAACTTGTATTGTGTGTGTATCCGTGCAAACTGATTTGATAGCTACCTCCCTCGCGGACTGCATCTCTAGTCCGCGGACGGCTCATTAAAATCACTGCGTCACGTGGGATCGATGTCAAATTGACACTATCGTTTTTCCTGAAGCCAGTGTGGGGAAAAATATCGGCGCGCTTAGGCGTTATAAAATGGTGGCTGTCCTTTACGTATCATCGCTCGTAAAAATGCATTTATTATGTACTTGTTTCAAAGCGTTCACTCAGTAATTACACATGTCCCTTTATTAAATTATATCCTTGGCCATTTACAGACAACCTTATTGTATTTTTAGTTACTTTAAGCTGGATAATACAATGCTTTGTTGAATACAACTCACATCCGTTCAAAATGGTGACTTGCCATTTACACAGTTTTGTAATTTTAGTATTTCCCATTTTTAGATCGTTGATAGGCTTTTATATATTTCTGTAATGAAGCCTAATAACTACATATATATATTATTTAAAGTATTATTCAATTTTTTCTTAAGTTTCTTTGAAATAAGTGATATGAGTCATCAAGTATGGAGCAGTTCTTTGCAAGTAACTGTTGTTTTCGTTTATACATATAAATATTTTAAACTGAAGCATTTTTAAGAACCTACCAACTTTATTTTTTTATTAAAAATAAGTCCTGGTTATTTTAAAAAGATAACATATTCTGAAGGTCAATTTTTTAATTTTTATAACCAAATCACTTGGGATCATGCTGAAATTATTTAAAAGTGTCTTGCATCTCGAAATGAAAAAAAGAAAACCATTCTATTTAATTTAATATGAGAAAGTAATAATACTTTTTGGTCTATTTTTAATTGATGATCTTTTTTTCATATATAGGTATCAAAATGAACTACCAAAGAAAATCAAATCAAGGGGCAAAGATGCACACATGTTGCATGAAGAACTGGTACAACTCATGAAATGGAAACAAGCTGTTAGTAATTTCATATACTGTTATAAATAATAACATTTACACAAACAAAAACTTATTTTTAACTATATGAGTAACAATATACAAATATATTATATTTAAAAAAATATAGTTAAATTTTATTAAAAAAAAATTGAATCATGTTTTACATATATTTTTAAATTAATCTTAATTTTATTTCAGAGAGGGAAGTTTTACCCTCAATTATCATACCTCATAAAAGTAAACACACCAAGAGCCGTAATGCAGGAGACAAAGAAAGCATTTAAAAAACTGCCTAATATTGAATCGGCAATGACAGCACTCAGTAACTTGAAGGGAGTTGGTACAGCTACAGCCTCGGCTCTTCTTGCAGCAGCCAGCCCGGAAACAGCTCCATTTATGGCTGATGAGTGCATACAAGCTATTCCAGAAATGGAAGGAAGTGACTACACTGCCAAGGAATACCTCAATTTTGTAAAACATATTAGAACTGTCTGTGATAGGTTAAATAAGGTTAGTATTCTAATATTAATAATGTTGAGCAATAAGTTGTTTTCTTACAAAATATATTAGTAATAACAAAAACTGACAGCAATTCTTTGGTCTGTTGAATATGATTTATGTCATACAAATCTGTCTTTTTATTGAAAGTATAAGTTTGATATTGATTTTCATCAAATCCAGACTACCAATTATATCTTTATATTCAAACTGTCAAATATATCTTTTAAATGTTAAATTCAGAATAATTCGATCTATTTGATGTTTATAATGTTGCTAACTCATGTTAAAAATAATCTCTTTTCGCCAGTTATATTGAAATATCATGATACTTTAAGATATTCAATTTTAATTATTTATAAAAAATTATTTCAATTTAACACGGCTTTTTTTTAAATATAAAATAATACGTACTATAAAGTCTGGGAGCTGTTAAACGTTAAAAAAATGTATAAAACAAGTAAATGTTTTCCAGGAACAAAATGGTTGCGGTAAAAAGTGGTCACCGCATATGGTGGAGCTCGCTTTATGGACCCACAATATAGTGTCAGACTTGCAGCCGGAGTTACTTGGTAAAGAGCGCACCATCGCGCCTGCGAACGGCGGCTCCCCTCTGCCCAGCGATGAGAGCAATCTAGAACCGCCGTCAACTAATGGCAATGGTGGGTTTCAAATAATTGATGGAGCGAACTTTATTAATGTAGTTATAATAATAGTTTATGAAGTATATATAATATTTATAACTGATATATCATTTTTTTAGAAATTAGATATTTTATTCTAAGTAAAATTATATAATTTTCATAAAAAATAAAAAGGGTAAAGGTAAAAAATATATTATTTCCTTTACTTAATAATCCTAAAAGCACGTTACTAGTGCCTAAAGTATCTGTTTACAATAGATGCAAATTATTATTACATTAAGTCCACGACACTTAATGTAATAATAATTTGCGTCTATTTAATAATATAAGTAAGTTCAAATTTGACTTAAAATATCTAATAACGTCGTGCAAACGTACTAATTAAGTATTAAGAATAGTTGTTAAGAATTTTTAGGGCAATCTTACTTTATATTTTAATTTTTTCATATGACTAACTCAAAATCGACACGTTTCATTAACAATTTAATCACCTTAATATAAAAATTTTTAGAAAGTAATTTGTGAAGTACCAATTAGTGACCCATTCACATTTAAAACAAAATGTTTTTCCTGTTACTGTATGACAAAATATGTTAGTCATAGCCCACATGTGAAAGTTAGTTGACAGTAGTGAGTTCAGACTTTAATGTGGTTAAAATGAATGTACTGGCCAACAAACTGTTAACTTTTATGACAATATTATATTTTTAATATAACACGAATGAGATTAATTAACCTCCTTTTAGGTTTCAACATAAGAAGCATTTTGTAAAAAAAACCTAGTATCGTTTGCTAGACAAAAAATATACTTGCGGTCTAGAACTATTGTAGTCTTGAAGCGTCGTGGGGTTGTCAAAAACGTATTTTCGAATACAAAAATACACGCGAATTATTTCAAAAATATTTTCGTTTACAGTAATTCATATGACAAAACTAGTTTATTACTATATTTTATTTAAAGTCTGGATAGAGTGAAATCTTTTGAGGGGTTTTTATATAAAACACGTATTCTTTTAAAATAGGCTAAAAGTAGAGGATAGTAAATGCAATTATGTTATTACGTTAGTTTCTATATGTAAGTAATTTCAAACGAGTTATAATATATTTTTTGTTTTATTTTGGCATATTTTAATTAAATAAGAGAATAATTATACAACCTTATTTAAACTGCTTTATTTATATTTTCTTCTTATGTTATGTTCATTCTGTGTTTTTCTATATTATGATGGCGTTACCACTCTAATGTTTTATGGCTTTATTTTTATTATGTCTATATTTATACTTCTTTGTGTAATTTTATTTACTCTGTAAGAAGTTTACTATATGCTAAAAAATATAGAAATATTTAAAAGTATACATATACATTAGTTAATATTTAACACTTATTCCAGGCAAATTAGGTGTAGAATCAGTGAACGACGATACAACGTCGTGCACAGAAGACTCCCTCGACGCGAAAGGAGCGTCGCCCGCCACGCCCGCCTCGCCCTCCGACAACTCTGACTCCGCGCTCAGCACGCCACGCGCTAAAAGGTAACAATTACTTAAACCCTGCTTGAATTATGAAAAAGGTTGCATAGCAAACATGTTACTTTATTATTTTTGTAGCATTTTTAAGGGAATAAAAAATATCTGTTATATCAGAAAATATTTACACAGGCCTTATATAGTTTTTTATGCGGTAAAGGTTAAACGTAATATTTATAAAACAAAATGTCACGTTGGCAAGTTTACAACGCGTTACCTTAGCAACGTATGTAAACGTCTCTTTAAATGAATGTGTGTGTCAAATGCTTAGCTGTGTTGTTTTATTTTATTAATTTAATGTATTTTAATACATTATTTAAAGATCGAACTTTGTAGGAATGTAACATATGTCAAATGTCCTTACTCTTCTGTCCAGGTAGGTAATTTTCCGTAAAAAGGGTTTTTTTTGTGCTACAAATACGTGGTGATGTGTTTAAAATTACGATACAAATCTTAAAATGTCTTTAAAAAAACATTAGCTTTGTCTCGCATAGCAAATAGTAGTCGAAGAGAACCTAGTGTCCGTCTGTTTGCGCCCGAGACATTGCGTGTTGTGTGGCGGAACTTAATGTCGCCTTGTTTGCCAGAGCGGTGAATTGAAAATAATTTAAATATAATCATTTCCGAGAGTGAGAATAGAACCTTCGATCAATCGTATTCGATTGATGCTTCAGATGCTGACCCACTAAACCGTGATGGCCGTCTATTCGTGTAATTGTTCGAAAGGAATACTTATAAGCAACGATTTACTAATGTAAATATATAAATTAAATAAACCTTGTTTATCAGAAGTCGGTTTATCTCATGATATGATAATAACCTAACCTAACCATCATTATTTGTATCTTTTTACTCGTTTATCTACTACAAAAAGTCATATATTATTATTATTATAGCTTTGTCGCCACATGTGTTTTGTTTGTTTACAAAATGATTAATTCAAAATTATGATTGTAATAACAAATTTCTGTATATAGTGTGAAATATTTGCTAAAATAAATCTATAAAATTAGTATTTCAATAAGAAATTGTTGATTAAATAAATAATTGTACATTGTAAATTTTTGCTCACTAGTATATAGGCTAGGTCAGGTTGTTTTTTTAGAATGCACTGTTGTTTATAATTATGATATCATCTTGTCTATACCTGTCTTTTGTATTTAATATTATTATTATTGGAGTGTATGCTTTGTTAGCGTGCCATGTAATAAATATAATAGCTTAATAAGAGTTTGTTGTTGCAGACAAATGGAGGAAGCGAGTTCAGCGGAGGAGAATTCGCTGGGCGACTCGTTGGACGCCGCGCCGCCCGTCGCCAAGAAGCTGCGGGAAGCCACTCACTGACCCGCGCACCCCACCGAGCGACCCTCGCGCGCCTATAAATAGCTTTTAGACTAAAATATTGTACCTAGGTAATTTATTTTTCAATTCCGTTTAATTTTAAACTTAGTGTTAAGTTTTAAGTACCGGTCGATTTTTGTAAGTTTTATAGGGTATATTCGGATGCGTTTCGACGGAGCTCGCACAGGCTCAGTTAGGTTTCGTTCGTATTGAGTAATGATTTTAACGTTTGAAAGTTCGCATCCCGCGTGACATTCCAATAATCGTAACGAGTAGGGCGGCGAGGGCGAGACGGGGACGAGACGGGGACGGGACGGGGAACGCCGCAGGATCCGGACCAGATGCCTTGACGACACACTCCATTGCCTTATGACACAGTCTGCCCGCAGAGTTTATATGCAACAAGATAATACAAAGGTCGTGTTACCCGGGCGCCGGGCACACGGGCCCACAATGTAGTTTTTATTGAACAAATATAAGATATTAATTTTATAATGTGGCATTTTCAATTATACCCTACTACCTTTTACATAATACACAAGAATACGAATAAATTATAAATGCATTTTGAACTATTGTAATATACATTATATTCACTTTATATTGTCACTGAAAATTACTATAGGAAACAATTTCTAACCTCAAACCTACAATGTATAAACTATGTATTTGCTAAACCCAGATTTTATTGTTAAACTTATATACTTTTATATCAATTGTAAATCTAATAAAATATAAATTGATTCATTATAAACAATCTATTAAAGTACAGAAAGATCTTAGGAAACAGTATGATAACTTCTAAGATGTCTTAATATTTTTTTCCTTTTAAAAACATGAATGCATCATTCATCAATCATCACTTTGAGAAAAAGTGTAGTGGCAATAGAATATATACACAGAAGTATAATTAAAAGAATAACGTATACAATGTAAAAATAAAAAAAATTCTCGTAACACACAGTACACGCCACTATGATGTCACAATGTCACAAATATGTATTTGTTTTATTCTACAAAATAGTAAAACATTTTTAAATGCATATTTCTATTAACAATACGTTATTTCTTCCTACGTGACGATGTTTCATACTATAGCACAATAATTTTATTTAAATGAACTCGCAGGTCACACAAGATGCTTATCTAACCCTAAATGTTTTACATATCATTGGAGTGCATATTTCTTTAAAACTTATCAAATGAACACTTTTGTGTAGTCTACATAAGAATAGTGTCGGGTTTTTATATGATAAAATATATCTGCAGGCAAGATTGCTCCACATCGCTGTCGCTCATGTTTCAATTTTATCATTGTTTTAATGTAAACATTTTATCTCAGTGTTGATTTATTGAGGATGAAGTTACGATCTCTACATTATTATTTGTTTCTTAAATGTCGTTAGAATTTAGGCTAACAGCTAGATAACGTCCATATTACATTTAAGAAAATATTATGAAAGATGGCCGCTAAAAGGGCCACTACATCGATCGCGTTTATACTCAGACGCTGTCCCACTGCGCCACGACCAGTCTCATCCTCTAAATTATTAAACTGCTATAATTTTTATTTCCTCGTAATATATATTAAGATGAGCAAACGATATACAGTTTATATGTATAGACCCTTGTTGATACTCAGTCGCAGAGTCTTCTTCACCGGTGTGGGGTGTTTTCGCTGTCTGTCTTTTTTATCGTGGACACTTCGAAGAGCGCCTTGAAATTGCAAAACCTAATTTCGCTTGTCCCATTTCACTAACGGGCTTCAAGGAAAACATCTACCCGACATCCGTTATATGGTGGAACTTTTTTCTGTGCAGGCCAATTTGTTTGATGCCACGTTTTTTATTCCTACTTTGTAATATTATTTTTAAGCAATAACAATGATTATCACCAGGATTGATGCTGTCAAAGGTAAGCATATCACAAATAAAAAAGCGCGAGTCGGGATCGCCCACAGACGGCTTTAAAAACTATGGATATTTGTAACTCTTTCAGCTGTGAGCTGTTAAGCTGAATTTTATAAAGTTATCCTCGGTATATAACTCAACCTACATCTCAAGTTCAAGTAATTATATAATCATTGCTCAAATTAAATTAATATCCTCTGAATACATTTTTAAATGGAAATTAGAACGATTAAATAGTTATCGTTTTATCTGACAACAGTATAAAAAATGTATGGAAAATGCAGATCAAGCCCTTACATCTGTTACATCATTTGAACTAGCGGGTTTCATATCAAATTTTACTCCTCTTTTAACGCTATTATTTTTTATTATTTAACCAGAAATGTATAGCTCTCATTTTTTTCTGAAGTAGACTCCCTGTAGGTAATAGACGAATTTTATAATTCTACGTCTACCAGAAATATCATATTAATTTTAATTCCCAGTATAAAATAGATGCCGAAATACGCGTGATTTTGCAATATATACGGCTATAATGTTTTCTAAGTTAATATAGAATACAATTTAGTCAGGAAATCAAGGGACCTAACCTGAGTATATGTGTAAAAAAAACCATAAGGATTTGTTGAATTATGTTTTTTTTTATATTTTTGCCAGTAGACTGTCAAGTAGAGTAACTTGAAATTAGAAAAAAAAATTTTTAAAAAGTGTAGACTCGAAAATAAGGGCAAAAGGTTAAAAATGTTGTTTCTTTTATTTACAGCTAATTACATGTGTATTTTATAAACTAATCTTAATAGTAAACGTTTGAAAGTACATTTAATAAATAAATCTTTAATTTACAGAAACACAATAAGTTTTTGTTTTTCAATATAATTATATATGGTTTCAACTAAACGATATGACCAAGCATACCTGGGGCAAAGACTCTTGACAGACAGACAGATGCAATTTTATATCCATACAGTAGGTACAGGTAAAAGTGGGAAAAATAATAAAATACTAACTTTAAACATATTTTGTATTTAAATGTGTATTATTAAAATATTTTTTTGCAAAGCCATGATTACAACAACACGCTAAAAGTTCGAACTGTAACTGTTAGAAATCAGTTATATTTCGAAGCCCGATTTCGAACTCTGACGGTTACTGTGGGACTCTGGACCGGCACACGCAAGCCGCCCGTCTAACCTCTAGCACTTCATGGTTTTCTCGGCTGTTTCCTGAAAATGTTGGATTAGCAACAATTGGCATTTTTAGCATCTAAGTATTCAAATCTTACGGTTTACAATACAACATTTACGGTTTACAATTAAGATCAATGTGGCGGCTCAACATCCTGCTGCAGATGCGGGTAGAGCGCGGCGACGCGGTTGCCGGCGGCCATGCGGCCCGCGAAGTCGGGGCGGCGCGGCGGTCGCGGCGCGCCCAGCAGCGCGTCCAGCACGTTGCGCGGCGCCCACACGTCGCCCGCGCCGCCGCCCGCGCCCACCGGCGACAGCGGCGAGTCGGTGGTGGCGCGGATCACTGGTTACACAAGGATTTCAATATTTTGTTTATGAAATTAATTTTATATGCCAGTACTCAATAAACATTACAGCAATTTGTTAGCATTCTAATTCACATGGCGAACGTCGAATTGCATTATAATTAAACAGCAGAAAACCTGTATGTAAAACTTCCATGTAAAACAGATAGCAGTTACATTACGTTTGCATACCTTCAGCTCCGTGATTGTTATGCGAGCGGCACTCCAGCACGGTGCGCAGCAGCGCGCGGTGCGCCGGCGACGCGGAGTGCGCGCGGATCAGCGCCTCTAGCTCGCTCCACACCTGCCGCCACTGCTCCTCGCGGCGACCAGATGACTTGCCTCTATGTTATACATCATTTATAATAATATTACAATAGCGAATAACACAATGTTTCATACTTGATTTTATACTATACAGCTTATAAGTTAGTAAAATAAAGTTTTATTTCTTTTTTATAAAATGCTGTGCAAAAATAACTTTGTTAAATAATATGAATTAATTTTATGAAAAGTTACATTGCAATATTTTTACGCTTTTATCCCGAATAGCAGGGTAGACAGAAAGTACCTAGTGTCAAGACACGCCGTACTTCGCTTTCTACCGAATTCGAGACACAGCGTGTTGAGTGGTGGAACTCAACGCCGCATTTTGTCTTTTTCCAGAGCGAGGAAGTGATAATAATTTAAATATAATCACTCCCCCGAGTGGAGATCGAACCCACAACCGATCGCATTTAGAGAGTCAGACGCCATCCACTGCGCCACGATCGGCTTCAATGTAAGTTTATGTAACTATTCTTAGTTACATAATAATTAATGACACATATAACGAAAGTAAGTGCATAGCAAAATTAAAGAGAAAAATTAGTTTAGCATGGCTAAACAAAAGTAAAACGGTTTAATAATTATTTGCTTGTTGAACCATCTAAACTAATATTTATAAAGGTTTCCCAATAAGAACAATATGTTTTGAAATTGAAATAAAACATGTAATATATGTTTGAATTTCGTGCTCAATGCTTTTATTTGATAGAAAATTTTATGCTATTTATGATTTAAACAAAATATCGTTCAAATGACCGCCACGACTTTTTTTGCACTGGTGAATACGATCGTTCCAATTTTCGATGACTCGGTGCAGCTTTTCAGCTGGTATGGCCACTACAGCCGCTCGAATTTTGCATTCAAGGTCTTGAATCATGGCTGGTTTATTGGCATACACTTGAGATTTAACATACCCCCACAAAAAATAGTCCAAAGGTGTTAAATCGAATGATCTTGGTGGCCAATTGGGAGGACCGTTGCGAGAAATAACCGACTCACTAAACTTATCACGCAATAAATCCATTGTGACGGTCGCGGTGTGGCATGTTGCACCATCTTGTTGAAAATAAATGTCGTCCGCATCGATTTCATACACTTCAGGAAAAAAAATCGTTCAATATGTCACGATAACGGTCGCCATTGACAGTAACAGTACGGCCTTCGTCGTTTTTGAAAAGTACGGGCCAATGATTTCACCGTACCATAATCCACACCAAACAGTCAATTTTGCAGGATGTAATGGTGTTTCGTGAACCACTCTTGGATTTGACTTACTCCAGTAACGACAATTGTGTTTGTTCACATAACCATTGAGCCAAAAGTGAGCCTCATCTGAAAAGATGATTTTCCTATGAAATTCGGTGTCCGTTTCCATCATTTCAAGCGCCCAATCAGCAAATTCACGACGTAATCGATGGTCTGCTGGCTTGAGTTCTTGTGCCAACACAATCTTGTATGGATGTAGGCCAAGATCCATACGTAAAATTCGCCAGGTTGACATTCTGGATAAGCTCAATTCTTGTGCACGTCGTGGAACGGAAACATTTTGATTTTCTTCCACACTGGCTGATACGGCGGCAATATTTTCTTCACTACGGCCTGTCCGTTGTCGTGTTGGTGGTCTACTATCGTGCAAAGAATATTCACTTTCCAGTTTTTGGATTATGCTATATAAAGCGAGCTCAGACGGTGCACCATGACGACCATATTTAGCACGAAATGCTCTATGAATAGAGACAATACTTCTCGAATTTTGATAGGAAATTTGGACAATTTTCAAAAGTTGATGTAACGTGAACTTGTTCATGATTACTGAATATACTACTGAATACAAACAACACAAATGTCAAATGTGAAACAACCAAGATGGCGGCTGTGAGCTACCAAAATCCTATCATCCCTATTGGAAAACACCATATTTATTTGACTATTAAGCATTTTTTTATTTAATATAAAATACTAATAAATAATTTAAACTCACAGTACCTTAAATTTGATGGTAATTGTGCCGAAGGGAACTCATGCCGTGACTCCATACCGAGGAGAGACAGAAGTACGCCGCGACAGGATTCCACTTCTTCCTCTGTGAGGGATTCTTGTACTACTAACCGCGTTAACGGCTCCATTACCTTAGTTAAAATAACTAGTTATTATTACTATAATTTAGACTACACTAATGCAATTAGAAAATAATTCTTTAAAGTTTATTATTATAGCTTCAAGCTATATTCTGCATTGTACCTAAAAATCTAGTGTAAATTCACTATGTGAATGAAGGAACTAAAGGATTTGAAGAACTTCCTTTTCTATTCCAGACAAAGCGTGTTGGATGAGGGCACTCAAGATCGCGTCGTTTTTTATTAGCGAGAAAATAAAAACAATTTAAATGTATCCCGATCGAACCCACAACCACCACGTTTATAGCAAGGCGCTTACAGATTTCCGTGTCCCTTTCACGGATTCCAAGAGATCATTATTTTTTTAAAACATAATTTTAGTATTGCTTTAAAAAGAATAAACTAATGATAATGATAATGATATTTCGTTTAAATTATTTATAATATAAGATTTTCAATAACTAATACATTTTTACAAGTAATACATTTTTACTCTAAATCCAATTGAAGATGGTTATAAGTCGCTGTTAACCAGTATATCCATAAAGGACTGCATCAAAATTGTCAAGCGGAAGCTAGTGGAAAACAAGATGCCTTTTTTTAGGACAAGGCAAACGAGCGTGCGAGTCACGTGATGGTAAGTGATCACCGCCGCCCACGGCCCCGTGTAACACCGGGGGAGCTACAGGAGCGTTGCCGGCCTTTATGGGAATAAGTGCCCTTTTTGAAGGTGTTTATGTCGTAACGACCTGGAAACACTGCCGCAGTTAGGCTGCTCCACAGTTGTGTGGAAGGAAATTCCTACAAAACCGCACAGTAGCAGAACGCCACGTATTAAGATGGTGGGGATGGTATTTTAGTCTGTTGCATACGTTGTATGTGCGGTTAGAAAATTCAGTGGCAGAAACCAGGTCAAACAGTTCTCCAGAACACACCTGCTGAATATCTTGAACTTTTTGAACACTGCCTTACATCTGATATTCAGATAGTGTTCAATCAAGTATTCTATCTGCAAGTAAATGGCATTGCTATGGGTTCGCCTGTATCTCCTGTTATAGCAGATATATACATGCAGGATTTCGAGGAGATGGCTCTTGGCTCTGCACCATGTCTACCTAAGATATATAAGCAGTACGTAGATGATAGTTTCACAATTTTACCTAAGGACAATATTTATATATTCCTAAACCATTTCAATTCTATTATTAACAATATAAAATTTACAATAGAATGACAGGCAAATAACCCATTAGCTTTTCTTGATGTATTTGTAAGAAAGAATCCCAATGGCACATTAGGCCACACAGTGTATAGGAAACCTACCCATACCTACAGGTATCTCAATGGTGAAACGACCACCACCCTACACAATTATCTTCCGCTGGCAAATATCTTCATTTAGTTACAATTATAAAAATACTTACGGAACCTAAATTAAATATAAGCGTAGAGGATATAGTGAGAGGCCAGTAAGTCGTGTGCCGCTGTAGACGAGCTCGAGATCGCGTGTTAGCTCCAGCATTACGCAACGGCAATAGCTTGTTCTGCTGCATTAGTGCTCCAAACTCTTTTATTCTAAAATAATAAAACAAAAATGAACTTTTAAATCATGTTATATTGATAATACTATAAGCTTATAAAAATGTGCGATGATATTCATGATGATAATACGAAATAAGTCGGTAAATCTCCAATAAACACTTATTAAATTCGTAATATTTTAATCTTTAATTTATTTAAGGACAGTCTTCTTTTTGAGTAATTGAAATCGAAATGCTCAAATGTTTTTTCCAGTTCATAGAAACGTTGAGCAAATCATCCGTTACCTTTGTCAGGTTTGAAATGAGCATGTCAACAGACAGCCTGGCCGGAACAAGCGAGTTATGGGTTGAAATCACAATCACAAGATGTGTAATGCCAAATCTATCCCTATTTAAACCGACTGCCATCTTAATAACAGTAGCGATGATTGACCATTCTAATAGTCACTTTCACCGTTCAGGTTTTATGATATCAAATATCATTAGAGAATTTTCCTCCTCAACATCTGTTAAACTTTGTTTGTTTAAAAAGACCAAATGGTACATATATTAAATAAAAAAATGCTTAATAGTGAAATAAATATAGTGTTTCCCAATAGGGATGATAGGATTTTGGTAGCTCACAGCCGCCATCTTGGTTGTTTCACATTTGACATTTGTGTTGTTTGTATTCAGTAGTATATTCATTAATCATGAACAAGTTCACGTTACATCAACTTTTGAAAATTGTCCAAATTTCCTATCAAAATTCGAGAAGTATTGTCTCTACTCAAAGAGCATTTCGTGCTAAATATGGTCGTCATGGTGCACCGTCAGAGCTCGCTATACGTCGCATAATCCAAAAACTGGAAAGTGAATATTCTTTGCACGATAGTAGACCACCAACACGACAACAGACAGGCCGTAGTGAAGAAAATATTGCCGCCGTATCAGCCAGTGTCGAAGAAATTCAAAATGTTTCCATTCCACGACGTGCACAAGAATTGGACTTATCCAGAATGACAACCTGACGAATTTTACGTATGGATCTTGGCCTACATCCATACAAGATTGTGTTGGCATAAGAACTCAAGCCAGCAGACCATTGATTACGTCGTGAATTTGTTGATTGGGCGCTGGAAATGATGGAAACGGACACCGAATTTCATAGGAAAATCATCTTTTCAAATGAGGCCCACTTTTGGCTCAATGGTTATGTGAACAAACACAATTGTCGTTACTGGAGTGAGTCAAATCCAAGAGTAGTTCATGAAACACCATTACATCCTGCAAAATTGACTGTTTGGTGTGGATTATGGTACGGTGGAATCATTGGCCCGTACTTTTTCAAAAACGACGAAGGCCGTACTGTTACTGTCAATGGCGACCGTTATCGTGACATATTGAACGATTTTTTTTCCTGAAGTGTATGAAATCGATGCGGACGACATTTATTTTCAACAAGATGGTGCAACATGCCACACCGCGACCGTCACAATGGATTTATTGCGTGATAGGTTTGGTGAGTCGGTTATTTCTAGCAACGGTCCTCACAATTGGCCACCAAGATCATGCGATTTAACACCCTTAGACTATTTTTTGTGGGGGTATGTTAAATCTCAAGTATATGCCAATAAACCAGCTACGATTCAAGACCTTGAACGCAACATTCGAGCGACTAAAGCGGCCATACCAACCGAAATGCTGCACCGAGTTATCGAAAATTGGACCGATCGTATTCACCAGTTCAAAAAAGGTCATAGCGGTCATTTGAACAATATTTTGTTTAAATCATAAATGGCATAAAATTTCCTATCAAATATCATTGAGCACGAAATTCAAACATATATTACATGTTTTATTTCAATTTCAAAACATATCGTTCTTATTGGGAAACCCCATATATTCTATACCATTAAGAAACGCACAGAGATGCAAACCACCCTAGTTTTTATATTCAAAGTGTGCTTGTAATATCCGGCCTGTGCATTCGGGGGAGACCTTGTATTTATTAGAATCTCCTATAATAATGTTGATCGAGTAATAGATATTACGGGATTTATCATGGCGTATAATCCAATTAGTTGTTTCTGTCATGTCATTTTGATAATACAGATACAGATACGGTATTTTATTAGTAGGGGGGTTAAGCTAGGGGTCAAGAAGGGGCACCGTAAGGTTTTAGTGGGTAAACGGCGCGGTCTATATCTGCACATCCGGAATCCCACATAACATGTTCCGAGTCCCCAATCCGATAAATATCCGTAACGCGATTTCCTCACGTTAAACACTAAGCATATCAAGTTTTGAGGATGAAAATCCTTCAATGTTTTTATGATATCACCGAAAGGGTTGAACGGTAAAAGTGACTATTACAATGGTCACAATCATTAACATAGCTGTGGGTTTATTTGCTTACACAAATTTATATCAAGACAATATTTTTATGAGTTTATAAAAATCTTGTCAAAGGAATATAATTTAAAAAATGACAATGGTAAATTAAGGATCTGATAAAGGTCTGGATTTTAGACAAAAAATAGTCAACCGAGTGAGGGTGCCTTGACACTGGATCTGTAAAAGTGGGTTTAAAAATTTACTTCAATTTTGAAAATTTTTAACGTATAGCTTTCGCAAAAACTCTATACACCTTAATTCTTATTTCACAATGAAAGTTTGAAAAAACATTATTCTAAAAAAATATTATAAGAAAGCTTCTATGGGGCCATCCATAAATTAAATCACACGTGACAGGGGGTCGACAAAGTGTGACATTGTTTGATAACAAAAGGGAGTAGTTGTGAAAGAGGCGAGGGAGGAGGCGAGGTCAAAAAGTCTTGAAAATCGTGTGACTTAATTTATGGATGGTCCCTAAGCAAAACAGTATAAAATCCTGAGTTTTACAGTTTGTCCCCCTTTATGCAGTGACTACACTAATAATACAATGCATTGTTTACGCATTCCCTTACCAACAGTTCAAAAGAGCGTCTAATAAGCAGCGCAGCAAATGTGTGAGTAGTACCTATAGTCGGTGACTCGGCCGCCCGCTCCCTCGGACAGTGCGGGCGGATCGTCGTAAGGCGTTCGGCCTCCCAGTGCGCCGATCCACAACTCGCCGCCCTGCGCCGCTAACACGTGAGACGCAGACCGACCACCGCCCTTCCTACACAAAAACTAGATCTAAATATTCTTTATTCAAATACGTTGTTATAAGCACTTTCGAATCAACTAACATATAAATATCAGTATTGTCAGTCCTACCGAAAATAACAACAGTTGGAAGGAAGTTGTGTTAAGGAGACTCGGCAAAAAATTCAACAGTTGCTCATTTAATTATATTTTTAAAATGAGTTCGTAATCATAATTAGCTTCTCGAGTGGACATTGGTTTTGTATTGTTCAAGTGAAATTTCTGATTTTTTTGCAAAATTTTTAATATAAATTATTTATTAAATTTATCAATAAGGAAGTTATTGTACATGTATATCGATAGTAAGTTGATCAGTCGACTTGCATATACTAACATATTTTTTAATATTAATGCGATTATTTCTTTTTATATGGTAAGAAAATGGCTAAATATTTTGAATTTAAAAATAGTTGCACTGAACAGTAAATAACAAAATGACCAGCTGAGTTAAAAAAGTCAAATAATCTGTAAAATTCACACATAGTTGTGCCTATTAAACTTTGATACAGGACAAAGAACGTAGAGTTTCAGCGATAGAAATTAAAATCATTTAAATTTTATATTATATAACGACTTTAGAGTGTGTTCCACATCCATTCTACTTTATTATATATCATATAACTAAATTTCACATTTAGTGAATTTGCTAAAAAAGTTGAATTTCCAAAAAAGAAGTTCTGATTGAGCTTCAAGTCGCCCTACCTAGGTACTTCAAGTGTCACAGATCGCCCGTTAAGCAAAAAGTTGACGAGGCAGGCAGAGGGCCGCGACGCGACGTCGGCCGGCGTCACGCGCCACAGCGGGCCGTTGCAGCCGCCCGCACCGCCCTCCGCGCCGCGCGGCGTCCACCAACGCAACACTACCTATAAAATTTTATAAATGACCAGTTATGATAAAAATCATGGTTTATTTGCTGAAAAATTAATTTCAATACATTGAAAATGAAACTTTCAGCAAATTCATCAAAATCATTTATTATTTTATAGTCGTTTTATGGAATAATATTAACTTTTTTATGTTATGTTAGACTGTGTACAAACAAAAAAAAAGAGACAAACAGATGAAAAATCAAAAATCGTTGTTTTGAGTTCTATTACATTGACAAATGTATTAATATATATTTTTAATGGCAATCAGTAACATTTATAACATGACATATCAATTTTATAATTAAATGAATTTATGCAACATTCGACGCTGGTAACGATATGTGCCCAGTTCAGCAAGCACATATAATAAACCGATTTAGTACGTCCGCGCGTGTATAATAGGTGCCTTGAAGCGTACAAAAACTATAAGCATAGTTAGTATAAACTATTATTACAGAAATTTTTATATAAAAAATTAATGTCATAATAATAACTTCGTCAAGATCTTATTAAATATACAACTTAATAACAAACAAGAGTGCAGAAAATTGAGTAAATTGAAATTATTTTCCTAAACAATTTTTTATATTATTTTAATGATACTTTAGCAGTTGCCGTCGTGCACTTCAAAATCTCTAGTACATGCAAATCTTGAATTGGAAGAAAAGAAGAAGTTACATATAAATGATTATACAATGATTAAGTTACATATTAATAAAAATGTCTTGAATTATGTTGGAACCAGCAAACTGAATATTTTTACATCTTTACATTTTTCATACTATGTACTTGCTATGTGGGAGGATGCTTTTAAATATAAAAAATATATATTACTGATTCAGTAGCTTCTTGTGCAGTTTGTGAGGCCCTGAGTCCAGCATGTGCCTCTGCTGAGTGTATAATTTCTACATCATAATTTGCACTGGAACTTGCATTTTGTTCTTCCTGAAATAATTTGTAAATTTAAATTAAGTAAAGCATTTATATTAAGCATTATCATCATTTGAATAAATAGGACATAGAATCTTTGTAACAAAAAGAATATCAATTAAAAATTATGATTACCAAAGAAAATACATATCAACAAGCCAAAAAAATGTGTACCTTCATTGGAATGCCAGTGACAGTAGTAATAGCTAGCCTATAGTGTGGAAGAACTAGTCTTCCTAGTAAATTTGCTAAGGCACTTGCACGGCATACTATTACTTCTACTCCCATTAAGCCTCCTCCCATCTGAAATATATTATTATTTTAGTCTACTTTATTTTATGGCACTTAGGTGTTACAGTTGGATACCATTTACTTATAATTATATTAATATAATTAATGTTTACCTCAATTAGTGGTTGGTTGCTTACTCTTGTATCTGCTTTCTCAGGAGTTACATTAATTATTACTAAGTGGCAGTAATTTATCACTAAAGTTCTGAAAAAAATCACTTCATAATAAACATTGAGATAAGGAAAAAAATAAGTCATGAACATGTTATGCATGCAAATGGAATATAAATTGTTGTGAATATAATAAAATATAATCTAGTTTTAAATTAAACCCTAACTGAGGAGTTGCTGATGCATCAGTAGATGTTGGTGGCTGTGGTGTTGAAGCCTTTTTGTTTTGCTGCACTATAGTGTTCATTGCAATTTCTGCTAAACTTCTAATAGAATCATCATCCCTTGCACTGGTAATACATATGATACGACCACTGTAATATATAATATTAATCATTAATAACAAATAAAATTAAATCTCAAGGTTTCTAATAACATATTATTTTTTTAAATATAATATTTCTTTACATAACTTACTACCAGTTATTATTATTCTTACCGATTTTGAAAATGTCTCTCTGCTGCAAGACGAGAACTCTGTGTTGGTGAAGGTTCAGCTAATGCTTCAATTGATGCGCACAGGCCCACTACATCACCTCCAGCACCTCTTCGCACAGGGCCCACTAGACATAATCCATTCAGTATCTAAAATGAATACCAAATAATTAATTAAATACTAAAAATAATTAGCTGACTTTTTAAATTTTAATTAATACTGAACAAAACAATATTGAACAACTTACAAAGGTTAAATTTTGTTGTGCTACTGCCCAAGTGTTTAAGACATGAGCTGCTGTGTCACTGACAACAAATCTGACCTAAAATATTTAAAAAAATTAATAAGGGATGCATTTGTTAATACAAAAGAAAATATTTTTATTTAATACATTTAAATGATTTTGATTCATTTTTAACATAATCCTTAGAAATGAAGGATCTGATTACTTAATTTATATAAATAATATCTTCTACTAGGAAAATACGTAAATAATAATATTATAATAAAATAATAAAAGTATTATAGCTGCAAAAATAAAACACATACCAATTTTCCTTCTGGAAATAGGTCCCATACTATACGACAATATTCCACCGCTGCTTCGACACTGCAAGTCCAAAGTGATTTACAAACCGGTGGCAAAGGTACATATCCAGGACCCCGGCTTTTTGAAAGATCAAAATCAATGGGATTATCAGAAGAAATCCCAAAATATGGTGTATGGTCTAATACAAATATAGTTTTATGATTAGAAGGAAACATTGTATTGTAAATATCTAATACATTTTTTATATAATTACAAATAGTTTACTTAAAGTTTCCAGATTATTAGGATTTCAATTAGTATATACTTTACGAATCATTTCGTCATTTGTCACAAAACACAATATATTATTAAATTGACACTTGCAAATGACGTGAGTTAATTATTACATGACAATCGCGAGATATTTATTATATCAGAGATCGTTATAAATTTGTGATATCATGACTTAATAGTTGAATTGTTTATGTAATATTAATTCGCATCTTTAAATTATCATGTCGTATCTCTAAATTATTTAATTTGACAAATCTTAAGCATATATGCTTGTTATAGAAACAAATTATTACCACATTATTATATCTTGCAATTACTAGTCAATATCAATTTTTTGGTAAAGAACGTTGTTTCATTTTTTTACAATTTAATAAAAATATAAATATGCATGTAATTATAAACAAAGATTTTTTATGTATTTAAATAACTAAAAAATATCCCTTTTACGTCAATTTTTAGACATATTTTTCACTTTACCATATTCGTTTATATTATTTCATAGAAATAAGTAATTATCATTAGTAAGCAATAATATTTATATTTTATTTCTTGTTTTATTTTTACTGGATTTAAGAAAAATCTTTATTTTTATTTTAATAGATAATGTAGATAAAATCGGTATAATACTTAAAAGTAAACAGAATATTGCTGGGGGACATCACTACAGTGAATGTGAGAGAATGATAAAATGGTGCATTCGTCGATCAAACCGGGCCATACACTCGAAGCCAGAAATTAAATTAGACATCCACCATTTTGTTTATTTTTGCGAAAATATTGTATAAGTCGGATACGATAGTGAACTTTTGTATATCGCCAAAATATAACGCAGTAAACGAATTTTGGAAATGATTATAAGATTAGGAATGTGCTATTAACGTACACTACTGTCGAACCCTTGTGTCGAAATTTGCAGACATCGGCCGCGCCGCTAGTAAACACTCTTTGAAAATTAACATCTTATCGTCAAAGAAAAGTAAAAGCCCGGTTGCGCTGGGTCCTCGAGTCGATGAGAAAGGTCCGTTGAAATTTGTTCAACGCATATTTAGCAAGCCTAAAGGGAGTAATCCCCTGGCGTTAAAGGTAGGTGAAGTGCGATTGTCGGATGTCAAAAGTTGTGCAAGTAATCGTTAGCTAAAACTAGCAATTTGTTTAGGAAATTTCAAAAAGTAGTGGGCGACAGTCCCCGGTGGCGCGCCCGGCTAACATGAATCACACGCCTGCCCCTGACAGGCAGCAGCAAGACCCAAATGTGAACCAAGTGGAAGAAATGGAAACTCAAGAAGGTATAATTTTATGTTTCCTTTAGTTATCTATACCTTTCTTATTCATTTAGATTATAGCCACTTTAGAAATTTGACATGTCATTATGCTTAATTGACTTATTATGGTGTAGTGACAGACATCAGATGTACATTTTCTAAACATACACTTTATAGCCTTTTACCTAGTTAACCTAAAATTTTGTCTTTTTTTATGCTTGATGCTATTATCATTTTACGTTTTTAATATTTTAGTGTACTATAGACTAATATGCAAGATTGTTATTACATCTTTGTCATAAAAGTGCAAGTTGTAAATTTCTAAAATTAGATTGCTTTGTTTTATTGGGTTTTTATATATTCAAAAATGGCTACTATTTATACTTTAATTAAGAATTGAAGTAAAAAAAATAATATTAGTAAATTTCTATGATTGAAATATTAGTAGTATTGACATCATCAAACTTGTTACAGTATGCTTCATTAAATATGCTTACACCACATGTACCATTGTGTTAAACATGTTTACAAAATCATTAGTAAGTCTGACATGAAAAGGTATTTTGTATATTATCTAATTTAAAAAGCAACTATTTTAAAAATTGAAGGTTTCTTTGTATTGTCTGCTACTAATAAATAAACCTTACTTCAGAAATACTCTTAAAATTATTGTTACAGATCTATGCTACATGAGTTATAATGTAATATAAAAAAATTAAATATTTTCAATAAAATTTTACCTTAATAATATATTTCTTTCTATTACTCAATACCATCAACAGTAGATAACAATATAGATAAAAAATAAACATTCAAAACAATAACACAGTGTATTGTGTTCATTAAAGTAAGAAAAGTACAGGATATCTATTCACGCTTCACAAATATCTATTCACTCTTCATGAATATCTATTCAATGAAATATATATTTGTAAGAAACTGTTCTTCTTTGATTATATAAATAGTAATTTGCCAAATATATTTTGTTTATATAATAATAATTTAAGATGAATTTTATACATGCAGTACATACGTCATACATCCATCATCAATCAACATAACAACATTTTTATTAATTACTTTATTGTATATTTTTAAATTAACTGATCTAAGTTAAATATTTACAAAAAACATTTTTCTACATGTAAAGATTGTGTTAAATATTTGATTTTTAACATTCAATGTAAGATATTTTGCACACTAATAAATATAACATTTTTATTTTTATACATCTTTACTAAGATATACAATAATAATACTAAATTTAGATTGAAATTTCCCTGCTTTGGTGAAAAAAGGCAGCATTGTGTTCTCTCATATGAAATGTCTTAATTAGTAAGAAAATTATAGTCTTGACACTATGTTATTTATTTAGCTGGAAATAGTGTTTAGTGAAGAAATTAATTCAATTTTTAAAAGTCAATACTTTTTGATATACAATCCATGAATCTTGTTCTATGCAAAGTTGAATCCTTGCAAAAAGAAACCTTTGAAAATATGTAATGCCAGAGTTAATTAAATACAGACAACAAACAAGCAATAAAAACTAGGTGTTGTTTCACATCCTTAACCCCACACAACTGCTAACCTCTGATGAAATAAATTATTAAACAGGTAGATAGCTCAGTAGCTATTTAATTTATTATTATAATGTAATTTGGCATAATTGTGTTTAATCATTCATTTAAAAAATATGTGAGAAATAAACCGAGGTACTAGTTAATATTGTTTGAAAAGTCAACATTATTGAGATTAGGAAATCTACATAATAACCAACAAAGGTTTTTCTGTTGTACATGCATGTTTTCAAAACTTGCTAAAATGCATGGATATGTTTTATTTAAAAACTTGCTAAAAATATGTACATCTTCAGATAGAAGAAAAATAGTTAAAAACACTAGTTATTTAAACGCAAAATGTGTGTAAAATAGAACAAGCAGCAAGACAAGAAAGGATTTTTTTAATATAATTTAAATAAAAAAATTCTAAATGATTATTGTTTTTTTAATAAAAACACATTTTATTACTTATTCGTTTTATGATTTAGTGTATATGCAACTATTTCGTGCAACAAAAAAGTATATTTAAAAACAATTATCAATTTCAAATCAGCTGTCATGTGAAATCTTGACAACACTTACAAAAATAATAAAAAAACGACAACTAACTGTAAAATTAGTTATATTTATGTACTTTTTTGTTGTCATAAATATCAATAATTAAATATGCATTCACATGGTAATAACTGATATGAAATAATATGGAAGCAAAAATTATTTCAGTTGAAACTGTAGCTACTGCGACTGATAAGATTTGGACTGAAGTCTTAATGAAGGGGCCTAATGGTGGAGCAGTTATGACAGATGTCATGAAAAACCAGGAAACCTCTTCAACAGACATGCCAGTAAGTTTAATGAAATATTTTTTAGAGATGAATTATTTGTTTATTGATTTTAAAAATGCAATTATTTTTACTTAGCTGGCATGCTTAGATGCTGAGATGGAAGATGATGAAGCACGATCAGAAGCGACGTTTCGCTTTACAGTGCCTAACTTCAGAGGCCTTAAGGACTCTGTATTATCGCCACCATGCTATGTTCGTAATCTGCCTTGGAAAATAATGGTGATGCCCAGACAAGCACCTTCTCCTGACCGCCAACAACAAAAATCTTTAGGATTTTTCCTTCAATGTAATGGTGAAAGTGAATCATCAAGCTGGTCATGCTACGCCATGGCTGAACTGAGACTCATCTCTCACAAACCTGAAACTGAACCTTTTTACAGAAAAATTCAACATTTGTTCTATAGGTCAGTCTACACATACAATTCACAATATATCATAATATATGTTCTTAATTTTTTAATAGGCTATTATTATGTATTGTGTATGTATAATTGTAAGAAAACTTATTAACATCCACTTTGTATGGCATTACATATATTTTATTATTTATATAAGCTTCCTGTGTGCATAAAAAGATATTGTGCAATTTACTATGGAACACCTGTCCACAAACAAAAATAATATCAGTTTAGTTGTTAACTTACTTATATTTAGATTCGCATTTGCATACCTGCAGGATGTAGGATTATAAAGATGATAATAAAAGATAATATTGAAACTTACAAAAGAAGGATTTCCAATTTTTTTATACTGAAATAAAGTAGAGAATAGAAAGCTATGGTAAATTCATTCTTTTGTTTCCATCTTAACTAGGCTGCTTGTCTTTCTTACAGTCCAGGATTTATTAAATCCTTTACTGTAAGAAAGACTAGAATATTTTTGATTTTGCATGACTAGGCTGCATTATACCTAACTATATTATTTATTTCGTTAACTACCAACACTCTTCGTTGGTATAATTCTATTATTTAGCCCACGCGTAGTCGCATGTTATTTCAGTTTATCTTTAATATTTAAGTTGAATTATATTCACAAATTGAAATTGAAATTATATTTACAAATTTCGTCGATGACTTTCATTAATGAGCATAGACATGTTAGTGAATAAAAGATATATAGTCTTATTTACAATTAACAAAAAACAAAACTTGAATGAAAATTGAACAATGCATTAGTAGTTTCATTTGTGTCTTCAATTTTTCAAAACGCGGCGATAAAACGCCAATAAACACCAAAATATATATTGCTTTCAGCAAGGAGAATGATTGGGGTTTCTCTCACTTTATGTCTTGGAATGATGTCTTAGATCCTGAAAGGGGTTACATCAAGGATGATTCAATTACCCTTGAAGTGCATGTCACTGCCGAAGCTCCCCATGGAGTCTCATGGGATTCAAAGAAACACACTGGATATGTTGGTAAGAAAATATTTAATTTTATTTTAAATTATTTAAATTAATATTTAGTTTCATTTTTAAGAGGAAAGTATAAAATTAAATAAGGGCGCGGCTATAAGTTCGCCCCTGAAGAGCGTCTTCAGTGGCGAACTTAAAGTCGCGCATTCGATCCCGATTTTGGGCGAAGAACAGTCAACGAAGTTTCTTGTGTCTTGGTTTTTTGAAGATACTTTAAATTAGTGCTTTTTACTTCTTTGTTAATATTTTTATTTATTGACAATTTAGAGATTAGATAGATTTTACAAATTCACATTTTTTTACCAGACCAGGGATGCGACAATTTACTTTAACACAATAAGACATTTTGATACACAATTTATTCAATGCTAACAAAATATTTTCAGGCTTGAAAAATCAAGGAGCAACTTGTTACATGAACTCTTTGTTACAAACCTTATACTTTACAAATCAATTAAGGAAGGCTGTGTATAAAATGCCAACAGAGTCAGATGACAGCACCAGGTAAGTTGAATAAGAGAAGTTTGTAAATAATATTCAAGCTTGACATGGTTTATTAAGTAATGACAATCAAAATTGAAAATAAATAATAAAAATGTTGATTTTTAACAGTAATTTACCATGTTAAAAAAACTGTTTATGAAATATACCATATACCATAGTCATATTTTGTCTTGACTATAAATCTGATGTAACAATTATATTTAAATTTGTATTTGAACAAAAAATTGTAATGGTTGTTTACATTATATTTTCATAACTTAGTGATTAACCTAGACCTATAATTTAGAGTTATGTTTCCTCCCAAGTCATTTTGCAATTACTATAACAATGTCAACTGCAAGATGTTTTTATTTTTTCCAGATCTGTGGCCTTAGCTTTGCAAAGAGTATTTTATGAATTACAATTCTCTGATAAACCTGTTGGTACCAAAAAATTAACTAAAAGTTTTGGATGGGAGACCCTAGATTCATTTATGCAGCATGATGTGCAAGAATTTTTAAGGGTATATACTATGTACTAATTAATTTATATTATTGTATTTAAATAAGAATTGAGTAAGTTTTGTTGTATTCCAAAATAGAATATATGTTGCTCTTTAGCATTTTAGAAATAATAAATTTCTGTTTTGGTATTGTGCTTTCATATAAGAATTTGTTATGAAATTATATATTATAATTACAATTTAAATATGGAAAAAAATAAATTGTAAAAAGTAGTCTTTGATTCTCAATATAGCATTAAGCAAATATATATTCGATAAGATATAAAAAATTTGTATATATTTAAAAATCTACTGACGTTGGAAATTTAATTGTATTTCTTTTTAATTGTATGTTAAAAAAATGTAAATTGATCAATCAATAAAAAAATAAAAATTATTTTTGTAGGTACTGTTGGATAAACTTGAAAGTAAAATGAAGGGTACATGTGTTGAGGGTACTGTGCCGCGTCTGTTTGAAGGAAAAATGACATCTTATATCAAATGCAAGAATGTTAATGTGTCCAGTACAAGGGTTGAGACATTCTATGATATTCAACTTAACATAAAAGGAAAGAAGAACAGTAAGTTATCTTTAAAGAAATAACAAGTTAAACCTTATATAAACTGCATTTTGCCTATTCTGCTTATAACTGTATATTTTATATGGAATGCATATATATAACTTATATGTATTTTGAAGAACATTTTAAATATATGTCCCACGTATATATATATAGTAGATGTTCCATGGAAACTTTAATATCCTAATGCTTTAGGAATGTATAGTGTGTGTGCTACATTTATTTTATTAATTTGATGGATTTTTATGCATTATTTAAAAAAAACTGCATATTGAACTTCTTATATATACAATATAAATCAGTCATATCACATTCCTTTTCGATCGAGTATTTTTCGTAAAAAGCAGTTCATGCATTAATATATACATAGCTACGATTCCCTTAATATTTTGTCTTTTTCTATTCAATTCGTATTAATTTCCAGTCGACGAATCCTTCAAAGACTACATAAGCACAGAAACGCTAGACGGCGAGAACAAGTACGACGCGGGTGAACACGGTCTCCAGGAGGCTGAGAAGGGCGTCATATTCGCGTCCTTCCCGCCTGTACTACATTTACACTTAATGCGCTTCCAATACGATCCCATTACCGACAACTCGGTTAAGTTTAATGACAGGTATACTCTTTTATATGTTTATTTTTATATGTTTATTTTTATATATTTATGTGGATTAGATAAATAGCTTATTAATATGTAATTGAACAAAATGTTGTCTTTGTTTTTCGGGATTTTTATACATTTTAAATGAAACTATTTTAACCGGATTAATCGCGTATATTTTGGTATTGGAAAATACATTTTGGACACCTGACATTTCGAACACTTTACAGTAGTCTGTGGTCACAGGTAGATTCAGGTGGCATTCGTCTGTCAGTTGATACAAAAAATAATTATATCACACTACCGTCATCTGTTTTTAATTGCCTCGCGTACTGCCCTGGATTCCTGCAGAATGAGCTGACTGTATCTTTGTCTCTGGAGTGGTGGATTTGAGACTTTAAATTTTTATAAGTGGGTCACAGGTGGTAAAGAGTTTCCAATCATCTTCTCTATTGAAATTTGAATGTTTTTGAATTTCAATAGCCTCGCGAATCATTCTAGGAATATATCTACTTTCCCTAGCGACGATGTGTGTCTCATCAAACCTGATGTATTGGTTGGACTTGAACATTGTATGTTCCCACACAGTTGATTGCAATACACGCCCATTCTTGACATTGGATATGTGTTCTTTCGCCCTAACCTCGATGCTCCTCTTTGTTTGGCCAATGTATGACAAGCCACAGTCACAGTCTAGTTTATATACACCTGTGCACTGCAAAGGAATATTACATTTCACGGGTCTCAAGCATTGGCTCACTTTTTTATTAGGCTTAAATATGGTCTTGATAGAAGCTCTTCTTAAGATATTGCCAATCATGTCTGTAGCTCCCTTCATAAACGGTAGAAGTGCTGGCTGTCTCTCCACTGTCGGTGGTTTGTTGGTCTTCACACAACGCTGGCGGGGAACTGGCAGCTTTTTCTGATGAAGGGCACCCTTCACCTGTCGAAGCTCATGCCCTAGGTGTTCAGCGTCGCAAAGGTGGTAAGGTCTCTGAAACAAAGATTTGCCAACGATAGATAACTGTGTACTACTGTAAAGTGTTCGAAACGTCAGGTGTCCAAAATGTATTTTCGAATACCAAAATATACGCGATTAATCCGGTTAAAATAGTTTCATTTAAAATGAATAAAATGTTGTTCCTTTAGCATTTTAGAAATATGAACAATTACAATTAAGCACACACATACATACAGATAAATTAAATAATGAAACATATAATTTTGTTAGATTTAGATTTATTACTATATTTTTTAATGATTTCACATATCTAAGTAAAATATTAAGGAAGGAAAATAAGGAATTTGCTTACAAATGAACTAATTAGTAAGCTATATATTTTTTTTATATGTAATTGTTTACATTGTTACAATAGATTTGAATTCTACGAACATATCAATCTGGATGCTTACCTCCAAGAAAAACCAGAAACACCCGCCGACTATACGCTTCACGCTGTGCTCGTGCACTCTGGCGACAACCACGGCGGGCACTACGTCGTTTTTATAAATCCTAAGGGAGATGGAAAGGTAAATTGAAAAGTAACTTATCGTAAAAAAGAATATTAAATTTTTATTTAAATTGTCAATTTAAATATATAAATAAATATAAAAAATGTGTGAGCAGTTATGTTACTTTTTTAAAGGCTTCAAAGAAGAGATTACGACAGCTTACTGATAAAGTGTTACAAATATGTTCCAAAAAAAATGTGTGTATATATATATATATATATATATATATATATATATATATATATATCACTTTTACAGTTTTATAATAAAATAAATTTATAAAAAGATATTTGAAATGGTGACTACATAATTATTTTAGTCAGTGATTTCGGGAACATTCTCTCGTCTATACATGTTTCCCATCAAAAGTGATATTTGTTCCAGTGGTGCAAGTTTGACGACGATGTGGTGTCACGTTGTACCAAGCAGGAAGCTATAGAATATAACTACGGTGGCCACGACGAGGACATGGCGCTTACAGTCCGCCACTGCACCAATGCTTACATGCTTGTGTATATAAGGTAATATTTCTTATGTTTTATTATAATTGAACAATAATTAATATTTTTGAAAATCGTATAAAAATTTAAACGCAGCGAGATTATAACCCGCGCCTCTTGGAAACCGTCCAAGCGCTCTGACGGTTATACGTTGGTTACAACTTATTTATGTTGTTAGCATCTCTCTAGAGAGATTTTTACAAATTTCTGCTACTCAAGGATTATTATTTAGAAATAATCGTTTAATAAGAGAGGTTAATATTTTATTTTAATATTTTACTATTTTTAAAGTGTTATTCCACACTTAGAAAACATTTTACGAGTCAAGTATGTAATATCTTATAAATTCAATTTTAAATTTACAGAGATTCACAATTAAAAACTGTTTTACAAGAAGTAACTCAAGCAGATATACCAACAGAGCTCAGTGAACGTCTGGCAGAAGAAAAAAGAATTGAAACGGTATGTTTAACATACAATATTACTAGCTATAACATAAAGACTCACACACATATATTAACATAAAATGTCACAACTTTACATATATATAAAGTTATTATAGTTATATAGTTTTAAAGAAATTGTTCATATTTGGAATTCAGAATTTATAAGGTTTTTGCTAACAAATTTGTGATTATAATTTATGTTGCGTTATAAATACAATCAAAATATAATATTGTGTTACATATTGATAAGTTAGTGTGTCGAGCAGATCCGTCGCAAGGAGCGCAACGAAGCGCACCTCTACATGAACGTGAACGTGGTGCTCGAGGAGGCGTTCGACGGGCACCAGGGCAACGACCTCTACGATCCGGAGCGCGCGCACTACCGCGTGTTCCGCGTGCGCAAGCAGGCTACCGTCGCGGAGCTCATGGACATGTTGGCCGAGAATTTCCGCTACCCCCTCAAGCACCTGCGCCCCTGGCCGTTCAGCGCGCGATCCAATCAGGTACTTTAGTCTTAGTTTGGTGGCTACTAACAAATATGTAGAGTAAAGGAAATCTTTTCGGTAAAGGAGTAACCTCTGAATTTTAAAGATATGAAAAGTTTTAAAAAATCGAGATGTCGACAAATCTATGGGGAAGTCTTATCTTTTACAGTTATTGTGCCATCTGTACATGGTGAAAATTTTGTATGTTATGGACATAGTGCTTTGAAGCCACTTTAATCATATAGAATTTTATGTGCATGAATTTTTAAAATATTCTTTATTATTGTTAGTAATGTTACTAGTTCATTGCATCATTTCAGGAGGCAATTTTTATTAAAAAAATCTTTCTTGTTTAGGATAACTTAAAGGTTAAAAATTGATGCTATATTATTTATTAAGTAAAATCGAAAAGTTCTTCTAGTCAATTGAAATATACTAATACCAAAATTAAATGTATCTTAATAAAAGTTTTACGATTTCACATTATTAAAAATAAAATTTTATGTTAAGCAGACATGCAGACCAACTTGCTTGGATTTAAATGAGCAGAACAAGACAATAGCAGATATATCGGAAAACATGAATCCCTGGAACATATTCTTGGAGATGCTGCCTCCTGATTCTGGTTTCAGCGCACTTCCGCCTTTCGATAAAGAAAATGACGTCGTTCTTTTCTTCAAGTTCTACGACCCAAAACAAAAACGTATACATTATTGTGGACATCACTACCTACCAATAGCAAGCAAGCCGGCCGACCTTATACCTATCTTGAACAAACGTGCTGGTAAATTATTTTATATATATTCTTAATATATATATACTTGTATATATAAAAATAAAACGCCATACAGTTAATCATTTAATTGTTAATTTTATTAATAATATATTAGACAAATTTTCTCTTAGGTTTCCCACCTGACACTCCACTCGTTTTGTATGAAGAAATTAAACCTGATTTTGTGGAGAAAATCAACAACTACAATGATCCTCTCGAAAAGGTATTATTTATCAGTTTTACGCTAAAACATTTTTTTTATACTTTGAAGTATATGTTACGTTTTTTATCTAATTCAAATTATTTCAACAATTTATTTTCACTTATATACTTTGTTTTTTATGTATGTATCAAAATATATATCAATATGCCAAATAGATGGCAATGCTATGTTTAGTAACGTAACATTGTTTTTAAATTGGCTACACCTATACACCGGCTTATTTTAATTGTTGTTAGTTTTTAGCAAACCAAACTTGATGTCTCAGGTATGCTAATAAATTTATATTGTATATTTTTGAAATAGCTACTTTAATAATTATTTTTCTAGGCTGTTTATGATAATATTATTTTAATTTAAATTTTCAATAAACATGTTAGTCACCATTTATATAAATCAATTGGATTCTAACTTATGGCTTTACGGAGCACTATATTGTTGTCAAATATAAATTATCTGGATGCAAATATTAAATAAAAAACACATTGTAACGTGAGCCATATTGTTTTCGCCACTAAATATGGACTACCGGCTATTTATTTAAAGTGTAAAAATAAAATATATAAAGAGGGGCGGGTGACGTTTGCGTGTGTGAGTGCACATGCACACACACATGCAGCGGCCGCCCCTCGGGTTGAGTCGTGTGCACGCGGCCAGGTATTGGACGAGCTGATGGACGGCGACATCATCGTGTTCGAGCGCGCCGACAACCGCCACGAGGAGCTTGAGCTGCCCACCTGCCAAGACTACTTCAAGTACATCTTCTACAAGGTGGAGGTGCAGTTTGTTGACAAGACCGTACCTAATGATACCGGGTAAGCCCTAGATAAACTATTTTTACAACTTTACGTAATTTCACACATAAGCGTAACGTTGACAACGCATATAGAGACGCTCCGTTTACTGCTTTTTGCTTATAAGATGAAGGTGAAACTTAATGTCGTGCAGTGCCCTACCAGAGCTTAGAAATGAAAACAATTTTATACATTACATTCCTTAATTATTTATATATGTTATTCGACTTGTATTCTTTCTCATTTGTATATGAATATTGCGTTTATTTCCAAATCGTTTTGCAGATAAAACAAATTATTGTTGTTTTCAGGTTTACTATGGAGTTGTCAATGCAAATGCGCTACGATCAAATGGCTCGAGCTGTTGGACAAAGACTCAATGTAGATCCATTCTTAATACAATTTTTCAAATGTCAAAAGTAAGAAAGTTTTAATATTTTCCTAAGTTATTTTAAAACTAGTGGTACCATTATACATATAGTAGTCACAATACTGCTATTATAAATTATATTATAATTTATACAAAATATTATTGCTTTTGTGAACAAAATTAGCCTAATAATTATTATTATTATTTATAATAATTAAACTATGAATAATATAATTCTTCCAAAGTTAGGAGTTTTAAGTACTTGATTCTCAGACTAGATGCCAGTACAGAGATAGTAAATGTAACGACAATCACTGTCATTACATTATTACATGTATTATTTTTTTTCAGTTACAAAGACACCCCCGGACCGCCGCTCAGATACTCTTATGATGGAATACTTAAGGATTTGTTAGTGTACTGTAAACCAAAGGGCCCTAAAAAATTGTTCTACCAGATTTTATCTATTAAAGTGAATGAATTAGACAACAAAAAACAATTCAAATGCTTATGGGTGAGATATTCTTACTTAAAATATTTAAATGTTAATTATAAATAATAATAAAAATATACTTATTAAATAATTTTAAATGATTCATTTTTTTTTAATTAAACTTCTAATTGCTTCACAGGTTGGTCCAAATTATAAAGAAGATAAAGAATTAATTTTATATCCTAATAAAGGTGGAAAGGTAGCAGATATTTTGGAAGAAGCTGCTAAGGTTGTTGAGTTATCCCCTGAAGGTTCTGGCAGGTATAGTTAAATTAATTTTACTTTCAAGTATCTACTACATTAAAAAAATTAGGCAAACAGAACCTATTTGTTAATTTCCTGTATTTACTTAGATACATAGGAATATAATTATATCATCTCTTAAAAAAACTAATCAGAAACACTATTTTCATGAAACTGATGACTTTCAGTCCCTTAATCTGCTTTCTGCCCCAAATTGATATTTTGTATTACCAGGGTGAAGAAATGAAAATATGTTTTACATAACCATTACCATGAGTGTGAATCGAATCCTCAAGTTGTCGCGTTCACATTGATTAATTTTAAAGTGGTAACATTATATGTATCTGTTTCAGATTACGTATAGTAGAACTTTCGTGTCACAAAGTATTACAAGGACCCGACCCAGAGTTGACCCTTGACCAGGTCACTATATCACCTCCCCGACTATACAGAATAGAAGAAATACCTAGGGATGAAGTCAATTTACAGGCAAGAATTTATGCTATTATCCTTAAAAATATGTAGCCTTTTTCTAAATTTAATTCAAATCAGTACTTCTTCTGCTTTTTAACGTATGTTACCATTTAAAATAGTGTATTTTGGTTTTCCTGTTTATTGTTAAGTTCACAAATGCTATCAATATTTTAAGATTAAATAATAATATATATATATCTTGCAGGAGGATGAGATGTTGGTACCATGTGCTCACTTCCATAAGCAAGTGTACTCCACGTTCGGCATCCCGTTCTTTGCGCGTGTCAAACACCACGAACCCTTCCAAGCCTTTAAGGACCGTTTGCAGAAGAAACTTGATATACCCGATAAAGAATGGGAAAAGGTAAACTGCAACTTCTTCATACTTTCTTTCTTTTAGTCAATTTTCTATAAAAAATAAAGATTCTACTTAGAGAATTCTTATAACTTGATGTTTATTTACCTTTCAGTACAATTTTGCTATAGTTACAAATGGCAGACCGAATTATATAAGTGAAGGGGCAACTATTAATATATTCGACTTCAGACCAAACAGCAATACAAGTGAGTATTATACAATTTTATAGATATCATGTAAACCATGCCATTAAATGCTTATTTGTACAATTTTTGTATGTTAACATTAATGGATGTTTTAATTTATAAGACAATCATTTATATTACAAACACCCAAACTTAAGAAGAAACCAATTGAGGAAAATAATAAAATATAAAAAACAGAAATACATAGACATTTTACATGAATGTTATCGATAAGGGATGTTATCATTAAAATAGGAATTGCTACCAAGCAACTTAAAGACATTTGATAATGCAGATCTCAAAATGAAATTAACATATAACTGAATAGTCATTAATATATAAGTGAATATTGTGCCTGTGTGTCTACCTGTTGTGGTTACTAATGTCGGACAACAGAAGGGCAGTAGAGTCTTAGTAATATTCCACACCTAAAGGTTAATGATGGTACCCTCATTTTGAACCTTCGGGTATGGAAACCTATAAAGCATCATCTATAGACCCATTAAGTGTGGTATTTTTTTCACTTCCAATGGGACTGGTGCTAAAATGTAATAAAGATCTATCCCTTCCAGACGCGACGGGGCGGCCCTGGCTCGGGCTCGAGCACATCAACAAGACGCCCAAGCGCTCGCGCGTTAACTACCTAGAGAAGGCCATCAAGATATACAACTGAGTCGAGGCTCCCGCGCCGCCGCCGCCCGCCTTATAGCACACCCACTTACCCACACACACACACACACACATACTACTCGCAAAGCTACTGGACTCGCCTCAAATAATGCCTTTCTTACTGATGTACTTGCTAGATTATAGTTTTTAATACGTCATTGTTTCTATGTTCCATTATATAGATATATTTAATGACCATCTTGTAAGCTCATATTTTTTAAATTCATTCTATAAGTGCATTTTTAATGTTTTCTTAGTCTTCTTTATTTCTTGGTAAAAATATGTAAATAAATAGGTGAAATGTAAAATGACAGAATGATTTTTGTTACATAAATATTCTTTTCTCTCAACAGCAGTATTTTACTTAAAAAAGAATTTAATAATGAAAATGCTATTGCTTTTTATAGACTTAAGGTGCATTTTAATTGAGCTAGACAAATTTGCATTTTATATATAATTAATATAATTATAGAATATGTTGTTTAAAAATTGTTATTACATTTATATATTCATAGAAACGAAACAACTGCTCATTTTTGTTTGTATGTTCATACCTACACATGAATGCAAGTTAATGTAATTTGTTATTAAGTTAATTGCATTATACATTACAATATGCCAAAATATAACCCATTATAATAAAGTCCAGTAGCAATGATGATAGTATATTATATTTTTCTACGAATACGCAGTTTTTTTAAAACATAATTTACATATGTATCGTAATAAGTTGCAGAGCATTGAAGAAGTAACAACATGGAGAGTAGGTAAACTATAGTGATTTGATAAAATTAGCGGGCGGAGAACGAGTGTGAAAGTACCGTGTGGGCATAATTTATAGCCTTTTATACTTAATGCACATTGTGTCATCATTAATTGACTTTTTGTGGCTTTCTCCATATGTGGGCTAACAGCAACAGCGGCTGTAGCTTCAGCCGCGCCATAGATCATAATATATCTAATACCAATTGGATTCGTCTTATATGTTAGTTATACCATAATAGATCAATATTTCTTTATTTTAATTATTTTAATCACTCCATGAAGCCCCTGTTTCAAATTAGTGTTTTTATTTTAGATTCATTTCTATAGGAGAAAGTCTAAACTAAATTAATAATATCAATCATCTTTACCTAACTTATATCCCAGAATCCAGTACAAAACGATTACAATGGTGATAGTTTCTTGTTAAATAATTTATCAACATCATTTTTGGTTGGTTAGATGACCTAGTTAAATATCCCGTTAGGCTGTGCCAACTGCTATTTCATATTCACAATTTTGGTCATTCGGCAAAAATAAACATTTTTTAAGAAAAAAATATTTAGGTACTAGTTGTAATATTATAGTTATCCGATGTTTAAAAGGATTTTATACATAGTCTATTGTGCCTGTGTGTTGCGCTAGGTATCATGGCCTGACTCAACACCATAATATAACAAAATAAATTCTATAGCAATAAACGAAAATGCTTACTGAGTACACGTAATATAATTAAAAATGTTCTTCATACATATGATAATGATATGCGGGAGAGAATAAAAAAAACATTTTAACTTTACTTAATTATTATTTAAAAATATTTTTTTTGAACGTATGTATAACTTGCATTGTGTCAGTTATTCCCTTTTTATTGTGGTATTGTGAGATTAATCAGCTAGGCTCGTACGTAGCGACACAATATTTTTTAAATGATTAAATTTTGGTGATTTTTATTTAAATACATTATTTTTCTTCTACGTTGCAAAGATTACATCCGAATCCGAATAAGCAAGCATCGTTGTATTCGTTGCTTCGTTATATAAATATTGATTATTTGAATAAAGCAAATATGAATAAATAAAATTATTTTGTTCATCATTCTTTTAGGCGGCTCTCGTAATAATTATTAGTAGACAACATGTTCTAGATCAACAATCGTGTATACAAATAATGCATGTAACATAAGAAAACATATTGTTATTGCTTGGCTGAATATCTTATCATCCCGACTTTTTAAGTGTGTTAATTTTATAATTTTGTCGTCAAACCTGCCGGACTAATATTACGTTTACATGATACTGATATTATGTATATATGATGTAATAAATTAAGAAAAAAAAGTTTTATACATAAGATTTATTAACACTACAAATATCTTAAAGATGCCTTAGATCTTTTAAGACTTTTGAGCGTGGAAAACTTACTTATTAATTTATACCCTTTTAAATTTATTTTACATTTGTAACTTATTCACATTGTATAAGAGGCGGCTCGTGTTATACGTCTCGTTTGTTTCAATGTTATTTAACAATGATTGTCAGTTGCGCTTCAATAACCAGGTTTGAGGTTTTGAAGACACAAGAGGAGTTTAGTTAAATAGTGGCTTAGATTACGTGCCGATGCCGTTATAATAAAGTAGAGCAAATGGGATTATAGACTTAGTTGATTTACCTATTACCCATCTAGAACCCCATGTAAAGGTGAGTTTGTACAGCTTGTACACAAACTATTGGATTGTTCCAATGTTTGTTATGTTGGATTTTAAATGTTTCTCTGAATATAATCCTATATTTGTTTAATTTGGTTTGTTTTTAAGATAACACCCTACTGGTTGACACTATTTGTTATTGCAGCAAAAATTTATTATGGGTGGAGATTTGTTGTTTTATATATATTATCATTATACATAACCTCAATCATACATTTTAAATAAATTTTTTGTGCCTTTTAAAAATTTAAATGACTTGCCGTTTTTATTAATGTTAATAATAGACACTTGTCTTGTTCTATCAAGCATAGTTTAGGAAAATATTTAACAACTAATATTAATTAAAATATTGAACTTGCCCAATAAGAACAAGTATGAATTGAAATGTATACAAAATAAAACATTAATTATACTTTTGGATTTACTGAACCACTTGTATATCATAATAATAAAAGGAATTTTCTGATAAGAGTAGATTTGGTAGTACAAGAAAGAAAATAGATGGACAGAATATCTATTCATAAACTACAATTTTATGAAAAAATTTTACACGTTTTTTCAAAAAATACAATTTTATGTGTTAGACATACTGAGGTGTGGTGCTATGTAACATGCCATGTCTCCAATTCAGGTGGGAAACAGATAAATTTGCATCTAACACCATGTTGTTTCGGTCTACCTGGTATCTAGGAAAAGTGTACAGCTATAAGATATATGAATATATCATTTCATCAATATTATTCAGCATTGATATAATTGATTAAAGCCGGTCATGGTGCAGTGTGACAGCATCTGACTGTTAAGTGTTTGGTTGTGGGTTCTATCCCCACTCGGGAGTAATTATATTAGAATTATTTTTACTTTTCACAATAAAAAAATATATATACTTAAAAATAACTAGACCAAAATAAATATACTTAAAAATAATTTTAAGAGATTTCAAAAATTTCATTCATTATTAATTTAAACATCCATAATCTTTGACATTTTAAACATCTTGTAATTAAAATATATTAAATAAGTAAAGAAATCTGTTTTAAGCAACTGATCTATATAATATACAAGTGAATGAATTAGAAAATTGAGTTTACAACATGAAATATTACAAATAATGCTTTCAAAAGGACATAAAATATGATGAATGCAAAATATAACACTAACATTTACTTCAGTATATAATTTATAAGCAATACAATATATCTATAAATATTTTAACCATTTTAACAAGAATGTAAGAAGGCTTTTGTAACATTATACATTTTTGGATAAAAATTATAATACATTTAACAGAAAATACCTCATTATGAACTAGCCACTTGTTTTAAGGGTCCTTCTAAATACTGAGCTATTGCATGTATCTTTTCCTTTAAAATACCAAATCCTACTGTTTCTTTGGCATACAAACACAATAGCAAATTTGCTACTTGAGTCACAGCAATTTTTCCGTTTAAACAATCTACCAATATCAAGTGTAATTTGTCTTCTTTAAAAACATTTCTAGCGTGTTTTTCATATGCAGACCATACATTACTTGCAATAGCAGCTGTGACTCTTGCATCTTTGTCATTATATCCAGAGTAAGCTAATAGTGCACCTTGATGGTTTAACAACCTGAAATAGATGAATGGATAAACTTATAAATGTTACAAAGTAAATCACAATTTAATAATATATAACAAGATAATTACAACGTATTTTCAACGCCCCCAGTGTTCGCTTGGCTTAACACTTGAGTTAAAGCTTTTGGCTTTAGCATGACGAAAATTTAAGCTTATTCTATAAAAGAAATCTAAAACAACCAATTAATTTAACAAATTTTATTTGTATGTTATGTCAAAATGACAATTGACAACCGACTTGTAGAGTAAAATGATAATGACATACATGATATACTTTATATCAGAGACGCCACAAATAGTGTTCTGGTCGAGTTCGAATATTCGATTATGGCCTAAACATCGAAGCGATGTTAATTTGGTCACAGATTATTTTGCAACAGTGTGTAAAAATAATGAAAATGGCGAATTTCAAATGCAAAAATCAGGGCATTTTTTTTTGTTTAAATTAAACTAAAACTAATTAATATGCACGAGCTAGATAATTGATGATTTGTCTAACATTGTATTCAAATATCTTATATAAACAAAGTACTTGTGTAAATATAATAGTTAATCGTCGTTATTTAATAAAATTCGTCTTTGACTTATTGATTCATTAAAAGACAAATAACATTACTGTTTAAATTATAGAACGTTTTTAATAAAATACACTATAAAAATATTATAAAATAATCATCAAGATAAGTTTAATAAGTTGAGTTTGCATCTATCTGAATTGCTTACTAGAAAAGTCTGATCTTGAGTATGATTGTCTCCTAGTTTTTCATAACTTTAAATGTCAGGTTCTAATAATAATTCATTTTCTAATAGTTGTGGTTTTAGAACCATATGCCTATTAGACACTTTAATTAAATAAAATGCTATTACTTTTTTATTCTGTATCTATAAATATTCCAAATGGTAATTGTTAGTTCTAACTTTTACATAAAAGGTATTATAAAATATATTTTTATAATCTGTGGTCATTACAGACATTTTTATCTTCAAGTACAACTTATTTATGTTAATAACCCAAGAAATCAAATTTACTTCTCTTAATTCAAGTACCAAACTGTCAGTAGAAATAAAAGCCATAAATAAAAAGTGTTCTACATATTTATTAGCGCATTTTCTTTTGCTTTATCAAATAATTTCTGAAGGCTATTTGTTTTTCCTTAAAAGACCGCTTTATTTTGCCTCTAGCTTTATGTTTTACCATTTGGTATGACTTTGTTTTCTTTTTCTCTCTGTTAGTCTTGGAACAGTTTTCATTCTTTCTTCGATCTTTGTACCCAAATTTATCTCTTTCTTCTCTGCCCTTTAAAACTGTTTCAAGTCTAGCATTTTTATCATGTTTTCGTTTCTTGTGTATATTCTCAATTGCTGACAGCTGCACTAATTCTGTTGATTCATTTTCTTCCTCTATTACACTTCTGTTTCTCTTGATACCACTTATTGACTTCTTTATTTGGGCTGCTTCTATTCTTTGGAAATCTTCATCTGTAAATATTTTATCCATTGCAACTTCTCGGGCTACTTTAATTTTTTCTTCTATATTTTGTTTAGTAATAGGTTTTGCTTTTAGTATCTTTCTGGATTTGGTAGAACTTGCTTCTTTTGCTGCTTCTACTGCTTTTTCTTCTGGATCTTCATTATCTTCTTCACCTTCATCTTGTTCTCCAGTTTCTTCTTCTTCATCTGACTGTTCATTTTCACTGTCTGTAGTTATATCTAATTCTGAATCTGATGATCCAACATCAATCCATTCATCTTCAGAATCATCCTTTTTTGACTTTTTAGTGACTTTCTTTTTTTCTTTTATTTCTTCTTTTTCTAACAAAACCTCCGAGCCTGGAATGTAATCTTTAATTTCCATCTCTCCGTACTTTTTTGTTTTCAACTGGACTGATGCCTCAGATGGCCGACCTCTGTCTTTCTTGTGTAAAAGTGTCGGCATAGTATGCCTATATAATTGAATAAGGGATCTTGCAGCCATCATTACAGATTTTTCTTTGTATGACTTATATTGAACTAAATCTCTTAAAAGATCTTCTCCAATTGCCAAAGGACAACGGGTACAAATTTCTCTGACAGCATTTAATCCAACTGCCATCACATCAGTTGAATTTCTTTCAGTAATAAAGTTATTAGCAATAGCTTTCATTACTGGCTCTAATACCTCTGGTGGTACTAATTCATGGGCTGATTGAGCTGCAAATTGTAAAATCCGAGTAACCTCTCTTTGATGTGGCATAATCAGCCTAGCAAGAAATGGGTAGAAATTAAAAAGAAATAGATTATGAAGTCCTATTAATCTTGATATGACATCTAATGTCATTAATTTGACTTCAAATCTTTCATTGGAAGATTCTATCTGTTTAAACAGTTTTTCAGCAAATCCTTGTGCATTATTGATAAGATGTAGAGCAGAAAAGTTAAATATAGGAGCTTTCTCTTTCTTTTTTTTTATTTTTTTTGCAATTTTTTTAACTTTTTCTACCATTTTCTCTCTTTTCCTAGTCTTTTTGTTAAATTTGTTAGCCATCATTGTTTCACGTGGATCAACTTCATCGTCACTATCAGAGTCTGGCTTTTCTTCTTCTTCTCTGCTTAAGAAAAATTTTAAAGAAGCTACCATTACTTTAGTAACTTTTGAAAAACATCCAATATCAGCAATAATGTTAACGGTTTTATGGTCATTCCATATGTTTTTGTGATACATCTCAATCAATATATCAATGGCTAATTTTGCTGTTTTCACATTTGAATCACGTAACATTGAAAAAATAAAGTTTTGAAGGGTTGAATTTAACTTCATATCTTTATGTTTCATATTCATATTTTTTATATCTGTTATGATATGGGTCTTCAGATATTCCCTTAGATTTTTGTCTTGACATTTGATCAACGAAAAAAATAATTCAAGTAAATCAAAAGCTGTAATAAAATTTTTATTTCTAAGCAATATTAAACATTTACATAATGATAGTCTCATTTCATTATGTAAAGTTGTATTATGAGTTTTCAGAATGTCAACAATTTTTTGTGGAAAGGTTTTCATTTCAATTTGATAACATTGTGTTACTTGTGCCAAAAACATTGCTTGCTCATCTAATTTTTTATTATATTGCGTCGGATTTAATTTGAAGATTTCAAGAGTTGTCTCAAAATGTGCAAGTTGTTGACGAAACTCATCTTTATAAGAATCAGGATCACGCTTTATCAAGTTTTGAAGTTGTGTTAAGTTATTTGGCAATTGATTATTGTGTCGCACCATGATTATATTAATTATTTTGATTTATTTTCACATGTGTATCACTCATTTATCACATAACCTCACTTGCTAGAAACGTCACATTTGTAAGTTGACGTTCCATATTATAATAAATATGCTATAGACAAATCATATTTATTAAAAAAAATCACAGAGTATTGTATAGTATTGTACATATAACTTACTCATGATTAAATATATGTGTATTTTATAAAAGAAACCTTTTAATGACAATGTTTTGCGTTAAATTATACACAAACTTAACTAATTCTTTCCTGTCTTTTACGCCGGCTGTAATGAATTTACTCAATGTTGGTAGGTAGGGCAGTACCCTATAGAATATACACATTAAAACTTTGGTGCTTTTTTTTGTAAAACAAGTGTATAAAACTTAAAGTTAAATGCAGCTTCGGGCTTCATCGTACATTACAAATTCAAAATATTATAATTTTCTTTTCTATTTTTGAATTTTAACTAAATCAAATAATTTATAATAATTTAACCCGTACATAAGAAAAAATATCTTAAATATGGTAGGCACCGTTTTATAATAAATTCTTATTTTAGGGCTTTTTAAAAATTTCGAAAACAATCCGCCGACTATGGCGTCAAGCAAAATGACTCCACGTTACCGAGAATGACAACTGGACCCGCTTTTTGACTTAAGTATTAAGTAAAATATTTTTTTTCTTATCAATAACAGTACATTTAGTAAATTTAGTACTAGTATGGTGTTTCCCAATAGGGATGATAGGATTTTGATAGCTCACAACTGCCATCTTGGTTGTTTAACATTTGACATTTGTGTTGTTTTGTGTTCAGTAATGTTTGCCATTTAATCATGAACAAGTTCACGTTACTTTAACGTTTGAAAATTGTCCAAATTTTCTATCGAAATTCGAGAAGTATTGTCTCTACTTAAAGAGTATTTCGTGCTAAATATGGTCGTCATGGTGCACCGTCTGAACTCGCTATACGTCGCATAATACAAAAACTGGAAAGTGAATATTCTTTGCACAATAGTAGACCACCAACACGACAACGGACAGGCCTTAGTGAAGAAAATATTACCGCCGTATCAGCCAGTGTCGAAGAAAATCAAAATGTTTCCGTTCCACGACGTGCACAAGAATTGGGCTTATCCAGAATGACAACCTGGCGAATTTTACGTATGGATCTTGGCCTACATCCATACAAGATTGTGTTGGCACAAGAACTCAAGCCAGCAGACCATCGATTACGTCGTGAATTTGCTGATTGGGCCATCGAATTTCATAGGAAAATCATCTTTTCAGATGGCTCAATGGTTATGTAAAGATGGTTATGGTTTAAAGAGAATTGTCGTTACTGGAGTGAGTCAAATCCAAGAGTGGTTCATGAAACACCATTACATCCTGCAAAATTGACTATTTGGTGCGGATTATGGTACGGTGGAATCATTGGCCCGTACTTTTTCAAAAACGACGAAGGCCGTACTGTTACTGTCAATGGCGACCGTTATCGTGACATATTGAACGATTTTTTTTCCTGAAGTGTATGAAATCGATGCGGACGACATTTATTTTCAACAAGATGGTGCAACATGCCACACTGCGACCGTCACAATGGATTTATTGCGTGATAAGTTTGGTGAGTCGGTTATTTCTCGCAACGGTCCTCACAATTGGCCACCAAGATCATGCGATTTAACACCCTTGGACTATTTTTTGTGGGGGTATGTTAAATCTTAAGTATATGCCAATAAACCAGCTACGATTCAAGACCTTGAACGCAACATTCGAGCGACTAAAGCGGCCATACCAACCGAAATGCTGCACCGAGTCATCGAAAATTGGACCGATCGTATTCACCAGTTCACAAAAGGTCATGGCGGTCATTTGAACAATATTTTGTTTAAATCATAAATGGCATAAAATTTCCTATCAAATAAAGCATTGCAACCATTGAGCACGAAATTCGAACATATATTACATGTTTTATTTCAATTTCAAAACATATTGTTCTTATTGGGAAACCCTTTATTTTGTGACAATAAAAAAATCATAATATTTTTTATTTCATATAAATTTAAACCTATGTAAAAATTATTTCAGTCTTTTTATAATAAAATAACAATTATTGGGACAAAGTTCCTTACTCTCACTAAGTTTGAAATAATTAAAATCGTCATGTAACAATGCTGTGTGTTTATATCCGTGAGTGTATCCAACTTAATATAAAGAAGATAAAACTTCTTCTATTACTTATTATTTCAGAGAAAGCGTCGGCGTCATAGGTATTTAGGCGGTCACCCACTTACACTAATTATACAGACACGGCACATAAAAAACGCAATTCTCATAACTACAGATTAGTAAAAGAAGCAAAAATAAAAAAATAAAGAGAAAATCATTTATATGTAGCATGCAGTATATGGTATCTACTCAATGCATTTTTGTTTATGTTATGACTTTAAGATACCTTAAAATAATCAAAAAATAATTTTAAATTACAAATTTAACGTATTTTAAATGAAACTATTTTAACCGGATTAATCGCGTATATTTTAAAATATATTTTAGACACCTGACGTTTCGAACATTTTACAGGAGTCCGTGGTCACAGGTAGACTGAGGTGGCATTTATCTGTCAGTTGATACAAAATATTAATTATATCAAACTACCGCCATCTGTTTCTTAATTGCCTCACGTACTGCCCTGGATTCTTGCAGAATGAGCTCACTGTATCTTTGTCAAATGCATCACCATTTGAGACTTTAAATTTTTAATAAGTAGGTCCCAAGTGGTAGAGAGTTTCCAACCATCTTCTCTATTGAAATTTAGATGTGTTTGAATTCCAATAGCCTAGTAGATATATTCCTAGAATGATCCATCATTCTAGGAATATATCTACTTTCCCTAGCGAGGATATGTGGCTTATCAAACCTGATGTAGTGGTTGGACTTATTCATTGTATGTTCACACACAGCTGAGCATCGGAATATGTGTTTTTTCACCCTAACCCCGATGCTTCTCCTTGTTTGGCCAATGTATGACAAGCCACAGTCACAGTCTAGTTTCTATACACCTGCACACTGCAAAGGAATATTACATTTCACGGGTCTCAAGCATTGGCTCAAATCAAAAAAAAATCTCAAATGTTTATATTACCTTAACAAATGTTTTTAGGGAATCATTACTAATTTTGAGCTTTTATATTTATTTATAGATATTAAGAAGATAAAAGTAAACTACGTTTAAAAAACCGACTTCAAAAGCTATAAAGTAAAAAATATGTTGTGAATATTTAATTTAAACACATCTTGTAAACCAATATTAATAAAATAATTACTATTATTTGGTTTTGTTATCAAATCATAGGTTTGAAGTCGGTACCAAGCCAAACACTTTAGAGATGCCTTCACTTCACGGATACAAGATCAGACTAATAGTTGTTATTCGCAATTAAACACGAAAATATTACTAGATTACCTAGATCTACGGGGAAACAGCTTTGGCGAAACTATATATAAGAGTTCCTCGGCTTACTACGGAACTCTAAAAAACCTACTGTATTTTACAAAACGCTTGGCACCGACTTCAAACCTATGATTTGATAAGAAAAGTAGTTATTTTATTAATATTGGTTTATCAGATGTGTTTAAATTAGATCTTTTTAAAATTATTTTTTACTGCATTCTCCTCTACACCACCAGGATTATCCTACAGGTGTCTAGCATAACATTCAATTTGTTGAAAACATTAGACTTAACGTATAAAACACATTTGTTCCGATAAAATATTTCGCAGAATATATTTTATTTTTAATTCGCGATAGTCAAGACTCCGCTAGATTTAAACATAAGATTTAAAAAATTTCAAATATTTAGCAAACATTTTCCGTAGGTTTCAACGTCAACATTGTTGACGTTGACGACGAAAATTATGAAATGAGATTAAATGGCTGAAATTATTTATAAGAAAAAAAATCTCTGTATTGATGTCAACTACAACTCACTGTTATATAAGATATAATAGCTAAATATTAAATGTTATATAATAAAAGAATAAATTTATTGACAGAAACGAAATTTTTTGGTGACACAATTTGAACGATTATGAAAATTGACTGATGTTGCGACGTTTTATGACCAGTTTTGTGTCGCAAAATTTTGATTCTTAATTACAATTATAATTATAAAGTGACATACGTTTTATATTTATTAAATAGTGTACTATTATTAAGATTATATTTTACGGGGTTGATTATTTAATGTTAATATTGGATCAAAATGATGTTTAGTAGTGTTTATTGAGACAAAGAAGACTTTAAATAATTGTTAACTGTTGATTTTAATCTAGTTTACGTTTAAAGTATTTCGAAGTACCTACAAAGAAAAAACTAATCGCTGTTATATTAGAAATTAAGACTATTTTAAAAACTCGCTGGAAGCATTAATAAACTCTTTTTGAATCCGAAGTCAACCGTGTTTTATTTTATTTACAATCAATTAGTAACCATAGAGTTTACGCAGAATGTTGCTGAATTAATACAAAATATTAATAAATGTTAAAACTTATTTTCTTTGATCAAAATAAACCTACCTATTGTGGGATAATTATATTCCAATAACCGGACATACTCAATAGGTATCTTGAGATTTTAAAGAATATCAGCAAGTGATAATTTTTTGCAAATCGTCTAATCAATATATTCACCACTCTTACCCCAATTACTTACTAAAATAGAATATAAAGTTTTTATTAGAAGAGAAAGTTGGAAGTCTCATTAAAATCTTAGAAATTAGCCTGGTGGTAACATGATTGTAAAAATAATACAAAAAAAAGTTGAAGTTTGTTTAATACTTTAATTATAAATACTAACAAATACATAAAATACTTTAATTAAAAGTACTAACAGATCACTTAGGTATAGCTAAGTTTAATTGTAATTTTAAGCTAATATAGTATTATTACATTATATGTATGTTTATATTGCTTCTTCAATGCTTTGTTCTGGAGAATCACTTGATCTTACTTCTTCGTTTGACCGCTTTTGCAACACCTTTAATTGCCTTTCCAAATCTGAAATATTTTTTTTTTATTTAAAATAAAAATACTCTTATATTTTTGAACGTATTTGAAACATTAGTTAACTTTGTTTTGCTACACAGTTAAGTCAAGTCAGTATTTATATAAAACATATTTAGGATTCATTACGTGGTATAAAATTTATAAAATACTTTTAAAACAACACAACAAATAAAATTTTGTTTGTGATCTTATTCGACACCCTTGATCCGATCTTTTAAGTTGTGTTGTTATATTCAAATCACAAGCGTAAATCTTACCTTCAGCGTCAGGATGGTCGGCCGAATACTGTACAAGTAGTTTTAAAATGTTCTCTTCGGTAATGAGGCCGGCTCGACCACTTATAGCACGCATTAACTGTTGTCCACTAGAAATACCTAAGATTCAAAATAAAATGTTTTATATATATATATGGTTCATAAATTTAATTAATTAATGAGGTTCTAAGTTCGAATAATATAAAGTCCAGAGTGATTTGCCCGATTGGTGTGTGCAACAGAAATAAAAGGCGATCAACCCGAGCTGGGGATAACAAGATAATTTTTTTGTTAGCGTCCTTTCAAGTGAACTAGACGAGTTGTGGGAGAATATAAGATAAGTTCTAGGGTCTATGTGGTGTTTTGAATGGATGTTTCGGAACCACTTGAGATAGTTACAGACGTGTAATAGGTAAAGATGGCCATAACGAGGTTGATAAGCTCATATTGGAATTATGCAAAGAGAAGGATTTGTTTGTGGCAAACACGATGTTTGACTTCAAACAAATTTACATGTATACGTGGGAGCGAATGGTAAAGATGACTGATGTTTTCCTAGCGGGTTCCTGTATTCGCAACTAAGTTATGGACACGCGTGTGTTTAGCCTCGAGTAAGAATAAATATATGAGAGAGATTCAGAAGAAAGAATATAAGTTGCAAAAGCACCTAACGAAAGCACTGATAAAGATGAAACGTGAAATGAATCTCCTTTTTCTCGCTTCCTCTAATTGTCCACGTCTCACAAGCATGAAGAAATATGTCGTTTCACGCTAATCACTTTGCCGTATGGCGTTTAAGGTTCTAATATCACAACCTGAGGCCTTCATTTTTTGCCTTTCCTCTACGAGCGCCAGGGGCACTTTATTCATCTAATGCTGCCACTTAAAAAGATTATTTGATGAACTGGATTCAATGACAGCTTTATTCAAAAACTCCTTCGCCCTATCCCTTAACTCATATGAGGTAGACGATTTCGCCTTAATAGATGTCCAGGTTCTCCACTTATTTGCCAAAGTTCACTACTTTTAAAAACTTGTTTATATCCTATAAGCCTATGTTTATTAAATGGTTGAATTCTTATAGGCTTATGAAGTTTGCATGCTAATTTTGAGTTTGAGTTGTAATTTTGCAACTAATAAGCGATGATCTGATCCACAATTAGCTCCGGGAAAGGTATGAACATTTCTGATTGATATTTTCCATCTCGATCCCGAGATTGAGATTGCCATCTGGTGAAATCCATGTGTAGTCTTCTAGGATGGTTTTGGAAGAAACTAGCAATCGAAACTTCGCACTCACCAAACCGTTTTATGCAGCGAATTGCATTAAGCGCTGTAATGATTTTCACTGATACCACAGATATTTATTTTACACCTTGTTTTTTAGTTTTTTATCAATGTAAGTTTGTTTGTTTGAAGAAGGCCACGTACATTTCACGTACCAATCTTTTAAATGTTACGTATTTTGATTATGTTGGAAGTTCCAGTAGTCCTATATCCATGGCCGGTAGTCCATTTCACACCATCTTCCCCGGACGCCGAATGGCGCCGCTTGCCAAGCGGGTCACATGACCAACGTTGTATTTCGTTGTGTACTTTCATGGGAAAATAGTGTTGGGGTTTTCCCTTGCCTTCCACACCGCAGTATGACGGTCTGTATTTCAACATCAAGAAAGCGCTGCTGCCCGCTCTCTGACTCGGACTCCTTTAGTCGCCTCTTACGACACTTACAGGATGGTATGGGGAGGTGCTACTGCCCGGCAACCCCACGGGAAGCGTAATCAGCTTAGATGATTGTATATGCATCGAAGAGATTTAAGAGGTACGAGAGATCAGGGGGGACTTTAGTTGACCTTCTTCATAACCAGAGAAATACCGTCTGAATGTCACAACTACTGGTAGGCGTTTATAATATTAACAATATGATTAAATAGTTAATATCATTTCCCTATATATGTCTTACCTGTATTTATGTCTCCTGATTGTAAAGCGTTTCTCATGTCTATGTAACGTTTTACAAACGCACTTTGCTCTTGAAGCGCCATAGTTTGGGAGCCTGTTGGATCACACAATCAATAGCTACAATACTATACTGTCTACTGTACACAATTAAAATATCAACAATACATGATGAATGATGAATGTTTTAATTGCTTTTAATTTTACCAAGTTGTGTTTAGTAAATTTTACCAAAGGCACAGTATAGATATTTTTTCGATTTTATTATAAATGTTATAATATGTTTTGGTTGTTAATATCTTAGTTAGGACGAAAAGTTGGTATTGAAATGGGTGAATAAAAAGTATCTACTTGTTTCTGGATCCGACGACTTTGCCATACACTTCATGGCCTCCTTCAAAGCCTCTAAAGCTTTTTCATAGTTCTGTAACATACAATGACTTATTAGAATAAGAATATTTAATATATTACAATATGTTATACGCATTATTACGATTTTTAAGTCATGTTATACGTGTTATTATGATTCTTAAGTGACTTTTGATGATTTTTAAGTGTTAATATTGAATGAAATGAATATTTAATATCTTAATGTTAATTAGAAAAGATATTTATTTATTTTTATTTTTATTATTATTATTTCTTTAGCTTAACGTTTTTATCCCGCATAACAGGGTAGACAGAAAGTACCTGGTGTGAAGAACTCCGTACTTCACTTTCCACCGAATACGAGACATTACGTGTTGAGTGGTGGAACTCAACGTTGCACTTTGTCTTACCAGAGCGAGGAAGTGAAAATATATTAAATATAATCACTTCCTCGAATAGAGATCGGACTTACAACCGACCGTGGTACAATCAGACGCTGTCACACTGCGCCACGATCGGTCTCCAATTATTATTATTGTTATGAATTCATTGTAGAGCCACTGTTTTCGGTGTTCGGTTTTCGTCAGTAGAACTGCCTTTAGAGCTGGTAATAGCTTGCAGTAGGGCTGATAATATTGATATTTTTTACTATTTGATGTTTTGAAAGCACTTGTGGCATACTTGAATAAATAATATTCAGATTCTAAATAGTAATCGTAAGTAGTTTTCTGAACGTGACGTGACCTCATAGTCATCGATCTCCATAGCGGCGCACTCTGCGTAGAAGGCGGCTAACTTGGCGTAAGCGCGGGCGCGCGTGTACAGCAGCAGCACGTGGCGCGCGAGGTCGGGACGCGAGCGCCACGGCGCGCGCCTCCGCAGATAGTCCGCCGCCAGCGTCTGCGCGCCGCGGTCGCGAGTCGCCGCCGCAAACGTCGCGATGCGCTCCGCGTCGCCTGACCGCATCAGCCAGCGCAGCGCTCCAGACTAGACGTAGACATGGTGCATCCAGAACGAACTTATTTATATCTTCTTAAAACAATTATTTGATATACTCCACATTTTATAATGTCGTCTAATATTACAGTTTATAGTATCGTCAATATGAACGATGACTTGGTCTTAATAGATCGGTAGAATCCGCACCTTATCTCCGATGTGCGCTAGTCTCTTGGCGGCCTGGTGGTAGAGGCCACGCGTGCCGAGCACGTCGGCGAGGCGGCGCAGCAGCGCGTCGCGTCCGGCGGTGCCCGCCGGCGCCGCCAGGCGCTCGCTCAGCTCATCAGACAGCGGGGCTGATGAGTGCTCCACTATATCTAAAGCTTCTTCATACTAAAAACAAAATTAAAACAATTTATAATATGTATAATAGCTGTATCTTGTTGGTTGAAGTACCTAAGTGTAGTGGACGTTACACATTTTCATGATGATTATTGAATGAATATCATTTAGATATTTCTCATAATGATTAATATTTTTAAAATTATTAATTCTATTAATCTAGAACTAAATTAAGACCCTGGTACTCTATGGTATTATGACAACAAAAAATGGGTCAAGCAGTTCTACTGTGCATACACATCTCTCTCGATACCTTTCCCGCAGTAGCAAGTAATGCAGCGGCGTGAGAGTGATGGTCAGCTTTTCGTAAATGAGCTGCAAGAGTGTGTGCCATTGCCGGGTCTATTTTATTTCCTAGGGACTCAACTGCCGTTACCATTGCGTCTGTATCACCAGATTTTACCGCCAATTTTAATGCCATATGAGCAGCTCCTTTAATAAAGAAATAATGGTATTAATGTAACTATTTAGTGTTGTATTTTCACATTTTGATTGAATGAACATCATCGAGGCGCAACGGTGTGGGGTTTTACTTAAATGACTGTATTTTGTTCCTTTTAATATTTCGTAGACATAGCTAATAAAATTAAGATTAGGAATTTTAAATCATAGGGAATGTATCAAAATCTACATTTTCATACACTTTTTTAAAAATAAAATGTCTAATAACCCTATAATAAATTCATACGGTACCTGCTTTTTGATATAGTGTTATAGCTTGTTCGATTTGTCCTGCATTTTCTAGAATGGAAGCGGCGTATAAGGCGTGTTTTGGGGACGAATTTCCAGCGCGCCACACAAGATTCCATGCACTGGCTTCAGTTGATACTCTTATAGCTGACGATATAGCACCACATTTTAAATATAGCTAAAATTAGGAAAATTATTTTTTAAATATGTTCTCAGTTCATCACACGCTCACGCCGCGCGTACCACCGGTAGCCCACACTATAATTTCTTATCGGATGGCTCGTCCCGCCGGTGGCCTGCATTTCCGACAGAGCAAAAAAATTAAGCTCACCCGCCCATAGGTGTGGGCAATTAATTGCAAAGTCGGCGTGAATGTGTTAATGTAAATATTAATTAATTTATTGTAGCGTTATACATACTTTAACAGCTCTTTCCGTCTCGTTCGCATTCATTTCTAAATATCGTGCCATTTGATATAGTGATGAAGGATTTTTTGAACATATTTTTTCCGCTTCTTCGAATCTATCCATGTGACATAATAGTCTGGTCTGCTCTCCAAAATCATTTGCTCGACCATACGCTTCCAGCGCTCCATCAAGGTCGCCCATACTTTCTAAGTAATGTCCCCACCAAGTTATTAAGTTGCTATCATTTGAATTCGAAACGTACTGGGCCAGTACAGAAGCTTGGCCTTGGGCTATTAGCATTCTTGGCACATGAGGCACGAGAGTCCCAGCACTTTCAAAAAGTTTCAATGATGACCCAGTTTCTCCATTGGCCCATAATATCTTAGCAAGTTTGTGTTGTGCACTTTTAATAAGAAGTGCATTTTCGCTATCCTTTTCACCATGAATAATTTCACTTAATCCTCCCTCTTTTGCAGATATGAGGCGCGTGATTAGATCCGGCCTTTGAGCTTCACGAAATAAATTCTCAGCTTCTTCTATCATGTCCAAATTAACAGCTAGTACTCCAACTCTAGAGGTGTCGTCCATGTTGTCATCGTTTAACATTTTACGCATCATTAAAGCCCCTTTTATATTTCCCATTTTTCCCAGACACACAGCTCCTACGTCTGCTCTTTTTAAAGATACGCACATTTTTGCCAAGCTTTCCCATACAATAGATTTTTTATTTCCAGTTACATTAGCAGCAATCACAACTGCTTTCTCCAAATAACCAGTTGTCATATAATACAAGAAATTAAGTACTTGCTTCAATTTAGTTCCTTCATATTCAGTGGAATCTTCAAATTCTTTCAATAATATTCTTTTGACATTTTGCTGCGATAAGATAACTACGTATGGACAATATAACGAGCAAAATATAAAATCCGACGTAAAGTAATCTTCGACTAATGGACACCAATTTTTATATTCAAATAGTTTGCCTTCATGGCAAAAAAATAAATGGACATGGTCAAATTCAGTGGATCGCATGTGAACCGCGAGAAGCCTGGGGTCGTTTTGGTCCCATAATATTGCTATAGGAACACTTTGGTAAGGAGGTAACTTAACATCAGACATGAGGGTACTATTAATAACATCATTAGCAACATCCCATAAGTAGATTCTAGGATCTGGAGCTAGACCTGCATTTGCCACACTTAAAGAAATATAAAGGCCAGATGCGTTGACTGATGATCTCATGATTTCTCCAAAATCTTCAATAACATGGTAACAATTTTTGGATGGATATGGCATTCTTAATCCTTTTTTTGTTATTTCAGCTAGCTTAAGTGTACCATCCATAGTTGCTATGACTATAAATTTATTAGTATTTGTAATAGAAATTGGTTCCCCTTCACCTTCAGGACTTGGAAGTATTCCTATTTTATTCCCAGATACATTATAACACTCAATATGAGGACTTGATACACCAACTATAATTTCATTATGTAAAATAAGAACATCAGTTTTCCACGGAAAAGAACGTAAAAGAGAAAATTTCCCAGTACTTTCCTTACTCTGCATCCAAACCTTAAAATTAAGTAATACTTAAAAAAATATGTTGTGTTTAGCAAACCAACTAATTCACTAAATATAATAAAGACTTACTTGTACATCCTTACCATCTCCTAATACTATGTAGTTATCTTTAAATGCAAAAGTTTTTATAGTAATTGATGTGTCAATAATTGAAGAAAAATTGTTAGTCCCAGATATAGCTATTTCTTGAGCAGATTTTTGGACCATCCACATTTTGTTAGAGTAACCCCAACATACATGTTGTTCACGAAGTATAAATGCATTTGTTATACAGTTTACATGTAGTAACGGGTTCATTAAACCTTCTGAACCCCATGTTACTTCTTTTACAGTGCCCTTAACTGAAGTGCTACTTATAAGCTTCCAATTATTTCTATGATCATGTCTCCATAGATATAAATTGCCCTGAGATGTGCCACAGCACAATGTATCACTTAAATGGCAGTAGCTGATACTAGTGAATATATCTCCAGGTAGAGTGACATCATTCTCATTTGGAAGCACATCATTATCACCGGTCTCACTATCCCAAATTCTTATGAGGTTGTCTCCAGTAATAACAGCTACAGAATAATTTCCTGCCAATACAATACATTGTCCATTTCTAGCAGACATCCTAACATGGGTATCTGTAGTCAATGATCCATCACTTGATATAACAAACCTTGACAGACTTAATGCCCCACCAGTTTCCCAAGCAACCAGCAAATATAAATTGCTTAGAATATCTAAAAAAACAATGACACCTGGAGCAGTAAGTACTTCTGAACAGGCTCCAGCATGATCAATGTATAATATGACACCATTATCCTGAGAAGCATAACAAGCATAGTTGTCAGGTTGAATGCCCTCCCTAATTTTTGCAGTAGTGCGAGGTCTCCAAGCAGCTAAAGCATCTAAAGCATTTTCATCCCCTGCAACAGCAGCTCGTGCTAGCCCTCTTATTGATGTTTCACAATTTGCATTTGGAGCACAAAATTTCACATGTGTTATAATTTCTCCAAGTTGATGATGAAATGCTGTTAAAGGTGCTCCTGAGGTAGATTGCCATCCTGAAAATGACCCTGCCGCATCAGAGGCTAATAGTCTCCCACCGCCAGGGCTAAAGGCTACTGTAGTTAAGGCAGCATTATGAGGGGCCTCCAATCGAGCCCAAGAGGACTCTAACCAAATATAAAGTTCACCTCCATCCCAACCAACTACTAATAATTTTCGCGTGGGATGCCAAGCTAATGCAGTTACTTGGTTTGAAAATAATACAGGCCAATCGCCTTCTAATGGAATACCCTGTAATAGAAAGATATGAAAGAAGATAATTTATAACTTTTGAAATAATTCATATGTATAAACTTACAGTTTCTTGAAAAATTGTTACAAATCCTCCTTTTTCTTGGTTATACGATCCAACAGCAAGTAAAGGTAGCGAAGGGTGCCATGAACTTAAAGTCGTAACTACATTTGTATCGACAAAGTTAAGCTTAGTATCAATATAAAGAGTCATTCCTCTGAATTTAATGAGTGATGAAGAAAGAATATAAAATAAAAAAGAATTTTTAAAATAATACGATTATTAAGTTACACATATACAATTATATTGAAAATAGTTGTTGTTAAAATTATACGTTAAAATTATATATAATGTACTTTGTGTATTATATTAACGAGATAAAATTCAAACGTAGGTTGTTTACAATATTGTTGCTATGACAACCAGCAACATAATTATCAATGTCAAGATACAATTTATATCAATAAATACTGGGAACATTTTTTGCACACCCACCAATAAATTAAAACCTATAAACTTTTACAGGTCTATTAAGTTAATTTATAATAGTGTGTAATAAAATAATTGTTTTCTTAAAATAGTATAAATTATATCTGAAAGTGTAGTGAACGATTCTTAAATCTATCTTTAGAAAAAATAGCGATTGCAGACTTAGTCCTAATAGATCTTCCTCAAGTAGTCAAAAATAATTCTAAATAAATGAGCTGAACTAATTAATATTTTTATAATTTTGAAAACATTGTATATTCTATTATAGCTTTAATTTATATTATGTTAAAAATAATAATCTGATAAATATATACTGTTATACTTAAAAACGTAAAATAAAATCTTAGAAATCTTTCTTTTTCTTTTCCGAAGTTTTAAGAAATACCTGTACATTAATTCATTCACTTATTAGATGCCGCTGTGGTAAGCACAGAGTACATTATTTATCCATGTACATATTATGGTGGTGGTCACAGAGTACATTATTTATATATACAAGATACGTGGTAGTGTCATTTTTGTTGATCTGTCAACTTACCAATATAATGTCTAAGTCTCGGGGACACATTTAAAAAATAATTTTTCTTTTAACCTTTTAAATAAGCTTACCATAAAACCAAAAATAATTACTGAAATTGTTTATTTATCCCGCCACAATATATCTAATGGTAAATTTGAGACATCAAAATGTGGTATTTGACATCAAAAAATAACGATGAAAGAGTGATATACTTATTTGAAGGAAAAAATGTTGTAACAATTGGTCGACGTGTTGAAGGACCAAATTGTGATTTTACAATTCCTGAAGATGCTTCAATAAGTAGAAAACATGCGACTCTCACTTTTTTAGATGGTGCACTATTTTTAAAAGATCTGGGTTCGAAATATGGTACTTATGTTAACAATTCCGATAAGATTGAAAGCAATAAAATGATAAAGTTAAACAATGATGATGTAGTAAAATTTGGTAAAATGTATTGTATGTGGAAAATTAATCATCTCAATTTTATAACATGCACTTCAACATTGAAGGGAGAGAATCTTTTAAGCCTTAAGAAACTACTTGATGCTGTAGGTGGCACTGTTAAAAATGACTGGGATAATACTTGTGGTTATTTAACTATGCCAGCAATAACTCTTACTATAAAAGTTGTTCTAGCATTGGTACAAAACTCAAATATAGTAACTTTAGATTATTGGAAAAAGTGTGTGGATGCTATTAATAATAATTTATTATTACCAAATCCAAACAACTTTATACCACAAATATTAGAGTCAACACTAAACAAAGAAAATGTATCATTTATTCCACAAAAGGAGAGATGTAACCTGTTTGCTGGTAAAAAAGTAATATTTTTTTCAAGAAGGCAATTAGAAATGTACAAAACTGTTCTTTCTAAGAGTTCTGCTGTACCATTATTGTTAAGTGAATCAAAGTTAACTAAATCTGCTTTATGTGAAGAAGATGTTATTGTCATTCAGTATCAAATATCTTCCACAAGCCAAGAAACACAAACTCAGAGGGATTTAATTAATGAAATTGTTGATTATCTTAAATGCAAAGGTAAGAGAGTTGTAGCTGATGCAGAGATTGGACTAGCCATATTATATTGTTCTATAAGTAAATATTGTAATCCAGCATTTAATTTTCCTTCTGAAGTTGTTAAGCAATTACCTGAACCAACTCTTAATAATAAGAATATACTAGCTCCAGAGTCACAAAATCCTTCAGAAAATTTGTGCAGAAATGGTAATGTATTTATTGATGAAAGTTTGACACCAAACAATCAAAATGTTGAAACAATAAAAAATTCTAAAAGAAAATTATCTCATGCCACTGATATTAATGATATTAGTAATCCTAATAAAAAGTTAGCAATGGAAATATCTAATTTACCTTTGTCAAATAAAAGGCCAAATGAATTTACAGATTTAGGAAATTTAGCAAAAAAAATGGCTATTGTTAATGATGATGAAGATAATATGTTTAATTTTATGAAACCTCAGACAAATGCTAATCAAGAAAAATGTAACAAAAAACTTAATTTATCCAAACCTCTGAAAAGGAAACATAACACGGATGACAATGATGATGATGATGATTTGTTTAATTTTGTTGACAAAAATAACAAGAAGATTGCTATTAATAAATCACCTTGTCCAGAAATGGACTCTCAAAGAGTAGAAGTAGATCTATTAATTAGTAACCAAATTGTTACAAATAAAGTTGAAGACAAAGATGATATTAATGTTATAAGAGGATCAAAATTAGAGGAACTCATGAAAAATAATTTGAATATTATGAGTTTAAAACATATAAAAAAAGAAGATAGTACTGGTTTGGATGAAAAGTTTAGCAATATTGATTTAGGATCCACAAATGTGGTTATTAGAACAGATTTGATTGTTAAGAAAGAAATCATCCAAGTGCAGGCCCCTGTGTGTGGTATAAAGAACTTCAAAAAGTTTAAAAAAGTTTGGCCTGTTAAAATGAGTGTAACAATTGTTTCAAAATCTGAAAATATTAGTGATACAAATTTCTGTGATAATAAAGAGAATTCTGTTATTTCTTAACATACCTATGCTTGGATATATTACATATACTACAGTATAAACTTTTCTAGGTAATAAATGATGCTAAATATTTAAAAAGTAATGTAAAATTGAATAAAATTTGTCCATGATTTCATATATTATGTTGGTTTTTTTTCTAATGTTTAAGACTTGGTAGAGACAATGACATTATTAGATAACACTTATAATTTTACAATATTTATATATTTTTCACAAATGTAAGTCTATTCAATAGATTATATCCTCACACTATAATGTCTAGTTTGCTCAGTAGTCAAAACGCATTTTAATTTACTAATTTGGAGAATACAGCATTTAGCAAGATGGATATGTAATTGTAGTACTTATGTAAATCTTTGAAACTTGAATGGCAATAAGAAATTGTTAAGAACACTTGTTTGCAATAAACATTTATATTTGCACACATGTTTGTTATCAAAAAGGTCTGATTAATTATATATAAATTTATCTTAATATAAAATATTCTATTGAGACACTGTTTTTTTATTTCTCTAAAGTTCATGAGTAAACATGTATGTAAGATATTCAGAAATGAAAATCATTATATTTTAAAGTCACTTTTATTAATAAAAAAAAAACAAATAATTGCTTTAATCATTCTGATCTTCATCTTCATTCAAGGTGGAATCATTATCTTCATCAAATTCATCTTCAGAATCACTGAAAAAAATATGTATTCTTATAATTTTACTTACTGTTTGATAGCTAAAAAAGAACAGCTTCATGCACTGCAGGGTAGTCCCAGACAATCTAGTGTCAAGACACGATTTTGATTGCTTTCCACTTGAAACCGCGACAGAGCATGCAAGGTGGTAAACTTAATGTTGCATGTTGTCTTAACATAGTGGAATATATTGCATTTTTTAAGTAATAGAATTACCCCAAAGGAATTAAACTCACAACTAATAGTGTTTACAATCACAACATGTCCCACTGTGCTACAACAGCCTCAATGTTTGATAGTCTAAATAGAATTATTATATAATATAAATAAAACAAAGTGAATGTAATATGAAGCCAAACAATGAAAATTAGTCTAATCTTAGACATTTTAAATAAATTTTCTAAAAATGTAAATAACTGTTACTACAAAGTCCCTAAAATAAGTAATGCTATCTACCTGTGGATATCTTTTGTTTGTTTTTTGACATGGACTGTTCCATCTGGAGCCACATGTACAATACTTGCATTTTTAGTTGTCAATTCACCTTCACACACAACATAGTTCTTCGGTTTTATCTTTTTGATCCTTACTGTCTGTACAGAATTTGTAGGGCCTGTAATGCAAAATACATTAGAATAAAGTAAAAACATGAAAAAAAAAGTTTAACATGTAAATACATACGTAGTGTAAGATATAAAGGCAGGGACATAGACAGTGGTAGTTTTATTGAAAGAGATCTTATATTTGCTTCTCCTCCTGGAAATCTTTGTTTGAGTTTTTTCACCAATGTCATGATATTGTCTTTTATATGATTTAGTGGCATTGTTGTATGTCCAACAATAACTGAAGCTGTATGTCCTTCATTTAATCTTAACATGACTGTCCTTTCACCAATATCAATATTTTTCTTTAAATCTTTCTTTTCATTTATTTTAACTGGTATTAGCATGTTGTGCTTTTTGAAAAACATTTTTCCTAGGATGTGTGAAACATGGTTTAATATTCTTGTATCTACCATTATAAGGTCATGTTGTGTCAAAAGTCTGCGTTTTAATTCAAATTGGTCATATTCAACTCTTAACTGACGCATTGGCAAGACAGTTTTAACCTACAACAAGAACATATTTAAAGTAATTCCAATTTAATATAATCAAGGAATTAAAGTAAATAAGAATTCAAATATAGTGAAAATACATACACTTGTGACACCTGCTTCCCTTATTAATTGTTCCCAATGATCTACAGTAGGCTCATGATCCACTTTTCTTCCTTTTTTTAAATCTGGTGTAATCAAACAAATTTCTTTTGTAGATGCTACTGTGCTATGAGGTAAAACACTGAAATATAAAATAAATAATGATGTTAAGACTACTTTTGTTTAATACTTTTTTAAATGTAAGATGTTATTTATGTGCACAATACTCACAATTTTAAATTTCCTGTCGAGTTTAATAATTTTATACTGCGAATTTCCATAAATATTTGAGTTTCGTCACCAAAAATGGCATTTTTCTTCTCTTGAAGAGTAATCAATTTTTCTAATGCACTTAAACATTTAGTAACAATATTTTCGTTTATTATTTTTGATGGTAATTTGTGCTTGATTAAATTACTCGTTTGTTTTTCAATACTTTTATCGGTTAATGATTTTGATATGTTGATCTTTTGTATCTTCTTTTTTTTATCATTTTTAAGATTCGTTTTTTTTACCTGTTTAGGTTTAGGTTTAACGGCTACCATGGTTGCACCTCTTTAATTTATAATTCAACTTTTAAGGTTATATCTTAATCCTCCACGGCGATTTTTATTTAAAATGTGGATAATGATTGCTTCCCAAGGCTGTCAAATGTCAGTTTCAAATTGACTGCATACAGATATTTAATAAAATTTCTCCATAAACGTGAAAAGATTTCTTTTAAACTGGCTCGGAACGTCATAATTAAATAGCTTCATTATTTTAAAAAAATATATTATTTTAATAATATTACAACGAAATATGAAAATAAAATCAGTAATGGTTATATAATTTGAATTCATCGGTATTTTTGATACTGTATTAGTACTTGTATTTAGGCATATTTCGCCTGGGAACTATATTAGATAAACTATTTATATAAATTTTGAGAATAGTATAAACACTAAATTTGAATATATTGATTTATAACTAGTTTTAGAAATTACTTTTTAATTATAACAAAAAATGCGTTGTCAATGTTAGAAGTTAAAATCTTTATCAGTAGCGATAAATAACTTCTTTAATGAATCATAATTGTGTTATTTGGAAAACATTTTTAAATACTATTTGGTCCCTTTCGGGTTAGAGTATTCACAATAACTGAATAAGCATTTACTCTACTTTTAATCAGGAACCTAAAAACATTCATTTCTTTCAGTTAAAACATGACGTATTTCTATATAAACTTTCAACCTCTTGTCACTTCTTGGAGATTATATTTTCACAAACATCGGAAAATATTTACAAATTTATAAATAGTAACCTGAAAATAAAGAGTTATATATCTAATACTAGCACACTCGTGGTTTTTTTTATAATAAATCGTAGAAATAACCTACTTACTAATCTAAACTTAAAATCTATACAAACGTACAGCTTATACATATAATAAATACGTAGAAAAGGCAATGAAATATTTAAGAAAAAAAAATTAATTGGGCATGATAAAATATACAGTCAGTACAATAAATTTTTCCTTGTCTGCCTAATCTTACTAAGTAATGTTGTTGTTAAATTAAAAATCATTAAAAAGGAATATATGTTCACTTTTTCTAGCTTCACGTTTATTCCACATAGCCTAGTAGATAGTCTGTCTACTTAGAGTTCGCACGTTCCGTTCTCCGCTTTCCACCCCAATTCAATACATTGCGTATTGGGTAGAGAACATCGTGTTTTGTATTACCAGAGTGAGAAAATGTAAATGCTTTAAATATAGTCACTCTCCCGAGTGGGAAGGTAACTCACAACCATCGTGTCTACAGTCCGTTATTATATTTTAAAATTTATTATAACATAATTTAAAAAATACATATATATTTCTAAAAATAGTTTACAATTTTTTTTAGCTTCACACTTTTATCCTGCATAGCAGGGTAGACTACGTAAACTATCTAGTATCACGACACTGTATACTTCGCTTTCCACCGAATTCAAGACATTATTAATACAAATAGTAAAATTTAGTGGACTTGTTGAAATTTCATGTTTACGCGAAACTTTGTATATTATGAGTAGGCGTCAGGTTCGTAGAAATCGTAGATGTTAGCAAATGTCGCCTACGCTTGTACTAATTTATTTGTCTTTACAATAAATATATATGAGTAACTAAAAGCGTGCCTGTATATAGAATATTAAATTGAATTACAAGAAAGTAATTTAAGATGGTGAATAATTAATAATATAATCAAAAAATATTTAACACAGATTTGTCTGTTTGTTTGCTGGTCTATTTGTAAGCTTATATCGAATCTACCCATTTCTGCATCATCTCGACACCGAAATCAAAACTAATTTGTTGTATAGATTTCGAACATGGATATTATAGAGTATAACTGACTTAACTTTGAAGACTGGCACACCAAATGTAAATTCTTCTTAAAAAGTCCTCCTTAGGTGTTTTGTTCACCAGTAAATATAAATATTCCCTGAACTATTTAATAGCCACATACCGGCTGATCTGGATATATATACATTAAAATAGATGGTGATTAATATTACGAAAGAGGAGCTCGAAAGAGTGAGTGGAAGTGTGGCTTCACGATTTGTTTTTCCTTCTTTCATTATACCACCAAATTTGAAAAGATTCTGAAGATGAGTGGGCCTAGTCTATTATTTTATTTAACATCTGATTGACACTAAAATTAATAAAATATTTAATACAAAGCATTTGGCTGTGATGCTAATAACAAAAATAGTAACAAGAGTATAAGAATTTCGACGCGGCGTCCAATTTTTTCTGGTTTTTAAAACATTTAATAAATATATAGATTAGTTTGATATAAAATAATAATTTATTATATTCAAACTCTCTTGCTGTGGCAGCAAAGTTAGTTCTACTGATATGCTTATGATTAAAACTTAGTATCTATTAAAACTTTTATGGATTAAATATTTTAAAAATCATTTAGAATTTTGTGTTTATGTTCTTAAAGAAAAGTGTACTACTAATTCATATGTAATTGTAAAAATAGTTATGCATAAATTGTCCGCTTTTATTGATTTTCATCAATGATTCCTAAGTAATATTCAAATCCCTTATTTCCGTAAATAATAACGAACGTAGGTACATATTATAAAATAAATGAATTCTTTAATTTTTTAGTTTTTCATAAATATTGAATAAGTGTGTGAATTCACAAACACATTTTTTCTAAATAAAATTGCAAAGCCTCAGTATTTTAAATAATTTTATCTAGGCAGAGATTTTTAGATTCTTTGTATTTCAAACTCATCTGAAGAATATTAAAAACGGGATAAAAAACATTTACATTAAAAGAGTGCACAATGGGCGCAATACTTTTTGTTTGAATACAATCTGTTTTGAAATTAAAATTAAAAAATTGTTCTTCAAACATGAATAGTACTAGAGTGGTCCTCTACAACGTCGGAGTAGTTGAGATGCGAAGAGTGCAGTTTCCTACTATCGTTAGATAATAATTATTCATGAACAAAATGGAAATAAATAATACAGAGAGCGATTAACATCGTTTTATTAAGATTTAAGTAATCCTAAAACACATATCGAATTATCATAACCATTACCATCTTAATAAGAAGTATTTATACTACTTATAATAAGATGGCCTTTAGTAAAGCTGCCTTTAGTTAGTTTTACTAAAGCCATCTTCGTGCAGTGGACTGTGTCTGGCTGTATCACGATTAATGTGGGCTCAATACTCAATCACGCCAATTATTTTCAAGCCGTTGTTGTACTTGTAAAATAAAATTGCTTACTTTGAGTTTCGAAACTCAAGAATTCTGCTTATTAAGTTATTGTTAATTGACTAATCGGTTCAAAATACTTTCCTCTTAAAAGTATGAATAACGAGAAACACACATGTACATATATCTTATAATAAAGCCAAAAAAATATTTCAAACATCAGTAACTTTGATTTACATCAGTAGGTATGTATATGTATATACACTAGGTACTTTCTGCCCTGCTATGCGGAATAAAAGCATGAAGCTAAAAAAAGGTATGTACATGATTAATTAATGATTTTATATACCTTTTTCATTTTCATTTTCAGCTTTACATATAATTAAGTGTGCTATATATATATATATATATATATATATATATATATATATATATATATATATATATATATATATATATATATATATATATATATATGCTTTATTTTAATCTTTGTGCTGTATATAGCAAAATTTGCATAGTGTATAACAATAATATAAGGCGTGTTATGACTTCACACTTTGCCGTACCTTGCTAAGGAAGTGATTAAATTTTTAATGTAACTCGTAGAAGTGTATGACTTGGTTCTACAGTGTTGGTTAACCACAACATAGATACGCCACTAGGCTGACAAAAGTTTTTATTAATATCATAATGCATTTATATCAACGTTATTTGTTACTTATAATATTTATAGTTAATAATATACTAAAAACTTGTTTTAACGTCATTTAAAAATTAATATATTTATATCGATTTCTCGAATGAAACTCCTTTTAACTCCACTTTTATTGTATGCCTAGATAAAGCTCTATCTTAAAACTCTGAACTAATGATATTTAAATCTTATGCGGTATTTTTGCTGAGAGCAGCGTAAGCTAAAAGCCAAAGCCAAGGAAGTGAATCTAATCTAGACCACATTGAAAGTATAAAAGTGTTACTCTTCAATAAGTGAATTTGATCGAACTTCCAATGGGTGACTTTGATCGATTCCTATTAGGTATATGAAATGATTTTTTCAAGTACCTAAATCAATGATTCTTAAAAGTAAAGAAGAAATGTAACCATTATCTATGTATAATACTTTTTAATCTTATGTCAGTATTGTGTTTGTATGTCTGGGTGGGTATATCATTTCACTTTATTGCTGTAAAGCAAATTTCTAAAACCACTTTCATTTGAATATACTTTAAAATATTATATATATATATTATATATAATTATCTTTAATTAATATTTTCGAGTATCTCGTATATAAAGTATCAATTATACTTAAAGTATAATTATTAACTTGAACAACACATTAATACTTCGTTTAAGTTTATAAATCAAGGCTCTAAGATTATATTTTAATTAAAAACATATTTGAAAAAGTCTAGGCTTCCAGCCTGAATTAAATCAAATAAATATAAAATTTTAACAGTTTTTCACTTATTGTAAGTATTTTACCTGCAATTAATTTTAGATTTTAATTTATTTCAAGCAAAATCATTAAAGAAAATCATAAGCGCATTGAGGAATAAAAATCTTGTGCCTGTCGTGTTAGCACTTAAGTTTTTAAATGATTATAAAAATGAAAATAAATGTAGGCCTACGCCTTCCTTAAAGATAAATGGTGTAAGAAATAATACAATATATATAACCATTTCTCATTTCGCAGTTTTTGTCAGGTACTGCAAAATATGTTACTTTTTACTAAACTCACTTTGATTAATAAATTGAAGTATGATTGATTTTTATGTAATCCGTTGATTTGTTTTTATTTTTTTAAGAATTTCAAGCTATCATATCTTGTTAAGAAAAAAATAATTAAGGTAATCATTAGATAGATTAAGTGACACAGGTTAAAAGAAGATTAAATCTCCAGTCGAGGGAATGATTATTCAAAACATATATAATAAAACGGAGAAACGAGTTCATTGAAGTTAGTGTAGATTTGATCCCGCTACTTAACACCTAACATGGTAAACTTAACCACCCATCTAATATTACTAAGCTCCCTTTATTTATCTCGCTCACTGGGAATGATGTGTGAAAATAAAAAATAAATATTATTAGAGACGAGAAAAGTACTAACAAAACAATGTCTCTCACATTTAGCTTACAAAGTTCATATTTAATTTTCTTTAGAGCTCATCACGAGCGTGACTGTCTAATTTATTAAACGAAAATCTTCCTGGAACAAAACATAACAAGTATCATAACAACCTCTGCGTGACCCATTGTCTTGCTTATATGACTTACGTCACGAAGGTATAAAATAGCTATGTGTTTACTTTTCATTTTTAATTTTTTTACCGTTATATCTTTTCAAATCTTTTACTACATGGATGTGTAACCAATTTAACTGGTTAATAATTAATAAGCGTATTATACTGAAGGTTCGCTGTGACTTCACCTGAGAGGGATGGTTGACCTATATTTTTGATATTTAAACAACTGAGTTGCACAGGGAAAAAGACAATATTCATATTCTTCTCAATTCCGGTTTAACTTTTTAAATTACGACTATATTACCGAGGAAAGTTATTGCAGCATCTTCGTACTTTGCATTTATTCGACAAATATGATTTATGGTTACGTAACTTATAAGATTTAAATATATGACTTCATGACATATTTTTAGTTATGCTACTCTCGATTGCTTTATGTTTATATTGAAAGAGAGAAATTATTTTTATTTCACAAAGTTGGCCATATTATGCCATTAATTCTCGAATTTCTTTTATCTTTCCCTTAATAAATTACTTAGACATGATACGTGTCCAATTAATCAATGAATAGCGATTCAACGTACACATATTATCCATCTATCGTATGCTATTAAATTAACTTAATATATCAATCTCATCTGACGTTACACATTTTGAGTATTAAACAGTATATAAATATCTAAAATAAAAAAAAAACTAAATTTGATCATGTAGATATTTTTTATGTCATTACGTTGTAGACAAGTGTCTATTATACGATAAGGCAAAATTAAGACATCTTAAGTAATTTAGATACAAACATGGTAATATTTACTATTTTTATTTATATATTTATATATATATATATATATATATATATATATATATATATTTACTATTTTTATTATCCCGCTGCGTTCAAAATTTTTATACGTTTTTTCAAAAATGTTTACATGGTAATGAAAATCCACTGTAAATGATTTGTAATGTATAATGACCTAAAAAAGAAGAAAAGAATTACAATTACCTCAAGTTAATTAAATTATTACATATATGTATTTTACATCCTTGAAATCAAAATTAAAATAGTTGTATATATATAAATCTAACGTAATCCTATTCATTCACTACAATTTTTAATGACCTAAAAGAGAAGAAAAGAATTAGAATTACCTCAAGTTAATTGAATTATAACGTATTTTTATTTTCAAGGATCTAAAATACATATATGACATATATATTTTAGATCCTTGATAAAATTAAAATAGTTGTACATATACAAATCTTAATTTTTTTTAAAGAATATTATTGCAATATTCATGTTTTTTAGTCCTATGCGACTAAAATTAAATGTATTAATTAAAATGAGTAACTTACGTTAAGACCTACTAATTTTTCAGTCCTAGTATATCAGGGGAATTATTAAGGTCTACTTATCTGATATTTTCTGATATTTAAGCTACTAGTTAAAAAAAGCTAAGATGTGCTGCGTAACGCAATAAAATTAAAAAATAATTATATATTTTTAAAGGTTTTTTATTGAATAAATTCTTGATATTATCATGATAATATGATTTGTCATTGGAAATAATATTAAAAGTCGCAAGTTTAAGACATATATGGTAGACAGCGTTTTGCATATCTCCGACGGAGGTATATTTCAGTAATTTCACAATTGGTGACCGCATTTTTTTATAAATAAAATGATATTATACTATTCCATTTAGCATTCTAAACAAACGAAATGGGTATTATTAACAAAGAGAAATGTTTCTTAATTTAGAGGTCGAAGGTGCCAAACCGGGGAGAAAACTGAAAATTGCCCGCGGTCGCAACTGAAACTTTGACCGGAATAGCAAACAACCTAAACCCATACTGTTTGAAACTTTCTCAGGTGTCGTGTACAACAATATACTTGTACTTTACTGATACGCCAATTGTAGCGAAACTTTGTTATATATCTATAAAGAATTTACTTATTTTATTCTAAAATAATATATATATATATATATATATATATATATATATATATATATATATATATATATATATATATATATATATATATAACATTTATAATCTTCTAAGAAATAATAGAAATATATGTATTTATAATTTTACGAATATTTTAATAAGAACTTAAATTTATAAGCTATATAAACGATTATAAATTTTAATAATAATTATTCCAATGTGGTCGTTTAAACGGTCAGGATAATTTTAGTATTACTATTATATTGCGAGTAGAGAAAATTTCACCCGAAATTAAGACATTGCATGTTACGTGGCAGAACTCACCGCCGTATTTTGTCGTACTAATGAATTTGATAACAAGTTACACTAGTACGTTTGTACCTTTGTATAACATTTACTATTTTTAAAGTGTTATTCCACACTTAGGATTAGAAAACATTTTTGAAAAAACGTATAAAAATTTGAACGCAGCGGGATTCGAACCCGCGCCTCTTGGATACCGTCCAAGCGCTGTGACCGCTAAGCCGTGCGTTCTACTACCAGCTGCGTCGAAATTCTTATACGTTTTGTTACAACTTATTTATGTTGTTAGCACCTCTGTAGCGAGATTTTTACAAATTTCTACTACTTAAAGATTACTAAGAAATAATCGTTTAACAACAGAGATTGCTCTTTTATTTTAATATTTACTATTTTTAAAGTGTTATTCCACACTTAGGATTAGAAAACATTTTTGAAAAAACGTATAAAAATTTGAACGCAGCGGGGTGGCCAAGAGGCGCGGGTTCGAATTTTTATACGTTTTTACAAAAACTTTTGCATAACTTTAAAAGCGATTACTTTTAAAATGGTTTTTTTAGTCTTTTCCTTTTCTTCATTTGTTATTTATAAATATTTAGCTTCCAGTAATTTCAGCTACAGGTATTTTAATGTGGTAATAATCCGTTCATGTTTATAATATTTATATGGAAGTAATCTATAGGTTTTAGCTTCATGCTTTTTTCCCGTATAGCAAGGTAGACAGAAAGTACCTAGTGTCAAGATGCTCCTTACTTCGCTTTCCACCGAATTCGAGACATTGCATGTTGAGTGGTGGGACTCAACGCCGCGCTAGTAAAAGAAAAAAACGTCTATGAGTTTTGTATCTTGTTCTTTTAATTTATATAAAATTATTAGCTTTTAACAAAACTTTTGGCTATTTTGAGAATAGAAAATATGAAATTTGTTACACTAAGTTAAAGTACATACCATGCAGAGTTTTATAATAATTTATTACAAATACATAAAATTAATAAAATAAATATTACACCCGTTACCATGTGTTTGACACATACAAATTGTATATTAGGTGTCTTTTGTAATTTTGTAATTTGTAAACTAGTTAATCCAAATATATAAGGTTTACTATTTTACATATTACGCAGTAAGGCATGTAGCCAATAAAAAAACACAATTAATATTATGCTAAAGATATTTATAACACTACACATTTAACATTGAAAGTAAGTTGAAAGGCTGGCATTTAACCAACTCTCGCTTTGTAGTTAAATTCAACCGGAATAAATTTAGGGGAACGTACAGCCGCGCTCTCAAGTGGAGTCTTTTCCGGCATTACACTTACGATTTGGTCATTTAAATTAAAAAATAAATATAAAGAAGTGAACAAATGGAGACCAAAAAAAGTTTAATTCTTTTAATTTATGTTATGTAAAATTTATTTGTCCTAGCATGAAATTCCTTTATCTTTGTGTCAAAACTTAACTTTCCACCAATATTATTAAATTTTATTAAACTGAATATTAATTTTATTATAATGTATTAAGTACATATTTATTTATTCTTTTAATAAATGATATATTAATATATATTTTTTAAAGTTTCCTGCTTAGCGTTTATAAGAATGGAGAATGATGATGAAATGAAATGAAAACAAATATTAAATGGAATGTCCACTCCGGGGAATACCTCGGAGTGGACATCGAACCTAAGTCAATCGTGTTTCAGTCAGTACAGTAATGCTGCCTGACTTCACCACGGTGACCTCCATTCATTGATGAAATGCACAAATGTACTTAGATATTAGGTACAGATTAATGATCTCTGAGTAATTACATATATGTATTTAGTGAATATTTTTACATTTCAATAAAGCATTGTCGAAAATCAACCAGAACTCAGAAAAAAAGGAGGTCAAAAGAATAAGCGGAGTTTCTTGTTTGAAGTGATTTTTTTAAATTTTTAACTGAGCTTAAACATTTTACTATTACATTCATACATTTATTTTGCTAAATATATGAATTTAATAGTTAATTGATAGAAAATATCGTTATATAAACATTTGCCTACTTATTATTTATTGTAGGCATCTACAAATAAGTAATTTGTTGAATTGAAGATTTTAAATTTTAAATCTTTGTAGTTCCTTGGTAGACAATTGAAATTGTTCTCTAGCTTGCCGTTTTAAAGTTGATAAAAGAAAACCTTATAGGTCCACTTACCCTTGTGTGACTCCATCCATTCTAAACCGTCGCTCTGCAAATAAAACCTGCCGAAAAGTGCTAAATTTTGTACAATTCTATACACAAAAGGCGAGACATTATTTATGTACTAAATGTTTTATGTTTGGTTTGTTCATGAACGTTTTCAGCGATTTACACAGTGAGTACAGTTCACCTAGTACTCAGTTTCATAGACAAAAGATCTAATAACACACCACTGCTGAATAAAAATGTGGCAGAAACGTATATATGCATGTTTCCTCAGATTACCTTATCCTTAATAATTTATTTGGACTTGTTTACGGAGTAACACAAAGGCCAGCCTAAGCTCTTGAATAAAACATTGTCTGTTACAGCGGAGTACAAATCGCAATCTTAACATTTTCTTGGCATCTTAAATTTAATAGCTATGTAAAAGGAATCGATTGGCAAGACATGCAAATTTAGAACGTTAAGTAAAATAGGCATGTTTATTACGAAAAAAGTCAAATTTAATAATGCGTGAAGCTATTATAAATAAGCTGTTTCATTTAGTTTTACGCATCTCTTGTTTACTCCTATAGTATGGTAGAAAGAATTCTATTTATATTCTACATACTGTAGATATTTTGTTCTTTCCTATCGTTTTCAGAATTGCGGAACTCAACGTCGCGTTTTATCTTAACTGATAGGGGAACTGATTACTATAAATATAGTCATACCCCCGAATGGAGACTAAATTTCCTTTACAGAAGCCTTGATTATTATTATACTTATAATATATTCGTAAAAACAAATTGTAAAACTTTTTCTATAATCATTAGGCCCCGTTGTCAGTGGTATTATATCCATTATAAAAATTTATAATAGCATATATATTGAAAAGTAAATTTTTATCGGAGAAAATGTAATATCATATTTATTTTATTTGCTTTCCAGATTCATTAAGAAAGGAACTAGCTCAAAAAACGATATTGATAAAGTTTAAGACTTAAATTGTGGAAGCAAAGTTCATTATTAAACAAAAAGCGCAATATTATTAGATTTTAAAAAACTTTTAACAATTGTATAAGGCAGTCTTAACTATTTATATTATATATATATATATATATATATATATATATATATATATATATATATATACACCTAAATATAAGATGTCGGAGAGATGATTAAATGAAAAAAAAGCATTGGTTTTCGTCATTTCATTTTGCTGATTTAATTTCGGTCACGTAGTTATCAAGTAGTTACGACTTCGGAACCCTAATAAGAACTACCGTACTCTCGTAGATTAGCCTTTGTTTATAGTTCCCCCAATACATGCTAATATATTGTCTATATTCTGAATTAATTCCCCTCTCATAATTTTCTTGGCATTAATACCCATTAAGATTTTATTATACACCCGATCTAATATTTTTTTTAGATGTGATGTTATTGACATAAATTTTTTTAAGATTGTGTCTCAATAACTTTAGAAATATATTGTCTTGTTAGAAAAAAATATAATGAAAAGGGTTTTCTAGTAGTTGTCTGTGTATTTACGTGTTTATTTTATTATATTCTATTTGTTTATTTTACTACTTTCAATATTGTTTTTAATAAGCTATATTATATTATGTTTAAAAAAATAGACACTAGGTCTGAAATTAAGCCTTTATCTTAATTTACTTATATAAGATATTTTAATAAATTAGATAAATATTTTGTAGTTTATTTTTAATTTGTGTAGGAGTACTGAATTCTGCTTAGAATATATTATTTGTCTTCAAGAACTCCTTGCTTTGTCACAGGTAGAAGAAAAATCTGATATCCTTTACACCATACTTTTTTTAACGAAATTGGGACATATATCTATTCTAGTTATTCCATCTAGACCAATGCGTATTACTCTGTGAAGTATTTGGGTTATGGAACTTTAAAACTGTAGTATAATATATTTTTTTAATTTCTTATGTGCAGATATCGACAACTTTTAAGTCCACAAAGGCGTTACATGTATTTATAGTATGCTTACTAAATAAATGGATAAAATCACTCTATGACAATTTCATATTGATGACATATTTTTTTGAATGTATGAAATACAAGCAAAAATTTTTTATAATTTTGATATTGGGCCGGAATGTATATTTTTAAGTTAATTTAACTTTCACTGGCTTAAATTATATAGAGTAGGATATCTAAGAGACTGAGTATATAATTATCTCATAAACGGACTTGCTTGCTTTTTATCTACTAGGATTATTATTTATAAATTTAAAATTTCAAGAATAACATCCAGTATATATACATATAAACTCCCTTTAGGTGTCACATGTCACATTGTATTTTTTATAGCGCCGTAGCACTAAGCAGATTTGAAACGGACAGATGAAAATAATAAAATATATGTTTACGTGTTATCATAAACTTTATGACGCAGAGTTGAAACTTGGCCTAAATAAATATGCCTAGAAGCAACCAACCAACGGCTTTTAAATATTCAATAAATGTTAAGTTTGTTTTGCTATTTTTTTAATTCCTTATTTATATGCTATTTTTTTAAATCATAATAGCCAGACACAAAGGTTATTATCTACCGAATCATACTTGTCACTCCTAATAACTGTGGGAGCGCTGGTATCCATAACACAAGTTAAATCTTACAATGGGTACCAGAGTTCATTAACACCAGATCAAATGTATAATATAATTAAGTGTCTTATAATTTCTATAACTGGTTACTGTATATACTTTGAGTCAATAAACATTATTATTATTATTATAAGAAAATTTTTCATTTCTCCCATTACTGGGGTAATTTTCGTAATTCGGACTTTTGTTCAAACATTAGAAATAATATGATGATGATTGTGTATATGTACTCACTGTAGGGATAAAAATTTCCTGACAATACGACATGTGTTAAGTATGACTGCTTTTTGTAACTGAAGATAAAGTAAAGGGTGAATGTCAAGCTGTTTGAGACACTCATGTAGTGTGATTGGTATAACTCCTATAGTTGAAACTATAATTGGTATTGTTTTTACTATATTTACTTGCTATTGTGATTTGAGTTCTATGGATAAATCAGTGTATTTCGTTATTTTCTCTGTGTGAGCAGATGAAAGGTTATGTGTGTTTGGAATTGCAATATCTATAAGGTAAACAGTTTTGTGTTTCTTGACATGTAATGTTATATCCGGACGATTATGATGTACTGTACGGTCTGTGATTATTGCTCTGTACCAGTAGAGCTTATATTGAGTTGTATCTATTACTGACTGTGGTTTATATTTATAATAAGGAACAGTTTCATTTATTAAATTAAGTTTTTTAGCTAAATATTGATGAACAATGCATGCTACCTGGTCGTGCCGGTGTTTGTAACCTGTCTGTGCAATAGATTTACATACACCTGTAATGTGTTGTATTGTTTCACTAGCGCTGTGACAATGTCTACATAGGTTTATCTGGGTATCGTGAATAATGTGCTTTTTATAATTACGTTTCTCTATTATTTGATCTTGTATGGCTAGCATAAATCCCTCCGTTTCCGGAAATAATTCGCCTTTCTTTAACCACGCGTTAGACGCAATTTTGTCAACGATTGGGTTAAGAAGATCTACGCGGTGTCTTCCGTGAAGGGATTTTGCTTGCCATTCATTTAATTTCTGTGTCAAAGTTATAATTTTTTTGTTTTGCTGTTGCTCTTCGTCTTGTAGATTTAAAGGACTGTAATTACAATCAGATTTGTCGATTACTTTATAGAGTTTTGATGTTTCTGCACGATCTTGAAAGAACTTTCTGAGAGACGTTATTTGTTTATTGTGTAAGTTTTTAATATCTATAAGACCCCTTCCTCCTTCATTTTTGGGTATTGTTAACCTTTGAATACATGAACGTGGATGATGTTTTCTAAATTTAGTCATTAATGTATTGATGGTGTGCTGTAATTTTAGTAAATCTGATTGTGACCAACGTATAATGCCAAATGAATAGGTAAGTATTGGTATTACGAATGTATTTATTGCTTTTATAGTGTTTCGAGAGTTGAGGTTTGTATTAAGAATTGCAATTAATCTTTGTTTAAATTTTTGACTGATCTCTATTTTACTTTCTTTTTGATGTATCTGTCTCGTTTGCTGGTATCCTAAGTATCTGTATCCATTATCATCATTAATTTCTCCTATTTTTTCTCCTGTTTCTAACTCATACGAATTGTGTTCCTTTTGTCCCTGTCGTATCGATTGCATTTTACATTTATCTATCCCTAGTTCCATTTGAATGTCTTTAGAAAACATTTGTGTAATATCTGCTAACTTTCTTATATCTTGAAGATTTGATGAGTAAAGCTTTATATCATCCATGTACATCAGGTGTGACAATATGAAGTTTGTATCTTTGCATTTAATATTGTAGCCTTTTCCACTACTGTTCAGCATATCAGACAATGGGTTTATTGAGAGACAAAACCAAAGAGGGCTCAAAGAGTCTCCTTGGAATATGCCTCTACGGATAGAAATTGATTCAGTTTCTATAGTATGACCTTTGCTATTTATTTTAATTTTGTGGATCACTTTTGCATATTACGTTGCAAAAAATTTATTATGATAGGATTTACTTTGTACAGTTTTAATATATATAAAAGCCACGAATGTGGCACAGAATCGAAAGCCTTTTTGTAATCTATGTACATAGTGTATATACTTTTTCTTTTTGTAAGGGCTTGCTTGGAAGTTACTAAATCTATGATCAGTTGTTCCTTACAGCCTTGACTGTGTCTTCGGCACCCTTTTTGTTGCTCGGCTAATATATTATTGCTATTAATATGTCTGTAAATAAGTTCTGCAATACAAGATGTAATAATTTTGTAAATAGTTTGCAAACAAGTGATTGGTCTATATTTAGCTGGGTTACGACTGTCAGAAGGATCCTTAAGTAGCATATATGTTATTCCCTGTGTTAAAAATTGTGGTAATGTATTAGGTGATATTATAAAACCATTAATGTGTTTGAGTAAATGTATGTGTGTACTAGAAAGCTTTTTGTATCAGTAATTATGGATTCGGTCGGTCCCAGTAGCCTTCCAATTATGTATTTTATTGATGACAAATCTTAACAAATTTTCATCAACTGTTTCAAATTCCATTACAGGTAACTGTTCACATACATTACCTAGCTCATCTATCCAACTATTTTGTTTGTATTCAACTGGGATGGACCAAATTGATGACCAAAATTTATGTAGTTCAGCAGCAGTGGGAGGCTCATTATCCTTTACTTTATTATAGGTACATTCATTGTTTTTGATATTATTTTCATTTAATTTATTATAAAATTGTTTTTCGTTGGTAATGAATTGTTTATTCTGGACTCTTCTTTGTCCCCCTTGTGTGTATTTACGTAATCGGCTTGCTAGTGCACTAAGTTTTTGTTTAAGTGTGTCTAAAAATTCTGTCAGTTGTGTATTTTCAGTTTCATGCTGTGTATGGATTTTATAGTTAAATTTTATTTTATTGACATGAAGTTGTAAGGTACGATTTCGGTTGCCGTGGATATATTCTGTAATTCTGCCAATTTTTATTCTAAGATCCTTAATTCTGCCTTCTAATCGTATTTGCCATCTTGGAATATTCAATGGCTCTTTCTTTTGTTCTTGATCTAATTTAATTTTAGACCCATTATGAACTGCTGCCGTAAATGCTGAACAATATAAAAGCGTATGTAGCATATGAAATTCATTATCAGATTTTAAATATTTAGGTAGGATTGTTAGATTAATGTAATTTACTATTTCACTGAACTTTTTAGTATATTTTTGTTTAGGTATCAATGGCCTCTTTGTTGGTGATACTTTACAAAATTCTATATAACACTTTCTAAACGTAGAGTCTAGGGAACATTTGTTTTCATCTGAAAGCTGACATTTTATGTTTTGATTCGTTATATTATAGTTTCTCGATTGCTGGTTGTTTAAGTTGCTATTTACTATTTTATTCTGGGTTTTCGCATGTTCATCAACAGATTATGGAATATGTAGTTCTGTTGCATTTGATTGTGTTGGATTGGTTACATTTACGTTAGTAGGTAATTTAGTAAGTTGTTCTGTTTCTTTTCTTATTTCTAACAATCTCTGTGGTTTAATTAATCTATTATGCACTATTGCTCTTCTCTGATCTGCTATTCTCTGAATTGACACATCAGATATACTTGGGCATTTTGCTGTAACTTCTTGATGTAATTGTGTTCTATAAGTGGTCATATTTTTTTCTAAGTTAGTTATTTTATAGTAAGCCCTCATTATGGTTTCATTTATGTCATTTGTCCACATTCTTCGTGGACCCTGTGATTTGTTTTGTGTTGTATGATTAGAAATGTCAGACGGGACTTCCTTCTTCAGTAGTAATAGAACTTCTTCTCTAATTTTCTGGATTTTATGTGCGGTAAGTAAATTTCTATACATAATAGCTCTACGTTGATCACCTATTCTTTGTTTAGAAACTTACATATCAGGGAATTTTTCAATGAACTTTGCATGTAGTGGTGTAAGATAATTATTTGTATTAACAGTTTCTAATGAGGTGAGAATGAAGTATGTGCGTACGATAAATATTTACATTTCAACTGACCATTTTTTTCGGGTACGTGAGCTTACCATGGCGGGTGCAGATAAATCATCCATGTTAGGACACTGTAGAACGTCCGTGGTAGAATGGGTTGATGAAGCAGATGATAACGAAGGTGATGGTATGAAGAGTGATGATGAAGGTGATTGAAATAAATTAGATGACGATGAACATGGTGATGATTCGGCTGTAATATATTCTTCGACTGGAGCCCGCCTGTTCAACTCCTCGTCGCCGATGGTTCGTATGCTGAGACACCCAGCATCGGCTCCAGGTGCGCCCCGGCGACCCCCGGGTAGCGGCCGTAAATTGTACACTCTTTTTTCCATTATTCATAAAAAGGGTTTGGGAATTATTAGTTTAGGAAGGGTAAGCCAAGATGTTATTGGTATTATGAAATTTATCTCATTATCTGATATCTTAATTATCAAATTATTTTGGCACGGTGTTACAGCCTTAAATATATACCTCCTTCCCGTAAGCCCCACCAGCACGACAAGGTTAATTCCCATGGGGGGTTATTATTATTATTATTATTATTATTATTATTATTATTATTATTATTATAAGAAAATTTTTCATTTCTCCCATTACTGGGGTAATTTTCCTAATGCGGACTTTTGGTCAAACATTAGAAATAATATGATGATGATTGTGTGTATGTACTCACTGTAGGGATAAAAATTTCCTGACAATACGACATGTGTTAAGTATGACTGCTTTTTGTAACTGAAGATAAAGTAAAGGGTGAATGTCAAGCTGTTTGAGACACTCATGTAGTGTGATTGGTATAACTCCTGTAGTTGAAACTATAATTGGTATTGTTTTTACTATATTTACTTGCCATTGTGATTTGAGTTCTATGGATAAATCAGTGTATTTCGTTATTTTCTCTGTGTGAGCAGATGAAAGGTTATGTGTGTTTGGAATTGCAATATCTATAAGGTAAACAGTTTTGTGTTTCTTGACATGTAATGTTATATCCGGACGATTATGATGTACTGTACGGTCTGTGATTATTGCTCTGTACCAGTAGAGCTTATATTGAGTTGTATCTATTACTGACTGTGGTTTATATTTATAATAAGGAACAGTTTCATTTATTAAATTAAGTTTTTTAGCTAAATATTGATGAACAATGCATGCTACCTGGTCGTGCCGGTGTTTGTAACCTGTCTGTGCAATAGATTTACATACACCTGTAATGTGTTGTATTGTTTCACTAGCGTTGTGACAATGTCTACATAGGTCCATCTGGGTATCGTGAATAATGTGCTTTTTATAATTACGTGTCTCTATTATTTGATCTTGTATGGCTAACATAAATCCCTCCGTTTCCGGAAATAATTCGCCTTTCTTTAACCACGCGTTAGACGCAATTTTGTCAACGATAGGGTTAAGAAGATCTACGCGGTGTCTTCCGTGAAGGGATTTTGCTTGCCATCCATTTAATTTCTGTGTCAAAGTTGTAATTTTTTCGTTTTGCTGTTGCTCTTCGTCTTGTAGATTTAAAGGACTGTAATTACAATCAGATTTGACGATTACTTTATGGAGTATTGATATTTCTGCACGATCTTGAAAGAACTTTCTGAGAGACGTTATTTGTTTATTGTGTAAGTTTTTAATATCTATAAGACCCCTTCCTCCTTCATTTTTGGGTATTGTTAACCTTTGAATACATGAACGTGGATGATGTTTTCTAAATTTAGTCATTAATGTATTGATGGTGTGCTGTAATTTTAGTAAATCTGATTGTGACCAACGTATAATGCCAAATGAATAGGTAAGTATTGGTATTACGAATGTATTTATTGCTTTTATAGTGTTTCGAGAGTTGAGGTTTGTATTAAGAATTGCAATTAATCTTTGTTTAAATTTTTGACTGATCTCTATTTTACTTTCTTTTTGATGTATCTGTCTCGTTTGCTGGTATCCTAAGTATCTGTATCCATTATCATCATTAATTTCTCCTATTTTTTCTCCTGTTTCTAACTCATACGAATTGTGTTCCTTTTGTCCCTGTCGTATCGATTGCATTTTACATTTATCTATCCCTAGTTCCATTTGAATGTCTTTAGAAAACATTTGTGTAATATCTGCTAACTTTCTTATATCTTGAAGATTTGATGAGTAAAGCTTTATATCATCCATGTACATCAGGTGTGACAATATGAAGTTTGTATCTTTGCATTTAATATTGTAGCCTTTTCCACTACTGTTCAGCATATCAGACAATGGGTTTATTGAGAGACAAAACCAAAGAGGGCTCAAAGAGTCTCCTTGGAATATGCCTCTACGGATAGAAATTGATTCAGTTTCTATAGTATGACCTTTGCTATTTATTTTTAATTTTGTGGATCACTTTTGCATATTACGTTGCAAAAAATTTATTATGATAGGATTTACTTTGTACAGTTTTAATATATATAAAAGCCACGAATGTGGCACAGAATCGAAAGCCTTTTTGTAATCTATGTACATAGTGTATATACTTTTTCTTTTTGTAAGGGCTTGCTTGGAAGTTACTAAATCTATGATCAGTTGTTCCTTACAGCCTTGACTGTGTCTTCGGCACCCTTTTTGTTGCTCGGCTAATATATTATTGCTATTAATATGTCTGTAAATAAGTTCTGCAATACAAGATGTAATAATTTTGTAAATAGTTTGCAAACAAGTGATTGGTCTATATTTAGCTGGGTTACGACTGTCAGAAGGATCCTTAAGTAGCATATATGTTATTCCCTGTGTTAAAAATTGTGGTAATGTATTAGGTGATATTATAAAACCATTAATGTGTTTGAGTAAATGTATGTGTGTACTAGAAAGCTTTTTGTATCAGTAATTATGGATTCGGTCGGTCCCAGTAGCCTTCCAATTATGTATTTTATTGATGACAAATCTTAACAAATTTTCATCAACTGTTTCAAATTCCATTACAGGTAACTGTTCACATACATTACCTAGCTCATCTATCCAACTATTTTGTTTGTATTCAACTGGGATGGACCAAATTGATGACCAAAATTTATGTAGTTCAGCAGCAGTGGGAGGCTCATTATCCTTTACTTTATTATAGGTACATTCATTGTTTTTGATATTATTTTCATTTAATTTATTATAAAATTGTTTTTCGTTGGTAATGAATTGTTTATTCTGGACTCTTCTTTGTCCCCCTTGTGTGTATTTACGTAATCGGCTTGCTAGTGCACTAAGTTTTTGTTTAAGTGTGTCTAAAAATTCTGTCAGTTGTGTATTTTCAGTTTCATGCTGTGTATGGATTTTATAGTTAAATTTTATTTTATTGACATGAAGTTGTAAGGTACGATTTCGGTTGCCGTGGATATATTCTGTAATTCTGCCAATTTTATTCTAAGATCCTTAATTCTGCCTTCTAATCGTATTTGCCATCTTGGAATATTCAATGGCTCTTTCTTTTGTTCTTGATCTAATTTAATTTTAGACCCATTATGAACTGCTGCCGTAAATGCTGAACAATATAAAAGCGTATGTAGCATATGAAATTCATTATCAGATTTTAAATATTTAGGTAGGATTGTTAGATTAATGTAATTTACTATTTCACTGAACTTTTTAGTATATTTTTGTTTAGGTATCAATGGCCTCTTTGTTGGTGATACTTTACAAAATTCTATATAACACTTTCTAAACGTAGAGTCTAGGGAACATTTGTTTTCATCTGAAAGCTGACATTTTATGTTTTGATTCGTTATATTATAGTTTCTCGATTGCTGGTTGTTTAAGTTGCTATTTACTATTTTATTCTGGGTTTTCGCATGTTCATCAACAGATTATGGAATATGTAGTTCTGTTGCATTTGATTGTGTTGGATTGGTTACATTTACGTTAGTAGGTAATTTAGTAAGTTGTTCTGTTTCTTTTCTTATTTCTAACAATCTCTGTGGTTTAATTAATCTATTATGCACTATTGCTCTTCTCTGATCTGCTATTCTCTGAATTGACACATCAGATATACTTGGGCATTTTGCTGTAACTTCTTGATGTAATTGTGTTCTATAAGTGGTCATATTTTTTTCTAAGTTAGTTATTTTATAGTAAGCCCTCATTATGGTTTCATTTATGTCATTTGTCCACATTCTTCGTGGACCCTGTGATTTGTTTTGTGTTGTATGATTAGAAATGTCAGACGGGACTTCCTTCTTCAGTAGTAATAGAACTTCTTCTCTAATTTTCTGGATTTTATGTGCGGTAAGTAAATTTCTATACATAATAGCTCTACGTTGATCACCTATTCTTTGTTTAGAAACTTACATATCAGGGAATTTTTCAATGAACTTTGCATGTAGTGGTGTAAGATAATTATTTGTATTAACAGTTTCTAATGAGGTGAGAATGAAGTATGTGCGTACGATAAATATTTACATTTCAACTGACCATTTTTTTCGGGTACGTGAGCTTACCATGGCGGGTGCAGATAAATCATCCATGTTAGGACACTGTAGAACGTCCGTGGTAGAATGGGTTGATGAAGCAGATGATAACGAAGGTGATGGTATGAAGAGTGATGATGAAGGTGATTGAAATAAATTAGATGACGATGAACATGGTGATGATTCGGCTGTAATATATTCTTCGACTGGAGCCCGCCTGTTCAACTCCTCGTCGCCGATGGTTCGTATGCTGAGACACCCAGCATCGGCTCCAGGTGCGCCCCGGCGACCCCCGGGTAGCGGCCGTAAATTGTACACTCTTTTTTCCATTATTCATAAAAAGGGTTTGGGAATTATTAGTTTAGGAAGGGTAAGCCAAGATGTTATTGGTATTATGAAATTTATCTCATTATCTGATATCTTAATTATCAAATTATTTTGGCACGGTGTTACAGCCTTAAATATATACCTCCTTCCCGTAAGCCCCACCAGCACGACAAGGTTAATTCCCATGGGGGGTTATTATTATTATTATTATTATTATTATTATTATTATTATTATTATAAGAAAATTTTTCATTTCTCCCATTACTGGGGTAATTTTCCTAATGCGGACTTTTGGTCAAACATTAGAAATAATATGATGATGATTGTGTGTATGTACTCACTGTAGGGATAAAAATTTCCTGACAATACGACATGTGTTAAGTATGACTGCTTTTTGTAACTGAAGATAAAGTAAAGGGTGAATGTCAAGCTGTTTGAGACACTCATGTAGTGTGATTGGTATAACTCCTGTAGTTGAAACTATAATTGGTATTGTTTTTACTATATTTACTTGCCATTGTGATTTGAGTTCTATGGATAAATCAGTGTATTTCGTTATTTTCTCTGTGTGAGCAGATGAAAGGTTATGTGTGTTTGGAATTGCAATATCTATAAGGTAAACAGTTTTGTGTTTCTTGACATGTAATGTTATATCCGGACGATTATGATGTACTGTACGGTCTGTGATTATTGCTCTGTACCAGTAGAGCTTATATTGAGTTGTATCTATTACTGACTGTGGTTTATATTTATAATAAGGAACAGTTTCATTTATTAAATTAAGTTTTTTAGCTAAATATTGATGAACAATGCATGCTACCTGGTCGTGCCGGTGTTTGTAACCTGTCTGTGCAATAGATTTACATACACCTGTAATGTGTTGTATTGTTTCACTAGCGTTGTGACAATGTCTACATAGGTCCATCTGGGTATCGTGAATAATGTGCTTTTTATAATTACGTGTCTCTATTATTTGATCTTGTATGGCTAACATAAATCCCTCCGTTTCCGGAAATAATTCGCCTTTCTTTAACCACGCGTTAGACGCAATTTTGTCAACGATAGGGTTAAGAAGATCTACGCGGTGTCTTCCGTGAAGGGATTTTGCTTGCCATCCATTTAATTTCTGTGTCAAAGTTGTAATTTTTTCGTTTTGCTGTTGCTCTTCGTCTTGTAGATTTAAAGGACTGTAATTACAATCAGATTTGACGATTACTTTATGGAGTATTGATATTTCTGCACGATCTTGAAAGAACTTTCTGAGAGACGTTATTTGTTTATTGTGTAAGTTTTTAATATCTATAAGACCCCTTCCTCCTTCATTTTTGGGTATTGTTAACCTTTGAATACATGAACGTGGATGATGTTTTCTAAATTTAGTCATTAATGTATTGATGGTGTGCTGTAATTTTAGTAAATCTGATTGTGACCAACGTATAATGCCAAATGAATAGGTAAGTATTGGTATTACGAATGTATTTATTGCTTTTATAGTGTTTCGAGAGTTGAGGTTTGTATTAAGAATTGCAATTAATCTTTGTTTAAATTTTTGACTGATCTCTATTTTACTTTCTTTTTGATGTATCTGTCTCGTTTGCTGGTATCCTAAGTATCTGTATCCATTATCATCATTAATTTCTCCTATTTTTTCTCCTGTTTCTAACTCATACGAATTGTGTTCCTTTTGTCCCTGTCGTATCGATTGCATTTTACATTTATCTATCCCTAGTTCCATTTGAATGTCTTTAGAAAACATTTGTGTAATATCTGCTAACTTTCTTATATCTTGAAGATTTGATGAGTAAAGCTTTATATCATCCATGTACATCAGGTGTGACAATATGAAGTTTGTATCTTTGCATTTAATATTGTAGCCTTTTCCACTACTGTTCAGCATATCAGACAATGGGTTTATTGAGAGACAAAACCAAAGAGGGCTCAAAGAGTCTCCTTGGAATATGCCTCTACGGATAGAAATTGATTCAGTTTCTATAGTATGACCTTTGCTATTTATTTTTAATTTTGTGGATCACTTTTGCATATTACGTTGCAAAAAATTTATTATGATAGGATTTACTTTGTACAGTTTTAATATATATAAAAGCCACGAATGTGGCACAGAATCGAAAGCCTTTTTGTAATCTATGTACATAGTGTATATACTTTTTCTTTTTGTAAGGGCTTGCTTGGAAGTTACTAAGTCTATGATCAGTTGTTCCTTACAGCCTTGACTGTGTCTTCGGCACCCTTTTTGTTGCTCGGCTAATATATTATTGCTATTAATATGTCTGTAAATAAGTTCTGCAATACAAGATGTAATAATTTTGTAAATAGTTTGCAAACAAGTGATTGGTCTATATTTAGCTGGGTTACAACTGTCAGAAGGATCCTTAAGTAGCATATATGTTATTCCCTGTGTTAAAAATTGTGGTAATGTATTAGGTGATATTATAAAACCATTAATGTGCTTGAGTAAATGTATGTGTGTACTAGAAAGCTTTTTGTACCAGTAATTATGGATTCGGTCGGTCCCAGTAGCCTTCCAATTATGTATTTTATTGATGACATATCTTAACAAATTTTCATTAACTATTTCAAATTCCATTACAGGTAACTGTTCACATACATTACCTAGCTCATCTATCCAACTATTTTGTTTGTATTCAACTGGGATGGACCAAATTGATGACCAAAATTTATGTAGTTCAGCAGCAGTAGGAGGCTCATTATCCTTTACTTTATTATAGGTACATTCATTGTTTTTGATATTATTTTCATTTAATTTATTATAAAATTGTTTTTCGTTGGTAATGAATTGTTTATTCTGGACTCTTCTTTGTCTTCCTTGTGTGTATTTACGTAATCGGCTTGCTAGTGCACTAAGTTTTTGTTTAAGTGTGTCTAAAAATTCTGTCAGTTGTGAATTTTCAGTTTTATGCTGTGTATGGATTTTATAGTTAAATTTTATTTTATTGACATGAAGTTGTAAGGTACGATTTCGGTTGATATATTCTGTAATTCTGCCAATTTTTATTCTAAGATCCTTAATTCTGCCTTCTAATCGTATTTGCCATCTTGGAATATTCAATTGTTCTTTCTTTTGTTCTTGATCTAATTTAATTTTAGACCCATTATGAACTGCTGCCGTAAATGCTGAACAATATAAAAGTGTATGTAGCATATGAAATTCATTATCAGATTTTAAATATTTAGGTAGGATTGTTAGATTAATGTAATTTACTATTTCACTGAACTTTTTAGTACATTTTTGTTTAGGTATAAATGGCCTCTTTGTTGGTGATACTTTACAAAATTCTATATAACACTTACTAAACGTAGAGTCTAGGGAACATTTGTTTTCATCTGAAAGCTGACATTTTATGTTTTGATTCGTTATATTATAGTTTCTCGATTGCTGGTTGTTTAAGTTGCTACTTACTATTTTATTCTGGGTTTTCGCATGTTCATCAACAGAATATGGAATATGTAGTTCTGTTGCATTTGATTGTGTTGGATTGGTTACATTTACGTTAGTAGGTAATTTAGTAAGTTGTTCTGTTTCTTTTCTTATTTCTAACAATCTCTGTGGTTTAATTAATCTATTATGCACTATTGCTCTTCTCTGATCTGCTATCCTCTGAATTGACACATCAGATATACTTGGGCATTTTGCTGTAACTTCTTGATGTAATTGTGTTCTATAAGTGGTCATATTTTTTTCTAAGTTAGTTATTTTATAGTAAGCCCTCATTATGGTTTCATTTATGTCATTTGTCCACATTCTTCGTGGACCCTGTGATTTGTTTTGTGTTGTATGATTAGAAATGTCAGACGGGACTTCCTTCTTCAGTAGTAATAGAACTTCTTCTCTAATTTTCTGGATTTTATGTGCGGTAAGTAAATTTCTATACATAATAGCTCTACGTTGATCACCTATTCTTTGTTTAGAAACTTGCATATCAGGGAATTTTTCAATGAACTTTGCATGTAGTGGTGTAAGATAATTATTTGTATTAACAGTTTCTAATGAGGTGAGAATGAAGTATGTGCGTACGATAAATATGTTCATTTCAACTGACCGTTTTTTTCGGGTACGCGAGCTTACCATGGCGGGTGCAGATAAATCATCCATGTTAGGACTCTGCACAACGTCCGTGGTAGAATGGGTTGATGAAGCAGATGATAACGAAGGTGATGGTATGAAGAGTGATGATGAAGGTGATTGAAATGAATTAGATGACGATGAACATGGTGATGATTCGGCTGTAATATATTCTTCGACTGGAGCCCGCCTGTTCAACTCCTCGTCGCCGATGGTTCGTATGCTGAGACACCCAGCATCGGCTCCAGGTGCGCCCCGGCGACCCCCGGGAAGCGGCCGTAAATTGTACACTCTTTTTTCCATTATTCATAAAAAGGGTTTGGGAATTATTAGTTTAGGAAGGGTAAGCCAAGATGTTATTGGTATTATGAAATGTTGCCTGATATCTTAATTATCAAATTATTTTGGCACGGTGTTACAGCCTTAAGTATATACCTCCTTCCCGTAAGCCCCACCACCACGACAAGGTTAATTCCCATGGGGGGTTATTATTATTATTATTATTATTATTATTATTATTATTATTATTATTATTATTATTATAATTATTATTATTATTATTATTATTATTAAAGAAAAAAAAATTAAGATAGTTTTGTTCAATGAATGTCTTTTGGAAAATAATTTATCGCTTATATCGTTATATTAATTTACCTAATGTAAAACAAGACTCTTAATCGTAAATAAGGTTCTTAAATTTGATTTGACTTGGCCATACTAATTAATACACTTGTGTTTGAGCCCCACGTTTTATTCCACGTAGCAGGGTAGTCAGAAAGTACATAGTTGGGTGACAACGCTAAACGACGCGTTTTGTTTTACCAAAAATAAAAGTAAATTAAATATTTCATTTCTCTGAGTTAGATTCGAATTTACCAACCAATCGCATTTATATTCAGTTGTTGTCCCACTAAGCCACTATTAATTAACACCTTTCTTAAAATTTTCCCTAGACATAGGTGGGATAAATATGTTTAAGTACACTAAATCTTTCCGTATCTGTATTTTTTTAGCTTCATGCTTTTATCTCGCATATCAGGGTAGACAGAAAATACCCAGTGTCAAAACACTCCGTCCTTCGCTTTCCACCGAATTCGAGACATTGCGTGTTTAGTGGTGGAGCTCAACGCCGCAATTACTCGAGCGAGGAATTGAAAAAAAGTTAATATAATCACTCCTCCGAGTGGGGATCGAACCCACAACCGATCGCGTTTACAGTCAAATGCTGAACTTCTGCGCCACGACCGGCCTGTAATATTCGTAGTTAGATTTAATCGATCTGTAAAGGGCTTCGTTTCACTCTCCAATAATTACATTATAGCTAAAAAAATGATATATCCTGTATACTATAAAAAATATATTATAAAATTCTTGTTTTTAGCTAAACAAAGCCAAAAGCTAGCCAAATAATTATAGAGTCGAAAAAGAGCCTGAGTCTGATTTGTGTGTGGTTAGCGAAAAGGTCATCAATCACTGATCCAACTATTTGAACTTTATTTGTTCGATGATTCATTGATTTATTAAAATTTCTATTCTCAACACTGTTCATTTTTTGTTTAAATATATAGGGTACATAAACATATTAATTGAAAGAACAATATTATTTTTAAAAGAACATATTTTAAACATAAAAAATCTCAGTTCTTATTACGGAAGTATTGCGAAATGTTAGCAGTTCTTAGTTAGCTGCTCATTGTATGCCGACTTGGTTTAAATAAAGACAACTACAAAAATCTACAAAAGGAAAGAGGTTAAGTTTTCTTTTTGAAAAAGCATTTGCATTACTCTAATACGGCTTGAGGTTGTAATTTGCATGGGCATAAGGAAAGTGCGCGATCTGCATTTCGTATCATATTACTGACGTTTATGATTTATTGGCGTGAAGATTCACTTATCCATGTGGGAACTAAAAATCATGCGAATGTAGAAGGAAGAAGGATCGACGTGCTAGATTAAGTTATGTCAAATATTTATATTTATACAGAAATTGGTGACGCCATTGCATGGCGTTGGTGAGTTGTATTTGAGGAATGTCAGCGATGATTGGGAATACAAAAACGCCACGAAATGTGGGTGGGTTGTAGGTACCAAATATACAAATATAGTGTGTACTCTCATGATAAGATCTTTAATTTTTTAATCGAAATTATTTTACTCAATTTAAACGCGTATATATTTTTAAATTTAAATATACGAAAATAATATTTCGGTATTCGATAAAAAGTTAGATAGGTACGGCATCAGTCTAGCTGTAACTATGGACTACAGTAAATGATTGGAGACGTCGAGTTTTATAAAATGCGAATATAATATTAGGTTAAATAGTCTCATTTATGAATAGCTTACTCTGATTTGGTTAGATAAAGTATCGGATTTTATGGCCACTACAATAATTAATCTAAAAAAAATATTACAATTAAGACTCGGTCAATATTTAAATTACCAAATAAAATATGAAAAATATAAAATTAAAGTAATCTACACTATTATTACAGCTTGCAGGAGGCTTACTCGATGCGCTTATGATTGCTTATATTAAAACATCGAACAATCTATGACGAAAAATATGAAAGTACTGGATATAATACAGATTTTATTCATTAGTGCTAATATACAATGTGCGTCTGAAGAAGGTACTAACACGAGTACTAACTAAAACTTAGAATTAGCGGTTAAGGCTAATTGAAGAGCTAAAAGGTAGGGTTTATAATAAATGTATTAAGCTTTCTGCCGATTCACTACTTGTAATGAATGTAACTTTTTATATGTCTGAAGAAATTCTCCCCAATAAAGTATGTTTGATATTTAAACAACTAAACAAGTAATCAAAATAAACCTTTTTTCATTATTTAAATGGAAATATCTTCATTTCACAACATAAGGTACAAAAGTTGGATTGTATATTTACATATAAAATCATTCACAATCACGTGAGACTGACGCTTGTACTGAGTTCCTATTATGAGTCGTCGGGCTCTCACTTGCGGGTATACATCAGCTATGCACCCATAAATGACATAGCAAATTGAAGAAGAAATTGTTAGAAATAAGTACAATACAATATGTATACAGAAATCTAAGTTGCGTGTATTTGAGTGTGTACGCTTATGCGAGCCTGTCAGTGTGTGTATTTGTATCAGTACAGTACATTAAAAATATAGCAAATATGAGTGAACCCATTACTTCTTTCACATGAATTCTGAAGAAAAAGATAACAAATGTGTTTATGACTGCTATGCGTGTGTGTATATCTCTCTATATGCGTGTGTGTCTGGGCGCGTGTATATGTATGTGTTTGTATTACGTGTGTGCATTGCAATGTCTTAAGATAAATGTGATTTACTTAGATAAATTTATTGTTCAGTAGTTAATATTTTTTACAATTAATTATATGACATACATAAAAGCCATATAGTAGGCGCTTTTTTTTGTATTCATCTTCTTAAGCATTCATGTGAAAAAAGTAATGGGTTTACTCTTATTTGTTTTATTTTTAATGTACAGTACTATATATGTATTTGCTGACATAATGCCCTGAAAAGCGGACAAGATAAGTGGATGTGCTGCATTGAGCGTTAACACCTCATGACAGATTAATTATTCCGTTTGTCGACATTGGACGTCCCTATCCATTTTAAATCATTTATATATATATATATATATAGAATTACTATATATATATATATATATATATATATATATATATATATATATATATATATATATATATATAGTAATTCTAATTAATAATATTAAATTTGTTGTCCCTCATTAGGATAATTTACATACATTTCGCTACCTTCATAAGGCTCTAAAGATTTATAAAAATAAAAATAATAAGACATAATAGTATTTTCAAAAATTTAAAATCTTAGTAAGGACTAAAACATTGACATATAAATATGTAAAAGACAATAAATAATTTTGCATATTATAAAACGAAAATTACCAACATATTATAAAAAGGTACAATCGACCAATAATTTGCTGAAAATTGTCATTGAAGCGATTTCTGAAAAAACAAAGGATTTTCGTTGAATCGAAAGCAATGTGGACTGAGGAGTAAGATAGCGTTGTCAGGAGGGATTTAAGAGATTCACAATCACATTTGACTTCTCATTCCTTCCTACACATTAATTCTTATAAAATAGAAAAATTCTTTTTGGTTTGAGTAATGTAATTTTAGTAAAAAAGGAACAGGAAGTTAAGGAAGAATATTTAATGAATTTAATAATATTATGAAATAATCACAAACTTAGATGTTAGGATGAACAATAGAGAAAAGAATAGCCATCTTTAAGCGAGACTTTTCTAAAGAATTGTGGGTTCGATTTCCACTCTGGGGAATTTTTAAATTATTTTCATTTCCTCACTCTGGGAATTGACATTAGGTACGTTCTGTCTACCCTTCTATGCGGGATAAAAAGCGTGAACCTAAAATAAATACTTACATAATATTTTATAACGAATAATAAAAAAATCTTAAGTACTTATTAATGTTATTTATATTATTTTATGTATCGATATTTTTTATATATTATTACATCAGGTGTAAGACACTAAAAATATTGAATATGGTCTCCCTATTAGCTATATATTATGCTTAAACGATAAGTTTAAAATGGTTTAAGAGTTTTTAAAATGGTTACGTGACTAACTTTTCTTTCTATGACAGAATCGGGACGCTTAAACTTTTATCGGCTTGTAAGAGCTCGTATAAAGGACGTATCAGCAGTTTTACGGCAAAGAAGATTAAAAAAGGTATCTCAGTAATGAAAAGAACGATGTCCTATTTGTTCGGGCGGGAGCACAAAAAGGAATGCCAGCGTTGTGCACGGACGAATATAGCTTGCGGTAAATTAATATCATAATCCACAGCTTTAATTAAATTTTTCGCCCATGTTCTTGTTGTATAGTACATTTAATGATTTCAAAACTTGTGTTTATAAAATAAAAACTCAACCGTGTGAATCAAAACATAGGTCGTTGAGAATATATATGAAAAATAAGGAATAATTTAGCATTTTAGTATGAAATGTGATTTTGGAGCACCAGGAAACGGATACCGATGCCAAACTAGCAATTTTACAATTTCAATTCATTTGGCCGCTCGAAAGATCGCATAAATTGTAAACTCCGCTTAAATTTGAATATCTTCAGTGTTTCCTTTGTGATATATTAAATTATAAGTATAGTATAGTATATACTATGAATTCATAGTATCTATCTATAATTTAATATAGAATAAGCATAAAAAATAAAATATACACACATAATATTTTCCGAAAGCTTATAGATTAATATCATACGGCACTCCTTAAATATGCCAAACAAGGTTTTACCTACTTGCCGTGACAGAAAATTTGAGTTATTTATAAGCAACCCTTTCAAATTTAGAACTGTACTTTATACATATTTAAGTATAAGAAACATTACGCGCTCTAACACTTTGGAAGTGTGGAAAGGATATACTATAAATATTATAAAAGTAAAATATCGGAATGTTATTGCAACATCAGTAAATCAAACATAGATATTCAAGAAATATTATAACAAAAATATTGAAATATGATAGGGTGAGTAAGTTAATGAAAAAGGTTACACAAAATAAATTATTCAGGTATTTGAGCTTAGAAGGAGCTTACGTCCGACTCTGGCGTTAGCAGTGATAACCAATCAATGTTAATCAACACTCTAGACAGAATCAGATATGTGGAGATGGACACCCGGACAGATCGAAATTCACTGCGAAACTAGATTATATCGACTCATGTCGATCAGTTTTGTGTACTGTAGAAATTTGCAGTTTGACACGTCCGAGACTAAGTGAAAACATACGTGTATTTTTAATGCATTAATATGTTAGAGTACAAAATTAATAACAACAATATAGACGAATTAATATAAAACCACTACAATTTATAAATTTACAGTAAGAGTTAGTTTTAACTTGAATAAAAAAATTGAAATTTAGGTATCGTTCTATTGTATAGGTTAAATTTGAGTATGTAGTACGAATTTTTAATCAAAATATATAGAGAGAAAAATACATGCAACGATTGTTTTAATTAAAAAACGTAAAGTGGATAGTAATGTAAATATTAAAAGCTTTTCTTTTCAGAAACAACTATATTTCTACAGTGGGTATGCCATGCAAAACGTACTAGCAAAAAAAAAGAACTACTTAAATAATTTGTATATATGTATAACTAAAGCATTTTAGTAATAATAGTACGTACAATAAAAAAAATTACAAATGACTACATTGTAATAGACATGAGAATACTGAACGGAATGTTTTAAATACTAAAACTTTGCTAAAATCGTAGAAGTTGGCCTGGCTACATTAATTATTCAGTGAAGTTGCGAGTGAAATTCATCGCTTGGTCGACGTTGCGCTGTACTGTGCCGTTAGAGACATTACTGCCTGTCTGATTCATGGCTCACCTCCTGTGTACTCATGTAGGTAGCGTGGGCTTATCAATATTTAGTATAAAAAAGTACCAGTTGAAATAGAGGTACTTATGTATTTTTTATGTGTTAATATTAATTATTAAAAAGGTTGCGGTATATTAAATTAGTTTTATATTTCAATAATAAATTATGACAACATGATTTAGTTAAAAAATGTAGTATTTATGTAATTCGATAGTAAATTTTGTTAAAAATAATAAAATGAGTATTCTTAGCATTATGTACTAAAGATAATAATATAAAAATCTAATAAATTAAAACTAAAAGCGTCTTTTCTTTTCAGAGTATTATATTAAGTAAATCTTAAGGAATTAGAGTAAGGGTTGTACAGTTTTCAGCATTCGGTAGGCGGGATGAAAAGGTGCTCTGGCAGGTTCATTATGAAAAAAAATGTAAAGAGCTTTTTTCTTAATGAGGAGAGCAATGTTGTATATTAAAATAAATGCAGAAAAAATGCGTGTGAAGTCATTTTGGTATGGAACTGTGATTCCAACACATTCTCTCCTGGGAATATTTCATATTTCTTTTGTAAATTAAAATATAGTGTACATGTTTTTAAGTAATATGAAGTAATTTAAAATATATATTTTTATGAGTGCAAAATTGGTAAGTAATTAGATAAAAGATTATAAGTTTACTAACATCTTTATGGAACATTAGCTCTGACTTCATCAACGCGAGAGAATTGCTTTAAAGAAGTCTATAAAATATGTCATATAATTATATTGATACTCAGATCATAGTCTATATTGATAACGAAACTTTTAGTACATTGAGGAACAAAATAATTGTATTAATATACAATGGCGTGGATCTTTATAGTTTTAATTATTTAGATTAAGCCGCAGTAAACTTTCAAGATTAGAGTGCAAACAGAAACACAGATAAACAGATAAATATATTATTTTTTATCATTCATTAGATAGACAGCGATCATTAATATATGTTTTATACGTATACACTTTAAATGTCATCTCTAAATGAACAGAAGCTCGATACGATGTGGAAAAGCAACGAACTGGCTAGAGTAGAGCAAATTGGCAAACATTGGACCAGATAGCTGTCTACTCACTCGAATTTAAGAAGTAATAAATCTTTAGTGTAGTTCGTGAATAATAGCTTTTAAACTTCGAAGGAAATCTCTAGCAAATTATATATTATAGGTTAAACTGAAATTATGAAATTTTTTATGGCCACTCGTCAAACGTCTCTGCTGATTCTTCCTTCGTCACGTCTACCGGCATTAACCTCTTTAAAACCTCTGCAAAACGGTAGGACTTCAGACTTTTTACGGATATTCTCCTAATATCATTGATATTGTGTCTTCACAATGTCTCCTCCAAACTCTCATATGCTTTACATACCTTTGCTTCATATAGGTATCTTTTCTTTCTTACCGTTTTTTCATCATTCATTCTCTCGAAATGCCCAAACCACCTGAGCATGTTCTTCTTCATTCTTACTATACTTCCCAGATATACCGCTTGATTTACGTCTTATGAAGTCTTTCTATCTACCCTAATTTTGCATATCATGCAATAATCACTGTATCATCACCATACAACAAGCAATTTTACTCCTATTTTAAGCAAGCTTTTTTACTCCTATTATATTTTGTTTTACATCTCGTAGACAGTTATTCAAATACAAATGGAACATACAAGCTGACATGGAGCAACCCTGTTTGACAACCGATTTGATATCGACCGAAGACGACCTGTATCTTATTCGTACTCTGGCTGATTAATCGATAAAGAACTTTTATCGCCCGCAACAAAAGTTCACATTGTACCAGGGTAGTATCTTTTATATTTTCCTCCTTACTATCTAATCAAATGCCTTTTCTAAGTTTGTCATTGACTTCCGCCATTCAACATGCAATGTCGAGAATTTGACGGAAAGCGGTTTACGGAGTGTCGTAACACTAGGTACTTGCTGCATATCTTGCTATGTCGGATAAAAACGTGAATCTAAAGATAATATATAGATTATTTGTAATAATTCACACTGACTTCAATAACACACCTAACCAATATTTTGTCGACTTTACATTCTTGTGAAGACAATTTTTATAATATTTTTATAATAGCTAGGTGCATAAAGCCGCGCTCGCTATTATTAGCTGATAATGAGGATAAAGTTTTAGCTAATACATCAGAGTAAGAAGTTGGGTAATAGCTTAGCCACCCCTATTCACCTTGGTAGTGGAACTTTGCGAAATCACTTGTCAAATGACATCGTTACATTTAATTTGTCTTTATTAACTTATGAAATTTGAATTGGGTTTGATTTGTTAGTGTTATCATCTATATATCAACATATAATATGTACATATGCATAGTTGAACAATCATGTATAAAAGAGATAGATTAGCTTAATCCGTGATATTTTTTTATATCGAATGATTTTTGTTATGCGAAATTATTTGATGTATTTCATATGTATTTTCTTAAATAGAATAAAATAAAGTTAACACGGTCTATGTGTATGTTTTATTACTTACTTTTTAATTTTATATATAAAGAAATCGAAGTTTGTTTTATTTTTATAAAATAAAAGATTGTGTGTATCAGTTAAATAAAAAAAAAACAATTTACTTTTTAGAACATTCTCAGATTCCGCCAAATTAAATCATATTTAAGTATATAATTAAATTATATAAGTATTTTTCGTGAAAATATCGTGAAAATCAAATGTCATTAATTAAGTGAAAGATTTATGTGTATGTATGTCTCAGGATTATATTAAGGAGTTTTATATAATTTTTAACACAAGCATATTGAATATGCTAGTATTAAAATTATTATTATAACGGCAGACATAGAGTTTCTCTCCTGTTTAACTTTAGTTATATAGTTTTTATCATATTTTTAGCACATGAGGTGAATGGAGTTTCTTGACATTAAGTTCTTTTTAAATCACTTTCCTTTCAATTGCTGAACACTATCCTTTCAATTGCTGAAGTTACAATCAATTATTCCAGAAACAGTAAATAGTAGTAGTTGACGAACAAATATTAGTAATGATAAATATTGAGGAAATAATTAAAATTTATTTTAGGTGTAAAAACTACCAAGAATTTTCTCCTAAATTAAAAACTATATTTTATTTTTTTTGTCAAAACTCTTTACCGTCAGTATATAACAAAGACTCAAGGTGTTTAAATATTTATCCGCCTTCCGGAGCTCGGGGAGAGTGAGTTGGTAGTTATATTGGAAAAATAAGAGGTTACAGTAATGAGAAAAACAAGGTCCTATTAAAATTTTCAGGGCTAAAACACAGGTTATTCTAATGGTAAGTATCCAAATGTATTATAAATATGATGAAAGCTATGTGAATGTACTTACGAAAGTAACGAAGGTTTTTTACTTTCACTTTCATTTACATATGGCAAAAACATAATGTTGTTGTAGTTATTTTTTAAATATTGTGTAATATTTATAATAAATGTATGTATTTTATCCAAATTATATTTTCGACGATCTGTTTCTTTGTGTGTCCATTTACAGTTAGTGAAATCGCAAAATAAAAAAAATGCATTCATTCTCAAATCTTGGCACAATTCCGGCTAGACGTTTGAAACAGTGTAAGTCACTCACATTGCTTTATTTATGCTGAGGCTTTATGTTAGTAATAATGGTTAATTGTAAATTGCCTGTGATAATACACAATTAAATGTTGATTTTTTAGTGACTTGTATATGATTTAACATTTCAAAACAAAACAAAGTATGTCACAGTAAATTAAAAAAAGTGCATTGTAATAAATAATATATATCGTATCGTATCGTCAGCCAATCGCAGTCCACTGCTGGACATAGGCCTCCCCAAGTTTGCGCCAAACATCCCGGTCCTCCGCAACCCTCATCCAGCCTGCTCCGGCAACCTTGCGTATGTCGTCAGTCCAGCGGGCCAGAGGGCGTCCTACACTACGTTTGCCAAGACGCGGTCTCCACTCCAGGACTCGTCTGCTCCAACGGCCATCGGTCCTGCGACAGACGTGACCGGCCCATTGCCACTTCAGCTTACTGATTTTGCGAGCTACGTCGGTTATTTTAGTTCTCTCATAATAAATAAAACATAATAAATAATAGGAAAGCCCCAAATGTAAAATTAAATAATTATATCAAGGTTAATTTATCGATCAGTATTTGATTACTCAACAGACGGATAGTTTGTGTACAATAGCTTTTATAAATAATAACTCAACATTTTTAGTATTAATCTTTCCTAAGCCAATACACCTGTAAAACTCAGAAATATTTATGAGCAACCCTTTTAAATTTAGTAGAGGTTGTTTTACATATTTAAGCAGAAGGAACATTTACAACCTTTAAAGAAAATTCAATGAAACGGTGACTATATATGCTGCGGCCCCATATGAGTGTATGTACTATCTAAACATATCGTGGGCGCTATATTACTGAAGAATGAAATTTCCATTTATACCAATGTTGAGTGGTTTCTTATATTTCATTTTTCACTTGTTGAGAGACACCGAGCGGCCCTATTGGAATATGATATTCATATAATACATGATATTCTTAAGGTCCAATTTAACATGTTAAAAGTTATTATTTTTATTATACTTAGTATAATACGTACTTACAAAGAAAAGGGTAGTGTTCAAGACTATGGTAGTTACTGAGGCATCAAGATCGTGAGTCACACCGTGAACCTTTTTGAACGCATGATCGACATCAGACTTCGCTGAGAGTGTACTTACTGTCTCTGAATGTCAATATGGTTTTCAGTTGGGATCAGGAATTTTGGATTCTATTATTGGCCTCCGAATTTTGATGGAGATATACAGAGAAAAAAGGAAAGTTGGATACATATGCAGATATGGCATTTTTGGATCCGCAGAAGATCTTTGACTGTGTGCCTCGTCAATGTATCTGTTGGGCATTATGCATTCTCGGCGGCTTTTCTAAATTTACTTTATCGGTCTAGGCCTCATGAAAGCTATCAGCGTTGGGCTAATGAGATCGTACAGACGTCCGATGGATGTTATCTAAGCTTTAAATGAGGTTTACAACACGACATTCAGCCCAACCGACGATTCGCTTCTTGAGAATGCTTGAGAATAGATGCTTTTATCGCGGCAGACTTCCCAAACACACTGTGTCTGGTTAGTTGTAAAGAGATTAAAGAGATTGCTTCTGTCCATAACAAATTACTATGAGGACCGGTTCCCAGAGAGGAACTCTTTCACTAGTCCTTCTAGAGATTTTACTTCTTGTTTTGCATTGTAACGAGTATTCTCAACCTATTACTTTAAAAATATTTTTTAAGTAAAAATTAGTCTATGGTTTTACACACTATTTAATAAAACATTTATATAAATAGTTTATATATATTTAGAACGAATTAATTACTTTACTACTGAATCTGACAGACAGCGCTAAGTCTAAAAACTAATGTATCTAGAAATTTCATTGGGATTGTATGTGGGAGTACTAATTTTCCAAGGGATATATTTACATAATAACTAACTTACTAACGAAAAGAGGAAAACTTTACATTTTACAACAGAAACTGCGGAAGATAAAAATGTAAATAGAATGGCTAGTTATAAGTCCACGCAAACAAAATTGCGGGCGACGATTCGTGTGGATAAAAAAAGATATTCTTAAATAAGGTCTTTAATTTTACTATCACCTAGACCGATTTATATTAAGCTGTTGCAATTGTCCTGATACATGAACTATTCTGTAGACATATAATACGTCTATTTAAAATAAATATTTCCGGGAATATTTTCCAAGTACGTTTTTTAAGATTAAGCATTTCTAAAAACTACGGATTTGAATATTATGGTTCATACAAAATACAATGTGTAAGTGATAAAAAAGCAAATCGCAATCATGGCATACAACACACCTTTGAATAATATTTTCGAGGCTACAAAATTTCTTGACAATCTAGTGAGCAAAGACGTTTGAAATTGGCCTAAATCCTTGGACGGCGCGGCGTTTAACTGTAAGGGATTTGGTATCGGCAATTACGCTAGCTTTACTTCAAAGACGAAACTTTTATCATTTTCTTAAACGCCAACCATTTGGTAAATGCCTGTTTAAAATAACAGGACGTGTACCTATAATTTGTTGTATTATAACACTGTGTCGTTTACTAATAGCATTTTTACGTGTCTTTCTTATAAAAGGGTAATGCTAATTACCCTTTTTGAGCAATGGGCTATCAGTATATTATAATAGTAATATACTATTATAACATACTGATGGCCCATTAATATATCAATAAAAACTTTTAAGTGTGTTTCTATTTTTAAAGTTTTATTTCACACGTAAGATTAGAAAACAATTTGAAAAAATTATAAAAATTTGAACGTAGCGGGATTTTTCTAAAATGACGTTTAAGTGTTAGAAAAACATAGGAATTCAAAAAAGTATTAAAAATTCGGGTGAAAATTGAAGGCAATAGAAATTAAACCAGTGTTTTTTTTAATTTATTTTTTAATGTTCTATAAATATAAAATATAATATAAATATATTCGGCCGGTCGTGGCGTAGAATAACAGCGTCTGACTGTAAACGCGAACGGTTGTGGGTTCGACTCCAATCGGGGGACTGGTTAAATTATTTGCATTTAAATTATTTTCACTTCCTTGCTCTGGTAAGCCAAAGTGCGGCGTTAACTTCCACCAATCAACACGCAATATCTCGAATTTGGTGGAAAGCGAAATGTGGAGTGTCTTTCTAGGTGCTTTCTGTCCACCCTGCTACGCAGGATAAAACCGCGAAGCTTAAAAAAAATAAAAAAACATATATGAGGATAACCTTTTGCGAAAAGAGGATTGACTAACGAAGTTTTGTAAAAAATATTTCAGCGCAAAACTTACAAGAAAAGTTATTACAACTTTATAAGAATTTTACCGTCGCTCGGTTAGCAAGGTTGAACAGAATTTTAATATGTGTGTCTAAAAAGGAACGACGAGCTAAATGTATAAAGACATGAGTAACCCACAACCTTTAAACGAAATAATCACGGAATTTAAAAAAGATTCTATAAAATACATACATACATAAATGTATTTACATGTACATAAATGTATTTACATTGTAAATCTAACCAAGGGAACAAATAAAATTTGTCATTACAAAAAAACATTGGATCGCTTTCTTAAAGGATACTAGACTGATTGCGGTTGGGAACACGTTAACCAAGATCTTTCACTCCATTTTATAAACAAAAATGACACAATTCATGATTAATAAGGCATTTTAGGCTGAATAACTTGAAAAGGTTTTTTACCTCAAATTTCTGTATGGCTGAAGTTTAGACTTTATTATAGGAAAGACGTCGTGATATGAGCATAAACAAATAACAATGTGTTGAATATATTTAGAAAACAAAACACCACAAAATGCAAAGTATGATATGGTTAATATGATAATGTTGCTGTCGTACTAAATCGATCATAAACAGATTTAAAACTTTATAAACGAGTTTATTCAGTATCCGCTTTATATTATTATAGCGTATGACGGTAAAGTTTAAAAAATATTTAATCGTAGCGGAACGGGAAAAATAGGTCATATTAATGATATCAAGTACACTGAACTTTTGCAGTAATTTGCAGGTGAATACTATATTTATTTGACTCGGATATCCTAGGTGTATATAATATAACTAACTGGCAATAAAAAAATATAATAAAACCGTTTCTTTGTTCTGTATGAAGAATTTAAAGTTTGTGAGATGTAATGGTTTGAAAAAGTTTTACTGTACACTTGATGAGTCTGGGGTTCGAATCGGGGAACCCTCAAACATATGATGTATCTAAGATATGCGGAAAGTGAATAATTGATAGTTTTAACATAAGACTCTTTCTTTCTCACAACATGAGGAAATTTTTAGAGATGAAAAATTGGATATACAAAAAAATAGCGGGTATTTAGCATGTCGTGTTTGTTTGTATGTTTGTGTGAATGTCTCTGGTTTAAAATATGCAGTAGATTCTTACAATTTAAAACTTAAACTTTCATATGTATTATTATATTATTGTTTTGAAAAATATAACTTGTATGATATTTAATTGTTATAATATTTGCTACAGGAGAAAACCAAACAAAGCAAGTGACAACATACTTTTATGAATAAATTTAATGAATATTTTAGTCTTACAGAAGTTAAAGTATTATTTAACTGTTGTGGATTAAATAACGTTATTAACAAATTTTGCTTTTTTATTATTTCGTTTTAATCTCCATCATATCTTTAATGGGAACGAAACTTCGTTGTGTGGGTTGGTTATGAAAAAATTAATGAGGCCAGTAATATTGTGGTATATTTTAATATCGGAAGCCAAAAAACAACGCCCGGACGAGGGTAATTCGATGTGAAGCTTTGGCTATGAAACTCTCTTTTGGGAATCTCCTAGAATTTAATTACTTTTGAATGTAAAATAAAGTTTTAAATATCATTTAATATTTTTATATTGTGAATAGTATTAACTAATATTACTTAGGTCGGCTTGCTTATTACTAAGAGAAATAATAAAAACTATTTAATAACAAAATAGAGAAGGTAATGAAGGAGGGGCATGAAGTTTTCTAATAAGTATAAGCTCAGAGCATAATTACTTCGTAACTACGTGACAAAAGTTTTCAATAAAAGGTAGCTAAAGTGCGTAAAAGATTGCTTAAAATACGCAAGAGTGTAAAGTATGACTTCTTTTGTTCAAATATTAAAATAGAATTCAATAGCGCAAATAAATACGACTACTAGCTTAAAACTTTATATTACCATTTCTGTTTATTATATGTTAGAGTAGAAATAAAGTTTGCTATTTTCCGTGCCAGTTATAGCCGCTTCAATGCAGGCACCACATTTATAGCTCCCTTTTGCTCTAGATTAGACGCGACTTAGCCTTTACCCTCTGCTATGACAAGAATAGAGCGTACATTTTACACTTTCTATTGTGTCGTCTTAATAAAAAAAGTATGCTATTTCTAATTCTGGTAGAAATTATAGAAAAATATACATACATGACTTTTTTTGCCAGATGATTGATGTTGATGATGGTATATTTTTGATGATCATGACGATATGTTTTTTTAAATCGGCTATATCTGTTTGTTTTTAAATTTCGTAAATAGTAGTTAGTAATCTACCTCGTGTAAAGTCACTCCGTTAACTGTTTTCCGCCTGAAATCGAGATATTGCGTGTTCAGTAGTGAACTCTGTCTCGGTTTTTTGGTCTTACCAGAACTGAGAAATTTCGTATACAATCATTCCCCTGAGAGTAATAGAACCCATAACCAATCGCGTTTACAGTCAGACGCTATCCCCTTGCGCCACGGCGGCTTTAATGCCAGTGTAAAAGTCAATGTAATAAAAAAAGCTAGTAAGGGTTTTAAGAGGACGAACCTATTATTATTTAAGATGTAGGGTTAAAAAGCAACTCGTATAAAGAGTTTACAGTTGGTCTGTTTACGTATTAACAAATAAAAATATTACTGATTTATTCTACATAAAAAAATATCACAAACCTTACGTAGTGCGACCAAACATGAATAAAGAATTTATACTTTTTGCGTCCCTTTGTAAATCTTGGCGTAGCTCCAGCCAGACGTTACTTACGTGACTCGTCAATAGGCATATGAAGTTTTAGTTACATAAAAAAAATTTTGTTAACAGTGTTATCTAGTATTTGTTATTTTACGTGTCTGTCATATCAGCTTAATACACATTTAGGAATGATTTTACATCAGTTAACATGTGGTATTTATATCATACACGTACACAAAGCTTTACGAAGTAAACGTTTTCCTCATATTAGAAAATGCTCTTATTTTTTATAGCAGCGGTTTTAAATATTAGTATGGCTTTTTTACATCAATTAAAATTTTAAATACTTTTTATATACGTAGGTAACGCCACCAGCTCTTTATTTTTGCGAACATCTACCCATTATTGAATTTTATTATTATCAGTTTGGTGTATCCGCTGTTTATTTTATAAATTTTCCATAAAATTAAACCCGGATTACGGATAATTGCTTCAGTGTTAATTCCAAAAATACTTCGTACTGTTTAAATACGTTTCGTGTTATCAATATTTCAATTGTAACACGAACATGAGAAGATTTTAGAGCTTACGCTAAATATAAGTCTCATGCGAAAGAGTCATCGAAACTTTAAAAAGATGTCTTAAGTAATTGTACATCCTATTATATTTTTTTTATATCGCATTTTCAAATAAAATATAAAACTGAGCCATTCCATTACTCTGTCTTTTTAAGAGAAAGGTAAAAACTCTTTGTTTAAGAATAATATTATAAACATACAAACTAAAGTAATACGTGTTTGAACTCATAAATGTCGTTAATTTCGCGAATTGCGACGATGGGCTCTTTACTGTATTCTATTCTTATTTATACAAATAACAAGTACTGTTTAACAAAAGAATCGGGTCACATGAATATTTATTGCATCACCGAGGATTTGAGAAAAACATAGGAGTCACTAAAGTAGATTTTTTTTCTGTCTACCTACGATTATATAAGCATACAAGTATTATTCATCAAATCAATACACTTTAAGTTTATCCATAATATTGGAATTCGGAATGTTTATTTTGCATGGAACTTAAATTTTATGTATAATATTTGTTTTTGGTTTTATTAAATTTGTCGTTCTGTACGTTCGTTGCGTTTCACCTAAAATCTAACATCTTATTTTTCTTAATAAGCTGTGGAAGTTAAAATAATTTATATATAAGTAATCTCTCGGGCTTCTGCACCACGGAAGCATTGATTTTGCTGTAATATATATATTTGAAAATGCATGATAAATGATAGGTGAAATCCCGCATAGTATGTTACAACACTGTTGGTGTTGCGGTGGCTGTACATGTGTACGAGTGAGGTGGACAATGAATTAAACTGACAGTTACGGCTTAGTATAACGTCGCGTCAGCCGAGCAATGAACTTCGCTGGAAGTATCTATTGAATAATGAAACACCCCAAGCCACGAGTATGAATTTAACGAATTTCCTTCTATTTTTGTCATTTACAGTTACTTTAAAATATGACAGTCATTAAGCACTCCATATGATGATCACATATAATATAATGATAGCAAGAAAAAGATGTTCCTATTTATATGTCGTTTCAGTACCTCCGGAACCTTATCGGTTTAACAATGACCTTTTTTAGGTGACTGTCTCTTAGGAAATGGCGAATCGTAAAAGAGAAAAAAAAAGGATATATACATACAATACTTTAAATGATCTCGATATAATTATAAATTGTCTTATAGTGGAACGTGGCTTTAAATTATGTCAGTTAAAATGCAATTTTCGAACAAGCGGAACGTTTTGATAGGTTTTCTCTGACTACCCTGCTACGTGGAATAAAGTGTGAGGATGATGTTCTGTCAACTGCACAACTATTATATTTTAGAATACGCCCTATATTTTTTATAAGTAGGCATAAAAGTTTCGAAATTTATTAGGTGATTAGGTATATATATATATATATATATATATATATATATATATATATATATATATATATGGACTTTTTGTTGTGTTGATGATGGTATTATATGCATGTACACAGTAGGAGCACAAAATCACGAATTCTATCAATATAATAATACACAAATTCAAACAATATATTGCCACTATTTTAATAAAGTTTCGATTAAATTTTTATATATAGGTTGCCGTCCGAGCCGCTTTGCGTTATTAAATATAAATCATACATGTTAAGTTGAATGATTATGTATTTGAATATTAAAACTGAAAATGCATTTTACGTGCTTATATTCAATCTATATTTAAAATTAACAAGAAGTATTTTTAGTAGTCGATCGAGTCAGTCGTAGCACGATAGGTCAAATTCTGACTGTAAACGCAACGGGTTTTGGGTTCGATTTCCACTCGAGTGAATATTATACGTAAAGTATTTTTGAAAGAATATATGTATGTTAAATATACAAGTACACAGAGTTAACCTCAGATATAACAATACAAGTATATATAAGATAAATAAATAGTAGATACTTCCAGGAGAGATTTGAGTACTGTTTTACTTTAAGAGTTAATAATAAATTTCTAATATTGGATCTTTCCGAACAAATGCTACGTGACATTTCTATCGTATCGTAAAAGGCTTTATCATATTTATAGCTCATCTATTCAGGTTGTATTATTGGATCGCTACGGACCAGATTAGACCTCGACTCAGCCTTTTACCTTGGCAGTAGGTACATAAGTGATGACATTATATTTGTTATCTTGTTAAGATACTTTTAAAAGTCAAACTATCGCGTTTATGTACCACATATGGTAGTATTGGGAAAACAGTTTTTTATTCTATATATTTAATCGATCTTTTATAATATATATGTAGTACTAGTATATATATATATATATATATATATATATATATATATATATATATATATATATATATATATATATATATATATGTATATATGTAGTACTAGGAAAGCAAAATAAACTACCTTTATTAAATATACTTGTGTGTATATATATTGTTTTTTTCTTATTTCCAATTGAATAATAATTTATGACGACTTCTTTTTTTTGAAGTTATATAAGTGTTTATGTTTATATAAAATGTAATAAAGCACATAATCTTATAAATGTAATATTAAAATAAAATATATATTTTTTTAAATCAAACTTATTTAGAATCGTTACGATTTGAAACTTACGTTACGTGAAACGTATCGCCTGACACTAAAACGAGAAACAAATAATATTTAAATTACATACATCTATATTATTAGCATAGAGAATAGAATAAGATAGTATACTTTTGTAGAAGATAGTATAATTTCTTCGTATGACTCGTTGCATACTAGATCAATCGATCGAAGAAACTGTACATTCTTATTCATTAATCTGATTCACTCGGAATTTCATTAATATAGTTTAAAAAAATAGAGTAACGTAAGTAATATAAGGCTTTTTATCTTATATTTTTTAAATATAATATATTATTGTAATATGTACCTGTTTTAAAGATTGTGCTTTAAATAGTTTATTTTCAATAAATTTACTCAATGTTTTTTTTTTTATTTAAAAGTAAAAATTAGGATGTTTATATACAAAATATAATTTCTGTATTGAATTGATTTTAGTTAAGTTATAAGTATTCATTATATTGTGACCTATGAATTTGTCTTCCTCATACTAGTACTACTTTTTAACTTTTTATCCTTTTTATGACGAAATATCCTGCTAATGAGGCGGCGTTTACTTGCTCCGGTTCTTTCTTTTGTAAATCAGTAAATAACCTAAAGAAGTCAACTTTGAAAGGCTAATTGCAAATTTACAGAAAACTTGACATTATTTTTAAATTAATCACTACATCGTCGCCTTTTAAAGCTATTGTATAGTTTTTACGAAATGTAAAGAGAAAAAGTGAAAAGCTTCACTGAAAAGTTTCTTGCATAATGGTTTTTTAAAAATATTATCGATAAGCAAATTAGAAGCAAAGTTTATAAATATTTACATAAAATCTAATATGTTCACCTGTACTGTACGGCACAAAAGAGGCAATAATGCGGTGGCAACTAAATGAAACTCCATATTGAAAATACCTATGTCACAAAGTAGTCAAGAATTTATAGCATAGTGACAAAAAAAATGTAGTCAAGAATTTATAGAAGGTCCATGATGTAATCATCATTTATTTGAATAAAATCGTAAATTAAGAGTACCTCGACATTTTGGCGAGGAATATAAAGAGCAACTTTTCAACGTCAAGGAGTTCGTCTTCTTGATGGCCTTCGCTAGTCTGAGCCGAGTCTTTGACACCAGAATTAATGAGTTGTTGAAACAACAACCACTCGAAATGTAGCACGCCCTTTAGTGGTTCGCAAAGCGCCTGTGAAGGATGTTTTTCTAAGCTTTTGACATTCACAGCAAAAAATAAAATTATAGGACAAATGTCACAAAAGTTAAGCTTACGTCTTTCGAGCTATGTGTAAATGGAACTAATATGCTTCACAGTTATTTTCTTTTAATACTATACACATATTTATAATACAAAACAAAGAATATATACATAATTCAATAGACTTTATTATTCACGGTGCCGCATCTTTTAAAAATGGCTAAGTATAATAAAATTGTCATATAAAAATATTTATATGCTTAAATAATAATTAAATGATTTCTTTAAGATCGAGATTTTATTTATTGCGAGTGAGTATAGCAAATTGTTTATTCTGAAGGTACATGTCAAATAAAAAGCCTTTCTGTGTCACCTTTCCACGGCGGAGCGCACCACGGCCTATTTTTTCTATAGCAACAGTTTACTTTCTGAAGTCCCATTCAGCTTTTCATAGGGGCCCATTTGTTAACAAATGAAAAGTAAATGCAGTATAGTATTACATTTATTCGAATTATTCGTGACAAATGACATTAATAATAATTATAGTCTAAATATGTTATGCTAAACATTATTTTGAGCTTACTGGTTCTCTCAATTCCTAATTCAGCCAAGCCGCTGCTCGTCAGTCGCGAACAGGCACGTCAGAAGTGGATCACTGAATATTTACAATATTCACATAGCACGTTCATACTTAGTATTATCAATCAATGCGTGATATCAATAGACAATTATTACATACATTCATAGTAAATAATGATAATTATATTATGATCCTATTAATCACTTCATATAATTGAAGAGAACAAATATATGTGGAATGCGAAAGTCTCTCACTCATATTTGTTCATTACAAAATATGTATATTAAATCTAAAGACATTTTCCTACATCTTAAATAGAAATTATACAGTAAATTTAAATGTATAACATGTACACAAGTAAGAAAAAGAAGTATTTACCCTACATCTATGAAGGAACAAAAGACAGAAGTGGTGAATAGGCACAGATAATAAAATAATACCCTTACATCGTTATATGTTGAGTAAATTACTTTCCTAGTCGTACATTTTTCTACATTCTACCTTATTTATACAATATATAAAAAATGTTGACTATTCAGTCGTTTGTCTTAAACACTACACAAGTATTCGATATACAACGCCAAACATACTGACGAACGTGGACACGTAAATTTATGTTACAAATATAATAATGCAATGAGTATTACAACCGTATTAAGTTCTCTCTCTTCAACTCTTCAGATATTTACATAGACAGTCGTGAAGCCATTCCTGGCATATGTAATGCACGCAATTGATTAATGAAGTGTAAATGTTTACGCAAATCATGTAGTTGCATAATAAGACAATAGACATTTATTTGGCAGTAATGGTTCTCATAGATAACTATAGTAGACTTTCTTCACTCAAGTCAAATTCTATAAACCGATATGGAACATTGTCCTTTCGTAGTCGGCCGCCCGAGTGTCATGTCATTTATTAGTAAAAACTAAATTTAAATCAGTATAAAATAATTTAAAATGTAAACATGCCGATAAAATAAATTTTGTAAAATAAATCCATAAAATTTTCAGGAACCATTCTTGCTTTATCTTGTAATTGGCTTGGATAATATATGTATTATGGTTTAAACAGCAGACTGCATTGCGATTAATTAATAAATTAATTAGTTATTCAATTATCGAATTAATTTAAAGTTCACATATACGACGTTCAATGTTTGTATTTGTTTTACCGTAACGCATACGAGTATACGGACACTTTAGTCGAAAATGTAACTATTGTAAATTTAAACAGTCAACATTTTTAAACAGTTAATTTATTTAGTTCAAGAAGACTATAAATAAATTTGCAACGTCACCATTTTGTTCAAGTTCAGATGAGGTGTGATAAACTCGGAGATTCAATTCGGAATCTACCTACAGAAGCGTTCGAAGTTTACCGTAAAAATATAACTAGTAACGTATAGTTCAACAGCAGCTGCGTTTATTCACATCGCCATAAACCATTTCATTTCACATATTTGCACTGCAAATATCCGAGTGTAAATGAATCATAATAACAAACTCGTATTACTAGGACTCTCACATGATTTTCTATGACTATAGGTTTATACTTTTTCATACTAATGTCCAGATAGCTTTTGTGTGTATATAATATGCATTACACCAATTTTTGTAGGAAGCAAGTTCATAAAGACTGAAATAAAGGAAAAGCAACTCATGAAATCAAGTCGTTTGAAAATTTAATTCACTAAAAAATAAAAACCTTAGTAAAATCATTGGGAACTATACTTTTACTTCTGTGGACTACATTTGTGCGCTCGTCTCGCTTACCAAAACATGCTAAGATGACTTTATTTCCGTGTAATACACGCAAACGTACTTAAATATAAATAACATTTCCATATATTTACATAAGCTTTCATGAGATCTATGTAGATATGCTTATTCGTCACTGAAATGTGGGTTTTAGGTAATGATCGACATGATAGCTCTTTAAAGTTTGCAGAGCCAAGCAAATAACCTATTTACATACGAATAGCGTAGAACATAAAATATTATGTATATATTTAATTGAACAATTATACATATATGTACGTATTAAACTTTAATAACTATACAAATCATATTAAAAACATGACATAACCATAATGTGAATCAGTTAAAATGATTTATAACATATTAGTAGTATTGAAAGTAGGCGGTGGTTCGTGTATCTTAGAAGGTTATAATTTAAATAATATAAAAATATCATTTAAATATTTTTATAAATGAATTTATTTGTTCTTGATGTAAATATTCGACAATGAGCGCCATAATTAAAATGATTTATGTAGCTAATGGTGTAAAATTAAGTATTTCACATAAAACTCTTTCAGAATTAATACCGCATTTTCAATAGCATAGAATTTCATTACCTTTTTAAAAATTTCGTAATAAAATGAAAAACAGAAAAGTAATCTAATTTTACAGAATTATAAATGTTTGTTTTAATAAATATTATCATAATACTAAATTACCGGTATTTGTGAATTTGTCATACTCCAAATTTATCATGTAAAGGTAGGTATTTACAAACAGGCAAAATTTATCAAAATTCTACATTACATGTAACCATGTCGTTGTCTCACATTGTTAATACTATCCTATTACCATGGATTTATTATTTATTTTAATATTAACCAATTGACGCGCATTTGAGAAAGACTTTGGTCCTAACTCACTTTCCTCTTAAATATCAATATCAGTATTGTTATTAACATAAAATTAAGAAGCTGGCACTTACTGAAATATAAAGAACAAATAATATTTGGGTTGGCTTTTCCACTGGGAAAGTGTTTTTAAAAACCTATTGTTAATTACGTCCCTTACGAAGTCTATAGAACGGTAAAGGCACGGTAATGATGTGTTTTGCACTTATAATACGGGAACTTCCATACAAACAAAGAGAGAAATTCCTTCTAAAGGGTTCAAAAACGCTCTATACTACAAGTCGAATCGAGGAAAGCATTTCAAGGCACATCCATTTAGAAATAACAGTAAAGTGGTAAAGTTTAAAGGTTAAAATCAGAGCGACCGCTAGAAGCGTAATCTACGAGAGAGACCCATCTTAAGATCCATAATGATAAAGTTCATATTCACCGATCACTATTCCTAACCATTCCGTACACATAAACACATTTGGATTACACAATATGAATATATCGAAATATTAAACGAAGCTCATACAGTTAGTCCATTGTCTTTCGAAACACTAAAATCAACAGCGTCCATCGGATTCGAATTCGCACACTCCGTTCGCTATAGTTGGGATATGATTGTGAAATTTGTCTTGAGAGAGTTGGGGTCAGAAGTGTTGCTGTCTGTCACAGGGTATGCAGGTACCGCGACAGAAGTGGCGCGCGGCATGTAGAAAAGTGGGAGGACGCGCGGGCAGCGGCAGCACCGGGGACAGCGAGCCTGCCCCGGATGGGCTCTCCCGGTCCGCCGCGGAGGGCGGGCGCTACACGTGCGTGCACGCGCCCGCCGCCACGGGTCACCCGCCCGCCAAAATATCCTCCGGCTCCGGTGACCAGCAGTTGTCCGACAGCCAGCACCCTACTACTACCGTCACTACGCCTATCAGCAGCGCTAATACTATATACACCTCTGCGTTTCCTGTTAAATTACATTCATGAAATAAATAATAAAATTATAGAGTATTTTTTTATTCAAATTAATAAGGAAAATAGAAAATCGTATGGGCTATTAATCGATTTTAAAAGTTATGTACTATACCAAGCTGTTTCCGAATGCCAAGCGGCTGTCGGCTTCGCCAGAGAGAATTGATGAGCGTGGGATCGCCTCGGGTGCGCCAGTCGCGATAGCCTCGTCCTCTGGAATACTGATTGTATCTGCGTACAAATACACGCGTAATGGGGTAAACAACATTAGCGAAACCTCAATTATATTTTGAGGTATCGTCTTGTAGGATACTTTATCGGTAATAAACTATAATCTGTATGGCATGCTCGACAAGAGTTGCTATATAAGTAATTACATCATTCAACTACCAAGGGCTGTTACAGCTGGATCAGAGCCAAATATTTCGATGTTCAAGTTAGCAGACCATACAAATTGGAGTTTTTACTGATAGAAGCAAAAAGCGAAATTGAATTGTTAGCATTTCCATTTCAAGGATATTTCAATTGAGTTTCGTGCAGGATGCCTAGCGGATATAAACAGTGTATCATGCGAATGCAATCAACTACCGTGAATATTGCGAATATCTAAAGCTAACTTTATTACGCTCAATTAATGCGCGAAATATGTGGAATAATTACAAGCTTCAATTAAGAATAATTATAGCTTAAAATGCAGTTTACTCTTACAAAATATTTTTACGAGTATATACAAACATATTTTGTGTAGCATTGGTTTCCAACTCAGAATGTTTAGTTACAAACAAACAATTCAATTTCGCAAATCTTAACTTTTTAATTCTTCATTTCCTAAAAAGAGTATCTTACAATTGTCAAAGTTTACTCTCTAAATACCAATCATTTTATGGGACTCCCAAGTTTGATATACAAGTAAATATATTTAGGTAATTTTGCAATGAGTATGCATTGATTTTGCCTCAAATGCTTCCTACTTGCGCATAAAACTACAAATCAAACGTGCAGTTATGTATGTTGTTACCATGCAGTGGATCTAGGCTTACATCAACCATCGGTAACAATCGATGATTTATAAGAATTCTTCTAGAATTCTTATCTGCATTCTGATTTTCATTATTACTCAGATTACGGTAAATAAATGGTTCTAAATTGGTAAATTACTTACGTTATCTCGTCGGAGCCGTTTCGTTGCGGGTGATAACATATAATATATAAAACACAACTTACAATATGTAATTACATCCACAATGAACTTTTACTGTTTTAACTCAACATCAAGTGAGTGATGTGCAATAAAAATTTATTGTGACTCAGTTTTGCTTATTCTGTGAACTCACAAAAATCGTCAGAAAGTAATATAAAATTGGGATCAAATTAACGGGGTTTTATTATTTGTATTTTTATTAAAATAAAATTAACTATGTCATTTAATTTTCGTCACACAGTTAACTAGACAGAAAACACACATTATTTTACTTTTAACAAGATGTCTAGAACTACAGAGAAAATGTTTCCGGCATTGCTCTTTCAGTAATCTATTCTGCCCATGAGCATTTTTATACTATACATTGATTTCTTACAATCGGAAGCTTCAGTAAAAGTCATCACTTCAAGTATACTCTAAATCTTACACTCTTATTACAGCTCATTTATTTTCCTCGAGTGGCTTGAGCTTGTAAAATACTGTAATAAAAGTGCAGAATTTAGTTCTGCTTCTCATAATAACCGCTAGCTTCGCAGCAAAAGCTTTTTGTACTGACTTACTGGACGTTTTATATTATAATTGAGATTAAAGTTTTATATTTGGCAGAAACAGAAAATTACAAATAGTTAATATTTGTATAGAATAAAAAAATCAGTTTAAACATTCACATATATCCAACATCCGACTTAGTATTATTAACACATTTATTATCATATTTTAAGGAAATGTAAGAATTTAGTTGGCCCAAATACGTTATATATTGTACAATGGTTTACCTGCTCTTTAATATTTCCCGAGGTATGGACTCAGGGGATATAAACTTTGGTCGTAAACAGACAAAAAGCTCTGATTTACGACATCTATGAAGGCAGTATTTAAATGATATAAGGCTACGGAAACACATTCTCGTCGTTGGTATAGTGTGCATGTGTGGTGGACAAGGTGAGGAGTGTACAGTAGTGACTGTACCTGCGGACACCGCCGACACCGGCGGGCGGCGCGGTGGAGTGCGATACGGCCGGCACCTGCGCGCCGCCCTGCACGCCGCCCTGCACGCTGCCTTGTGGCGCGCACACACAACACCCTGCGGTCACACAACACTCCTCGCTTAATTATACTGTATTTACAATCGACCCGTTTGCAAATTTCAAGTTTTAACAGCAAACACAATTTTATTCTAAAACGAGCGAGCTATAAGGATTGTGGTAAGCATACAGTTTATTACTTTTTGTTCAAGCTCTACATTTCAGTTTTTTCCTAGTTTCATTCTACAAGTTTTAAGTGACGGATGTTTGTAGCTCATATGTATGTGAACAAATATAGTATTGCAGGAACAAACTTTTAAGAGGATGTTGACGTTGGCTCGTAACAAGTTACGTAGAGCAGAAAGTTGGGAAAGTTAGAAAAAAGTATTGGTGTATAATTGAATTCGAGAGAGGTTGTGAAAGCTCGAGCATCGCCTAGAGGGTAAAAGCGCGAAGCTACTTAATACTACTATTTTTTTCTATTATGCCAGCTCTGATGTCAATGATATCGTTTTGTTTTGAAGTTCTTAATCACAACAATAATTTTATTTTGAACTCAACGTCGCACTTTCTCTTACCGGAGAGTTCTGAGAAAGAATAAAATATCATCATCCAACCTACTGGGAATCGAATCCACAATTAATTGCGTTACGATTATCAGACGCTGTCTCACTGTTTCACAATTGCTTTAATACATTTAATTGATATTTAATATTTAATATTTTATAAAGTATGTATTTTAATAATAACATAATCTTAATCTAGTTAATAACTTTTAAATACTATACGTACATAAAACTAAACGTACCAGCATATGTATGTGTATGGTATCTAGTAATTTTATATTCATAGGCATACCCAACTTCCACTTAACATCGAATAATCAATATGTCGGTGATGAGAAATGCTAAGCTTTGTCTTGATTTGTAGTTAATGGCACTCAATATTCTTCGTCTATTCCCAAAAGGACGAAGCACTTAGATTACTTGTTGCTGTAGTATTTTGAATATAGTATATTATGCCGAATAAAGTATGTAATTTAGGAATTATTTTTATTTCTTCGGTTTGGCAAGACAAAATGTTGGCTTTTCGTTAAGTCACTCAATAGGTCTCCAACGGAGGATCTGTCTATCTTTGTTGGTCAAGTCAAGGTCAAGTTTAACATGCCTCTATGTTGTTCTGCACTAATATTCACTTAATATTTTTGGATAACTTTGTAAGAAAAATCGGCGTACATAAGAGATAGTTTATATATTAATGCTAAGTAATTAATTTATAAAAGTAAATTATTCAGTTGATCGAATTGAACTAGTTGCGGTTTTGTAACCACAGGCTTATAGTTTAGTATAGGAGGATTGACGGGCTTAATCGTAGTAATTACCGTATTTAGCATTTATTGTTTATACATTAATAAATAGTGTGGTATGACCGTTTCGTTAATGTTTTACCGTTTTATTAATTTTAAACAAATCTTTGGGTTCTGTATGTTATGATTTACGTATTTGAATAAGCTTTTCTAAACTTTAACGTTATTTCAATGTTTTGGTTGAAACTTTGTATACATGTCCTGGTTCAGTGGCTAAACAATATTTTTATAGCATGAATACGTCCAACATGATATTGAGAAGATCAATTTAAACGTGTTCCTTTGGAATTTAGTGTTAATATTATTATTTTGGCTGTCATTATAAATATGTTTCGCTCAATTTCCAAATAAATATACCAATATAGATATAGATTTGTAACGAAAGTTGATTGATACAACAGTACGAAATTTGTCTTTCACATATTACTGATTAATTAGCAATAACGTATTTTAAAGTTTATCTGTCCCGGTAAAAACTATTTTATTGTGGATTTTTGAGTTTTTCTACTCATTTTTGCCTATGAAGTAAAATAACTGTAAGAGATTGTTAATTCAATAGAAATAACGTCCAATAGGACATTATTTTTCGATTAACTTTGATTAAAATAAGCTCAAAGTATATTTTATATTTTTTCTACAGTAATATAACCGATTTAATTAATATATAGTTAGCAAATTACTGTGAAATAATATAATAGCTACTAAGAATAATGTAGCGCTATTTCCCTTGTGGGATAGACTATGAAGTTCGTTTATTTTTTTTAAATGTAAAAGTGTCTACGAGCAGTGCTATTTGAATTTCATGATGTCATCTTAAGCACCTCTGAGATTTCTCTCATTTATATATCAAATTTTATGCTTTACGATTTACCTATTTAGTATATTAACACTGTAAGCTATGGAAACAACCGTAATAGGGTAAATGTGTAAATTTGAAAGTCACCGTTTTTGAGAGCGGAACAAAGCAAAAATTTTCAAAGCAAATTCAGGTCGCCGCAGATTAAAGAGAAGTACTCACTTCTGAAACTGAGTAATATCATCATGTTATTGTGTTTTGCTATGAGTACGTGACTACAAAACTGTAATCTTTTGAACTAGAACATAATTTTGACCGGTAATATGTTATATATCATTCTTTAAGATGTTAAATAAATAAACATTCTATATAATCGTACGTCTAATCCAACTATAATAAATATTGCATACTTCATATAATTAAATAAAAAAATTAAAATCGTACTTTATGAGAGTCATTGAAATAATTACGCCTATCAGAACTTTTATAAAACCGTAAGCAGTAATTAGCATGTTAACTTTTTATATGCCCTTTTACCTTAAGTTTGCAAACTTTACATTTATTTTCTACATAATATAATTTAAAATAAAGCAAATTTTGTTTATTGGTGAAATGGTTTTCTACTTGTTTAATGTATATACGTACTTTAGCAAAAAAATACCCTTGAGAAGTCTATATTTTTTAAATTAGGCAAGTGCCTCTACTTCTATGCGTATATTCACGCAAATATCCAGTATTTTTTTTAAATGTTTATGTATATACTTATGTAGGTTTATTTCTTTTATGGCGCTTCAGTAACCCAAAACTTTCAGTAAATTTGATGATTCTTCAGTCGATACAAATCAACGTGTAATTATCAGTAGCATACTTAATACTTAATATATAACTATAATAGAAATTCTCTACTGCGATAACCAAACGCCATATTGTTAAAAAAATAAAGAAGAAAAAACTAATATCGAATTACGTCAAGTGGGGTATCGTTCAATAGGTATTTAAAAGTATTGTTTAAGTTTTTGTCATTTTTAATTACTCGCACATAATATCTTAGGATATATAACGATTTAGATTGTATAAATAATCATTCTTTTTTATTTTCATACTTCTAAGGAAATACTAAAATATATATAGGGTATATCTAGTATTTCGTTATATCTCCTAAGTCGCGTAACTGCAGACTCCGAAAGCAGACGTCAGCTTTAAATCCAAAGGACGTACCACTGACCTTATGCAAGGATAATACATGTATAATTTTAATTAGAATTTGGTCAAATTTAATAAGCACTTTAAACTTCGTCAGTGAAATGATAAAATTGCGAAATTTCGTTTGGATTCATTCATATCATTTATGAATCAAACGATACGAAAAATATAAAATAAGAAGATAATGTAAATACAAAAAAAAATACCTTGTTTACATCTAAAACATCATTAAAAATTACATAATATCTTACTTACCTACTTCATGGAGCTTAGTTTTTTTTTGTACTCAGTCGAGGTTTTTATTTGTTTTAATTATGGATATCTCTGTTCGATTGAAAAATGTGCGGCATTAGAGGTCCGCTACATAACTAAGTTTTTTCTATATTCTGCCGAAGTTGGAAGCACGATTTGATGGCACAGTTTATTATATTACAAGTTTGATAAAATTCATACAAGAGACACAAAAATTGAAATGATGTTTTAAGCTTTATAAACGTGAAGCCAAACGTAAATATATGCGGATTGATTGATAGAGTATTCCCTAAAAGCTATAGGTTTAATCATATTTGTTTATAAAAATATATATTTTCTGTATATAGACGCTCCCTATGAGTTATAAAATACATAAAATTCAGTTTTGTGATACCCTTACTTAGTCATTGTTGAAGTTATTTGTAGAATATAAAACGTCATGTCTTTTAAGCGAAGTTATAGTAATCAATAACCAACTAATGAATTAATTATGAACTGTGAAGTATAAGATAAGTTCATTATTTATTAATACAATTATTGTATTGATAACTTTTATAATCTACTACTGTAATAAAATATTACACATTTTAACTCTTACCAACAATCAACAAACGCAGTGTAATTTATTATTTTTTCAAATAGAACTAACAAATAGAATACTAAAAGTAGATTTTTTGGCTCAAGGGTTTGGCAATATGCTACAAACGTTTGTAATATTTTAAAAGCACTACTCCATTCTGTTTTAATTGAACAATTTGACTGTTGGTATTCTCAGTGACCGAACACAAAATGCGGCTGTCATTATCAAATGCTTCGTTAGTTCATAAAGTGGCTTCGGCTATTTGTGTGTGGTACACCATTTGTCGCTTATGTAAATGGAATGTAATCAAACTCTACCTTCAATTCTGAAATGACACTAGAGGTTCACCGGTATCAAGTTATAGAAGGTAACGATTCTCTTTTGAAATGCCTATCACCTAAATTATGACTTGTTTTACTATTTAAAATTTAGTGTTGACTACTGTTGTGGACAAATATTCGTTCAACAACTATTTTAATAATTTATTGCGCATGAGGATATTGTTTTATTTTTCTTTTTTTATAATAATTTAATCATATTTTTACAAATTTTAATTTTGTATGAAAGTATCATTTTTCAGTATTCTATTATAAAAGAGGTGCTAAAACAAATTAAATTCTATACTTTATAATAATAATATTATTATTTTTTTCTAACGTTTGCCCACTGAGCTATTTTTATTGGCCTTTATTTTATATTGCGTAGTGTATGTACATATACTGGAATAAAAACACCACTATGGCCATTTATAAAATTAAAAAGAACACGCAGTCTACAATTGGCTAGATTTTTATATGTATCGTATTTAGAATAATGAATAGATTTTTAGTATGCATCGTATTTAGAAACATTTTTTAATTATTGATTTATATACATGTATATTATGTACACTATTATTTATTCAAAGGAATTAAAAGTTTCTATAAATTTATTTCATTAAATAATACGCCGTGTGATGCCGGCTTAGAATAGCATCACCCCATATCCTCCCGCGGGTGTCGTAAGAAGCGACTAAGGGAAAAATCAGGGCGTGGGCAGCAGCGTGGCCCTGTCTAACATAAACACCTACTGCGGTCACCAACCCGCCTGCCAAGCGTGGTCACAATGGCAAGATCCCCCATGGAGACAGCGCCAAAAATACGGCCCTCAGTGCCCGGCAGCCCCGCTATTCCCGGCCAAGGCAGCGGTCGTGGTCACGGCGGGGCAGAGGGTGCTAAGAATCCCCGGAGTAAAGGCTGCCGAAAACAACATATGTATTTGGCAACGTACAACGGACGTACGATTCGGCTGGACCATCACCTCACAGAACTGGAAGTAGAGTTAAGTCATATAAAGTGGAGTATTCTGGGGTTATCGGAAGTCCGAAGAGAGGGAGAGGATACAATAACCCTTGACTCTGGTCACTTGCTCTACTTCCGGGAAGGTGATAGGGCCTCCCAAGGTGGTGTCGGTTTTCTGGTCCACAGAGCTCTTGTTGGCAACGTTGTGGAAGTTAGTAGTGTGTCGACCCGGGTAGCGTACCTTGTAATCAAGCTTACCGACAGGTACTCTCTGAAGGTAGTGCAGGTATATGCGCCGACCTCGACACACTCCGATGAAGAGGTTGAAGCCATGTATGAGGACATTACTAAAGCCATACATGGTACGACCTCATGCTTCTACAACGTGGTCATGGGAGACTTCAACGCTAAAGTGGGAGTACAGGAATGCGACGAATCGAAGATTGGACCACATGGGTTGGGGTGCAGAAATCACAGAGGGCAAATGCTGGTCAACTTCCTCGAGATGCAGGGGCTTTACTTGATGAATTCCTTCTTCAAGAAGAAGCCCCAAAGGAGATGGACCTGGCAAAGTCCAGATACTGTGACAAGGAACGAGATAGATTTTATCACGGCGGACAGAAAGTATATATTCAAAGATGTCTCTGTGATCAACAGGTTTAACACCGGCAGCGATCACCGACTCGTACGAGGCACTCTGAATATATGCTTCAAAGTCGAATGAAAACGCCTGCTGAAATCTACTCTCCGACCTACGCCGCCTCAAGTAGACCGTGTGTCCAAGCAGTTCCAATTGGAACTGCAAAATCGATTCGACTCGCTGGAAACCACTGACGATGTGGACGAGATAACCGACAGCGTGGTGAAGACAGTGTGTAAACTGGGCCGTAAGCATTTTCCGCCGACGAGTACCACTAAGCAGTCCAAACTTGCTCCCGAAACCCTGGATCTGATGAGGCAGAGACGGGAAATGCCATTCGCTCAAGCAGCTTCTCCAAATCAACGGGCTCTCTCTAGGCGGATAAGGAAACTCACGCGCCGGGACCTCCGTTGCTCAAACACGAGAACTATTACAACCCTAATTGAGCAAAATAGGGGGTCCAAAGTTTTCCAAAGACCGCTAGGGAGAAGCCACCTTGCAAAGCTTAAGACAGCGGATGGCACAATAGTCACGTCAAGACCCCAGATCCAGAATGAGGTTGAGAAGTTCTATGGGCTGCTCTACTCATCGCGCACACACAAGCCTATAGCTCAGGACACTGAAGATCCACGTGCACCACTGACGCGCCATTACTCGGAAGACATCCCGGACGTTGACGTAAGCGAGATTAGTGCGGCTCTTAAACAGCTCAGGGATGGGAAGGCCCCGGGTGATGATGGCATTACCACTGAGCTCCTAAAGGCTGGTGGACTACCGGTCCAAAAGGCCTTAGCGGAACTCTTTAATGCCGTCATCCGCCAAGGCATGACGCCAGAAGCGTGGTCCAGGGGTGTGGTCGTCTTGTTCTTCAAGAAGGGTGATAAAACCCTCCTAAAGAACTATAGGCCGATTACACTCCTGAGCCACGTTTACAAGTTGTTTTCAAGAGTCGTCACGAATCGTCTCGCCATCAAGTTCGACGAATACCAACCTCCGGAGCAAGCCAGGTTTCGAAAAGGCTACAGCACCATAGACCACATACATACTGTTCGGCAGATTATACAGAAGACCGAGGAGTATAATCAGCCGCTGTGTATGGCATTTGTGGACTATGAGAAAGCGTTCGACGCCATCGAAACCTGGGCTGTTTTGGAGTCCCTGCAGAGATGTCAAATCGACTGGCGATATATCGAGGTGATGAGATGTCTCTACAGCGCTGCGACGATGACCGTCCAAATCCAAGATCAGCGGACAAGACCTATTCGGCTCCATCGTGGGGTGCGACAGGGGGACGTGATATCCCCGAAACTGTTCACCAACGCGATGGAGGACGTCTTTAAAACCCTGAATTGGATTGGACGAGGCGTCAACACAACATCATTAAAAATTACATAATATCTTACTTACCTACTTCATGGAGCTTAGTTTTTTTTTGTACTCAGTCGAGGTTTTTATTTGTTTTAATTATGGATATCTCTGTTCGATTGAAAAATGTGCGGCATTAGAGGTCCGCTACATAACTAAGTTTTTTCTATATTCTGCCGAAGTTGGAAGCACGATTTGATGGCACAGTTTATTATATTACAAGTTTGATAAAATTCATACAAGAGACACAAAAATTGAAATGATGTTTTAAGCTTTATAAACGTGAAGCCAAACGTAAATATATGCGGATTGATTGATAGAGTATTCCCTAAAAGCTATAGGTTTAATCACATTTGTTTATAAAAATATATATTTTCTGTATATAGACGCTCCCTATGAGTTATAAAATACATAAAATTCAGTTTTGTGATACCCTTACTTAGTCATTGTTGAAGTTATTTGTAGAATATAAAACGTCATGTCTTTTAAGCGAAGTTATAGTAATCAATAACCAACTAATGAATTAATTATGAACTGTGAAGTATAAGATAAGTTCATTATTTATTAATACAATTATTGTATTGATAACTTTTATAATCTACTACTGTAATAAAATATTACACATTTTAACTCTTACCAACAATCAACAAACGCAGTGTAATTTATTATTTTTTCAAATAGAACTAACAAATAGAATACTAAAAGTAGATTTTTTGGCTCAAGGGTTTGGCAATATGCTACAAACGTTTGTAATATTTTAAAAGCACTACTCCATTCTGTTTTAATTGAACAATTTGACTGTTGGTATTCTCAGTGACCGAACACAAAATGCGGCTGTCATTATCAAATGCTTCGTTAGTTCATAAAGTGGCTTCGGCTATTTGTGTGTGGTACACCATTTGTCGCTTATGTACATGGAATGTAATCAAACTCTACCTTCAATTCTGAAATGACACTAGAGGTTCACCGGTATCAAGTTATAGAAGGTAACGATTCTCTTTTGAAATGCCTATCACCTAAATTATGACTTATTTTACTATTTAAAATTTAGTGTTGACTACTGTTGTGGACAAATATTCGTTCAACAACTATTTTAATAATTTATTGCGCATGAGGATATTGTTTTATTTTTCTTTTTTTATAATAATTTAATCATATTTTTACAAATTTTAATTTTGTATGAAAGTATCATTTTTCAGTATTCTATTATAAAAGAGGTGCTAAAACAAATTAAATTCTATACTTTATAATAATAATATTATTATTTTTTTCTAACGTTTGCCCACTGAGCTATTTTTATTGGCCTTTATTTTATATTGCGTAGTGTATGTACATATACTGGAATAAAAACACCACTATGGCCATTTATAAAATTAAAAAGAACACGCAGTCTACAATTGGCTAGATTTTTATATGTATCGTATTTAGAATAATGAATAGATTTTTAGTATGCATCGTATTTAGAAACATTTTTTAATTATTGATTTATATACATGTATATTATGTACACTATTATTTATTCAAAGGAATTAAAAGTTTCTATAAATTTATTTCATTAAATAATACGCCGTGTGATGCCGGCTTAGAATAGCATCACCCCATATCCTCCCGCGGGTGTCGTAAGAAGCGACTAAGGGAAAAATCAGGGCGTGGGCAGCAGCGTGGCCCTGTCTAACATAAACACCTACTGCGGTCACCAACCCGCCTGCCAAGCGTGGTCACAATGGCAAGATCCCCCATGGAGACAGCGCCAAAAATACGGCCCTCAGTGCCCGGCAGCCCCGCTATTCCCGGCCAAGGCAGCGGTCGTGGTCACGGCGGGGCAGAGGGTGCTAAGAATCCCCGGAGTAAAGGCTGCCGAAAACAACATATGTATTTGGCAACGTACAACGGACGTACGATTCGGCTGGACCATCACCTCACAGAACTGGAAGTAGAGTTAAGTCATATAAAGTGGAGTATTCTGGGGTTATCGGAAGTCCGAAGAGAGGGAGAGGATACAATAACCCTTGACTCTGGTCACTTGCTCTACTTCCGGGAAGGTGATAGGGCCTCCCAAGGTGGTGTCGGTTTTCTGGTCCACAGAGCTCTTGTTGGCAACGTTGTGGAAGTTAGTAGTGTGTCGACCCGGGTAGCGTACCTCGTAATCAAGCTTACCGACAGGTACTCTCTGAAGGTAGTGCAGGTATATGCGCCGACCTCGACACACTCCGATGAAGAGGTTGAAGCCATGTATGAGGACATTACTAAAGCCATACATGGTACGACCTCATGCTTCTACAACGTGGTCATGGGAGACTTCAACGCTAAAGTGGGAGTACAGGAATGCGACGAATCGAAGATTGGACCACATGGGTTGGGGTGCAGAAATCACAGAGGGCAAATGCTGGTCAACTTCCTCGAGATGCAGGGGCTTTACTTGATGAATTCCTTCTTCAAGAAGAAGCCCCAAAGGAGATGGACCTGGCAAAGTCCAGATACTGTGACAAGGAACGAGATAGATTTTATCACGGCGGACAGAAAGTATATATTCAAAGATGTCTCTGTGATCAACAGGTTTAACACCGGCAGCGATCACCGACTCGTACGAGGCACTCTGAATATATGCTTCAAAGTCGAATGAAAACGCCTGCTGAAATCTACTCTCCGACCTACGCCGCCTCAAGTAGACCGTGTGTCCAAGCAGTTCCAATTGGAACTGCAAAATCGATTCGACTCGCTGGAAACCACTGACGATGTGGACGAGATAACCGACAGCGTGGTGAAGACAGTGTGTAAACTGGGCCGTAAGCATTTTCCGCCGACGAGTACCACTAAGCAGTCCAAACTTGCTCCCGAAACCCTGGATCTGATGAGGCAGAGACGGGAAATGCCATTCGCTCAAGCAGCTTCTCCAAATCAACGGGCTCTCTCTAGGCGGATAAGGAAACTCACGCGCCGGGACCTCCGTTGCTCAAACACGAGAACTATTACAACCCTAATTGAGCAAAATAGGGGGTCCAAAGTTTTCCAAAGACCGCTAGGGAGAAGCCACCTTGCAAAGCTTAAGACAGCGGATGGCACAATAGTCACGTCAAGACCCCAGATCCAGAATGAGGTTGAGAAGTTCTATGGGCTGCTCTACTCATCGCGCACACACAACCCTATAGCTCAGGACACTGAAGATCCACGTGCACCACTGACGCGCCATTACTCGGAAGACATCCCGGACGTTGACGTAAGCGAGATTAGTGCGGCTCTTAAACAGCTCAGGAATGGGAAGGCCCCGGGTGATGATGGCATTACCACTGAGCTCCTAAAGGCTGGTGGACTACCGGTCCAAAAGGCCTTAGCGGAACTCTTTAATGCCGTCATCCGCCAAGGCATGACGCCAGAAGCGTGGTCCAGGGGTGTGGTCGTCTTGTTCTTCAAGAAGGATGATAAAACCCTCCTAAAGAACTCTGTAGTTAGGCCGATTACACTCCTGAGCCACGTTTACAAGTTGTTTTCAAGAGTCGTCACGAATCGTCTCGCCATCAAGCTCGACGAATACCAACCTCCGGAGCAAGCCGGGTTTCGAAAAGGCTACAGCACCATAGACCACATACATACTGTTCGGCAGATTATACAGATGACCGAGGAGTATAATCAGCCGCTGTGTATGGCATTTGTGGACTATGAGAAAGCGTTCGACGCCATCGAAACCTGGGCTGTTTTGGAGTCCCTGCAGAGATGTCAAATCGACTGGCGATATATCGAGGTGATGAGATGTCTCTACAACGCTGCGACGATGACCGTCCAAATCCAAGATCAGCGGACAAGACCTATTCGGCTCCATCGTGGGGTGCGACAGGGGGACGTGATATCCCCGAAACTGTTCACCAACGCGATGGAGGACGTCTTTAAAACCCTGAATTGGATTGGACGAGGCGTCAACGTCAATGGAGAGTATATCTCTCATCTGCGTTTTGCCGACGATATAGTCATCTTTGCAGAGACACTGGAAGAGCTAAATCAAATGCTGAACGACCTAAATGGGTCCTCCCGACGTGTTGGTCTTGGTATGAACTTGGACAAAACAAAAGTTATGTTCAACAGAAACGTCATGCCGAGACCAGTGCGGGTCGAAGGCGTTCTTCTTGAAGTTGTACAGGACTACACCTACCTAGGCCAGACAATACAACTTGGCCGACACAACTTCGAGAAGGAAGCGGATAGGAGGATTCAGTTGGGTTGGGCGGCATTTGGCAAGCTCCGTCGAGTCCTTACGTCAATAATTCCGCAAAGCCTAAAGACGAAGGTTTTTGAGCAATGTGTCCTACCTGTAATGACATACGCTGCCGAGACGTGGACACTGACAGTAGGGCTGGTCCACAGATTTAAAGTCGCTCAGCGAGCTATGGAGCGAGCTATGCTCGGGGTCTCTCTCAAGGATAAAATCAGGAATGAGGTTATCCGTGAGAGAACTAAAGTAACCGACGTAGCTCGCAAAATCAGTAAGCTGAAGTGGCAATGGGCCGGTCACGTCTGTCGCAGGACCGATGGCCGTTGGAGCAGACGAGTCCTGGAGTGGAGACCGCGTCTTGGCAAACGTAGTGTAGGACGCCCTCTGGCCCGCTGGACTGACGACATACGCAAGGTTGCCGGAGCAGGCTGGATGAGGGTTGCGGAGGACCGGGATGTTTGGCGCAAACTTGGGGAGGCCTATGTCCAGCAGTGGACTGCAATTGGCTGACGATACGATACGATAAATAAATTATATAATCTATTAATATAAATAATCTAATCTATTATTTATTCAATGGAATAAATTTATAGAAACGATCATAACAAAATATCAAAATGCCTGCTTGTATTATAATATAACGTAAAGTATTATAATTATAAAGGAACAAATCTTTATAATATATAATACAGTAAATAGTAACTAGTAGCGCATTCGTGTAAGCGTTCAAGTATTGTGTGTTACAGTTGTGGTTAAGTTGAGAAAATTTAAAATATTGTCAGTTACTATTTTTTTTAAAACAAGCTAATATTAATAGGTAAGGTTATGTTAATATTAGAATGATTTAGGACAGAGCAATAATCAATGTTTATAACAATAGTAGAACTTTTGTTATCATGTGATAGAAACGTTTAGTTCATTGTAATAATTTCAATAGGCGCTTTAAATTTAGGGCTAAAGGTTTATATCCGCTACATGTTTTCCGCGGAATTTGAATGCGTTTACAGTATAAAAATGTACCTTTAATATAATATGAAGTAATTGAGTTATTAGTATCCCTTCACGTTAAACTATTATTCCTTGTAGGTAGGTTAAGGTATTTGGGAAGCTGTATAGTTGTTAAAGTCTTATAACAGAAAAGCTAACAACAAAAGTTTTAACAATGTATAGACATTTAAACAAGGCGAGATCTGAAGCTGCAACGCTTTTGAAATGCACAGATTCAAATTTTGTTACATTTATATATATATGGATTTAAATATATATTTAATTTATATATATTATATTTTTAATTTATCTTGCAGATTTTGTTAATATTATGCATAATTAACCCCAAATTTAATAAAAAGCGTTGCAAAATAAACGTTGACTTAGCAACAAGTTTATTTTTATTGCATTTTTTTAAAAAAATATTAGTTCTTCGCACTTCACCTCCACATAAAATTTGCTATTTTGCCAAATTGTAAGATTTCTCCATCCGTATAGTACGCAAAAAGGAATCTTAATCTACCAGTTATTAATATATCCATTAATTTATTTTTATTACCGGCGAGTGCTGTGAGAGCTGCCAGCGTAAGGAGGGCGGAGCGGCTGCGTGCCATGTCAGCAGGGCATGCCGCGCGCTGCACGCCGCGTCATCGCCGCCACATGTCGCAGTCTTCACACCTGACGACTTCCTACCTAAACCTAAAACAAGGAAAAGTATTTCTAAACATTTTTTGTGTATATCTTCTTAAAAATTTTATTAGGATTATTTGCGACGATATTCATTAAGTATATAATGAAGGGCTAAAAAAGGTACATATTAATATTAATATATTTATTTTCAGTATAAAGTTCTTAATCGAAATTAATTTTATGTTTTTAAAATATTGTCGTTCACATGATGAACATAACTATCATTTCAAAATAGTATAAAATGAAACAAGTTCAACCGCAACCCACGTCATTTAATTTGACATTAAATAGTCATATAATGTGCGCTTCAGTAGTAATTGAATTTTTGAATCATTGCTTCGAGGGAAAGATTATAGTTAAATTATTTTCAAGTGTGGAGATATGCCACTCAGTACACAGTTTCAATTGGGAAAGGAAACTAAGAACAGAAGATATTGATTCTTTCTGCCCGTAGCACGAAGCTGCAAAAATAACCTATTAAGTTCTGTTTGATAAGTTGGACACGAATATATGTAGGTATATATGTATTTTATCGATTATGTATCTATAATTCTAATGTTCATTTTCTAATAGCAATATATCGCAACAGAATTCTGATCTTTTATATCTTGTTATCTATTCTATTAACTATTAGATTAACAAATTTTTTTTCTATTATCATTCTTCATTTAAATCTTAAATCTTAAAAAGCATGGAGTAACATTAAATTATGTTCGCGTAACAATAATTCTTTGAAGACAAATTCTAATATGATCTACAATTAAAAAGTGAATTCGTACGTTTAACTATAACATTTATGAATATTTTAAATTATCATATTATGAATATTTATTAATTTTAAGATAAAAGTGGAATCATTAATAATTTAAATTTAGTGTACAATAGTAATCAGCAGATGAAATAGAGAAAATTGTTTATCAAACTAAAACCCGGCTAATATATAATAAATATAACTTTCATACCTATTATTTTAAATCAAAGAATATAACACACAAATTTAAATTTACTTTTTTTACTTTTGCCACCCTTCAGTCTCCATTTAAGAGGGAATTTAATTATATCTGTAAACACAAGTCGAATGAGTGTTGCGTCGAACATTTTCTATACTATATACAGTTTATATGTTACATTTCGAGGTTTTTTTTAAACATTTTGATCGATAATGAATATTAATATAATAAATCAGATATTTAAAACTATAATTGTTTTTCAAGATAAAGACAAAACATGCAAAACGCGGCTTTGAGATAGCCACTCAAAACGTAATGTCTCGATTTTGGTAGAAAACCGTCAATCGACTTGTCTTGATGCTATGTTGTCTCTGACAACCGGATTATGCGGAATAAAGCTTGAAGCTGTTCTATAAATAATTTATTTATATTATTAGTTAAAAAGTGATTAAATTATAATTTCTTTATATTTATGAACTTATTACAGTATGTAGATAGTTTTACGCTTAACCATGACATTAGATGAATCTTTCTACGGACAGACACTGCTTTTAAATCACCAGTGTAGATACAATCTTGCGTCTTTTATCAACTTAATGACTATATGTATGCAGTATGCACGTATACATCGACCAAAGCTGTATTTAATCAAGGCTAAAGCAAAGAGCTTCTATCACATCGTAGCGAACACATACATATATCGTGTAGTTTTTCTAAAAACATTAAAAGTATTGGCTGGTCTGATTTTTTCGCATTTTGGCTTTAGCTATTGGTTCTAACACTTTCGCTATTTATTCTCTTGAGATTTTATGCATTCTATATTTTCTTATATTTCCAAATGAGAGTTGTAGTACTTGAACACGACAAATTGTTTGTTCTTTTTTTTTAATTTAATTTAAAAATGTAATTAAGTTAATATTAATTTAAATATTTCAAAAAATAGTTTTCATAGATGATGTATAATTATAAAAAATATTATATAATTATAAAAAATGTTGTATAATAAGTATACAAAATTTATAGCAAAATCTTAACCGTAAGATTTAATTGTAATTTTATTTGGCTTTTGTACAAGAAAAATTATCATTGGTCGATTTTAAATTCAAACTTTTAGTTGAGTAAATAGCAAAATAAAATACACGCTTATTTATTAGTCGTGGTCGTAGTCGCAGTATATGTACCTAGTTTCTTTTCAAATGAAAATCTGAACTACATAAACTTTACGTTTAATTAAATCATGTGCCTCTTGACTACAACCCTTTCACACACATTGGATCCATCACGATGAAAGAGCTTAAGAATTTTTCTTTAATTAACATGAGTTTGTTTTTATGTCAGATCTCTTTGCTGCGGACTGCGAAAACAACATGTATAATTACTTTTCAAATGAGTTTTTGAACGTAAATGGTCTGGACTTCTGGCCAAAATACACATGATGATTTTGTTTTACTATTACCATAACGTTGTGGATAATTGTGAAAATTTATTTTATATTAATAATAATTTATTTTATAATTAATAGTTTACAAAATTTTCACCAATGTGAATTATTGCTACCAACAGGTCCGATTGAATACGTATGGTATGTAATGAGCTCGCAGGTTCAAATCCCACTAAAGAGTAATTTTTATATTTTATATTTTTTCCAGCAATGCATCATTGACATACAATAAACCCAAGATGCACACTCAATGTCTCAAAAACGTCCACATAAAATGAGCGCAAATTCAAAATTGTGCGTAGTCAGTAGTCACTTGTAAAAATATTACACCAAGAAGGTTGACAAAGGATGGAATATCCTATTTTCGGTAAGTAAAAGAGTTTATTGATTTGTTTTTGTTGTTTTTATGAGTGAATATAGGCTGCAATATGTGATTTTGCTATAATTTATTACAAAAAAGTTTATTCATCAGTCAAAGTACTATACGGCAAATTAAAATGGCCGATTTCGGGCTTTAATGTAATAACAATATGTTGCAGCCAGTTGGTATTTTTAGTCGCATAATAAAAAAGACCCTGTTCTTATCTGATCGAGTCGATTTTTGTTTATTGTGTTTTTTAATTAATAAGCTTATGTAGTTTTGCAGTGTTGTTGTGTTTAGTGTTTACCAACTATATAGGTAAACGTTATATAATATAAAAACTAGGGCAAGGGGTCATATAGTCTGTAAGTCTTGCTTTTTCGCAACACATCTTATTAAAACCCCTTAGAAATATAACATTTATATTTTAGTTTTCCTCGTGACCCAATACGATGCAGAGAATTGACATTAATCATCAGTCAACATAGGCGCGAAGATTTTTTAAGCCGAATAATTCAAGCGTGGTTTGTTCAAAAATGTTTTGGACGACGATATGTATGTCACTGTAAAAGACATAAAACATCTTGGTAAAACGGCTGTTCCGTACGTAGTGATAAGTGTGATTGTTTAGCCAGAAAATGCAGTTATCATATAATATCGTAACGTCATTAATAGATTTATGTAGTTTCATGTAATCATCTTTTTTTACTACAGGCCCACAATATTGTAAATAACTGCGGTGAAGGAAGAACAAAACACTGAGGACTGTTGATGTTTAGGTAATTATTTATCATTTTCATGTTGTTTACAGATTGAAATACCGGATGAAGGCGGTGATACTGAAGTCTGTCGTACAATGTTTGATTTAGAAAAAGAGAAAAAGATCACATCCCCACTATTTCCCTAACTATAGAGTTAATTAATTACATAAATCCCAAAAACTTAGTATAAAAAGCAAACTTTACAAATACTACAAGAGGGTAATTACCAAGAACAAAATCATTGACAGCTTATTTACAAATTTCTGCTAGTCAAAGATTATTATGAAATAATCGTTTGGCAAAAGAGAGCAAACCCGCGCCTCTTAGAAACCGTCCAAACGCTCTGACCGCTAAGCTATGTGTTCTACTACCAGCTGCGTCGAAATTGTTATACATTTGTGTTAAAATAAATAACATTTTCTCTTGCCAAAACAATTATTTCTTAACAATCTCTACAGAGAGATGCTAACAACGTAAATAAGTTGTAACAAAAACGAAAACGTTCGAATTTTGAGGGGGTTCGAATCCCGCTGCGTTCAAATTTTTATACGTTTTTTAAAAAAAATATAATTCTAAGTGTGGAATAGCACTTTAAAATTAGTAAAATATAAAAATAAATAGCATTTTCTCTCGCCAAACGATTATTTCTTAATAATCCTTGATGAGCACAAAATTGTAAAAATGTCTCTACAGAGATACTAACAACGTAAATAAGTTGTAACAGAAACGTATAAGAATTTCGACGCACCTGGTAGTAGAACGCATGTTTTAGCGGTCAGAGCGCTTAGATGGATTCTAAGATGCGCGGGTTCAAATCCCACTGCGTTCAAATTTTTATACATTGGAATAACACTTTAAAAATAGTAAAATATTCCTATAGCTTACTTTTTTTAGTAATTTTACCGTCGAGAACAAAACAATTCAATAAAAATAACACTCACATAAAGCCACAGTGTGGGAGTAAAAGTACTTTTTGAAACATTTGACGGTTGTAGGACCAACGTGTCTGCCATGAAACTTTTAGGATGCAAAATGGATGATGCTCACATTTTGAAGCTTTTTGAATTATATTTTTTTTAAAAAACGTATAAAAATTTGAACGCAGCGGGATTCGAACCCCGTCGAAATTCGAACGTTTTCGTTTTTGTTACAACTTATTTACGTTGTTAGCATCTCTCTGTAGAGATTGTTAAGAAATAATTGTTTTGGCAAGAGAAAATGTTATTTATTTTAACACAAATGTATAACAATTTCGACGCACCTGGTAGTAGAACGCATGTTTTAGCGGTCAGAGCGCTTAGATGGATTCTAAGATGCGCGGGTTCAAATCCCACTGCGTTCAAATTTTTATACATTGGAATAACACTTTAAAAATAGTAAAATATTCCTATAGCTTACTTTTTTTTAGTAATTTTACCGTCGAGAACAAAACAATTCAATAAAAATAACACTCACATAAAGCCACAGTGTGGGAGTAGAAGTACTTTTTGAAACATTTGACGGTTGTAGGACCAACGTGTCTGCCATGAAACTTTTAGGATGCAAAATGGATGATGCTCACATTTTGAAGCCTCTTTTTAAACACCCAACAGGTAATTTCGACGTTTATTGTATATTTAATTATTTCTTGACGCATGTCATATGATTAAGCTAAAGAGAAATTTATTTGAATCCAAAAGAATAATTTACGATAAAGAGGACCATCATATAAAATGGATACTAATTGAAGATTTTCATCATGATCAAGAAAAACATAAATTTGAATTTAACTAATAAACTAACTCAAAAACACATTTGGTTGAAAAATTTTATTATGAAAGTTAAACTCGCAACTTAGCTTTTAAGTCGCAGTGTGGCGAATGCCATTACTTTCTGTGGTACCGATTTAAAAATTCCAAATTTCATTAATTCAGATCCAACTTCTGAGTTCATTCTAGAGTTAAATAATTTATTTGATATTTTAAACTCTAGAAATTTTAACTGTGTTGGTTATAAGAGTAGCATGAATTCAAAAGACATTTTAGGCTTTTCGAAACAACGAAATCATATTTACTGTCACTTTACATTAAAGTTCATAGAAAATGTACCATAAAAAAAAGGGAGACAGACGACTCATATTTTCTCAAGAAGAAGCATGTTTATATAATTGTCAAGCAAATACTGGAATTATCGGGTTACTTTTTAATATTGAAAGTGTACAACATTTAAATACTAGGTATGTGGAAACAGGTTATTTAAATACATATTAGCTTACAAGTTTAGCCAGGATCATGTTGAGTTACTTTTTGGCAATATTTGGAGTCAAGGAGGGTTCAATAATAATCCAAATTCCCGCCAATTTAAATACGCATATAAAAAAATTCTGATGCTCCTGGAACTTGGTTCCAAATGTACAGGCAATTCTATTCCTTTAAAAAATGTGCCTATTTTGAAATGTAAGGCAACTGTGTCGACATTAACAACACTAGCGTTGGATATCGTTTTGATATAGAAAACGAATATTTGTCAGTCGAAGATAAGGGTTATGAGACGAATAAAATTAATTGTTATCCTATCAGATTTTTTAAATAAATCTAGCTCTGAATTTGTCGTTTAAATTGTAACAAATTATGGTTTCACAAATTAATAGATTTAAAAGAATTTGGTGGTCTATGCTACGCTAGTGAAGATATTTACACTGTATGTATTAAAACAGAGGAGGTTAAAAGACGAGAACAGCGCATAAATAGTTCAAAAAACACAACCAAGGCCTATTTGAGTTCATTCGTTTTAAAAAGTGTCGTCCAACTACATATATATATTTTCTAGTATTGACATACACTCCGTCAACAATCTGCTCTGTTCAATTACAAATTTAGTCTTCAAAAATCTGTTATAGAAAAGTTTATAGACTTTCGTTTACATTAAAATGCAAAAAAAAAACACAAAAAATTTGAAATAAAATTCATAAAGACAACTTTAAAATAAACTAAACTTATTAGAAAGAAATTAATGCGTTTTGTGTTGTTTTATTTTAGTTAATTCGAATTAGAGCTAGTTTAAGATATATAAAGAAAAGAATTTTTGGATTTTTAATGACTTTCGAATCAGAAATTTAATAAATTACTTTAACTGTTAATATTTGTTTCATTCATACACTTATCCTACCCAAAACATATTTACGTTCAGGTGGTAATTTAACAAAGCAATACTCACTTTAAAAAATCGTCTCCACTGAATACCTTGTCCTATCGATCAAAGTCAATTGCAAAATTTTATTGCTTTTCGCACATTGCGTTGTTAAAATGACTTTAAAATGTTTTAGTTAAAGTTTAGTTTGCATAATTTAGTTGAAATAGGCATAATTAATGAGTGTTTGGCGATAGTTTCGAGTGTTACTTTTATTCGAGATTGTGCATCTTGGGTTTCTTGTATATCAATGAGTAATAATACAGTGATATCTCATATAGAGAATATCTATAACACAAAACAAAAAAATATATATTATATATGTAAACATTTTATTAAATTGTCTACCGCCACTTTTTTAAATATTAAACTATTTTCACATACAATCTTATACATATTTATGTATCTTAGAATATATTGTGCCAAAAAGTTCGACAACAGTAACAGGAATATTGGATAATATATTACTAGTTTGTAAAGTTTGTGTTAAACTTAGTTCAGATACGATGCCCTTTATATGGTAAGTTAATACATTGGATCGGGCCAATTATATATGAGCTAACTGTGGTTTCCTCTAATTAATTAACGACCACACTTGCATATAGTATATACTTGTATTACTATTGTGTGCCAAGACGAGGAGTCTATAGAGGTTATTGACGGTTTATGATGTTTAATAATTTATTTTAACATTATTATTACAATAAAATATGTTAGAAGAATGAATTTCGTGTTTCAAACTTTTCTATATATATATATATATATATATATATATATATATATATATATATATATATATATGATAAATTGCAGTTATTAAAAAAATACGATTGTCACGCTAGAATTTTAATAACACTCATTTAATATGTTTCCTTTATAATTTTTGTATATTATCGCTTTTGCTATAACTTGGTTTATTGAACTGTATTTTACTCAATTTTACACGTGTAAATTTCACTAAGTAATATAAAATATGGTAAAATTCTCCCCGTAGCAATGGAATACCGACTTTTCCTATATGATAAAATATGTTTATACGACTTGAATGAACTGAACAAGAAATGGTTTGAGCCACTGCCAGGAAAGGAATTAGAGCAACTTAATAGTGTTAGAATTTACAAATCTCCACAAGAAATCGGGCTTTTACAAAGACAAAATGTTTCTTCTTTGCTGCGTAGCTCGGCTTCTATTTATATTAAATACTATTCGAATTAGAGACCGTTCGTGGTACAGTGGGACAGCGTCTGAATGTAAATGCGATATGTTGTGGGTTCGATCCCTACTTGGGGGAATGATTATAATTAAAATGTTATCATTCCCTAGCTCTGGTAAGACAAAGCGCGGCGTTGGTTCCGCCGCTCATCATGCAATGTCTTAAATTTGGCGGAAAGTGTCATTTATTAAATTATTAATGTCTATCAAATTACTAGTCAAACTTCAAACTTTATCTCCTCCTAGACTATAAGAGCTTCGGATATGTAACTTTGTTTGCTTAAGAACATTTGTTTGAACTGTATTTAGGTCATTCTTCAGAACTACCCACTACTGTTTTTATGTTTTATGTTTGGTTTAATGTGCATCTATTTATGTGAATAAAAAGCAAACGTTTATATGTATCTAATTATACTATATATACCTACTTTTAATATGTTAAGACACCTGTATTGTATATTCATAAATATATGTTATGTATTCTATAATAATATGCAAGGATATTAAGTAAATGAACATATTATATAAATATTTATTTAATAAGTTCAAATGCACAAATACTTGAAGTCACATATTTTTTAAAAACTATTTCGTAGTAACATTTTTACGCATATACGTCAAGTATAGTTATACCATTATATGTATTATAAACTATTGTTTTTGTATTTTAATACAAACTTATTATATTTAATTAACTTAGCATAGTCAATATATACAAATAAATGAACCTTACTCTAAAATTATAATTAACGTATATTATAAAAAAGTAATACCATTACAATTAAAACGCAATAAGTTAGTTCGTGCTTCGAACGTGCCAGTTAAGTACAAATGACTTCGGCAATATCTCGTTGTATGAAGAACACACTAAGAAGATTGTACGGAAAAAGTGGTAAATGCGATTACCTAATAATGTGCAATACTACAAAGATCAAATTGAACTACCATGCGGTAAGACACTAGTACTTGTACACCCTGGGTATTTAAGGAAGCACCAGAACACTCAAGTATGAACAATTATTACATAATCAGAGATAATAATTATTCTAGGGTAAATAACCCGGCCGGAGGAGGACGATGAGGTGGAGGGAGGCCGGTCGTGGCGCAATGTCTGACTATAAACACGATCGGTTTTGGGTTCAATACTCACTCGGGGGAGTAATTAAATTTAAAAAATATTTTTCTTTCTCGCTCTGGTAGGACAAAGTGCGTATTGCGTGTTGAGTTCCACCACTCAACACGCAATATCTCTAATTCAGTGGAAAGCGAACGAAGCGTCTTGACAATAAACACTTTTTGCCTACCCTGCTACGCGGGACAAAAGCGTGAATCTAAAAAAAAACAAGAGGTCTTTCTTATATCATAGTTATAATCATCTATTTTGTGTATCAGTTAAACAAATCCTTGCCTCTACTTTTGTACCCCTCACCGCTTCATCACCCTAAATAGGTTTTTTTTGTAAATATCCTTTTATTGTAAAGATATAAATTCTATTTTGGTATATATTTATTGCATATCAAAGAATTAATAAGAATATAAATATGTTTTAAAATATTTTTGTATCAAATTGCACTACTCGTAGTTAGTGCTACGACGTAGCGTCTTTTGTAGTATTGTCTTTTGCATATTTATTGAAAAATAAAATATGAAGCACAACCAAGAAAACAAAATTAATATCAATACATCCGAACAACAAAAGCCAACACTACTTAATATCAGAATAATAATTTTAAAAATATAGAATTCAATATTATTAAGTATATATACAAATACATAAAGTAAATTTATAAACTATAGCATTAATGTTTTTTGCTACTTTAAATATAATTCATTAGCCAGTTTCGTAAAAGTTCAAATTGCTTTTGTATACATATAACAAAACGTTATATTGTTTTAAACATTTCTTTTCGAGGTACATATTAACTACCTTCGAGAACGATACTTGTTATATATATTTATTCATATATATTTAAGTTTCTTACGACAGTAAAATATAAAAATTAACTTTTCGTTAATACTTGTTGCGACTCATATTTAATGGACATTCCTAGTCTACACTTAATCTATCTTTGTGAGTAATGTGACTGGGTGGAATGTGGGGTGCTAGCTCGAGATATGAATCGGACATTTGTGACGAGGGTTACATCCACAATGTATGTTATGACTTTTAGTGAATTTCAATCCAATAACGGACAATAAAACAAGAAACGACGGTTTTGATTTAAGCCGATTTTATTCTAATATAATCGGCTAATATAGTATAGTAATACTAAAACATGCCAAATCAAATTGTAAAACACTTTTGCGTAATAAATATAGCAATAATTTAAATAATTAATTATTGAATTATTTACATCAAAGTTTGAAAATTCTGCCAAACACTTTTTATTACAATTGAACCTTTTTATTTCTCTTTACGATTCTGTTTAATGCTATAATTTACATTGAAAAAGAATTAGGAAAAGTAAATGGTAATATTGATAATGATTATGTTGATTTACAAATTCTTCTTTGGAGATTCAGACAATAAATCAAAGCGTTGATCGTGATTGCCATTCAAATAGACGACATTGTGGAGGCGACAAATAACGTTAGATCGTCGTTAATCAGCATTAGCATAATGGCACCCTTCATAAGGAAATGATTGTGCGATGAACTATTGTTTTGCTAGCAAAAGAAATAGCGTATAAGAACATTCAATAAAATCATGACATTATGATGAATAGCTGAGGGTGAGAGACAACAATAGATGTCACGCACTTGCTAGCTCATAACCATTGACTACAATTTATAGGCGACGTTTTCTCACTCCCTAGAGATAAATAAACAATAGTTATAGTAAAAACATTTTCATACTTACATATAAAACTGAAAGAAAAGCCTTTCATCATATTATTTACCATAAAAGTTTTACAAATATAAGTGTTTATCGTTTATATAGCGATATACTTGTACCCTTCATTTATTAAATAAAAAAAACTGCATACAATATTTTATGACGATATTTTGACATTTATAAAGTTTTTTTCAATACTAATGACCCTACAAATTTAAAGCCAGAAAAAATTAAATCACAAACTTTTTTATACAATATTTATATTTCTCAGTAAATATTTTCATACTGGAGATTTAGTTTTTATTCTAGAGTGACGTAGATTCGAACTATCTGTCTATGGCCTGATTTTATTGTCGATTCAAAAAGGTTTTACAAATGGATGAATGAAAATGGTATTTTTATGTTTTCAGATTTTATCGAATGAATACTGAGTTTCTGAATAAAATGTTGTGCTTCTGATTTTAAAATAATAGTTCTTTTATTGTGATTTCAGCTTACAGGGAATATAAATTAAGCGTCCGTAAATATTCAAAGTTATAATACATGAAATATTACTGTTGGTTTAAAAAAAAATTATTGAAATTAATTTAGCATTTTCATTAGTAGGTATTGCAAATAATTTTGAAATTAGTAACTATACTTATTATTATTATTATAGCTTCACGCTACATATCCTGCTATGCGGGATAATAAATCCCGCATAGCAGGGTAGACAGATAATACCTAGTGTCAAGACACTCCGGGCTTCGCTTTCCACCGAATAGGAAACATTGCGTATTGAGTGGTGGAACTCAACGCCACATTTTTTCTTTGAAAGAAAAAATGTGGCGTTGAGGAAGTGAAAATAATTTAAATATAATCACTGCCCCGAGTGTGGATCAAACCCACAACAGCTCACATTTACAGTCAGATGCTGTCCCACTGCGCCATGGCCGGCCTCAAGTATACTTCAACAAATACAAAAAGTAGTACCTATTTGCTATGGTGAAAATTCGCAAAGTGGAAGTCAATAAAGTCAAGTTCATTTCGTTCTATCTCTTAGCATAGAATTAATTACTATTCATAGAGTTCTCAATAGTTAGACTTTTAATGTTAACTATTTCTTATTTTTTTATAAAATAATCTAACACGAAGACCAAGCCTGATTAATTATTTCACATTCTTTTTAACTTCATTACGATGTTTTAATTTAATTCTATATATTTATTTCTATAGAAATCTAGGTTGCTGGGTCGCTATACATTAATATAAGCCAACGTTTTATAGTTGAAACGAATGTTGTAAGCATTAATTAATGTCAACCCCTCTTTGTGTTTTTGAGATACTTTTTTATTCATTTAATTTAATATACGAGTATTATCATTTTAAACAATTAAAATTGATGTTCAATAAAATTACAATTATTAAATTGAAAATCATCAGTAAAAGCAAAGTAATAAAACCAATCTACACATAATAAAACAGTAGAAATACATCGAGCTTATTTCGTATATGTACACAAAAATTCGTAATCAAATAATGAAGACAATGTTTTTTGTCCGTGTTTTTGTGTGTACTAAATAAAAGAATGAGTGATAATTTAATTTGGTGGTTAGGTAGAGCCAAACCAAAATATGTTTAAGTGTGTTGAAACATAAGAGATATGGAAATGCCACCTTAGAAAGTGTTTTTGGTGTGGTAGGCATTTTAGATTAACATATAACAAATGAAAATCCTTGACACATGCTGTTCAGTATTTTTTTGATGATAAATAAAAACAGTCGTGGTGCAATGAATAGTGTAGTAAAAGCACAAAGTCTACGCAAACCTAGGAGCGGGTATTTACTAATATTATAATGAAACATTAACAAAGTGTTTCTGTATAATTGTATATTAAATATTTTTATAAACGCATATTTAATTAAGTACCTAGTCACCACGTACTCCGATTTCCACTTACTTCTGCTGCGAGACATTGCGTGTTGAATGGCGGAACTCAATATCGTGCTTTGCCTTACCAGAACGAGGAAAGGAAAGTAATTTGAATATAATCGTTCCCCTGGGGGAATCGCACCCACAAGCGATCACGTTTACAGTCAGACGTTATTCAACTGTGTCATGATATGTTTTAAAAATTATGTACCAATGCTTTTAAAAAAATATTTGCCTCTTTGTACATGTACATCTTCGGTGCAACTTTTTAGATTAAAATAAAACTCAGCCCAAGCTAAAACTTTATAGTTTTTAAGCCTGCGCAGGACTTATTGTAATATTGTTTTTAAAGATCGGGACAGCTGATTTAGAAGCAGTTCAATTGTTGCCTTATCAAAATAGTTCAGTGTGATGAAAATTTTGCGTTGACATAAAAAAATAAAGATCTAGAAATCTGATAAAAATTAACAGAACAACTAAATCCTAAAAAATAAGTAAACTTTAGCAAAAGTTGTTAATTTCTTATGAGGTTTTTTGGATATATAAAAAACTGAATAATATAGCAAATATGAATATGGCGTCTTAGGAATGTTGTTCAGCATATTAAAAATTGTTTTATCTCATAATCAATATATGGGAATATATAATAACGCAAAATGTAACCCAAATCTTTAAAGGTAAAAAAAATAATAAAATTGATTGATTATTTTAATTAAGTATCAGGTACAGGAAGCCAAAAAGTATGCAAACGTAGTTGCAAGAAGCCGCTTTCGCCGAATTAAGACATTGCATGCTATGTGGCGGAACTCAACGTCACGCTCTGTATTACCAAAGCGAGAAAATAATTTAAATATAATCATTACCCCGAGTGGGAATCCTACCCACAACCAATCGCGTTTACAGTCGCTAGTAGACGCTGACACACTGCGACCGACCACCAATTTACTACATAATTCTTCTTCTTCTTCTTTGTCGTTACACTCTTAGCAGAGTGGTCGTGGTCGTTAGTGGTTAGTGGTGTGTCCTAAAATCTAACACGATTTCTAATGAATGACGTTGGATTTTCGGACGCACCACTGGCCTTTCCGGTACACTCGTAAAGAGAGCCATTAATGACAGACCTCACCTGATCCGTCCATTTCATCGCAGCTCTGCCGCGTGGTCTAGTAACTTCTACTTTTCCTGAAATAGCGAGATGTTCTGTATTATCGCCTCCTCGACGATAAATGTAGCCGAAAAAGGCAATAATACAAACTTGTACAATGGATGACAAACGTTGGTTAATCTCGAGCTCTCGTATTATGGACTCGTTGATCCTAAATTCATTCCATGATACTCCAAGCATTTTCGTCCCAGCACCACATTTAGAGAGCGCTTTTGCTTTCTCTGAGTGTCCACGTCTCATAAGCATAAAGAAATATGGGAAACACTAAGACCCTGACTAATGGAATTTTTGTGCCTTTGCTGATGTTCGTGTTTTTCCATATTTTCCTCAGCTTATCCATAGAATATCTGGAAATAGTCATGCTCGTTTGATTTCGTCGGCACAAACTCCATTTTATGATATAAACATCGTGAGGTATAATTGCACGATAAATGATTGCACGACATCGCTATTCGGACCTCTGGCGTGTAATAATAACACGACATGATTGACAACCATAATCTTGGTCTGCGTTTAATATTAAGACTAAAAATCGAGTCTTACTTGTTCCATTTTAAATAATTGGTCTTCCATATAACTTATGCTAGTCGAAAATAAGGTTCTCCACTGCCCCTGGCGTAATCCAGAGCTTGGATAGAAATTATTTGATAGTACTTCAGCTCTAACTGAAGCTGCTCTGTTCTCCTAGATCCACCGCAGAAGATGATCAATGTGTTTATACGTACCTATTGCGCCACTTGAGTAAGTCGAACACTGTGGAGAAGTCAATAAAGCAAATATAAATTGGAGTGTTAAAACCTTTTTTTTAACAAATTCTGCCTGTTCTGGAGCTATTTCTATTGACAAAAAGACCAAGGAAGCCTTTGGTTAAGGTATGGTGAGGTACAGTAAGGTTTCGATAAGGTAATTACAGACTATCATAGAGCCCTTTTTGTATACAATTAGAAATTACAATAAATAGAAAATTTGATGTAAGATTGTTGTTATTTTACTTGCTATAAATGTATACCTAAACTGCATCGAAACTGCCTAGGATTAGTTAGCACAATTATTTTATACAGAAATATTGTTTTAAAATAATAAAAAAATGTATATCCATAAAATAATCATCAATAATCCTTACGTCAGAAGAGATAATTTTTATTTATTGCTGCTTGAATATTGAAAGCGCTGTTCACCATTGTTTGCCTCTCAATATTCGTTCATTAGGGTTTCACAAGAACAAATTGCTCTTCATTTCTTGGGAGTCTATTTATTTTTGAGATTCGCCTACTATAACCTATTTTATGAAAGTTATTTATGGTTAGCTCCTAAGTTACATTTTAACCTACAATAAATTAAGCTATGGATGTGCTTTAGGTGTTACAATGTCTTTATTAACAATGATAACGAATGTATCCTACCTACATGAAATATTAAATGTCTTTTTTTCCTATTTAACAGTTTTACGCGACGTTTTTTACTTAAGTTTAGTAGATATGTATGTGTAAACTCTGTCGAGAGACATGTCTAAAGAAGATTTTCTGATGATTTAAACGGTTACTAAAGTAATAGATCTGTTAAATAAAAACATAAACTCAAAATAATCTAGTGTCATATTTAAAAAGTTTTAATACTTATGTTTTTGAATGATTTTAATAAAACATAAATAATTTGAATTAAATTAAGATTGTCAACAAAGCTTTATATTTATAATAAAATTAATAATTTACATGTATTTAAAAATTCAGCCTAAACATTATAGTAAACTACTATCTTTCTTTTACCGTGTTAACATTAATTTATTACTTAATATCTAAAATTATATAAAAGTATAATATTTTTTTGATAACAGGTATAAGTTAAGCCTCTTTGAGTAAATTATGAGCGCTAATAAAGAGCATCTACATAAAATGGTTGTTGTTATTGCTATTTACTATAATTAAAGATACTATGAGCTGATGGAGTAAAAAGAGGTACTAATGCCTTTCATTCTCAGTTCTGTCATGACTATTTCTGAAAATAAAAGGTTCTCTTTAGTACTAAGAGGCTATTTAATGAATAATAAGTATGTGTGGCAGTTATTGAAGAGGAACTACTGAAAAACTAGAAAAACCTTGAAAATATGGAATTTCGAAGTAGAATTAAGAAGATAGAGAAAACCTTATTGAAAAAACGTATAAAAATTTTGAACGCAGCGGGATTCGAACCCGCGCCTCTTGGATACCGTCCAAACGCTCTGACCGCTAAGCCATGCGTTCTACTACCAGCTGCGTCGAAATTCTTATACGTTTTTGTTACAACTTATTTATGTTGTTAGCAACTCTGTAGAGAGATTTTTTACAAATTTCTACTACTTAAAGATTATTAAGAAATAATCGTTTAACAAGAGAGATTGCTATTTTTATTTTAATATTTACTATTTTTAAAGTGTTATTCCACACTTAGGATTAGAAAACCTTATTAAAAAAACGTATAAAAATTTTGAACGCAGCGGGATTCGAACCCGCGCCTCTTGGATACCGTCCAAGCGCTCTGACCGCTAAGCCATGCGTTCTACTACCAGCTGCATCGAAATTCTTATACGTTTTTGTTACAACTTATTTATGTTGTTCGCAACTCTGTAGAGAGATTTTTTTACAAATTTCTACTACTTAAAGATTATTAAGAAATAATTGTTTAACAAGAAAGATTGCTATTTTTATTTTAATATTTACTATTTTTAAAGTGTTATTCCACACTTAGGATTAGAAAACCTTATTGAAAAAACGTATAAAAATTTTGAACGCAGTGGGATTCGATTTCGATAAAATAAAAATAGCAATCTATCTTGTTAAACGATTATTTCTTAATAATCTTTAAGTAGTAGAAATTTGTAAAAAATCTCTCTACAGAGTTGCTAACAACATAAATAAGTTGTAACAAAAACGTATAAGAATTTCGACGCAGCTGGTAGTAGAACGCATGGCTTAGCGGTCAGAGCGCTTGGACGGTATCCAAGAGGCGCGGGTTCGAATCCCGCTGCGTTCAAAATTTTTATACGTTTTTTCAATAAGGTTTTCTAATCCTAAGTGTGGAATAACACTTTAAAAATAGTAAATATTAAAATAGAGAAAGGTTAGAATAGTAGAAACTTAAAAATTTACTATTAATTAAAATAATGTGAGTCAAGAAAAATTACCCGATTCTGTTTACAATAGGGTACTTCATAAAAAAACGATTATATCTTACTAGTCTATAAACCGTATATATATAAATAATTAAATTAATTGCTACTATGAGATGTTTTTATGTATTAACAGACAGATGTAAGCATTACCAAAACTTTTTAATGATATTTGCGAGCCGTTACACATAAAAAAACTTAAAACTTTGAAAGAATGTTTATATAGCATACAGATGTAGGAATTTAAAAAGTTTCTCTAGGCGTACGAGTAAACTGAATGTTCAGGCGTGCATGATGAATGAAACGGTAGAACTACTTGAGCCGGACTCGCTCGCAACATATTATTATGCCGGGACTCGCGACCCATTGTGTGGTGTGTTTTGTCAACAATACCCCTTGTTACGACACAATCGATGCAACAATGCAATCCAACATTCTTTTATTCGTTATACTTATTTTACTATTTGCAGCTAATTTAGAAAACACTCGTGTATTACAGAAGTAAAGTACCTATTATGCAAATTGTATCAAACTCTGTCTAGCTTAACGAACATTCAATAAAATATTTCATTCTCGTCATTCGTCGACTTCTTATTTAATAATTAATTTACTTGTTGATAATATATTTTTCTGCTCTTTAGTTAATTCGACAATAATATCTATATAAAATTAACCGAGTGTTTTGTTTTACGTTACGTTGTATATAAGACTAAAGTATGTAATCCATTATACTAATATATAAATTGTTTGTATTCATTTATTGACGAAAGCCTCTAATTATTCACGTTTTTAGCATTAAAATGTATCTCTAAATTGCCGACTATGAATACCTGCTGCTGGGTGTAATAAAGAATTTTATATTTGCATAATATTTTGTAAATGTTTCTTATTTTCTACAAATTTCAAATATTTACTTATATTCTAAATAGTTTTATTTAATTAAATAATGTTTAAGTATACATGGCACATTTTTATCATCATTGGTTACAAATTGAACATTTTAGTTATTTAAAGTTATGTATTTAGTATATCATTTTTAACGAAGGTTTTGGTGTTCCAAATATACTATGTATGGTTTCACAGCGATACAACAATGATAAGTAGAGTAAATTTGACGTCTAAGATTTGTTTAAAATGTGTGGCTGTTATCTAATAACTTACATGAAGAGCAATAAAAGAGCATAATTAAAAAGTCAAATAGTGCAAATGTCTCGAAAACGTAATAATATATACTTGGCAAGACATTTTCTACAACAAAAGCGTGAACACCATGTTTTTGCATCATCATAGCTTGTTTCCGGATACAAATATTTGGTCAGATAGGTCGTGGGTATGGGCAAATAGCCAATAATAGAACATGTCAAAAACGTATAAGGCTGAATTTATTACACAAGCACGTTTGAAAGGCTTTTAAAAATAAAATATTTTAAATGAACTCTGGCCTCTGTGATTTATATTTTGTTTTTTTTTGTGTTTGATCGCTTTGAATTAGAGTTGTTTGTTTATGAGAAGCTATTTAATTAAAAGAACTTTATAATACTTTTTTTCATATATTTATTTTTTAGGTTATACTTCTTCAATTTTGGAGTTAATAATATTCACATGCCAAATACGGCGCTCGTACACGTAGCAAAGATATATAAATATGCCTCGTGGATGAATGATATACCAAGTCATGAGTTTGATTTACGGAGCTCAAATATTTGCCTTATCACACAGTCTGACCCAGTGTGGCGGCGCTTGAAATCGACTCGAACACGCATTGCTTACATTAGCAGTTAGGAAAAAACCTTTTTTTGCTCAAAATTACGAAGAATATTTTGAACACTGTCTTATGTGAATAGAAAAAAGTAAAGATAGAGATGTACTTTTTCAAATTACAGATATTTAAAACAAGTCGTAAAGTGGAATTTGCAGTATGAATAATAATAGAATTAAGATTAATTACATATTATTACCTATCTGTGCTCGCGATTTCCTCTGCGCCTAAGTTACGTCAGCTATTTTCCAGTTAAAGTCTCCAGTGCAAGTAATTATTAAAATATTTGGCAATAACTTATGCATTCAAGAACAAAAATTTTAATGTTTAATTCTACTGTCAAGTCATGATTAAAATAAGCGCAATATTTATATTGTTAGAATTAATTCAATCGAAATGTCTAGACTAACCACAGCGAACTACCTATAGATTGCATTATTCTTGTCTGACTCATATACACAGACACTCAGTATGCGCTCGCTTGCGCTTAATGTTTATGAACCTTACGCTGTGGGTTATGGTTGAATTAATACGGAAATTACAAACAGTATTGTACAAAAGGCACCGATTAAGTTTATTCTTGGTTATCTTCCAGTGTTGTGCATTTTAATATTTTTCAATTTATATGTGAATACAATTGTAATATATATAAGTTATCATCACATACAAAAAATGTAGGTATACTATAGTATAAATAAATAAAATTAAAAACAGCACTGTTGTCTTAATTACTTTTCTATAGATAAAATATACTTAATAACATGGATATGGTTGTGTTATTTATAAATTATTTACCTTGTTTTCATATACATATATGGAATTTCAAAACAAAAAAGCAAAGTATTTTTTCAGAAATTTGAAAGATAATTTATTGTTAGTCTCAATAACGCCTTTCATAATTATCGTCACATTATATCAAAAGTAAACAATAAGTTTATAAGCCAAGTTTGTGCTGTTATGGAATATCCTTCATGCACAGAATCAGGATAACACACGTAACTGGAACTATAGAAAATTGGGTACAGCAAGCTTCGTTAGTAAAGTGTTGAATTTTTGAAAATATCACACCTGTTTTTTGAGATTAACTAAAAAACTAAATTGTATTTTATGTGTTTAAATTATAGGTAACTTAATTTTTTTTCTTTTTATTTATGAATAAGTACCTCTATGTACTCTAATTCCCAATTTCTTTGACGTTAATTACAGAATATTGAATAAACTGTTTTTCTTTAACTACTCAAAACATATCAAACATACGTACTTTACATTGGTCAAAGTAATTATATTCTATGCACAAGGACTTCAGAGCAAATGATCTTCAGACGTAAAAGAGATGAAATACAAATGGAGCACTTCAAATGTAACGAGGTACTTGAATGAAAATAATAATACGTTTTCGATGTTTTATAATGACAAAGATGTTTGAAGAACAAGCTATATATCACATTACATACTAGATATAACATAGTTTTATATTTCAAATTAAATTATCAATATCATGCATGTTATAAATGCATTAGGATAAAATATGCAATTTTAAATTAGATTTCAACATTCTACTACCTTGCAGTGCAGTATAATAGACTGTAGCAATACAATTGTGATAGTCTTGTGTACTTGACTATGATGTTAAAGCATGTTTCATTTTACGACACAACAGACTCACTGTCACACAAAAGAGAAATGAAACAGTTATGTCCAAACAGATTTATTAACCCTATTTAAAAGTTCAATAGTGTAATCCATAAGTTCAAATCGATCAATTACACTAGTGTTTTCAGGTATTATCTATAGCACAGATGGCATATATTCCAAACAAATAGAGCATAATAATAATATAGTAAAACATGAACTTTAGTTACTTAAATAAGTAAAAATGGTGTAAGTGCAATTTATTGAAAATTTACAGAAATACATTAATTGCAGTTAGCATTGCATATTTTATATAAGTATTCCTATCAATTCTTTTTAACTACAAAATTGTATAAAACATATATACATATATATATATATATATATATATATATATATATATATATATATATATATATATATATGTAATTTCTAAGATTTTTTCAATGTTTGTTTGTATATATGCAAAACCGTTTTTTGAATAGCTATTAGGCTTCAGCAGGGCTTAGTGCATAATTGATTTCGAAAAACAGAACACCTGATGTGGAATAGTAATGGAAAACCTAAATATATATAAGGAATTAAAAACACACCTTAGTAAAACCTGACACTGGTGTCCCAGTTTTCGGTTTTAATAAAATGTGTTTCTTCCTGATGAAGAACCATAATAGTCCAGCTAAACTATAACATATAAGGAAATGTCTCTTTGGCTATAATTGTTTAGTACGGTACACATAGCTCATGGGCGATTTTCAATGAGAAATCAAAATGAACAACAGCAAACGAAATTGCGAGCATTTACTAGTGTAAAAATAAAATTTAAAGAGATATATTATTGTTTCTATATTTTTTAATTTAGAAGTTACTTGAAATGTATAATAACTATCGTTAAGTAGTTTAATATTGCTTATTCTTTATTGTCAATACTACTCTATAGAAAACACTTTTGTATATTGATTTGTATTATTTTTATCATTTTGTTCGATATTAATATTGTCAAATTCTGAACCTGCTTAAACAATTCGAAAATGAAATCTACTTTTAATTAAATCTACTATATTTTATTATAATTTTATTTTGTAACAGAAACTAGTGTAGTACAAGTAGCGTCCCACTATTTTCCTAGGTTATATTATAACTATTCAGCGAGCGATATGCGCACGTTAATAAAAAATATTGATGGGCATGCCTCTTAGCCATTAAATATATTAAACAAGATCTCTACGGCAAATAAAATTCATGTCAATGCTTATATGAGGACTTAAGGGTAAAAGTTAAATAAATATAAGCCTAAATAAACATAGGAAGAATATTATTGTGTTTTTTATATCACAAACCTGTGACCCTGTGGGAGCGGTAATAGCTTTTTAAATATTATCATGATTCAAAAGCTACTATACAAATGTCCCGTTATAAATTATACAAATACATGGAAATATAAAACTAGAGTAGGCGTACATAAAAGCTATCAAAATATACCGCAAATGTTACCGGACTTGACATTTAATTTCTGGGCATCTATAAAGAATTAAAGATTAAAATAAATGTAATATTATTATAGAAAAAATATTAAGAATTGAGAATTTATATTAGTCAAAATTAGTATAGTGATGAATTTGTACATAACTTAAATTACTTATCTTATAAAGTTACTTAATTTCCTATAAGGTTTTTTTGTAACATTTAACCAATACCTACCAAAAATATATAGCATCTACGACCATCTCATCTATAAAATGGTTTTAACCTCAAACCTTAGGCTATTTTAAATATTTTAATAAAAGTAAAAAACTTTGAAATTCGAAATATATGTGAAAATGAGCACAACGCTCATTTTGACGGAAAGTAGATGATGATGCGTTCGTTTAAAGAGGCCGCACAATTTAGTTAAATGAAATATTAAAATATAAAGGAAACTTGTTGAAATATTTTATATTATAAAACGACTACACTAAGTTTTATAAGCAATTTAATTCTTTGTAGATGTTAACGTAAAATTAAACTACGTTTAATTGTGGTTAAACTACGTTTAATTTTACGTTAAGCAATGTATGGAAGAATTTATTTTTCATGTACACATAATTACTGTTTGTATCGTTTATAAGAGAATAAGATAGACACTTGGTTCTAAGCAGTTAATAATGTACAAAAACCTTTTTCCACATATTTTTTCAAATACACATACATAAATTTCAAATCATTAAATGGTACTTAAAAATAAATTTAGAAAGATCAATATTAAAACGGTGCGATACTGAAAGGTTGAGGTATTTTGTTAATACAGTTATGTACAGAGATAATGTAGTGAGATATTTTTTATATTGTTTAAGTTCAAGGGAAACGGATATAAGCAAGATATATATGAATATATTATATCGTGATCATATTCTCCCATCCTGTTAAAGAACAGGTCTTGTAGGTGTTTGAAAAACATATTTCTTGTGATATCGGAACGTTAAGGCAGCTCATTATGAAATAACAGAATTCTACGTTGAAAAAAGTATTACGAGTAGTCATCCAAAAACCACATACAAATTACAACAGTACAAGCAGTTTTTAGTTAGAATCGATTTAAAGTTATGTTAATAAGCTGTTTAATTTATGTGTATACCGGATTAACCTATGTAAGATATTATCATCATCCTTTTTTCCTCAAATGCACATAGTAGAATAATTTTTCTCACGAAGCGTGAAGAGTATTATGGTCTGGTTTTCTGGTTAATACAATTTGAATATGGCTTTGTACTTCTTAGAGCCAGAAGTTCTTTATAGAATGTCTAGTTAAAATCGTGAATATATCGATATCTATTGCTGTTTTTATCTAACATTTATCTTATTTTGCAAAATTGTGAAATATTAAAAAAAGAATCGAATTGATTAAGAAATTAATACTTAAATACTTACAGTACTAAAACAGATGCAAGACTTTTAAATCCTCTAAATATATACCATTTTTGGCCGAACCATCCGAAGCACTCATAGAGGTCTTAATTATCATTAAATACAACTGGTTATTGCACGCACAGCACGAAATTTAAGAGCTGAAAGTTTGATGTTTGGAGCCGGGCGTATAGACTGGGCGCCGGGTCGAGCAGAGAGCGCAGGCGGCGGGCGGCGGGCGTCGGCGCCGCTGTGCGCCACCTGTCGCGTCGCGGGCGGTGGGGCGGGCGAGTGCGACCGGGAGCAACGCTTCGGCGGCAGCTCGCGAGCGACTGAGCTTCCTCGCTGGAGCGCGGCCGGCCCGGGCACGTGGGTCGCCGGGCGCCGGCCGCCGCCCAGGTGCACCTGCACCCGCGCGCCCTCTACCCGCAAGCCTTCGATCCCCCTTGTACGCCTACACCCTCTTGCACCCTCTTGCACCCGTCTGCACGTTTCGTTAATACTCTAATTAAAATTGCGCCCAATAAAGACGTCGTCGTGACGTGCATTGTGCCTCCCGCCATTCAGACTAGAAATTAATAATAAATCATTACCGCCCAAATGGATCAGCTCGCTTTTATTGTTATTGAAACATGTATTGTTTTTCAAATGAATGTATTATATTTCTCTGTAGTAGCGTTTTATGTATAAATGCTAGTATTGTACAGTGGATATGATATTAATATCTAACTTTTAATTTGCAAACTTTGGTTTTAATTGTGGTACTAGTAATCCGCTATTGCCTTACTAGTAATCCGCTTGAGTTACAGACGAGAGAATTTCATTTTGCTTTATATTTTTGGTAATCAATATTATCTGCATAAATTCGATGATAACTTATTTATTTAAAAATAGTTATTTGTTCTTAATTGATATACTAAATGTTAAAATATTTTATAAAGTTGTATTAGTAGTAGGAATTATTAATATATTTTTATTTGATTGTTTAGACAGGAAACATCGCCGAATTTGAGACATTGTATTTTGACATTGAGTGGCAGAATTCAACGTCGCGCTTTGTCTTACCAACAACTAGTCTTCTTCTCTCTCAACCTCTTGCGGAGGGAGAGGGGAAACGGTTACAAGGCTGGGCTCTTTGACCGTGGCTTCAATCACCATCCATTAATATGAGTGGGTCCTTAGAGGGAGCCATATGACGGTTCTGGCATGGGAGTATCCCAAGAGGGATTAGGGATGATATGGGGATGAGGAGGTCGATAACGGGGAGTATGAGAGTTGGCTACTTGGGCTAGCTGCCTAGCCAGATGAGACCTTCGATTACTCAAAGGAGGATTAGTAGCACCGCGGTAGCAGCTCTGGAATCGGTTACTGGTACGGTCTCGGATGTCAACATAATTGGACACATCCGCCCGAGCGAATATGTTACTGGCCAGTCTCTGGATATGATGTTCCAATGACTCGGTGGGGAGGTCTCTATACAGAGTCGCATTGCTCACGCATCGAGGGGCTTGAGCTGCTCAGCGAATGGAAATATTCTGCACTATTTGTAGAATATTACGCTACGCGACTGAAATCTGGAGTGGTTACGCGGCTGGAGTCGCGTAGGTAAGATGAGGGCGGATGTACTTTTTATATAAATTCAACTTCTTTGAAAACGGCAGCTCCGAGAAGGGAGCGCAGATTCTTACCCTGTGGCGTCGGTCAAAATTAACCCCCAGGTAAGTGGCCACTTTGGCCCAAGGAATCTGACGACCTTGGATCAGCAGAGGGGGTAGCCGGAAGTGCCCGCCAAACGAGACAGCTTGGGTCTTGTCGATGTTTTGTCTTACCAGAGTGAGGAATAGATAATTTTAATTTCTCCGAGTGGGTATCGAAACCACAACCGATCGCGTTTACAGTCCGCCACGACGGACCTCTAGTGATTTTAAGACTAGTTAATAAAATTACCAATTTATCATAGGCAAGAATAGTCTTCAATGACATCGGACATTACTAATAAGATTTTCTTAATAGTTATTAATTTGAAGTCTTTTAAAATTTATCAGGTTACATTATAATGCATAATTAATCGGGTACGTGAATATATATTGTCTAGAATACAATAACAGGAAACATATAAAATGTATTACTCTTGTCAGAAATATGATAACTTTTATTACGAAACTAACATCATAAATATTCAATGACATAGGCCATATTAGTACTATGATAGTGCTTAATGACGTTCTAAAGTTAGGTACCCTTAAAGAATCCTGCTCATAATGATCTTGTCACATCGTTACAAAAAGTATAAAGCTACACTTACACGAGCCATACCTAAATGCCTACTTTTAACAATCAAATCAAAATTCTTATCTATTTTTGAAAGGAGCTTGGAATATTGTGATATATTGAAATAATCTAATTATTTAAACATACTTACTGTAGATTTCGAAATATTGAAAATATCAATCATCGACACTTTTTTAATTTTTGAAATATGCAAGAAGAAGTGTTATTTGGTCTCGTAACGTAACTCAGCTCTACCTTAAGCGCGCGACCTTAAGCTTTAATCTCTTCATAAAGTTCGGCGTATACACTATGTATCTAGTAGGTAATGGGTTCGTAGTATGTATGTTGAACTTAGTAGATACTTTCTACTATCAACCTCTACCATGACGACGTTCGCTTTGTTATTAAGCGGAACAGAAAAAAAATCTTCAATGATCGTTAAACTAACAGACTATAGTATAATTTATCAATGACTTCTATGTAAATTGAAAAAATCTAAGTAATCGATGTTTATTAATAATATTATGGATAAAGTATATTACGGATATTTTTTCAAGTTACGTAAACCAACTACAATTGGTTTAAGAATAACTTGAGATGACATACTTATAGAGTAAGGCCTCGAGCTGTTTTATAATTTGGCAGGTAAAATGGAAATTGTCTATATTTTAAAAGGTTTAACGTAAGCCCGAGAATAAGGATAAGGATTATGTTCTAAAAGAAGTTCTAACTGTATTACAGGAATTCAAATATGATATATTCGTATACTTCTATGGAAGGAAGGAAAGTAACAAAATCAATTTTAATATTGAAATATTCTTTCTTTGTAATAAATGATTAAATTATAATTTATTATTTTAAAAAAATATCAATCTATCCAATACAAAGTTTATGTAATTGTGACTGGATAACCGATAATGGATTATTACACTAAAAATAAAATGTATTTTTCTGAATGTTAGAAGCGCTATCACATAGTAAAAATTTAATTAACTGATACTCATAGATTTTTGAAACAAGTCTCTTCAAATAACGAACTATGCTATATGCTTGTGTTTTGTATCATTTTTCATCAGTACACGTATCAATAACCCTCAATGTTCTGTTTTGCTAATTATTTAAAATATGTTTTTCTAATTCAATTATGTCCAGCGTTGTGGAATTTTTAAAAGATCCTGACTGTCCTAATAGTTGAGTTGAGTTGAGTCGTTTACATGAACTCTATGAATCTAAAAGTATTTTGGTTCTGTTCCTGTAATATTTCGAAATACCCCTTTAGTGTTTTCTACAGTGCAATAAATGCCAAATATCAACTCTCTCTACTCATAGTATCGGCAGTGCGTTGCACGTCAGTTCCTAAAGAGAAACGAAAGGGTGATATGTACTAATTTATCTTTATGAATGATCTAACACACAAAGATGAATGAAAATAAAAGAAATTAAGAAATATAAATAAAAATAAAGAAATATAAATAAAATTAAAAAACAAGAATAATAATAAATATAAATAATAATATAAATATAAATAATAAAGAAATATAAATTAAAATAAAGAAATTAATTAATTAAATTTTTAATTAATTAATATAAATTAAAAAATTAATTTAAATTAAAAATTAAAGTTAACATCTTATATCTTATATGAAAGGGTATTAAATTTAAATATATTTCATATCTTTAAAGAACGTTAGTTTCAGCCTCAGAGAAGGTTTTGTAGAGGTTTTTCCTAACTCATAAGGCAAAGATATATATAATTTTATTTTTAATTTTTAATATCAATTTTGGACATTTATATGACAAAAGGTTTGTGTTTCTAGAATGCTTTACGACTTGTATGATGCTGATTAATTTCAAATTCAAAGCCATAAATTATCGGTTGCATCTATGTATATGCTAAACATAGTAATGTATAAACTAATATAGAATCAAGCATGGGCATGTAAATAGCATTATCATTGTTGGTTGACTTATTAAGTGATTGTTGATTAGTCATTATACTATTAACATTTGAATTTTCATTCTAGTCAATAAACGCGATTGTTGCGGGCTAAAATTGTATTTGCGGATATAGTTTGTTTATGTTTATTAGACAATAATATTTCTTAAATAACATAAAATGGAGACCAAATTGAATTATTATAATAATTATCACTCTTGACAAGGGAACTAATGTCTATACTACCCGGATAAGATCTATACTACCCGGAAGAAAATAATTCCATATTAATAAATAGTAGTATAATAGTAAGATATTATGATTACTTTAACTTTTATACAATTTTAATATCTAAAATATTTACCAATTAGATGCTTAAAAATTTTTTAAATTAATATAGCCAAGATGTCTTCAATAAAAACAATATTATATTACAGCCGGTCGTGGCGCAGTGGGACAGCGTCTGACTGTAAACACGATCGGTTGTGGGCTCGATCACCACTCGGGGTAGTGATTATCCTACCTCTGCTAAGACAAAGTTCAGCGTTGAGTTCCATCACTCAACAGGCAATATCTCAAATTCGGTAGAGAGCAAAGTGTGGAGTTTGACAGTAGGTACTTTCTGTATACCCTGCTATGCGGGATAAAAAGCGTGAAGCTAAAAAAATATATATTAATACTTAATTGAATGTTATGTTATGTAATGACACTCTTATTGAATAGTTAGCGCTACTACTGTCAGCCAACGGAACGAAGATCACCTAAATTCCTGTTTTGACAACAAAGTTAACCCGCATTGGATACTCGCCAAGCTATTTCAACTATTCAAAAGATCATAATAAAAGTAAGATTGTGGTCAAAGAAATATCTGAGTAATATATAAAATATGTTCTATTAAATAAAACATACAATATTTTTTTAACTTTTTAACAGAACAAAAGTAATTTACCGTTTTATTAATCCTATAAGATATGATTAACTGAAATTAAATTTTACAATTAAAATAATAATAAGCATCTAAATAAGTCAAGATGTTCCTAAATTCTTACACGTGAACCTTATAGTCCTACACATATGATGTAGTATATATAAAATTATATGTGGACGCCTGACATTATATGTGCACACATAATTTTGTATGTGAATATACAAAATTCATGAGCACACATGTTGTTATATGTGAATGTATGAAATCACATGTGGAAATTTTTAAATCACATATGGATACGTAAAATCACCTTTTCACACATTGTCTTATGTGGACGACAAGTTATTCTACCACAGACATTTGCATGTGGCCTATTTTCGAGAAGTGCCGCTAATATACTGCAGCCTGAAAATAAAACCATTAATGTGATGTACCTATAAAATATTCTAAAAAGTCTCAAGTTTATTTATGGTTGTATTTAAAGACATCTTTATTTTTTATATTATAAATACAACATTAAATGTCATGAACTTTATAATTTTCTTACCTAATTAGCGTGGGATTAAGTTGCGGGCAATACACATACATAGTACATGAATTTCATATTTTTTATAAGATTTATAAATTAATTTAACTAATTATAATTAAAGAGAGTAAGTGCAGACTACAAGAAACTCTCAATAGAATCTTTTCTACTTAATTCATTACTTTACAATAGTCGCTTTACAATAGTCGCTTCACAACAGGGCTTGCAAAGATCCATTATTATTTAAGTTATACAAATGAGTTTTATGTTTATTACTTTATTATGGTCAAAATATTGCAATGATTTTAGCTTATATGTTTTAGTATCTTTTACTAATTATAATAAGTATTTTTATTAAAAACAGCAGTTATATATCAAAACAGCATAAATATTCAATAATGTATACTATGATATTATGTGAGTTTACATTAACATTAAGCAAGTGAACTCTCTAACTTTAAAGTTCAACAAAGCTTCGTAACGAATAATGAGAATGATCTACATTTTTATGATTCAGACTACATTTGTCATATTTGAAAAGTTATAACCTTTATATTTCTGCTCAAAATATAATTACTTACTTACTTTAGATATCCCCTATATTATTAGAAAGAATAATCAAAATACGTTTATATGTATATGTATGTATATGTGACAGTTAAAGTTAAGATATTATATATATAAGTTTTCATAGGCTTGGTTGTAAACAAATATTCAACACAGACACTTCACATTTCACATTAACTACAAAGTAACCATTATTGGCATGCTTTACTAATAAATGAAATTCTTTTCAGTATACATAGCTCTAATACCTATAAGTATCAATGGTAAATTTATAGAGTAAGCCAGCATTGAAAATAAATAATAAAGCCTAAAGAAATCGAATTGTCTTATATGATTTAATATTGATTTTTGTAGTGTTCGAACCTTAGGTTTTTAAATAATTGAATATAGTATTATTCAATTCACTTATTTATTAAGCTAGTTAATCTTTTGTAATTCAAATATTTTCAAAACATTTTAATGACTAGTACCGTCTAGTAGTTTTTTTTTAAAACAATCAAATATTTTAAGTGGTCTAGATGACTTCAAGTATATAATGATAATAAAGTTTATCACAAGAAATCATAGCAAGCCGAAATTTTCTAAGAAATTTATTCAACCACATCAATTAGGATACGGTGTTAGAACTCTACTTCCACCGTACGTTTTCTTTCTGCATCACAATGCACAACTAAATTTTCTACTGTGAAATTCTCAATTTTTTTTCTGATTTATCAATGAAAGAACACCATTTCTTTTGCCATCGAGCTATCGTTGAAAATTAAAGTATAATTGATGTCACATATTGACCGAACGTCGACTCTACATGTTTTCATTAACTTTGATGTTACTTATACCACTTACACAAAATAAAATATCTGATTTCCTTTGTCGATGTTTCTGTCCGTTTGCCTGAGATACTGAAATAATGCTTCTATTGGGTATATTAGATTTTATGGAAAATAAAACAAACGCCAACTTAACGTATGATTAATAGCTAATCATAATGCCACTTTAATAAGTTTATTTGTTATTGGGTTTAAGTTGTTGCCTGTACACAAGAAATATATATAGCAAAAATCTATAACTACTTTAACTTTTATTATAAAAGTCTAAATACTAAAGTAGTAGTACTAAAAGTCAAAATAGTTGTAGATATTTGCTGATAGCGTAAGTCGTATTCCGGGTATGAATGATTAATGATATAGGGAATTCCTTTTGTCAAAAAAAATACTCTTTTTTGTAATGCTCGATGCTCGTTGAAATTGTATGCACTTAATAAAAAAAAAAATCAATTATATTTTGACTTTATGATTTTAATGTAATGTATTTTAGTTCACATCAGAAATGAATATTGTTTTTGCTATACTAGGATGAATTTTGACACTTCATACCTATTTGAAATTAAGAGTTGAATTTTGAATTTAACCCTTTCTTTAGCACTTCTAAGTATTATCGACTAAAATAAATATTGGCATGGTAATTATGTAATTATATGTAATGGCTACATATTTAATTGTTTTGGCTGTACCAATTATAGATTAAAGCGAAGTAAATAACTAAGCAAAATCTATTACATCATTTGAAATTAGTACAGCCTAATGTCATCAGTGTCCATAATGTATACAAAGTGGTTGTTTCAAAATGAAACGGACTGAAATTATATAATTATTAATTCTTTATAAAGTATAACATGATAGCTACAAAAAGATCCTAGATGATAAAAACATTTATACTGGAGTATGGTCCGCCATTTTTACTAACTTATTTGTATAGCTAACTTATGAATATTTTTTTTCATCATTTTAAAATTTCTTTTACTATTTAATATTAAATTATAACTATATAGTTAGTTGTAATAGTTAACTTATAAAGTCTAATGCTTATTTTAAATTTGATTAGGTTTTATATATAAAACTATAAAAAGAAAACAATTATCTACCCATACGTGTTTGTATTAATTATCGTTCGTTTCGCTAAAATCTTGTTTTAAATCGTTACAAGTGCAAATGAAACAGTCTCGTACTGTTATAAATGCACCTTTACATGCATGAAAACCCCGCGAGCGTAATTTCTGGCGCACTGCCTTATTCAGCAGCTACAGGGAGCTGTTCTCACCAACGACGATCAAATATTCAACGCGCTAATTACGCCCTTAATACAACATTGAGTTCAGTGGATTTCTGAATAGTCAATATCGTCTTGGTAATGCCGCTGAGAACAGCTGTTTAAGTTGTTCATTAAATATACCACTTTTGCGCTTTTGGCTTTCTATTTCAGTACTAAGTAGTAAAATAAAACAATTCGTGCATTATAATTCGATGAATGCCATACCTTGACTGCGATATAAAATATCTTTGTGCAAGAATATTTTTTTGAAAAATAGTTTATAAACGCAATACTAAACAAACAATCACGCTTTTAATATTGTATTACGGTATTTTCATAACTGTCATTGTTTGCAATTTTGCTCTATTAATGAACACAAACTTTTAATTTAATTAGAAACTTGTATAATAATTCGAAGTCATCGCCTACTTCATTTTCTTTATAAAAAACGAAGCTTTATAATATTTTATAACAAAGATATCTAGTTTAAAATGTAGAATCTCCTTTGTTACTTAGACTATAAATGACACAAATTCTTACTAGAAGAATACAGAATACCAGAATTTTGTACTTGAAATATAATTGAAAATTATGAAATGAAGTAAGTTGATCAAGCTAGATGTAGTAATTACATGAAAATGAACGAATTACATTAGATGTAAAAAAAATAAGAAACATATATACATGTTTGGTTTTGTTTTGTTTTATGTACTTTAAGGTTGTGACCGGTTGTGGCGCAGTGGGACAGCGTCTGACTGTAAAAGCGATCGGTTGTGGGTTCGAATTTCACTTGGGAGAGTGATTATATTTAAATTATTTTCACTTCCTCGCACTGGTAAGACAAATTGTAGCGTTGAGTTTCTTTCAGTTAATTGTACTCAACACACAATGTCTCGAATTCAGTGGAAAGCGAATATTGACACTAGGTACTTTCTGTCTACTCTGCTTTACGCTTTATCCCTTGCAGAGCAGTCAGAGAGCACAGAGTGCCAAACGCTAAGATCCCTGCATACCTCTTTCGCCTCGTCCACAGTCATTATCCTCTTCATACATGCTTTTCGGGGGGTCCTCATGCTTTTTAAGTGACCTTCCTCCAGTATCTTCGATAATGTGTTTTTTAAAGTCAACCGAGGTTTCTCCCGACCTCTCGTACCACTCGTCTTGACTTCAAAAATCTTTCTTACCATTCTTTCATCGCTCATTATTTCAACGTGCCCAAACGTTCAACGTTCCCACGTGTACATGTGAATTTGCTTGTGGCCAAACATAGTGCTTGCCACAAACAAATAAAATCCTTACATAATTCCAATATGAGCTTACCAGCATCATTTACTCTCTTACCACCATACTTTCCTACTACGCATTCGTAACCATGTCGTGTGGTTCCGATCCATCCATTCAAATCACCACATACTACTAGATTTTCGTTCCCTTTTACATTACCTAAAACTTCTCTGTTACTCTCCCAGAACTCCTCTAGTTGATAGAGCTGAGGATAACGCCACTGACAAGAATATTCTTGTTATCCCCAGCTTGAAGCGAACCCAGAGCAGCGTAGTGTTGATTACCTTAAATTCTACCATTGCACTCACTAATCGAAAGGACAGTAACATACCTATAATTTGACACCCTCGTTCACTTTCTGGAACTCCCGCCCAGAAGGCGACAGGGTTGCCCGGCAAAACGATTATGCTATTGCCCTTTCTTTTGGTCTCAGTCACACAAACAACATCTAAATTTCTTTCATCCATCATATCTAGTAATTCATTCATCTTTTGTTGCAATCCTCCTCTTACATTCCACGTAGCTATTTGTAGCTCCGTTTTCAACTTTCCACCGTTCCGAACATGGCGAGTTGGGTGGCGGTCCCCAATGCCGCATTCGTCGCTACTTCCCTTTGATTCCCTACTCTGCTTTGCGGGATAAAAAGTGTCAAGCAAAAAAATGACATGTGATATAAAAAATCTAATATCATTTAAAACACTGTTTACCTTAATATTATTTTGTACATAAATAATAACACAACATAAAACAAAAGTATATTTATTTAGCACTTGCGCCTTATTCGTAATATCTGCTCTCGTAATTCGTATAATGAACGTTATTTTCATTATTTACTTGTTACTACATTATTTGCTGTTTACTTGTTAATAATATTAGTATTTAATAACAATATTTCAGAATTATTTTTTCGTAAAGAAATAATTTTCTGTTATATTTCTTTGTACATGAATCTTTTTCTTGACATTTATTGCAGCCCTAGCTGGAGTCTGCCTTTTCACTTAACCTACTCCATTCTGTACGATACTTAGCATTCTCGGTTATAAGTTCATTGGCTCTTATATCCTGCTTCACAACATCTAGTCATCGCTTACTTGGGTGTCAGGGTAGCCAAGTTGTACAGATATATCATATGTTCTTCCGACATAGTTATCAGGCCGACTTGCAACGTGGTCAGATAACTATGTCGGAACCATATCATCAGATCCTTACAACTTATCCGTTACGTCACGGACTCTTAAACTATCTCGAAATTAATGTTACAAATTTTCGGATTATACTCTTGTATTAGCCTCTTAAATTTGGGCAGCATTCGGGGATCACAGACCACCCCTGTTGTCTTATGCCATTTTTCCCAAGCATCACTAATATGGGCATGAACTTGGGCAACTTCATATAATTTGCCTATATTTTTCAAATAACTGACACACACACATACACACATATATATATATAAACACATTTTTTTCAAAAATGTTTTCTAATCCTAAGTGCGGAATAACACTTTAAAAATAGTAAATATTAAAATAAAATAGCAATCTCTCTTGTTAAACGATTATTTCTTAATAATTTTTAAGTAGTAGAAATTTGAAAAAATCTCTCTACAGAGATGCTAACAACATAAATAAGTTGTAACAAAACGTATAAGAATTTCGACGCAGCTGGTAGTAGAACGCATGGCTTAGCGGTCAGAGCGCTTGGACGGTATCCAAGAGGCGCGGGTTCGAATCCCGCTGCGTTCAAATTTTTATACGTTTTTTCAAAAATGTTATATAATATATATATATATATATATATATATATATATATATATATATATATATATACATATATATTTAAACCAATAATATAATATATAGGCATACCAAATATGTATATATATGATATAAATGCATAAAGTACACAGTTAATCTTAATATTTAATTTAATTTTCCGTTCCTGAAAGCGATTGTTCTCTGAGGTTACATAACACACTGAATGTTTAATCACTAATAGCGTAATAGCGAGTAGACTCCCGCCTCAGTGGAGTAAGACGTATTCATTGCCGTGGAAAAGCGCATGCGTATGTGAAATAGGAATCCATCGTTATTTATTTAATACATAAATTGCAACTGTTATACTAAAAATATTATGTTATATATATTAACAAAATAACTAAAGAAGTATTTAATAATTGAATAGCTAAAATATTAGAAAGGGCATTTTTTTAAGATTATACACTTAAAAAAATTAAAGTAATTAGATTTTTATCACCCTGGTTTACTAGTCCTTTAGTATAAGCTTGTATGTGATAAAACCGATGGTATAAAAAATATAATATTAATATTATGTAAAGGATTAAAATTAACTTGTGTTGGATTTGATGACGAAGCAGCTCAGTTCAGCGGCTCTATTTTAAATATTATATAATATTTTTAATATTATGTAAGAGTAATTAAGATAAGACCATTTTGGGTGTTTTATTTATATACTTGTATTCTACAGACACGATACATTGAGAATGAAATTGAACCTAATTTCACTATTTAAAATATAACGTTATTGCAGAGTTACGACGTTGTGGCCTTCCGAATAATGGAGAGCTTAAGCTCTTAAAAGCCTTCTGGTTGATTTTTTATTGTTACGACACCATTACTGGAAAAATAAGTACTTTTTAATTCCAGAAAATTATCACTCTCTTCTGCTTTACAGGCAATTTATAAATTATTGTTATAAAAAGATTTATTTTTACTACCTTTAAAAGCGTATAGCGTAAGTATACATCAAAATTTCGTTTTTTACCAGTTTCACGTTTGTTCTTCCGCTTATCCTGCAATTTAGTTTCACGTTTTTATCCCGCGATAGATACCTTTTGTCAACCTAGTATCAAAACACTCCGTATTTCGTTTTGCCTTACCAGAGCGAGGAAGTGATAATAATTTTAAATATAATTACTCCCCCGAATGGGGATCGCATTTACAGTCATACGCTGACCGGCCGGCCATATATATATATATATATATATATATATATATATATATATATATATATATATATATATATATATATATATATATATATATATATATTCCAATATTGACGTGTCTAAATATATATTAAGCAGTTGATACTTTTTATCATTTGATTATAGCGTTACTTGGTTGACAACATATAAAGAGAATAACGAATTAGATCGACGTGATCGTCTGAAAGCTTTATTTGCAGCTATTTTATTAAGTTACGAGTTTCGAATGCCATGCTACAAACAAAAGCTCTAACAAATTTTTTATTACATAATAAATTTAAATATTTTGTATTTGTAACTAGCTAGTCAAATGATGTCATACACTACCTTCCCTACTTCTCACGATTTCAGAAACATTGCATCCCTGTTAAGTAAAACATTAAACTTCCATTTATAACATTACAAATAAAAAAAATTAGTAAGCAAATTGTGCAAATGTTTTTATTTTTCGAATTTTGTTAATAGACCTTAGAGGGATACTGAGATATACACTAGATGAATATAAAGATTGTTGTTCTTATTGTTCTTATAATATAATTTTCTCTTAAGCTCCTCATTGAAAATCAAAATTGTTTTATAGTAGGTTTCAGTTTACACTCTCAAACGGCATCGTATTCATTGTTCCCAAAGACGCGCTGATACAGACCAGAAACAACGCGACAATACAAAAGGAATTTCTTCAATACTATAAGCTTTTGCTACGTATGACCCGATTCTCTATAATACGTTTTTATTAACTTTATTTTTTGCGACACATATAGTTATATTGTTTGTACTGTTTGTAGTTCACAATTCTTGATGTAATTGTCAAACATGTTCAAAAATAAAAGGAAAACAATAAAAATTAAATAAGAATATTATTTCTCTTCCCTTGAGATGCAGCTTGGTCCAACTTGGTTTGGCTAAGACACAGTTAGCCATAAAAAATTCACGATTTTTTCTATAGTCTACGGTGAATGTTCTTGGCAACAATGTGAACGTTCGTTATGAACAAGCAATTCTTATTAACATATAATGTAAAAAAAAATACTCTACTATATTAAATCTATATAGACTATTTTAAAAATTAGGCTTTTTTATTTATTAATAAATCTAGCATTTACATTAAGTATTTATATTTTTATATTCATGCATCTCTTTAAATAATTAGTAGCAATTTATAGGATATAATATATAATGTATAACTCGTGGCTTAGTAGTAAACGTAGTGGAGGCACGTGGTCGAGTCTCGCTGCGTTCCAATTTTTTATTACATGTCAATTTTTTATTACATGTGTTCTTTGGACACGCTTCCTTTCCCATATCTACGTACTTACCTACCTCATAAATATTATAAATGCATTAAAAAAGTCAATTTTAGTTAGCCATTTAGTTTTGTTTGCTTTAATATATATAATAATATTAAAGTTATAAATATATTATCTATGTTATATACCGCTTATAGCTCAGAAGTGATAAGAGTCAAAGTTTCTTGGTACAAAATTACACTAAGACTGGAACGACGCCAATTTCTCAGCTATTTCTAATGTAATTGTGGTCAAGCTACACTGACTTCAGTCATATAGATACATATTTGTTATAATTAACTTACTTCAAAATATTACTTATACTTAAAAATACTTATACTTAAAAAAATGACACTGATATAAAAAATAAAAATGACATAAATGATAAAATTAAGAATTACTACTTATATTTAGAATTATAATAAATAAACAAATAAGATATATATATATATATATATATATATATATTTATATATATTGTAGTGTATTATAAGATGTAGGGTATAAATAAATACGGACAAGCCTACGCGTAGGGCGAGCGAGAGTGGGGGTGTACGGCCACTGGCCGCTTTATTATCTGTTAGTTCGCCGTGCGAGCAAGACGTGTCCGTCATAAATCGAAGTGTGTTGTTTCATTATTAACCACGTGCCTAATAGTGACCTGTACAAGTGGCGACCCTGCCAGGATCCATTTTATAAGGATAAAAAGGTACGTACCAATTGATTCAAAAATCCAAATGTAAACTAAGAGGTAAATCGGTATCTAATCAGTTTTGTTTTTATTCTTACCCTACATAATAATGTTGGAGTTATTAGCATCTTTGAAATCTTTAATTCTTATTTAAACTCAAGAATATTTAATTGTGTTAATATAATAATGATGGTTAAGAGGGTTATCGGTAAAAAAAAATAAAACTGATTTAGTTATTTCGATTGGTACCTATATGTTCAGTAATGACGTCACTTCGTATACGAAGATACAATTTTATTGTTGATAGAGATAAAATAGTGTGTGGCTTTTACTAAATAGGGCAATGTAAAATTTGAGCTTCATAACATTTTAGTTATAAATATTATAAACGACTATTTTTGATAATCGTAGAAAATCTTTGCCAGTTATTATTATTATGATACGTTAGAAAGTGTATTACATAATATTTTGTAAAAATATTACAATTATTTTATTATCGATCTATAATATGACGTTGTAACAACGTTATCAACTAAATGACAATTCTAAAGAAATTTATGATATACTTACATATATCCTTCATAGTGTTCTTTTAACTACTTGTGTTATCTTCGATGAAATTTTATGTTTTTTAGGAATATATTATACTTGAAATTGTCGCTAGGGTTAGTGTAAATATCGGTGTTAGACATATTCAGGGTTCAAATAAACACTTTTTACTCTGTCAATAATAACCATAGTTTACATTGTTTCCAGAGGTAGTTTGCTTTAGCAAACGGTACCTAAATGATCTTACAAATTGAAAACAACAGACTAAATAGTCTTAAGTTAAATACAATTAGATCAAGAGGTAGTTCGATTTATTCGGAACGGTACCTATAAAGGAAATTATTCCTTCCTCCCAGGTAGAACATAAATATGTCACAAATACCACCTTTGGAGTCTTTGGACTGTGACGGCGACCCAGCCTCAGTTGGTCTACGCTGGGAAAAGTGGAAACGCGCCTTAGGATTATATTTAACGGCAACTAATGTTACCACAACTGAAGCCAAAAGAGCATTGCTTCTACATATGGGCGGGCTACCCCTACAAGAAATATATTATAATATTCCTGGTGCACATGTAGAAACCAGTACTGATAACGACGATGTTTTTACGGTTGCTATAAACAAGCTCGATGAATACTTTGCACCCAAACAGAGTCGGGTCTATGAGCGTCATTTATTTAGACTTATCAAACAAGAAACTGGAGAAAAATTCGACAAGTTTCTAGTAAGACTCAGACATCAGGGTTCTAAATGTAAATTCACTGCCCCAGACGAACATATGATTGTTCAAATTACTGAGAAGTGTGAGTCAGCCAAATTAAGGAAAATAATTCTAACACTTGGTGATGGTGTGACCCTAGACAAAATTGTTTGTGAGGCCAACGCCCTAGAGACTGTCAATCGACAACTTAATAATTTTGATTTACTGGGATCAAGAAAAGATCTGACGGTGAATAGAGTGGAGGTTTCTAAAAGACCTTTAAATAAAGATTCATGTATACGTTGTGGTGGTAGTCATTCAAGCGAGTCAAAATTTTGTCCAGGTCGTGATAAGAAATGTCTTAAGGGCGGATTTGTTGGACATTTCCGCAAACTGTGTAGAACTAGAGCGAGAAAACGCAAAATTAATGATGGCATTTCTAAAACTACTAACATCAGTAAAAGGTCTAAAGGCAAGCCGGAAGAAGTAGATTACATTTTTCATATTGATAATGATGATACCATTAGATGTACTACACTAGGGGGGATAGAAGTTGAAATGTTAATAGATTCCGGTAGTAAGTGCAATATAATAAATGATGTTACATGGCAAATTCTTAAGAATAAGGGGGTTCTTGTTGAAAATCAAGTTAAATCTCCAAACAAGAGATTTATGGCCTACGGCAGATCTAATGCTTTAACTGTGCTAGGATCTTTTGACGCCACCATAACAATTGGTAACAGTCACCCTCGAGCCAAGGCTACTTTTTATGTAGTAAAAGATGGTACTAGGAATTTACTTGGAAAAGACACCGCCTCGTTCCTGGGCATTCTTAAAGTTGGACCAGGAATAAATTCAGTTCATGGTATGTTTCCTAAATTCAAAGACGTTCAAATTCATATCCCTATAGATAAATCAGTTAAACCAGTTGCTCAGCCTTGTCGTAGAGTCCCTGTTCCTCTAGAATCTAAAATTAGTAAAAAAATCCAAGAACTTGTTGAGTTGGATATTATAGAACCAGTTAATGGCCCGTCTGATTGGGTCTCTCCCTTGGTACCAGTTTTAAAGGCGGATGGTGATGTACGCATCTGTGTGGACATGAGAAAAGCCAATAAAGCTATCGTTAGGGAAAAGCACCCTTTGCCGACTATGGAACAACTAAAAACTTGATTTAAAAACGCAAAAATTTTCTCAAAACTTGATTTAAAAATTTCTTTTCACCAATTAGACATAATTGAGGACAGTAGACACATCACTACCTTTATCTGTAGCTGGGGACTATTTAGATATAAGCGTCTCATGTTCGGGATCTCGTGTGCCCCTGAATATTTTCAAAAAAATTTAGAAAGGGTTCTCTTGCCATGTACGGGAGTTGTCAACTTTATTGATGATATAGTTGTATTGGTAGCAATGAGGTTGAACACAGTGCAAGACTCAAGAAAGTCTTGCAGGTTTTAAAAGAGAATAATGTTTTGTTAAACGACAGTAAATGTGCATTTGGGGTGAAACAAATAGATTTTCTTGGTCATCAATTATCCGGTAATGGAGTTAAGCCTTTAGATAAATATGTAATCTATTGCATATAGAATCGTTTCGAGAACCAAAGGTGATTGAGGAATTACAAAGTTTTTTAGGGCTTGTTAATTATGTTGGGAAATGGATCCCTAACTTAGCTACTTGGACAGAACCCTTGCGCGAAATTCTAAGACTAAAACTAGGCAAGGGTGCAGATATCACCTCTTACTGGCGCCATAGTCAAAAACAAGCTTTTGAGGGGCTAAAACGCGCTATGATCCAAATCAAAGCCTTAGGCTATTATGATCCGCTCGATCGCACGCAAGTCTTCGCTGATGCTAGTCCAGTCGGTTTGGGAGCTGTGCTCGTCCAACATGGCACTAATGGGCCTCGAATAATTGCATATGGCAATAAAAGTCTCTCAGACCGCGAGAAACGGTATTGCCAGACCGAGAAGGAAGCTCTTGCGTTGGTCTGGGCGGTAGAACATTTCAACATGTACCTATTTGGAAAAGATAGTTTTGAACTTGTCAGCGATCACAAGCCGTTAGAGGTGATATTTGGACCTGATTCTAAACCATGTGCGAGAATTGAACGTTGGGTTTTGCGTTTGCAATCATATAATTTTAAATTGGTCTATAGTCCAGGGAAGAAAAATATTGCAGATTCTCTGTCACGACTGTGTTTAGTTCATAAGTCCCCAGAGCCATTTGACGATGATAATTATTTGAACTTAGTTGTTGATCAATATCGTCCTGTAGCAATTGCCCTGCAAGAGTTAAAGCAAGCTTGTGAGAGGGATTTAGAGCTAAAATTAGTTAGGAATGGAATATATAACAATAACTGGGACCAGAGTGTTAATGTTTATAAGGTCTTTGAACAGGAACTTTGTTTTCAAGACAATTTACTGTTACGCGGAAATAAAATTGTTATCCCGTCATGTTTGAGGTCAAAAGTTTTAGCAGCTGCTCATGAAGGCCACCCGGGCATTGTAGCTATGAAAATGAGACTACGGTCTAAAGTGTGGTGGCCCAAAATTGATAAGGATGCTGAACATTATGTTAGAGCTTGTAAGGATTGCACTCTGGTTTCTGCCCCAAACCCTCCTAACCCGATGCGCAGAAGAGAATTGCCAATTCAGCCTTGGGTTGATACAGCCATAGATTATCTTGGACCTTTACCGACTGGACATTACCTTTTAGTTATTATAGATTATTATAGTAGATACAAAGAAATCAAAATCACTAAAAATATAGATTCTGCACATACCATTTCCATGCTCAAAGAAGTATTTTCTCGGTTAGGCTCGCCTGTAAGTATTACCGCTGACAATGGTCGACAGTTTGTTAGTACAGAGTTCGAAAATTTTTGCAAAGAATTTGGAATTCGGTTGTTTCATAGCATTCCTTATTGGCCTCAGCAAAATGGCGAAGTTGAGAGACAGAACCGTGATATTTTAAAACGGCTACGGATTAGTCAAAATAAAAAATCAAATTGGCAAGAAGATTTACTCAAATATCTTGCTATGTATAATAGCACGCCCCACTCTGTTACAGGTAAAACTCCCGCAGAACTCTTTTTTAGGCGTCAGTTTAAAGATAAGTTGCCTTCCGTGACTGATATTGAATTTACCGATCTAGAAGCCAGAGACAGGGATACTTTAATGAAAAACAAAGGGAAAGAATATGCAGATAGAAAGAGGCAAGCGACGGAATCTAGTATAGATATTGGGGAGAAGGTATACGTTAAAAATGCAGTGAAGGAAAATAAGTTGTCCTCCACATTCGATGATGTGACACACACAGTTGTTAATAAAGAAGGAAACGACGTCGAATTGGTAAATGATGACAATGGAAAACGGTTACGTAGAAATATAGTACATTTGAAGAGGGTTGAAGGAAACTGGAAAGTCTGTACAAATGGGGAAGAGTCTGGAGACAAATCTTCAGGAAATAACGATATCGTCGACAACAAAGTGAGTGATGAAAATAAATAAGATATGTGTAAAATCATAAATTACATGCTGTTGAAGATTGTTCTTTATATAAACTGATTTGTATTTGATTATACTTGTGTAACCTAATTCTATTTTTTCTAAATTTTGTAAAAGGTAGATGTAGTGTATTATAAGATGTAGGGTATAAATAAATACGGACAAGCCTACGCGTAGGGCGAGCGAGAGTGGGGGTGTACGGCCACTGGCCGCTTTATTATCTGTTAGTTCGCCGTGCGAGCAAGACGTGTCCGTCATAAATCGAAGTGTGTTGTTTCATTATTAACCACGTGCCTAATAGTGACCTGTACAAGTGGCGACCCTGCCAGGATCCATTTTATAAGGATAAAAAGGTACGTACCAATTGATTCAAAAATCCAAATGTAAACTAAGAGGTAAATCGGTATCTAATCAGTTTTGTTTTTATTCTTACCCTACATAATAATGTTGGAGTTATTAGCATCTTTGAAATCTTTAATTCTTATTTAAACTCAAGAATATTTAATTGTGTTAATATAATAATGATGGTTAAGAGGGTTATCGGTAAAAAAAAAATAAAACTGATTTAGTTATTTCGATTGGTACCTATATGTTCAGTAATGACGTCACTTCGTATACGAAGATACAATTTTATTGTTGATAGAGATAAAATAGTGTGTGGCTTTTACTAAATAGGGCAATGTAAAATTTGAGCTTCATAACATTTTAGTTATAAATATTATAAACGACTATTTTTGATAATCGTAGAAAATCTTTGCCAGTTATTATTATTATGATACGTTAGAAAGTGTATTACATAATATTTTGTAAAAATATTACAATTATTTTATTATCGATCTATAATATGACGTTGTAACAACGTTATCAACTAAATGACAATTCTAAAGAAATTTATGATATACTTACATATATCCTTCATAGTTTTCTTTTAACTACTTGTGTTATCTTCGATGAAATTTTATGTTTTTAGGAATTATATTATACTTGAAATTGTCGCTAGGGTTAGTGTAAATATCGGTGTTAGACATATTCAGGGTTCAAATAAACACTTTTTACTCTGTCAATAATAACCATAGTTTACATTGTTTCCAGAGGTAGTTTGCTTTAGCAAACGGTACCTAAATGATCTTACAAATTGAAAACAACAGACTAAATAGTCTTAAGTTAAATACAATTAGATCAAGAGGTAGTTCGATTTATTCGGAACGGTACCTATAAAGGAAATTATTCCTTCCTCCCAGGTAGAACATAAATATGTCACAAATACCAACTTTGGAGTCTTTGGACTGTGACGGCGACCCAGCCTCAGGTGGTCTCCGCTGGGAAAAGTGGAAACGCGCCTTAGGATGATATTTAACGGCAACTAATGTTACCACAACTGAAGCCAAAAGAGCATTGCTTCTACATATGGGCGGGCTACCCCTACAAGAAATATATTATAATATTCCTGGTGCACATGTAGAAACCAGTACTGATAACGACGATGTTTTTACGGTTGCTATAAACAAGCTCGATGAATACTTTGCACCCAAACAGAGTCGGGTCTATGAGCGTCATTTATTTAGACTTATCAAACAAGAAACTGGAGAAAAATTCGACAAGTTTCTAGTAAGACTCAGACATCAGGGTTCTAAATGTAAATTCACTGCCCCAGACGAACATATGATTGTTCAAATTACTGAGAAGTGTGAGTCAGCCAAATTAAGGAAAATAATTCTAACACTTGGTGATGGTGTGACCCTAGACAAATTTGTTTGTGAGGCCAACGCCCTAGAGACTGTCAATCGACAACTTAATAATTTTGATTTACTGGGATCAAGAAAAGATCTGACGGTGAATAGAGTGGAGGTTTCTAAAAGACCTTTAAATAGAGATTCATGTATACGTTGTGGTGGTAGTCATTCAAGCGATTCAAAATTTTGTCCGGCTCGTGATAAGAAATGTCTTAAGTGCGGATTTGTTGGACATTTCCGCAAACTGTGTAGAACTAGAGCGAGAAAACGCAAAATTAATGATGGCATTTCTAAAACTACTAACATCAGTAAAAGGTCTAAAGGCAAGCCGGAAGAAGTAGATTACATTTTTCATATTGATAATGATGATACCATTAGATGTACACTAGGGGGGATAGAAGTTGAAATGTTAATAGATTCCGGTAGTAAGTGCAATATAATAAATGATGTTACATGGCAAATTCTTAAGAATAAGGGGGTTCTTGTTGAAAATCAAGTTAAATCTCCAAACAAGAGATTTATGGCCTACGGCAGTTCTAATGCTTTAACTGTGCTAGGATCTTTTGACGCCACCATAACAATTGGTAACAGTTACCCTCGAGCCAAGGCTACTTTTTATGTAGTAAAAGATGGTACTAGGAATTTACTTGGAAAAGACACCGCCTCGTTCCTGGGCGTTCTTAAAGTTGGACTAGGAATAAATTCAGTTCATGGTATGTTTCCTAAATTCAAAGACGTTCAAATTCATATCCCTATAGATAAATCAGTTAAACCAGTTGCTCAGCCTTGTCGTAGAGTCCCTGTCCTTCTAGAATCTAAAATTAGTAAAAAAATCCAAGAACTTGTTGAGTTGGATATTATAGAACCAGTTAATGGCCCGTCTGATTGGGTCTCTCCCTTGGTACCAGTCTTAAAAGCGGATGGCGATGTACGCATCTGTGTGGACATGAGAAAAGCCAATAAAGCTATCGTTAGGGAAAAGCACCCTTTGCCGACTATGGAACAACTAATTCCAAAATTTAGAAACGCAAAAATTTTCTCAAAACTTGATTTAAAAAATTCTTTTCACCAATTAGAAATAAGTGAGGACAGTAGACACATCACTACCTTTATCTGTAGCTGGGGACTATTTAGATATAAGCGTCTCATGTTCGGGATCTCGTGTGCCCCTGAATATTTTCAAAAAAATTTAGAAAGGGTTCTCTTGCCATGTACGGGAGTTGTCAACTTTATTGATGATATAGTTGTATTGGTAGCAATGAGGTTGAACACAGTGCAAGACTCAAGAAAGTCTTGCAGGTTTTAAAAGAGAATAATGTTTTGTTAAACGACAGTAAATGTGCATTTGGGGTGAAACAAATAGATTTTCTTGGTCATCAATTATCCGGTAATGGAGTTAAGCCTTTAGATAAATATGTAATCTATTGCATATAGAATCGTTTCGAGAACCAAAGGTGATTGAGGAATTACAAAGTTTTTTAGGGCTTGTTAATTATGTTGGGAAATGGATCCCTAACTTAGCTACTTGGACAGAACCCTTGCGCGAAATTCTAAGACTAAAACTAGGCAAGGGTGCAGATATCACCTCTTACTGGCGCCATAGTCAAAAACAAGCTTTTGAGGGGCTAAAACGCGCTATGATCCAAATCAAAGCCTTAGGCTATTATGATCCGCTCGATCGCACGCAAGTCTTCGCTGATGCTAGTCCAGTCGGTTTGGGAGCTGTGCTCGTCCAACATGGCACTAATGGGCCTCGAATAATTGCATATGGCAATAAAAGTCTCTCAGACCGCGAGAAACGGTATTGCCAGACCGAGAAGGAAGCTCTTGCGTTGGTCTGGGCGGTAGAACATTTCAACATGTACCTATTTGGAAAAGATAGTTTTGAACTTGTCAGCGATCACAAGCCGTTAGAGGTGATATTTGGACCTGATTCTAAACCATGTGCGAGAATTGAACGTTGGGTTTTGCGTTTGCAATCATATAATTTTAAATTGGTCTATAGTCCAGGGAAGAAAAATATTGCAGATTCTCTGTCACGACTGTGTTTAGTTCATAAGTCCCCAGAGCCATTTGACGATGATAATTATTTGAACTTAGTTGTTGATCAATATCGTCCTGTAGCAATTGCCCTGCAAGAGTTAAAGCAAGCTTGTGAGAGGGATTTAGAGCTAAAATTAGTTAGGAATGGAATATATAACAATAACTGGGACCAGAGTGTTAATGTTTATAAGGTCTTTGAACAGGAACTTTGTTTTCAAGACAATTTACTGTTACGCGGAAATAAAATTGTTATCCCGTCATGTTTGAGGTCAAAAGTTTTAGCAGCTGCTCATGAAGGCCACCCGGGCATTGTAGCTATGAAAATGAGACTACGGTCTAAAGTGTGGTGGCCCAAAATTGATAAGGATGCTGAACATTATGTTAGAGCTTGTAAGGATTGCACTCTGGTTTCTGCCCCAAACCCTCCTAACCCGATGCGCAGAAGAGAATTGCCAATTCAGCCTTGGGTTGATACAGCCATAGATTATCTTGGACCTTTACCGACTGGACATTACCTTTTAGTTATTATAGATTATTATAGTAGATACAAAGAAATCAAAATCACTAAAAATATAGATTCTGCACATACCATTTCCATGCTCAAAGAAGTATTTTCTCGGTTAGGCTCGCCTGTAAGTATTACCGCTGACAATGGTCGACAGTTTGTTAGTACAGAGTTCGAAAATTTTTGCAAAGAATTTGGAATTCGGTTGTTTCATAGCATTCCTTATTGGCCTCAGCAAAATGGCGAAGTTGAGAGACAGAACCGTGATATTTTAAAACGGCTACGGATTAGTCAAAATAAAAAATCAAATTGGCAAGAAGATTTACTCAAATATCTTGCTATGTATAATAGCACGCCCCACTCTGTTACAGGTAAAACTCCCGCAGAACTCTTTTTTAGGCGTCAGTTTAAAGATAAGTTGCCTTCCGTGACTGATATTGAATTTACCGATCTAGAAGCCAGAGACAGGGATACTTTAATGAAAAACAAAGGGAAAGAATATGCAGATAGAAAGAGGCAAGCGACGGAATCTAGTATAGATATTGGGGAGAAGGTATACGTTAAAAATGCAGTGAAGGAAAATAAGTTGTCCTCCACATTCGATGATGTGACACACACAGTTGTTAATAAAGAAGGAAACGACGTCGAATTGGTAAATGATGACAATGGAAAACGGTTACGTAGAAATATAGTACATTTGAAGAGGGTTGAAGGAAACTGGAAAGTCTGTACAAATGGGGAAGAGTCTGGAGACAAATCTTCAGGAAATAACGATATCGTCGACAACAAAGTGAGTGATGAAAATAAATAAGATATGTGTAAAATCATAAATTACATGCTGTTGAAGATTGTTCTTTATATAAACTGATTTGTATTTGATTATACTTGTGTAACCTAATTCTATTTTTTCTAAATTTTGTAAAAGGTAGATGTAGTGTATTATAAGATGTAGGGTATAAATAAATACGGACAAGCCTACGCGTAGGGCGAGCGAGAGTGGGGGTGTACGGCCACTGGCCGCTTTATTATCTGTTAGTTCGCCGTGCGAGCAAGACGTGTCCGTCATAAATCGAAGTGTGTTGTTTCATTATTAACCACGTGCCTAATAGTGACCTGTACATATATATATTTATCTTATTTGTTTATTTATATAGTTCTAAATATAAGTAGTAACTCTTTAAGTATGTCTATATTTTATAACAAATAACGTACCTAAAGATAAAAAGAAAAGTATAAGCACATTTTAAAAAAATGATATCGTTTAAACATATAATGTTTATTTAATATTGTTTGTAAAATATAAACTACCAACTTTCTGAATTTTGATTTGAAAATTTATTATTATTATTATTAATGAAGTTCTCAAGTTAAGTATAGCAACTCGTGAAATATAGGGAAATATATCTATGTCCGATCTTTACGCTTCCGGCTTCCGAGAGTTACACCGTAGTCCGTGGGCAGATAATCTTTAAACACTCATACTAATTATTAAAAAGAAAAATAGGTTAGTCAAAAGTAAAAAAAAATACGTTTTCAAGATTTAATAACATATAAAGAATAAAATCTCTTTATATCGTACATTGCCTTATATTGTTCTCTATTCAGTTTCTGATATAAAATATATATAAGATATAACATATGTATCAATGTATTTGTATTTTATTATTAGCAACATGTTTCCGCTGCTTCAAATAAAAAAAGAAAATCATTTTACTTTTTTGATAATTCCTTTGAAAAAAATAAAACTCATTACTTTTTCATTCTTTTTAAGTATTTAAACACTTTGAAATATGTTACTTTTGTAATATCAATTATATACTAATCAAATATCAATTATACAGATAGTGAATTATAAGTTAACATTTTAGGTATATTTAAGATAGCTAGACTTCAACCATAATTATCATAACAGACGCTTAACAATTTGGCGAAGCTCCACAACTAATGTTAACTAACTTTACTGTTGATGGAAATTTAATATTTATTCCTTGGCTGTCACAGAATACATTTGTCAAAGAGACTAAGTCATTTTTAATATTTATAAGAAAACACAACACAAGCTGAGCAAACAAAAAATGTTATAATTTAATTTTCTACTGTAACACAAAACAGGGTAGAAGAATATGAATACAATCAATCAATCAGTCAATCAATATATTGTGTTGGAGTGTTCACGAAAGTGTAGTTCTTTTGTCCATAGCTTGAATTGAATTTAATAAAAAAATCTTTATTAAATACCCACCATACTAAATAATTTTTGGTAAACCACCTTATGTTTGTTCCTCATAGTTTACCTAGACTGTTATGGTTTTAATGTGATGTCCTAAACATTTTTATTTAAATTATATCCCTACACCGAGTCGACCAACAAGTACCCTTTGGAAGTAAATTAACAATAATTTCAATAAAATAAATCTAATAGATAAAAAGTAATGTTCGTAAATTTAAAAATCATAGATTCTACAAGTCCTATTTTTCATCCTAATTGGTGTTTCTTTTGTAAAAGTTTTCATTATACACTTTCTTATTGTTCTTTTATAGTACAGAAAATAATCCATTTAAATATTTTAAATACTGTATCCACAATAACAGTTGCTCGTGGTTATAGTTACCCGGGCCTACCCGTAAGGCCCAAAATGTAAATTACAAAATTATTCTTACGTGATAAAATGAGTGAAACGTACTTATTTTCATGTAGCAAAGACTGCTGCATATTAAATTTACTTAAATGTATTTGTTAGGATTTATTCTCAGCTTAATTCATTATTACCGCTTGTAAAATTATTTTGCCCATTCGAAATAGTAACAGACTAAATTTGTCTTGACAAAATTATTAGAATTTAAAAAAAGTTTACATATTTATCTATCCATTCAAATAAAGAGGAAATAAAAGAATATTTTTTATATAATAACTGTGCACTATTAATTTATATTATTCTAATAACAAAATATTTTTAATATAATTACAGTGCACTGTTTATTTTATTTTACATTCTCAATTTGAAGCCAAATAACATATTACGACGAGCTTCCATTTCATGCATGCATGAACCTACCCGCCACTGAGTGCTCTGTCACATTCGACTGAGGTAATAAAATATAGAACGTGAGTTATACTTTGCTTACAGAAGTATACTTTACTGTATGACGCTATATATTTATAACAATAGAATATATTGAAAACGAATTATCCTACGTCACTTTTGAAGTCACTTGTTGGCCTTTTAGGACTAGCCAATTTATTTATAAAAATAAATGTTAGTTGTCTTTCTAAAGTAAATATATGTTTGTGTCAGTCAAAATTAATTAGAGAAATTAAAATTTTATGCTTTTTTGATGATTTTACAATGTAATGATTGAGTAGGTACAAAATAGTGTATATCAAAATATTATTATTTTTATTTTTTTAGCTTTATGCTTTTATCTGTACTGTACACTCTGTACTCAGCTTTCAGCTAAATTCGAGACATTGCGTGTTGAGTGGCGGTTCTCAACGCCACGTCTTGAGTTACTAGAGTGAGTAATTGAAAATAATTTTAAGTATAATCATTCTCCCGGGTGGGAAACGAATCCACAACCGACGGTTAGACGCTGTCTCACTGCTTCACTAATAATATTCTAAATTAAGAATTATAATGCAACAAAATCCAACCAGAAGTCGTCGTGGTGAGTACAACAGTTTCTTACTGACGACTCGATATCTATAAATAATAAAAATTATAATAATAAATTAATTCCATTTCCTCATATGGGTAAGATAAACCATACAACCTTGACTCAACAGCGTAAAGTTTTATATTAAGCTGCAATGTAAAACGAAGTGTACTAACACTAGGGTATCCTTGGATACTCTACAAAAGCACTTTGTTAAATAGGCAATAAAAACAATAGTAAATAAATTCATAAAAAGAGTGCTTTTATTTTTATTAAAATATTTGTTGTATACTAATAAAAAAACAGTCCATCTAAAATCTATTTCTGTAAATGCGTAAACAATATACGAATACAAAGCACCCGTTTATTTCTCCTATCTCCGCCCTTGTAGAGTAAATTATTTAAGTACAATCCATAAAGAAATATTACCAAAATATTTGTAATATAATCCGCTCTGTACTAATATTATAAATGGGAAAGTGTGTTTGTTTATGCTTTTTTCACCTCACAACGTGTGTTATTATAGTATGACATTTTAAGTGAAGATAGATAGTTAAGGGCGTGAAGAGTGTCAAAAGTTACATTTGCTGCGGTATGACATCGTATTCCCAAGGGTAGATACATAAGTATGTATATAAAACACATTTTATATTAAATTTAATCGTCTGTTAGTCCGTAGCTTCGTAAAGGATTTTTAATTTGATATATTTTAATAAATTTCAATGACAGGCCAAATAGTGTCAACGGCTACTCTTTATAGTTGAATAATTAGTAATTAAAGTAAAGTGGCGTTGATCCTGGACTGAGCCTCTCGGACCTATCTCCTCTTATTATAGGCGACGACAAGTTTTTTAAAAAAAATCGTCTCGTTAAGCAGAACTACTGGGTTGTATATGGAAGCTCCTTCCTTCTATATCTTCGAGAACTATCCAATTTAAAGAAACTGGTCAAACAGTTTCCGAAAACTGTTGCCAAGTTGTTACGGGCTGAGTGAGTGGCTCCGCTGAGCTTTTTTCTTTAACTTATAGTGGAAAACAAGATGCAGGAAAAAGTTTTGGTCAAAATTTTGGTCAATAAAGGGACCTGTATGCGTATTTTATTCCGCGTACGAAGATAGCGACACCCCCTCATAAGTCATAACGAGCCTTAGCCTTAAACTGAAGGCGAGCTGAAAGGCATATTATACTCTTTGTATGCCTTGCAAGAGACCTTCGAGCAAAGCGTCGAAGAGTTATATATATATATATATATATATATATATATTTGTGTGTGTGTGTAACTTATACAATGATTCCCAATGGGAGGATAGGATTATGATAGCTCACAGCTGCCATCTTCATTGTTTAACATTTGACATTTGTATTGTTTTGTGTTCAGTAATGTTTACCATTTAATCATGAACACGTTCACGTTACCTCAACGTTTGAAAATTGTCCAAATTTTCTATCAAAATTCGAGAAGTATTGTCTCTACTTAAAGAGCATTTCGTGCTAAATATGGTCGTCATGTTGCACCGTCTGAGCTCGTTATACGTCGCATGATCCAAAAACTGGAAAGTGAATATTCTTTGCACGATAGTAGACCACCAGCACGACAACAGACAGGCCGTACTGAAGAAAATATTGCCGCCGTATCAGCCAGTGTCACAGAAAATCAAAATGTTTCCGTTCCACGACGTGCACAAGAATTGGGCTTATCCAGAATGATAACCTGGCGAATTTTACGTATGGATCTTGACCTACATCCATACAAGATTGTTTCGTGAATTTGCTGATTGGGCGCTTGAAATGATGGAAACGGACACCGAATTTCATAGGAAAATCATCTTTTCAGATGAGGCTCACTTTTGGCTCAATGGTTATGTGAACAAACAGAATTGTCGTTACTGGAGTGAGTCAAATCCAAGAGTGGTTCATGAAACACCATTACATCCTGAAAAATTGACTGTTTGGTGCGGACTATGGTACGGTGGAATCATTGGCCCGTACTTTTTCAAAAACGACGAAGGCCGTACTGTTACTGTCAATGGCGACCGTTATCGTGACATGTTGAACGATTTTTTTTCCTGAAGTGTATGAAATCGATGCGGACGATCATGCGATGTAACACCCTTGGACTATTTTTTGTGGGGGTATGTTAAATCTCAAGTGTATGCCAATAAACCAGCTACGATTCAAGACTTTGAACGCAACATTCGAGCGACTATAGCGTCCATACCAGCCGAAAAGCTGCACCGAGTCATCGAAAATTAGACCGATCGTATTCACCAGTGCAAAAAAGTCGTGGTGGTCATTTGAACAATATTTTGTTTAAATCATAAATAGCACATTTCCTATCAAATAAAGCCATTGAGCACGAAATTCGAACATATATTATATGTTTTATTTCAATTTCAAAACATATCGTTCTTATTGGGAACATGTCAGGCGTCCACCATTACACTGGCGACGACAACACTCTCATCGGACTCTTGGCATTGCCGCATCGTGCTTACGTGCTAGTATACCACGTATCTAGCCTACTAGCTTCTCGATGTTACAGTTGGCACACACAAAGTTCTATCCATCCTTTGTAGAAAAGATATTCAGAACATGATACTTCTTCTGATAACTCTATAGCACTGTAGACTTTCTCTCCAGAAAACGCCGATGAGTGCTGAAAAAAACTCGTGGCATCCATGGAGGCATCCCTTAAGAATCTCTTTTTCTAGGGTGAAAGGAACCTGGTTCAATTCAACCCTCAGAAGACGCAAGTTTGCGCGTTAACCACTTAAAAAAACCCATATATTGTATCACCAATTTTCGAAAACCCAGGTTAATACGACATAAAAACTGTCAAAAAGTGCGCTTAATCCCACTTCGAAGGTCTGCAACGCACACAAGTTCAATGCACCAGGGAAATTTACAGAGCTTCCTTGGTGTTACATGGGGCCGTGGGCGTCGGTAATCACATTCTACACTAAGGTGAATCGCACGCCCTTTTGCCTTACCTGTCCTATAAAAGAGTGTGGTAAGTGCTAATATAAATTTAAAAAATTAGATACTTTAATTATTTATCTGCACTGTACATTTTAAAACACAAAGAAAGAATTGTTCCATCTTATTTTTTATTGCATTTACGCATATAGGTTAATTAAATAACCGCTATTCTAAGGGTGAAAAATTGCAGTTCGGTACAGATCCATTTTCTCTGGCGGTTTGCCATAGTGAGAAAATTGAAAAGTTTTCGATACGAACGCAATTTCTAACTCATCGCCTTCAAATAGAACGATTTCTTTTGATTTGATACAATTGAAGTAAAAAAAATCCCTTAATAATTTACAATTTGTGTATGTTTACATAAAATAATTTTCAATTACAAATTGATTGAGTCCTAAAATAATTTGTTTGTCTTTAAGGTCCAATTTATTAACGCTATATAAAAAATATCTTGGAATTAGTAGAAAATAGTATGAATCATTCATTTTCTCTCTTATTGTAAATATAAATGTATTTATGTACCAGTAGATGATGTTTGTTGATGAGTAAAATTTGTATTAGGAGCGGATAATAAAAAGTCCAATTTTGGAGTTATCCCATATTGGATATTTTCCAATATAATACGATATTTGAAAGTTATAAAGATAGTAATTTGGTTTAAATTAAAATAACTTAAATGTAAATTAATCAATCATTAAGCACAAAAGCGAATTATTTATGTTTTAAAGTCCAGAATTAGCATTTGTACTAGCATACTTCTCTTTATCTCCATAATTTTAAGTTTCGAAATAAATAAAAGGGGAAAAAATATTATCTTAATCCTATATTCGTTTAACTTTTTTCCCCTGGATATAAATTACCCACAATAACAATAACAATAACAATAAAACTATTTACTATTCTGTTTCATATAAAAATATATTTACTCAATGAAGAAATTATGTGTAAAAAATATATTACATTGATAAAATAAATAATATACACTTTTGTAGTGTGTGTTACATTTATTGTGTCTAATACTACGTGTATTAAGTGCTAAGGCCACGGGATATCTAGTAAAAAAATATTTTTAGAAGATAATAAATTCAGTCGTATGTTGATATAATATTAATTTTAATAATAAAATAATATATGTACTAAATAAACTTTGACTGTAAATAAAACTTTGTTTTATTAATATATTAGCATCAGTTTGAATGTGTTTCTTATTTGCATTAACCTCTTACCCTTATCTCATTAGCGAAACTACATATTTTGTCTTCAGAAACATATTTCTACAGCACACCTTAGCCAAAACTATAGTCTCGTAGTCAAAACATCAATCAGAAGATATCCGATAACATTTTATGTAGTTTTAATAATACTATTTTGAGATTTCGTTAACAAATGACAATTTTAAATAAAGAGTAAGAGGCATAATAAAATTCGTAAAAAAAGGTACATAAATTTAGCACACGGAAAAGCGGTTTTTATTGACATACAATTCAAATTTCTAAATTTTCTCTTTAATCTTATTATTACTATTACCAAAATAAACTTATATCTCCCTATCTTAATAGTTAAAAGGTACTAAAATTACTTCATAGAAAAAAAACTATATTTTGAAAGCTATATATAAGATAATATATTTTTAAACTTTTACTTTATACATCAAAAGAAAAAGAATAACAACGTATTATAAATAGACATTGACATTTCTGTTACGTAACTAACATCCTTTACTTTATTTATCATCTGTTCTAATATCACTGACGTCTACGATTGAGATGACGCATTAAATTTGAATTTTATTAAAACTTAAAACATGTAAATCAGATAAGATTACTCTTAAATAACTAATTTAAGAGTCGTGTCATTTGTCATTTATAATATAAATATTTCTGTAGAATAAATTTCTCAAAATATAAACGCTAGTATTTCTTTCGTGCTGCATTTTTTACGCAGATTTTCATAAATATGACTATGTCTACAAAAACATTCGAAGGAGTTTCAGATAGGTATAATGGTATCACAGTTGATTCATTTGTTGAAAATTGTGAAACTGACAAATTTTTGGATCAGCTTATAGGTGACTATTATATCATAAATACATAATCACACTACTGTTGTTAAATTTGTCTAGTTACATTAGTAAAACAGTATATACCACTTAGATTACGTATAGCCAAGAAATCTCATATTATTAAATATGTATACTTTCAGCTTCCTTGAAAAAATGGAATGAAGAGAACAGAAAATGTATTTGGTTTAAAATAAATATTAAAGATGCAGTGATAATTCCTATACTTGCCCAAGTAATTATGATGTTTTGTCGAATTTTAAATAGCTTAACCATATGTTAAACTATATACAATTTTTACGCTTAAATAATTTAAGATTTTAGTATTTTTTGTATTTATAGTTTTTTAAAGAATTCTTTCACAAAACATTTTTTTTTGATGTTCTAGGAAGGTTTTAACTTCCATCATTCCAGAGATAATTTTGTAATGATGTTCAAGTGGCTGCCAACAAATTGTCCAGCTAATTTGCCTCCTGCAAGCCACACTAATCTTGGTGTAGGTGGTCTAGTTTTAGATGAAAATAATAAAATTCTTGTTGTCGCAGAGAAGTATATAGATTTCCCTCATTGGAAACTTCCTGGAGGCTATGTTGAAAGAGGTATAAGCTTTAAAAAAATATTTACATTTTCTATTATGCTTTATAAAAATTTATTTCTCATGTTGTATCTTTTGTATGCTGTTAAAATATTCTATCCCATATTTCAAAATCTACTTAAAAGGTGATGCTAATGCAACAGTGCCTTACCATAAATAATAGTTTAATAAAAGTAAGGCAGAAAGTAAAAGGAGTGAATAGATACTCACAAAGTGGAATTCCATTGTATCATACAGTGAAATCTGGTTAAACAGGACATGGGTAAGGGAGAAACTTCTATTATTCAGAATTTCAGTGACATCCCACCACTGTCATCAAATTAACTCTGTTAACAAAAATCTGCACCTGCTTAAGTGATATTTGGTTTCTAGGATTGCTTCAATGTTCATCTTTATAATTGGGTCTCATTAACACAATTCTCTTTATAAGTGAGACATTTTATCAGATTGGAATAGGATTTGTGTATAAAATTTCTTTCGCACATCCTTTGTTTGTCAGTACTAACTCAGATTCAAACTGCACAATTCAAACTTTATAAGTGGCATCACAGTACATTTTAATCTCTATAAACAGGGGCCTCTGCAAAACTGCAATTTTAAACCTATTCAATTGAAAAACTGAATAAATAGTACAAAATCCTTGATTACTTGAGCAAACAATTAACCAGGTTTCAGTGTCTTCAAATATGATCTATCTAAACAAATTAACATAAATGATTATTTTCAATTTAGGAGAGGACATCCAAAATGCAGCTGTAAGAGAAGTAAAGGAAGAAACGGGCATTGATTCTGTTTTTGAGTCAATGGTTACATTAAGGCATAGTCATAATGCCAACTTTGGTAACTCGGATATTTATATTGTAGTTTTATTAAGACCTACTTCTACCAAAATAACAAAATCAGAACAAGAAATTAAAGCATGTAAGTGGATGGACGTAAATGAATTTTTAAACCATCCTGATGTGCATGAATTTAATAGATTTATTGTACAACAAGCATTAGATTTGAATAAAAGAGGCATTAAGTTTAATTTGAAGAAAACTGAACTTAAAATAAAAAATTGGTCACGAGATGTCACTAATTTTGTTGTTGAAGACCTATAGTATAACAATAATAATTAGCAACATGTTATTGTGATTTATTGAGTCTACCTCAGTGTCATATTGAAAGGGATTACAATATGTGATAGTAGTTGTATTGAATTTAAAATACTTAATATGTATCCAATTATTAGACAATTAAAATAAAACATTTGTTTTATTTAAGTGTTTTATGTAATTTTTAGTAACAAACATTTTTATTATGCAATTTATGATTTAGCCTTTGTGGTGTTTTGGTGACAGTTGTACCTACTTTGTAGTACTCAATATTTATATTGTTGTTTTATTTTAAAATAAATCTTTTTAATGTTATTCTTTTTAATATTTTACTTTACAATATTGCATGTTTAAATTTAATGAACACTACTTTCACAGCATCAATTCTAACCTTTGACTAAAACCTTAAAAATGATAAAGTAAATAAACATAAATCAAAAATTAATCTATTACCATTTAATAAATGAACATTCAAGAGTAAATATTGTTTAGTAATTCATTATACAAATATATTATAGACAGGTTATTAAAACAAATAAGGTCTACAAAATTTGCTCTATATTGATTAAGCTTTCAAATTGCCAAAATTAATTTTAAGTAACATATTTAGAAGAGTTAGAAAAAATTATAATAAAATAGCCTGATCCAATTTTAATAAAATTTACTTAGAAAACTTTGAACATCAATATGCACCATTTGGACCAGTTCCAGTGATCAATTATTTTTTCCAAATATGCATAATTGCAGCATATTCAATGTTGGATCGATAGCAAATTCCTTTGTATACCAAAACCTGTTATATTAACATTAATCTAGATCAGGTGCAGGTGCACAGTTTCCTAAATGGTCACCATCATCATCAGATGTGTCAACATCAACCTCTCCAATAATAGATTTCAGCAATCCACCAAATACTGAATTTTGATTTTTATTTTGTTTAATTTCAATATCAAACCAAATACGCCCAATAGTATCTAAGTATACTGAATAATTTGGGTCACGTTTTATACTTATTGCATAACAATTTCTTAAAATTTTAAATTGAACAACATGTTTCCTGAAAAAAAATAGGAATTACAATGTTAATTATTAAAGATTAATGTAATAAATTATATATTCATATAAAAATATAATAAATTATACATACTGCTCTATTGCTCGTAATAAAAACCATAAAAAATTAAGCAAAGGAAACAAGTATGGTGGGCCTTTATCATTTTTTATGGTTGGATGTGAACCTGTGTATTTATTGAATGTCTCTGTTGCCATTTGTATGTTGCGCAAGCAAAGACATTGTAATACAGCTTGTGCAATAAACAAATCTATTTCAGACTTCAATCCTTTTGTTGTATGCAACTCAATTAACATATTTGCATATGCCTCTCCATCACTTGAGTGTAAAAAATGTCTATGCGCTACTGTATACTTCTTTTCATTCCAATATACTTCTGCAATTTTCTAGAAATTAATTATAGATATTAATACATCAAGGATTACTTTTTTAAAACATTATTATATTTTAAAAATTCATTTTAATATAACAAGATTGATATATGTACCTTGTGAAGTAAAGGATGCCCCTTTTTATTATCATCCATAGACCATTTAACTGCATTAGTAAGAAAAGCTTCACGCTCAGGTATGCTAGAGTTCATCATTTCAAATAACTTTCCTATTCTTTCTATCCATTCCTGGCAAGGTTTTGTTTCTGATTTAGTTAGAACATCTAATAACAGTATAGCCAAATCTGCACCACTTCCTTGTTGATCATGTGTAAGTAAAAGTGTAGAACCTTTATATAATAGATTTAACAGGTCAGAATATTTTTTTTGACTTAGGAACCTGTAAAATAGTTTGTAAATGAAAAACAAAGTCTAGTCACACTAAACCATAATAGTTATATTAACTACTATCTTTACCTAAAATACAAAGTTCTATACATTTGATGCGCTTCATAATATTGACCCGAATTAACTGACGCTTCTAATTTGTCCAAAACACGGGCTACACCTCTTTCACCTCGTCCAGCCATTGTTTTTTTTTCAATTTTGAAAGGAAATATGTATATAAAAATATTCCTTACATAGCTTTTGATATTTATGAAAACTTCACAATTAATGACTTTTACCACATGAAAACTTATGTCATTTTGTCATTGCATTAGTTGACAATATTATTATCCTAATAAAAGCATGACGTGTCAAAACTAACTAAAATTATTTTTTAACTGTTCAAATCATTCATAGTGAGATAAAAACATAAAAAAATGTTGTCTAAAGAATAGTTTTATATTTGTACCAAAATAGATTAAAATTGTAGTTTTCAGTTAAAAACAATATTCAAAATTTTCAAAAATAAAAAAAAAACAATAAAATTATCAATAAATTTATGACGCGATTAATTTAATTAATTAATAAAATTAATTAATTAAATTAATCATAATTAATGTAAAAATATTAATTTTTTTAAATACAAATAAGTTCTGGAATGGTTGGACGATTTTGCAGTTTTAGACTTATTTTAAAATTATAAAGGTCTATAAATATATAAATTATAAAGGTCTATCTACTAAAACGATAGTTGCTTAGCTAAATTCATCTCCATCACTGCTAACAGCATCGATATATATAGCTGTAAACTCGATGGTGGTGGGTTACAACCCCACTCGGGAAAATGAATTCATTTTGATAAATTTTATTTACCTGCTCAGATAGGTAAATAGATACATAATTAATCGCAGCGGTGAATTCCATCACATGACACACGATTACTACAGATGATTTCTTGGTGCAAGTTATATCTTAATTTAATTACTCTTGTTGCTACTTGTTTTCAATAGTTTTAAATATTTAAAACGTAATTCATGTTTCTGGACTGTTCAACTTGGTTGACACTTGACACAACAGTGACAGTAGACAGACTTATATAACAATGCAAATGTCACATGTTTATTGTAACAGCTAACATTGAAATAACTAGGTATTTAGGCTCAGTATGAGCACAATGTTTAAAAATCTTAAGATTAATGAAAAGCCAATAATTATCATATTTTAAAACATAGAAGAAATATTTTATATTTATCACGAATATGTGTAACCTATAAAGTACAAGGCTTATAAAATTATATTTACACAACTAAAGAATAATTGTAGATAACAATAAATATTTTAGTATTTTTTACTCTACGTATACAAGATTTTTCAGAGATGTTATTCATCAGAAGAATTATAATTAGTCTTAATTATTTAAAAAGGGCAAAGTTATCTTATAATAATAACAGGTGATTTTTGTGTCTTAAGAATTCACAGTAAACTAAATATATATATATATATATATATATATATATATATATATATATATATATATATATATATATATATTTCTGTTTTTAATTCCAGAACAATTTCTTGTAACTTTCGAAAATATCCATCCCATCAAGCTTTTGTAGGTGAAACCGATAGATTTAATGGGATAACAGTGGAATCCAAAAAACTCCATTGTGATAAAAATATATTTTTGGAAAGGCTGGATAGTGAGCACAAAATATTTTTATATATCTTAATGATAATAATTGTTATATGCAAAAAATATTTTGTTGGGATATCTTCTAATATATCTTAGGCACTTTTATTTTTTGCTAATTAGATAATCTCAATTGTTTTTGGGACAAAGTTATGTAGAAAGTTTAGTATTACAACTTTTATATGCAAAAAATATTTTGTTGGGATATCTTCCAATATATCTTAGGCACTTTTATTTTTTACTAATTTGGTAATCTCAATTGTTTTTGGGATAAAGTTATGTAAAAAGTTTTGTATGTCAACTTTTACTATTAGTACTTAGTATTTTAAATATTTTTAAATTAATCAACAATCTATGAGCATAAACTATATTTTACCACTAATCAAATTCATTTACAGAAGCACTTAAATTTTGGATGAGTGAAAGAAGGCATTGCATATGGTTTAAAGTACATATAGATGATGCATGTTATGTACCTATTTTAGCAGAAGTGAGTATAATCATTACTAATCATTAAATGAAGAAAACACAAAGAGTTTTATATATGTATGTATTTTAAAAAATATTATTAATATTCTTAGAAAGGTTTTAATTTTCATCATGCCAGAGATGACTTTGTGATGATGTATAAATGGCTGCCGCTAGACTCAAATCCAAATTTACCCCCTGCTAGTCATACAAATTTGGGTGTAGGTGCTTTAGTTTTAAATGAAAAAAACCAACTACTAGCTCTGTCTGAAAAACAATATGATTATCCTCACTGGAAACTCCCTGGAGGATATGTCGAAAAGGGTAAGATATTCTTATTACTTAGTGCTGAAAGCAGAAACGAATTTAGTTATATTATGGAAATGCTCATGTATAATTTAAACAGAAATGTTTAAAACTAAACATTTTCTACAATTAGAAAATAAAAAAATGCATTTTAAATATAGGTGATTTAAGACAAAAGAATGAAATCATTTAATAATTAGATTTACAAATCATTTTCATATAAACAAATAATAATAGAAACTGTTGCTATTAAATTATAATTAGTTGCTATTAAATATATAAAAAATCACTTACAATGGGATTCAAACTTGCGCCACTTAGAAACTCTCCAAGTACTCTAATACAAAACTACATATAATATCTGGCTGTGTAGATGTTCTAATATGCTTGTTGCAATTGAGTTTTGTTGTTAGCATCACTGTAGAGAGATCCTACTGTGTTCAAATTTTTATGTTTTTTCAAAGAGATTTTTTATCCTACATGTGGAATATTACTTAAAAAGTAGTAAATAAGCCAAAGTGTCCATATAATAGTATATAAAAAATGTAATCTTGCTTTTTATAAGTTTTTTTTTACTCTTGTTATAAGTAATTTATAAATTTGTATAAAAATAATCTGTTAAATGTAATTTATATTTAGGCGAAGATATTGTTGAAGCCGCTAAGAGGGAGGTCAAAGAGGAGACAGGAATAGAAAGCGATTTTACATCTTTAATAACATTTAGACATTCTCATAACATGATGTTTGGTAATTCAGACATTTATGTTCTCCTCATGATGAAGGCCCTGTCAGAAGATGTAACAGTATCTGAGAGAGAAGTAAAAGATTGTAAATGGATGCACATAGAAGAATATGTCAACCATCCTCATGTCCATTACTTTAACAAGTTTATTATCAATCAAGCGCTCAAATGTAAAAATGACAATATCAAATTAGATATACGAAAAAAAACGGTGAAATGGGCACAATTTTCGAGAGAAATGAATTATTTGTCAGTAACTAATTATGAATCAGAATAATATTGTGTATGTAGGTATATTTTCTACTCCTAGTTTTAATTAAATTGTTTATTACAACATATATTGTTTTTGTTATCTAGTTTTCACAACAAAACCACTAGCAAAATACCAACTAGCCCATTCACTACCAGTCAAAAGTTTGAGACCCCTATGAAAAAATATGAAAAAACAAATTGACCTCAAGATTAGAAAACATTTTTGAGAAAACTTATAAAAATTTTGAACAGAGTGGGATTCGAAGCGCCTCTTTGATACCGTCCTAGCGCTCTGACCGCTAAGCCATGCGTTCTACTATCAGCTGCGTCGAAATTCTTATGCGTTTTGTTACAACTTATTTATGTTGTTAGCAACTCTGTAGAGAGGTTTTTACAAATTTCTGCTACTTAAAGATTATTGAGAAATAATCGTTTAACAAGAGAGATTGCTATTTTATTTTAATATTTACTATTTTTAAAGTGTTACTCCACACTTAGGATTAGAAAACGTCTTTGAAAAAACGTATAAAAATTTGAACGCAGCGGGATTCGAACCCGCGCCACGAAGTCTTCCATAACTTGAGTTGACTCGTTATCTGACGTTTAGATTTGCTTACATTGGGGAGAACAACGATGGCAGATTGCGTTTCAACAGTAATTTCCGAAACTTTTCCTATTTTAGAGATGTCTTGAATTTAGTAACCACAAAATCATTACTAAACCAGAAGAAACGTCAATTTTGTTAGTATTAGAAAAAAATATTGTTAAGGCTTATATATGATTAATATAACGTTAAGAGAAGCGAATACCATCTAAAACCATTCATAAGTGTGTACCTATGTTTTAATTTGTGTGTAAACAATAACAAAGACAATAAACTCCTATTCCAGAATTCTTTAGTGCCTTGGTCTTGGAGCAACATATTCAATGCAGGAAAAATAAAAATTAGTCTAATACGTCGATAACTGGCAAATGAAGAAGAAAAAATTATTACCTATCATTGGTTCATTCCTGTACAAAACACAAGAAAACAGCATATAATCTTTCACATATGCACCCAGAACAAACCGAATTCCATAAAGTAGCAAAAATATAACTTTATAGATTTTTATTATGATAAAATGGCATTGAAATTGCTAATTTTCCTCAGTAGTGATATCATTAGTATCTGTATATCTATGTATCTAGTACAAACGATTAATAACTAAAAACAGTTTTACTTTAGTTATTTTTTTAATATAAAATTTATGGCACTTAGACGGGTCTGTACCCATTTTTTAAATTGTTATTTATTTCTCATTTGCATATAATTATAATCAGCTACTTAAAACTTATATTTATATTTAAGCGATTTTTTGAAAAAAAAAATTATCTTAATTGTAGGAGGTAAATTTATATAAATTATTTTTAAACATATAAAACTAAACATTTTAAGATCTTTGATTTTCGCGATTTTTAGGTGGTGACACGTCAGGAGTCTAAAACTTATTTTCGAATACCAAAATATATGCGATTAATCCGGTTAAAATAGTTTCATTTAAAACTAAACTTTTTAAAAAATGAACATTTTATCTAGGTTTAGGAGTAAGGCAAAGGGGTATGACCGCTATGGTGGAAGACGTGACCGCCTGGATCTTTCATGTAAATCTTTAAATTGTATTCCACTATATCCTTTGTCGTTGCCTTCTTTGCTTTCCAGATTAGCCTTTTGACCACATCATCTTCGCCATCACTGTAGTAGGAGCAGATGTTAGTGTGACGCCTGTCCCTGCTGGTCAAAGATTCTCAAAGACTCCTCTTGAGTAAAAGTAAGGCAGAGGGATATCTCACATCTTTTGGCACTGGTGTTGTCTTGATATCTTTTAAAGAAAGTTAGTGTATTAGTCTTGTTGAAGAGTATATTTCGGGGTATATATCTCGTAGGGCGTAGGCGACGGCTTAGGGATTTCTATCAATACATAATAGATACTGTGTGATGGTGTGAATACCTGGTGGTCTGTAGTAGAACTTTTCGAAGAAGTTATCTCGGCTTATATAGGGCAGCTGATTGATATCCCCGATCTACAGTATTTCCTCTGCTCCGCAGACTTTGCCTGCATGCACTATCGCCCTGAAGTGGTTCATCAGGGCCTCGTCTCCTAACAGTACTTTTCGTATCCCGTTTGCCAGCATTTAGATAATAGTGCGGATTTTATTGTTTACCAAAATCCCTATACGCATCGACAACCTCTCGTAGTTCATTTGCTGCTTCTGTTGTACTTACTATTATCATGTTGCTATCTAATTTAGACTTTAGAAACGTTACTTTTAAATACTTAATATAATATAAATAATCTAAATTATTCTTACGTCGATTACTATTTTTTCTAAATTAACAAATCAAAATTTCCTTTTTTTCACTGAGTTACAACGTATAGCGCTGAGAGACAACGTAAAGCTAAAATTAACTAAGTAGACGTTAAAATTTCGTTTAGCTGGTAGTAGAACGCATGGCTTAGCGGTCAGAGCGCTTGGACGGTATCCGAGAGGCGCGGGTTCGAATCCCGCTGCGTTCGAAAATTTTTATACGTTTTTTCAAAAATATTTGATATTCTAGCTATGCGTACGTCTTAAAATAATTTGAAAACACTATCAGATCTTGGTCCGTACATTCCTCTTCATTATCTCTTTTTATTGATCTTACACTCATATAAATGTGTACTTAGAACTAACGCAATTACAATATTATTACAATTATTATACAAAATCAAAGTAAATATTTTTTAAAATGTTTTTTTTCTGCCTTTTATGGCCGTCTAAGATTTATTTTCACTAGGTTCCATACATTTTATAGTTGTCTTCGTCGGATTTCAGTTTAACCTGGACCTAGACAGCGTCATTTTCGCCGTCGCCGCAGTGTCACAGCTATCTCTCACGAAATGACTCCTACAGCGTATGAAACGCTATCTTGCAGCTGCAATTTAACTTATTTTAAGTTTATGACTACGCGATCGTTCTAGTCGAGCCTTAAGCGTCATAAATTGACAGGACCTTCGCGCCTGTCTCTCCCTCTCCACTTTGGCTGATGACAGATTCTTTTATACCCTGAGAAACTTTGTTTTTGCATATATGCCTCGTAAGCCGGATTGATGCTAAGGATTTGTGATGGATCTTTGGTTAAAGGTTTCGAAGTAGATACCTCGGTATAGGCTAACTGGTTTACATTTACGATTAATGGAATTTGCTCTGCTCCGGAGATTCTACCTGCCATCCTTATCTCTACATAGTGGTTTATCCTCGTCTACTATAAGCCAATGATATTGATGATAAATCTCTTAGTGCCCCGTTTGCCAGCATTGAAGCCATAATATGGATTTTGTTGTTTACCAGATTCGTTTTACTTCGTGCTTAGACAAAAATCTACGAAGATCATTGACAGTTTCTGTTGTAGTCGTTTCTTTTATGTCCATATCTAAATCAAATTATTCCACTACCAAAGTAATTTTACCACATCCAGGAATTCATTTCATCCTAGATACCTTCTACATTCTCAACGGTGTTTCTAGTATTCTTACAACATTATCCACATGAATTTAGCGATAACTGCCATGTTATCATTAATAGAAGTATTGAACTTGAGGCATTCTGTTCTCACGGATTCTTCTTCATTCAACTCCACTACGTCAAATGTTGCGCTGTAAGCCGTCAAATTAGAAGCTTTCATGTTGTCCGCAATGATTTTGTCGCTTTTGTTTCTATATATGGCAGTTACTGTCTCCTTCAGTTTTACTCTATTGTATATTTCTACAATATATTTTTTTATTTCACTTTTTATTGTTTTTAAATATCATAATCGTGAAATCGTGTAAATGCGACGGAGAACAGTTATCGATGATAAAGACTAAGCTTAATACTATTAATAATCTATCTAATGTCATGAAATGGTCACATTTCAGATTTCAAATCGATGATAACAAATCGCTGTACAATATGATCAACTCAGCCCGCAGTTACTTTATGAAACAGTCGATCGTATATAACGAAATCTTAAAATTATTACTATAATAAATAACAATATAATATAATACAGCGAACTAACACTTTATGCAGATGACAATATGCATTTTTACTTTGGCCACTCGCTACAAAATATGTCGAAATAACATGCATGGTTTTAAGTCTTTGACAATCAACAAACAGGAAATTCATAGCATTATATTTGAAGGTAAAAATAAAAAAGTGCAACATTTTAAACAGGTTTTTATGCTAAACATGGAAATTGTACTAATTTGTACAGAAAAATATCTCAGTCTGCAGTACAGAAACATATTGTATAGAAAAATATCTCGGACACCGCATAAGGTAAATATCGAATACAAACTATCCTCCCTTCTTGGTTTCGATGTCTTCCTCCTCGTGCGTATTAATATATCAAGTTAGATTAACCAGTGAGTAGTATGTCGTAACATATTACTCACTGGTTAATCTAACTTGATATATTTAATAGAAATTGGAAAAGAAAACTTAAACGTTTAAAGTTTTCAAAATGTAAAAATGAAACCCCTTTTTAATTTTAACAATTAACAAAATATATAAACAAATCAAAATTCTTAATTATACCTCTACTATATCAATATAATAAAAGGAGCAAATAGAAAATAGACATCTTCAAAGTGCGAATAATTTATATCTACTAAAGTACGAATTAATTGTCGAAAGAGATCTGTTAATTATGAACTGTCACAAATATATACCAAATGACCTCAGCAATTAACACCTCTCAAAATTTAAAGAATCTTAAAACAATATTAAGAGTAACTTCTAAACAAATATCGAATCCGTCCCTGTGTCGTGCGTTGAAATGTAGGATTACCACCGCATCATAACGACATATATTTAAACTAATTTAAGATATAAGTTACCCACTTTGAGATATAAAATAAAATCCCTTTTGAGAAAATATATTTCTTTAATCACAATAGCAATATGTTCATGATAGTTGAAGCAATTGTAGCACAGTTGTACTTACTGTAAATGAAATTAGTTTTGAGTTCGATTCCCTCTCGGGGAAATGACTATATTTAAATTTTTTTTCACTCTGATAAGACAGTTGCCTCTGATTACTCTGCTATATGAGATAAAGTTGCTTTCAGAATTAACAATATGGTTAATTTCAGTTGGTTATTCTATGGAATGCAACTAGCACCAACATGATATGCTCGATAACTTCATGAAAAATTTATGTTAAATATTTTTTTATAATAGTTTACTGACTAAAATGATAAATGGTAAAATGGCATTAGGAAATTTTGACTATTGTGTGTCTAAAGCTCCTCCTAATATCAACCGTGTAATGTACTCCACATATATATGTACATATCATAGTTTATATCGTCCAATTCATTATGATAAATTAATCTTATAAAATTAAACATGATAATCATTTATTACTATTAATAATTACATCATTGTGTATAATAATTACATTGTTTTGAAAATTCATTTTCACTAGATAGTACGTAGAACCAATTCATTTTTCTTTAAAATTTGACAAATTTGTAGATATTTGTGTCACAATGAATATTATATTAATCGTGTCACAAATATCTTCAAATATTTATTGTACATAATACTTATTAATTTATAGTTGATTCTTAAATATAATACATAAAGAGTTACGAAATTAAGAATTATTAATGCTATTGAGTACTTTCCAAATAAAAGGAAAGTCTGTTTACTTTTGCCAAGTTAAAAATATTGCTGTTTATCTTAACAAGCGTTGCCTATAAATTCATAGCTACGGTTATATATAAATATTCTATATACATATATGTGTTAATAAAACATGGAATTTACTTTTGTATGACGTATTGAAAATTCTTTGTTATAAAGGACATTTTGATTTAATGATATCTGTAAAAAGTGCATGTTATACATATACATGTTATACATTTCCTAAATGGAACAAATTTGTTATATCAAAGTTTTGCATTGATATTACGAGTATTATTGCTTGTCTCTGGACACGAAATACCATTAGGTAAAAATATACGACAAAATTGTTTCCAAGCGCACATCACGTCCTTTTTATGTTGCTTCGTCTGCATGTTGCTCTGTAACAAAAGGCGAAAGTTGTACGTTGTACGATGCTATTGTGTAATAACTATCAAAAGTCACGTTTTATAATGAAATTTCTATAAGCATAACGTTGATAAATTTAACTTATCAATTTTCTCAAGTACATTTGGTTATAAATATAAAATTATTTTCATCGAAGTAGTAAATGTTATTCAATTACTAAAGAATAAAGATATTTTGTAGAATCTCGTAAGTTCATAATGAATATTGAAAAATGCATCTAGTTACGTGACTCAGAGGAGAAAGGAACCGCCGATCTCATGCTTCAAGACCAATACTTATGTCAATTGTTGATTTCATATAAGTTGTAATATGAGGTTAAAACTATTTCTATTACTCATTTTAAGGTTTTAAAAATTTAGTAGTAATATTTTAAATGTTCGCCCATTTATTTTATACATACACCTATATATGTTTAACCCCGTAGAAATTTAAATAAAATAATGTAATTAACTAACTAATACTAAAGTATAAAAAACTAAGGCAATGTGCATTTTGATTACTTAACGTTATTTGAAACGACGTTGTGTAACTTAAATTACATTTCAACAAATGGACTTTTATTAAAAATTAAAAGTATACTAAACTAACTAAATATTCAACCAGTTAAATGAGTAATAAGAAATTTTACACAAAGATTCACATCTATCTCAATTTACATTTCACTAAAAATAACAATAAAAGATCTTAAATACTCACTATTTCTTCATCCCTGCCATGCTTATACGTCACAACCAATGAAAATGATAGAAATAACAATTTCAAAGTAATGGCTACAGCTGCAACTATTAAAAACGCGTACGTCATTGTGGAGGCTTTAAATAAATTCCAAACAAGTTTAATGCACTGTCTCGAACCGCGAACAAAACGTAAACTGTAGGATACATTGACGAAACTGGCGGTGTTTATTTTTTATCGGGTCTCGAGCCTATCTAACGTATAGAAGCGGCTGATTTTATTATATCAGTATTTACATAGACTGTTGACAATATAAATAATTTCCATATATACATATATATAAATAAATAATTTCTGATGAATATTTAAAATAGTTTTGTAATATTTGAACTGATTTCTTTTGTAGTTGTTATGATAATATTTTTTTTATATATCGACTATTATTTATGATAAATCACAGAAAATTATTCGAATATTACATGATCATTATGTAATATTAAGTACATTGTATTTCTACTTACTTGCCCATACCTATTTGTATTGTGTACCTATAAAAAGACCATTTACACTTTTGTAGTTTTTTATAGTTTCAAAAACAACCTACACTCTTAAGATATAAGAAAAGTTAAATACAATCAAAGTTAATTTTAATTATTGTATGTATATTTAAATTGATAAACAAGGTAATTTAAAGTTAGCAGTTCGTTGTATAAATTAAAAGTTTAAACAGTTTTCATTGTTGTTTCAAAATATTTCACATATAATTTGCAGTTAGTTATGTCTGTAGATGTTAATAGTTTTTGTGTTCCAAGCCAACGGATGCAAACATATCAGAATGAAGTAAGTATCGAATATTTATCTATTCTTATCTATAAAACGTTGCTTCATAACACTTTCATATTTTATTTCCCTAATAATGAACAAAGCAAATGATATTATAGACCAAGACACCGATTTATTTCCTACTAGAATAAAAACTGATTTCCATGAGTTTCCATTCTATGAAACATTGGCATAAAAACGTACCTATTATCTGATAATACAATTAATTGTTTACACTGTTCTTACATGGTTTTATTTATAAGCTGAGAAAAGCATTTACCATATAAACTACATGCTTTCCGTCAGCCCTTTTACAATGTATTTCGTAAAAGTATCCACTTATTTATTTAGATATAATCAAAGTTATTATTACTGATTACGAAATAGCTAACCTTACCCAGACTCATCTAGCGTCTGTGATCGCCTGTGATACTTAAAATGACATTAACTAAAGAATGCCTCTAATATGTATAATTGTTGGTTAGTTATTTTATTTAAATAGTACATATGATGTAAGTAGGTAGTAAATATACTCTTACTACCAACCAATGGTGAAATGGTACAAAATTCTCTCCACTTCCGCTTTTGAATTAAATTACAAATCTCCAAATTATTCTTTAAAGCTATAGTCACTTGATAAAGACTTTTCATATTGTCATAAATTAAAACTAGTCGAAGAATATTTATATTTATGAAAAATAATAAAACTAAATTATTATACTTATACTTATATGAAATTAATAAAATTAATATTCATTCATGCTTCTTATAGACAAGTTGACAAACAAATAAACTAAAAACCAGTTAATCTTTAATCATAAACGTTTATTACTTAATATATCTGTTCTGTGTATATGGAAAATGAGTGATTTAATCCTATCTATGTTTTTCATACGACGTTATAAACACTTGTTTGAGTTACAGAAGTGTATAATGACGTATACTTACACATTGTTCGCACCACTGAAGTTGTTAAATTATTATAATATCACCTTTTTAGGTATATTTGAAGCATTCCATTGTGTTTTGAATATTTTATGGTAATTATGATTTTACGCGTGTTGTTATGAGTTAGTTATCTTGTTTTATTTTATATTATTTTAGTAACATATATTGGCCGATCAATGGCATATTTTTTTGTCTTTTATTTTTAACATTTTAAGAATAAAATAACGTTCTATTTTCTTCATGGTCTTAAAATCAGTTTGGCTTGTTTGACCATTGTACATTCCTATACCAATTATAACAAGTAAACAAACAAACTGTGAACAAAAAACAATACTTTAAACTTATATCTAATACACAAAAAAATATAAATAAAAATATAAAATTTGAAAAATTTCAATTATGTTACTTATTTTACGTTCGTTCTTTTTATGTTTAAATGAAATTTGAGGTATATTTAAAAATATAAATATATACAACGTCCGTACAACGTGTTTATTTTTAGTTACATATGTTCATTAAAGTAAATGTATATATAAACAAACATCACACATACATACACATATACAAAATTTTACAATATCTATTGGTAAAGTATTATTTCATATACTTTATTAATAATTTAATAGAAGAAAATCTTTTATATTATGCTTTATATTATATTGAGTAATATTATCTCAAAATATTTTTGGTAATTCGTGAATTAGTCTTAGATTTTTCCAAGATTAATTAACGAATTACCAAAGGAAATAAAAAAAGATATATTTCAATTCACAAGTTTATTATTTAAAAAATGCATAAAAATTCTGAACATGAACAATAGATATCTTCAACATTTTTTTGTATACGTTCACTTTTGACAATGGTAAAATACTACAGTCGTCGCCATGATAAAGTATTACAAATTCTATTTGATAAATGTAAAGGTGTAATATCCCTTATTTCGCCATATTAAGGCTCTTACATCTTTTGATTAGTATCAAATAAATTAAAAAATGTCATATCAAATTGAAAATTTTATGTGTAAAATGTTATTGTTTAATTATAAAGAATAGAAAAAATATTATAGTGTATATAATAAATCAGATTAACGAATAAAAATTAAATAGTAAATTTAATAGAGGCCAATCGTGGCGCAGTGTGACAGCGTCTGACACAGCGTCTGTCTGTAAACACGATCGATTGTGGGTTCCACCTCTCAACACGCAATGTCTCGAATTATGTGCGAATTAGGTGTGAAAAGCGAAGAACGCAGTGTCTTGACACTAGGTACTTTCTGTCTACTCTGCTATGCGGGATAAAAGCGTGGAGCTAAAAAAATAAAAAAAATTATAATTTTTTATTCGCTACCGTTAATTTCAGTGAACATATTTAATAAATGCGTAGGTAAGTGGTCTATACATTATATCCACCACTACAAATTTATCTATCATGAATCACATACTTGGGAAAAGATAAAGAAACGGAGTACCGGAGTAATGGAGTGTTGCTGATTTTTGACAATACGATGTTCAATTTGTAGATTATTTTAAACAATCTAAAGTATTTATTAACTATCATGCAAAAGCAACTTCAAACTTTATCTCGCCTAGCAAAGTAGTGTTAGCCTACCTAATAAAACACAGTACGTAATCCTTGGGGATATTGGTGTTTCATCATCCAGACTGTACAGTTTCTCTAAGTGTAGACGCTTAAAACTTAATATTAGTAAAATTTACAATTTCATTCAATTCAAATTCTAAAAGATGAATGTGGATTCTATGCTGATATTCGTCTTCTTCGAATTGTAGTACAAAAGCGTCAACAGTTGTAATAATTGTTTTGATTTTGAAATCTAAATTATTACAAATATAAACACATTTAGATTTAATAAATAACAAAAACTATCAATCTCCATCAAAAAAATCTTTTAAATTTTTTGAAACAATAACTAAAGAGACTTGTAAAAAATATACGTGTAATATGTATATATATGTCCATTGTTGGTCAGTTTGTGAGTCAGTTATCGTACGTACGATCAGTACGATCACTGACTGTAAATCCAATCCACTGTCGTAATTCAAGGGGCAGGTAAGCGTCCTGAAGTAATCGAGGCTGTGGGTGCTCTAGGAGAAACCGCGGAGAACCTAGAGGGCAGTGGCCTGTAGTAGTCGGGTCGTAGTCGCGTCATATAAACATACGCCGGCGATCTTGCAGGGTCTCATGTAGGTGGAGAGAGACTTCGTTGCGTTCTAATATCAGATTTACTTCAAGACAACATCTTTCAGCATAAACATAAATTACATTCTCAGTTCTAAAAAAAACAATTGAAGTGTTTACGATTATTGTATTCTTTTAAATTCACCTTCTTATAAATTCGTATAAATTATTATTCAATATTTTCTTCGTATAAATTATTATGCAATATTTTTCTTTCTAACATAAAAGTGGTTTCGTTTTATGAAAAAAGGCCTTTTTAATTTGGATTAGGTGTACAATACAAGCGAGTGTGAGCTTAAGTCGTAGTGGGTTACTTTTACCTTAAAATTGGTAATTATCGGGACAGATATGTTTTGAGATGAAAACCTTTACTTGGTAACTGGTGGTAGTAGAACAAGTTACACGTTATATGTAAACCTTGAGCTATAACTGATTTATTTAATTGTTGAAGACAAAAATTAGGAGGGATCAGCTTATTTTTATTCTTTGTATTGATACCGTGTCTATCAATGTTTATAATTCCATTATTAAAACTTAAGTAAAACTTCTGTCTCCGCTTCGTTAGTAATACACTTCGAAATGACGTGGTTACTTCAAAACTTTTATCACTAAACTGTGCAAAGTCAGTGTTGAAAAATATATAAAGTAAAGTTTTCTGGATCAGGATTGGTAGGTAATTACTTAATTCTGAATAATAACGTATTATTTATCGATAACACCACAAAATGCAACGATAATCATTATATACATAATTATAATGTTATCTCAAACATAAAGCTATACGTAGTATCGCATTAGCTCTTGTGAATGAGGTACGCCTCATATTTCCTGTTTAAAAATGGTCTTGAATACAGTGTTTGTAATTGTTGCCTGTATCCTGTTATGTTTCAATGTTATATTTATAATAGGAGCAGTTGCATTCACATCTTATTATGATAAAAAGGTAATTAACTTGCTTTGACTTAAGTTCTTATGCTTACTAAATGGGGCAAGGGCGTCCCACAGTGCTTTGCCAGTCCGGTGAACCTTGACTTTCACGTTTCAATTCGTCTTTCCTACCACTTCCAACAACAGTCTACTTCCAATATAGTTTAAGACAACTAGCACATACTTCTTGAAGTGAGGTCTTCCTTCACATACCAGTTAGAGACACAGCACTTTAGAAATGTCGTAGGAATAGGTATGTTTGAGAATTCACTCCACAGCCGCAGTGCAGATAAGCAACGGCATCGAAATATTTTTCCCACATATCATTTTTATTTCTTAAGATATTTTAAGAATCCATAAAGGAGTGAAATTAAGATGAGTCACAAACGGTAAATGTTATCATATTCAAAAACTACGATTAACCAGCGAGTCTATTAAGTTAAAATTGGTAGTCTCAATTTTAAACCCTCTTCTATTGAATTGACTTGAACCTCCTTAAATTTATGTATTCATTTGATGTATTCATGTAAATCAACCATTTCCAGATTCCTAAAGAAAACAGCAACGAGTTATTTCACTCCTCACAAAGTGCCCGAACCAGCTTAGTGCCTACTCTACCTCAAGTTTTGATGTACAACGCATTCCTACAAACTGCTAATGAAAATAATTTGCCGAAGTAATCCACGTGTTGGCCAATTAAACTGAGATTTAAAATATTATTTTTTTGAAATAACACTTTCTTCCAATTTTTAATACGTGTTTTAATAACAATACGATATCTTTCTTATCTAATAATCTTCATTTTCAATAAACATGTTTTAAAGGAAATGAGATGATATGATGATAAGAAAATATTAAAAATGACGAAGTTAAGTTTCTGCTGATAAAAAAACATTTGGATGTCACATAGATGCCTATTGAGATAAAACTGTTGTGTGCAATTTTTGTTGTAAATCTCTTTTATATATTTTATAATAACCTTGCTCATCGCTTCATTTGCCTAAAAATATAAGAAAAGTAGGTAAATTATAATCCTAATAAATTATTTAAATTTTATTACTTATTTTCTTGGCCTTTTTTATTTTTATTGGTGTGTAAGGCAAATACATACATGTATAATATAGCAGAATTATGTTAGATATTTACAAGTAACAAGAACATGGTTCACGACTTTAGATTTCGAACACATTACAATCAAACACATTATATAAACTACCTACCTACTTTATCAAATACTTATATTCTTTTAATATTAATTGTAGGCCTATCGAATTACATACAGATAAAAATTAAAATATAATATCTGAGAAATAATTGCATTCAAGGTGCAAAAATATGACTAAATTAGTTAACATATATTTACTACTGAAATTGTATCAATTTAATTTAAGATTTCCTCAATAGAACAAAACTACTATATAAAGTAGTTTTCGTAACTACTCCTAGATGGCGCTTGTTAACGTTATACTTTTATACTTTAAGAAACCTCAAAATTCCTAGGAAATATATTGCAAGAAAATTACCACTAGATGGCACTAGCGAATTAGATAATTGGATAAAATTATAAACTTAGAATATCGAAAAAAAATACATAACTACCTATTTTAAGTAATATTATAATTTATTACATCAACCTAGTTGAAATGTCTCGGAAAATATTTCATATAGCATATAGAGGTCGTAAATAGCTTGAAAGAAGAAGCGGTGAAACACTTGTTGCGATTTACGTCTATGGGGTACTCATGCAACAGGTATAAGAACAAGCTCGGAATATTTACTACATTGAAATATTACTTAGCTTTAATTGACGTTGTGAACGTTTGAAACAACCTAAATATATCTACACAAGTGCTTTCACTTTCACAAAAATATATTCAGAATACAAATTTGTTATACACTCACACACTTACTACACTTGGATGATCTAGATTTAGAAAAAAACGTAACTTAGTATATATAACAAAGAGAATTTCTTATTATTAGATAATATTTTGTAATTGTAATAATATATATTAATAAAATCGGTCATCGTAAGAGAATTATTTGTTATATATATATATATATATATATAAATATTTACTATTTATTAGCTACATAAAGTGCAAAGCTGATCGTTAAAACGATATCAGTATGTTATATATTTTTATCTAAATGATGTACCTTACTTCGCAACCTTGAAATCAAAATCAATATGCGCTACTTCGTTGATTTTTTTATTATTATAGTGTGTATACATATGTGGTAAAGCTATTGTTATAAATTACCATTTAACTTAGTAGATGCGGCTATTTGTTATTTTATACATTATATATCAATTAGTTTAATCATGTCGTTAAAGCTGGGAACACGTCAAATGGGTTGTTCGCTGCGGTGTGCGTTAGAGATGTAGTTAGAGAGACGGGGATGAGTCGTGTTAAGGGTTGTTGCTGACGTAAGAAGGCTCGCGCAAGTTGTGTTCGCAAGCTTCAATCGCTCGGTAGTGCGTTTGCTGTACGTTTCCAATACGAGTCGAGTAGCCGCCGTGAATGCCTGTGCCGCACGCCTCTATTATCGACACGTTTAACAATTCGCATCTCGCCGCGCACCAATACGCGGAAACTATCACTTTCGCTATTATCAACCTTGTTTGAACTATGATAACTCAGTGAAATTTACTTTGTGCACTCTCCTGGCACTTCGATTCGACGACATTGCAAGGTAAGTTCTGATCTGGAGTCAGACAAAAATTTAACCTACGTGTCAATTCTGAATGCTAAGTGAAAGGCGAATTCTTTGTTAAATTACGCGGATAGATTGACAAATAATATTTGTAGCGCATCTATTACACTTCAAATAACCAATTATCAAATTTTTATAATACTATTGAAACTCAACATTTGTCACGAGTCGCGTAAAATGTCATGTAGGGCATTTTTATTAAGGATAGTGTAAAATATTTACTCATAAACTTAAGTATTCATCCAATAAAAATAATTTTAAGAATTTAACCATCACAAAGTCAGCTGTATTTATTATTAGGATATTCCGAAAAAACTTGGTGGTTAAAAAAATACGTTTGTTGTGATATAGTATGTAAGTATGCTAATAACTGTTTTTGCCTATTGAAATGACCTAAGAATCCGTACAAAATTTTCTTATGTTAAACCAAGCGTAGCTTAACATTACTTTAACATGTTATCTCTCTTGTTATATTTATTTGGATATTATTTCGTATGGTCATGTAATTGATACTCATTATTTTTCATAAAATTATACAACGTGTATCTTGCTATCCGTTTTAGATGCAAAAGAAAATAAAAATAAATACGTCAATTTAAAACCCGTAAATAATAAATACGCGATAACGATAGTAAAATACATTATCGATAGATTTAGAAGGTTGTCATAAATCAATTTGAATCTACTTACAACCAGTACTCTACATAAAGGAAATATAAAATTTATCTAAAGCACGTAACAATTATTTTTTCAGCATACATGCCTTACAAACATTACGGTCAATTAATTATAGGTTTTTCATGTAATAATTTTAGCTATTTCATACTTGTAATGTCGCATGTCGCTCCTTTCTCCTATTCACTTTCGGTTGTGGGTTCGATCCCCACCCGAGGAAGTGATTATATTTAAAATTATCTTTACTTCCTCAGTCTGGTAAGACAAAGTGCGGCGTTTAATTCTACCACTCAACACGCAATGCCTCGAGTTCGATGGAAAGTGAAGTACGGAGTGTCTTGACACTAGCTTTTTGTCTATCCTGCTGTGCGAGATAAAAGCGTAAAGCGTAAGCGTAAGCGTATATATATATTGAGAAATTTTTGTTTCCTTTTATGAAGTATTTTGATAATACATCAAATCTATATTGAAATGAGCAGGTTTAAAATTATAGATATCTAAAGTAATAAAGGAAGAGATTAAAATGTATTGAGGAAACGTATTAATTATCCAAGTAAAATTAATACGAATTATGTTAAAACAGCCTTCACTACAAAAGGAATTCTGTGAACGCGTTCACACTTTGGAAAGGCTTGTATGTCATTAAGGCATTGGTAGTATTTGTCAATTTTGATATACGAACGTGTGTGCATTAATTTTTTATTATAATATTCTTGTCATGAATGTTTCAACAAAGATTTTACCTACGATAAAATTATATTGCTGAAAATATAATAATATTCTTCATTACTAAATTGTATCAAGTGCAAATAGAACATTCATCTCAAAGTAGTTCACAATCACTTGCGAAAGCGAAATAATACATTCACTTTCAATGTAGCTAAAATTGATATACGCGTATAGGCGTTCGTCAAAAATCGTCACTCGTATTTCACTTATAAATCTAATTACTTCAGATTTACCTTAAAACTCTTTTGTAGACCAAGAATTTCACAAAATTTGATGATAGGAAAGTTATAAAACTAATTATTTTGTCTGTGAATATATTCTAAATTTTACAAGTATGAAGTCACTGCAAAACTTTGAGGTGTTTCTAAGAGCTTGATGAGCTTTTAAAAATGTAAAAAAATTAAAGTTTAAAGTTTTTAAAAATATTCCTACCCCTATCTCTACCACTCAATCTCTTTTTAATTGGCAAACAATTAAGAATGGATTGCTTTGCCATTATAGTATTGTGTTAGCACCGAACCATGTGAGAGACATTTAAAAATAAAAGTAACTGCATTACGGTTGTGTCATCTACCGTCTCTTTAAATTTAAAACATTATTTAATAGAAAGTAAAAGCGCTTACTTTTATTTTGATGATTCTTTTTATAATATTAAACAAGAAGTTGTTGTGCAATACGATGTTATTTATAGTACTCTTAACTAGATTTTATACGTCATTTTTGTCTTGCTTATTGTAATAACTTACAGCTAAATAACTACTTATGGACGCTAGGATAAACTTATCTGCGACTACTTTGTTGTAATGATAAAATCTCTATTAAGAAAAGTAAGCGGAAGAAATATGAAATTTGGCAAATTTAAAGTTAGAATTAAGAAGAAATGAAGAGAGCCATTAAATTGATAAAATCAATCTTACTCACTTTGCCACGAGTATCTGACAAACATTTACATAAAGTCACATACTCGTTAGTTGAGTGTAGATAGATACTAGTAGTAAAAATTACGAATATTAATTTGCTAAATAGTTAAAGATATTTAATTTATATAATTTATATAAAGATATTTTATAGTCGATATGTTAACAAAGCGGGAAATTTCGTCTTAATCAATCAACCGTAGTAATCTTTAAAGTTTTTTTTTCCATGCAATGTTCTATATTTTTGTGCTTCGATATAAAGTCGTTATGAAACAGTTACGAATTAAACCCTAAAAAAACAGATTATAACATTATCATGAGCTTTTTATTTCTGGTATAATTAATTTTGCTAAGATTTTAAATAAGTAATTATTATTTTAGTCATTTTTAAAATTTAAAGACAATTCTTAAGAATGTATATCACTATCCGAACTAATTTTAATTTTTCTTTATAAAATAATTATTTAAAAAACATGATTTCATAATTCGTTAAATAATATTGTTCTTTTTATAATATTTTAAATACAACATGTATGTCTATAGTACGTTAACAATAGAGAAGGTCAACAACGTAAATATTCGATTGAAATTAAAAAAATATATAAATGTAACGAATCGAACACAATTTACTTCGATTGTTCCATATTTGAACAGCTGATTCTGTTACGTATTGTATTGAGCAGTTGCGTGCTCTTCGTGTAATTAATTACATTGATGCTCGTACTATAATTTTTACAGCATATACGGTAGTTGTATGAATGCGCGTATTAGACGAATTATGTCACGTACAGATTGAAATATTTTAATTACTTAAATTTCTGTTCACTATTTATTATTTTAAACAAAATTAAAACGTACTATTATTATTTCATTCAATTTGAACAAAACCATAGAAAACGCAACAACGAAAAAGTTGTTTGATAAAATTGAGTACGTGTTCCAATCTGCCAATTTAAGAAATACTTGATCTATGGATAATATATTGCAGTAATGTTGTAATACCAGCACGTGAAAGGATAGAATATCTTGTAAGTCTATTTACTTGTTAATCATGTCTTTACTAGTTCAGTTTAAAATATAGTTAAAGTTTAAATTGATTTGTAACAGCAAAGATTTAAAAAATCTCTTATTTTTATATACCGTTTTGCGATGTGGTACGGATTGTTTTAACAGTTGGGACGTAGTGACATCTGGGTAGTGAAGTTATAAAAAAATATTTTGTTAGTTAGATTAAGATACAAAATTAGATTGTGTGTAGTAGAAAAGTTAAGTAGTTTGGCTATATTGTTCAATTGTACACATCTGGGTAGTGAAGTTATAAAAAAATATTTTGTTAGTTAGATTAAGATACAAAATTAGATTGTGTGTAGTAGAAAAGTTAAGTAGTTTGGCTATATTGTTCAATTGTACACAAAATGTGCCTGGATTCAGTTACTTTTCCAAATGAGGTTTACAATTTCTTTAAGAATATGATATACACCTATAAATGGATTAATAATTGTTGCTAATAAAGAAAGAACTTAAGCCATTTCAACGTCGTTAAACGAGTTTAACGAAAGCGTAGTCTTATGTTAATGTGAAGGTCTCCACACGACGGCCGCATGTAAGATAGGCAATACAAAAAACGACATTATGCAATTTTTGTAGTATAACAATACTATAGATAGGAGTGGCTAACGGTGGTGGTAGGCGAAAGCGTAAAACGAGTGAAGGTCATTAGCCACGCGGCTGTTTTAATTGCGCAGAAATTCTTTACACAAAATAAGATATTCAATATATAATTTAACTTAAAACGGGTTTATTATATTTTCAGGATATTTATAGTTTTTTTTTTCTTAATGAAAATGAATGATTGGAAAATCTTAGGTCTTAACATGTTAAAACTAGATGTTGGCCTTACCCATTGTCCACTTAAATGTCACATAAATGTCAACTATTAAACGCGCTCTTATACTTGTTATTTGAATTTATGTAATCATTAAAAACAAGTTCGGTTTACATTTAAGTGTTAATATTATAAGCCTGTTACCTTTTTAATTATAAATTTAGTCACAAAAGTGAAGTTAGAATATTATTAAACCCGAAATAGTATTTTTATGTTTAGGTAAGTAATAAGTATATCATATGCAACACGTTATATATAGAAATCTTAAAAAGGACTCAATTATTCAAAAAAATATATGCTATATTTATGCACCTTGAAGTTATAAGGTGATTAATTAGTGACATTAAAATACAGTCAAACATACGTTTAGATATCTGCTGTCAGATTTTACTAAAATATTTGTTACAAAAGTACTTTATACTTTTTATGAAATAAAATGTTTCTTTTTTAGATTTGCTGCAGCTCCCGCTCAATATAACAAACAAAAATATTAATTTTATATTGACACTATTGATACAAGTGGTTATATTAACAATGACGCAAATTCTTTTTTCAGTTGTGTCATGCAAATATCTATGCTATATAGTTTTAATGAAATATAAATGTATTTTTTTGATTTTAAAAATAGGATTTATGTAAAACACCTATGTTCAAAAGTGTAATATAAAAATACATGAGAAATTAAATTTACAATCATCCATAGTAGGAAATATATTTTATACTATGTAGTTATCAACGCTAACAAAGTCAAAAATATTAATCTAAGTGAGAAAACAAGTTTTATACGTAATAGTTTATTTCCTCGTTCTTACTAACTATTTAATGAAAAGTGAAAGTAGTTCCAGCTTCATTGAAAATTATCGCAAGTGTTAGTATAAGTATACAGAAATGCTAATATTGTGTAGTTTTTATATAAATTCTTGTCAATAATGAAATAACAGTATAAAATATCTCCATAAGAAATTAAATGTTGAAAGATTGTTTAAGAATGAAACAAATTATTATATTTTTTTATTATACCTACTGTATTCATCTTATTATATTACAAGTGACGCACTGGACCTGTCTAAAAATACGGCCTGTGCTACACGGAATATAAATTTATCCAATGAATAATTTACATAGTGTATTCATTACATGCACTCTTTAAGAGAGAGTTTTCTTTATTCCTGTTTGTTTTGCTATTAATTTCTCGAATTTTTAAAATGATTAAACGTAGCATTGCCTTGATTAAAATAATGTTGATTAAAATAATGATGATTAAAATAATGATGTTTAAATAAATAATATGAATATTAATATGAATACTAGCAGGCTTTAAACTCACCCAGGCTTTTAGTATAGTGGCTGCTATCGATTTTTTATATTCAGAGCGCCTTCACCCTCTCTCTAGTATTAAATCGTGCTATGGAATTATTAGTATTGAAATTTGATAAATCTCTTAGGGCTTACAATGTCATATATGTTTATTAAATATTAGACTTGTGTATATTTTTTAATATAATAGAAAATCCAAATATAAACATATATAGCAATAGTGCTGATAAAGTACCAAATGAACTTCATGAGTACATTAACTAAAGCGATATTTTTTTTAATATTATAATATTTGTAAGACCCGAACGCAAGAAACGGAATCTGGGATTATGTTCTACGTTTTCCACCTACCTTCTTTGGAGTATTGCTAGTTTTTTTAGCTTCACGCTTTTATCCCCCATAGCAGGGTAGACAGAAATGACCTAGTGTCAAGACACTATACATCGCTTTCCACCGAATTCGAGACATTCCGTGTTGAGTAATGGAACTCAACGCCGCACATTGTCTCACCAGATCGAGGAAGTGAAAATAATTTATATATAATCAGGTCCTTGAGTGGGGATCGAACCCACAACCTATCGTATTTACAGTCAGATGCTATCCCACTGCGGCACGACCGGCCTCTTCTAATGCGGCTGCGGTATAAAAACATTTTTGTAAAAACAGAAAAAAAATTGACAACAAAGCATAGTGTACAGTTATAAACATAATTTAATATTTTACCTGGAACTTTTAAGAATTTATCACGACTCGCTAGGTCAAGCTAGTTGTAGCGACGTAGCACGTGTAGCGTAGAACAATTGCAACGTGGCAAAGGTGAAGCGTAGCCGCTTCTTAAATGAAATGCTACAAAGAAGGTATAAGAATTCTAACATATTTTTATTGAACTAAAAAAATATTTTTCTGTGACAATGTGCTTGGTTATTTGTATTTTGTTTTATATGTTATTTTTATACTTTACACAAGTAAAAGAGTAAAATTGTCACCCTTCTATTAGCTTCATCTGTACGCTTCTATTAGCTTCACCTGCACATCAATTTATCCAACAACGTAAAGAAATTCTGCACCCATATTTTGTTCTCATTTCTTTCCTTCTAACTTATATGAAATTATACACACATGTCTAAAATCTGTACATTTCTTTCATATCGTTATCCTGATACTATTACAATCGAGAAAAAAGTTTTAAGTATTAGTTTCACTTTTAAAATAATATATAATCTATTTTGTTTAATACTGCATAACATATCGTAAGTTAAGTGGAGAAAAAAACGTGTTCAACTAATGTATTAGCGAGTTTTCACCAAATAACTCTGGAGAAAATAATTATATATATATTATGTTAATATATTTTTTAATTTGAATCACTGTCAGTCGCCTGCCAGTAGACAAGTTTACTCGTATAGTTTGTGAGAAATATGCATGAACTATAATTTTATCATACATACCTTTAGGCGTCCCAGGCGTCTCCATATTGACAAACGCGTTAAGTTATGCTCCTAATAATGCAAATAGATATGTATTTATTTTTGAGAACAAAAAACAGTATATGAACACTTAAACCTTTATTCGCCGGAAATCATAAATAAGTAGTTGATGTCTATAAAATGACAACCTCCACCTTCTATTTACCAACGTCACTAAAGTATAGTCATGGTGCTAATGTCATTTGAAGCTGGCGCCGCTGGGGCGCCGGCGGTCGCCTGGCGACCGCCCCGCCCTCGCTTTGAGACTAATACAGACTAACGGACGGAGCTTAAAAAGTAATAAAGATTAAACAAAGCAAAACTGCAATGCTTCTAGGAAAGAATGAATAGTTATTTAATATAATAAAATAAAAACTTGTGCACCATTGTTTATAACATTTTCGTTCATAAAATACAGAGAAGTTACATATTTTTAACTATAACTTTATGTCGTTGTTAAAGTAATGAAAAATATTATATATAATAAATTGTCTTTTGCAAAATAAGCGCTGTTCACAACGTAAACGTAACGTGGAATTATGCTATCTATATATGTACATATTTATAAATTTTCCCGAAAATTATCAGATAGAGAGATCTATTGTTTTTTCACAACTTTTCCTTAGGATTAAATTCACAACAATAAATATATTCAGGTGGATCCTCATTCAGTTGCGTCGAGCTTATACAATTTCAATTAAGATATTAATTTATTAGATAGCAGCTGGAGTTCAATCTAAACAAAATCCTATAGAGTATTAATTATAATCTAAATTTAAAAATATATTCGCTTTACATTGGCGTATAATTGGGTTATTTTTTTATAGATAAATATTCCAAACTAATGATATAGTTTCAAATATTTCTAATACGTATTCATAATTACAATGTAGCTGTTGTAGCATTATATTATTTATCACTGTTGCTAAAATATTTTTTCCAACTGCAAATAATATGATTTTTTACCTCTTGAATTTAAGAGTAATTGTAGTGAAAGTATAAAGGGCATTAAATATTTTTGGTAAACACTTAATGTAAAGGACATCATTTAATATAAAAAATTATTGATATTCAAATTCATTTAATCAAAATATTAATAAATAAAAGAAAATTAAAAAGTAATAATAAGAAATATTAAAATATTATTAGAAAACAGTTTTTAATAAAATTTTAATTCATTTTTTTGTTTATATATATATATGTATGAAGTTCTATTACACGTGTATTACTCATATAATTAATAGATACCTATTACCCGCATGTTTTGTACTGTAAAATTGATAACGCCTTGCTTTAACCGACTCTGTCAGTCTGACAAAACTATAACAAGTAAATATTATCGATAATAATGTTCACCATTTCTTTAAAAATAACTTTCTTATCGTAAACATTAATACAGTGTACATGTTTATACATTTGCCGCTGATTGCTCGACACGGTCGTCAAATGAATTCAACATTTAATCAATATTCGTATAATATAAATTAAACCATGAACACTAGGTAGCATTGGCAACAATTCTGTATTACGTCCATTTTATAACAATACTTTCATATAATTTACATAAAAGTAACATGAAACTACTTACTTGACGAAGTTTCCTGTACAGAAATTTTCAGAACGGAATGCAAAATAATGTAAAAGGAAACAAGTTAGAACAAACAAATTAATTGCTATACATGGAATATATGTTTATTAGAAATGTGCTCTGTTATCTGTATGCGTGATAGCATGGCGGAACGTCAACATACCTGTGTGTTTGCTGAACTCCTACAGCTAGACTACTCTAGTGGGTATGACGGAAAAAACAATGTAAAACTTCCTTACTAAATTCTTAGATATGAACGTATCAAATTCTATAATATCTTAGAAATAAAATTATTTATTTTGTGTAGTAAAATATATTTATTTTGTTATACATAAGTAAAAAAATATTACTTCTCATTTGTGGTATACAAACATATAACTAATAGTGAATTTTTAGGACTGTAACTATCTCTTACTGTTTCGGGCGGTACAATCTTGGTTTATACTCACCCCTTTTAAGTATCCGTATTGGAAACGTAGCTAATATCTAAAGCTTTTTGTATATAAATTACAACGAAACCTAAACGACGTTGCATAAACTTTACCTGTAGTAATAATATACCATTGAGAAAAAAAAATCGATATTGTCAATAGATCCTGAAAATTATTTATATAAAATTAATTTTATAATTATTATAATTTCAGGTTAGAAAATGCCTCAATGGGCCAGCGCCGAAGGTGCTGGGTCGGAAGCAGCTTCCCCAGACCAAATGCTTTACTATGAAGATGATGCTTCTGAATATTTTGACAACAAACAAGAAACCGATATTAAAATAGAGCAAGCCGGTGGTTAGTTCAAATTAATTTCAAAACATATGTCCTAATTCAGTATGAAAGTCAAATCGTAATATGTAATTGAAAGAGTAAAGGAACCTGTGAGGCATCTTCATAATGTGACACGCTTATTATTCCTTCAACACAACGATCATCTGTAATATAGAAATCTATATATAAATATAATAGCGAAATAAATTACGGGATTGATAAGGGTGTTACGAAAATCATCCATAGCAGCGTGTTAAAATCGATTAGTCTCTTACGCAAATACTTTATCAAGCGTGCAGCCGCGTCACGTAACAATCAAGTTTCTCAGGTCAATTGCAACGTCCAGCAACTGTCACTATATAGTTTCAAATCCTATTGTTATAAATGTCTTGATACATAAAAAATATTGTTCTTCATATAAATATTATTAAAAAATTATTGATTAGCACGCATTATGAACTTCTAACACAACTGTAGCCAATTCCAATTGGTCCAATTTCAATTGATTGTTTTCAGATCGAGTCAAATTAAGAAAAACTTAAAAAAAACTTATGCTTATTACGTAAAGATATTTTCAGTCGAGTTTCTGTGTGTAGGACGCATTGCTTAGGTATTTTAAAATATGTTTGAACAAAAAAGTCAAAATCCTTTTACATTTACACCTGGAAATATGTGGGATTCTTATCTACGATCGATAGTTATTGCAAACGCTCTTGCTAAACGTAATAAATGACGTAGATTGAGTTATCAATGGTCTTGATAGTTATGACCGCCTACGCTAAGCAAGCATTACTACAATTGACATCACAACGGATAACGTAAAGTAACTAATTATTTTAAGAAATAAGACATACTAGCTCTCGCATGTCATAAAAAATGGCAAGGGTTTATTTTTTTACATATATCTTAGTTAATTTATCATTTTTAATCTTCAATATTTGTAAACTTAGAGAATGGATTCGTTTTGTGTATTAAAAACTACAACATGCAAAATAATAAATAATTAACAGTGGTTGTGGTAATTCAATTTCACTCTCACACTGGACCCTGCCCGTATATGTTTTTGTATATATATATAGCCAGACGCAGACAGTGCCTATATATATATATATATATATATATATATATATATATATATATATATATATATATATATATATATATATATATATATATATATATATAGGCACTGTCTGCGTCTGGCCTTTTTTTCCATAATAATTGACATGATAACTATGTACCAACTAATATATCTTATAGTGAATTATATTCTGCTACCGACTTTCACCTTTTATATTCATGAAAATTAATGTTCTAGATTTCTACGACAGTGGTAGTGGTAGTGATGAGCAAGTCCCAAGGCGAGTGTGCAGGCCTCGGAGAACACCAGCAAGTTCCTCATCTTCAGGCACCACGAGCGGGTCGAGTGGCCCCGGACGTCGACGCCGCTGTGGAATATCCGCTCGTGAACGTAATTTGCGCAGATTAGAAAGTAATGAACGGGAACGTATGCGGATGCACTCACTAAATCGTGCGTTCGAGGTAATTCTGTAATTTGTAAGATTAGCTGAAAATAACCAGGCTTATTAATTTAATTATAAAATAATTTAAATAACTTTGCAGACTTTTTTACTTTATTAATCCATGGCACGTTCACTTTCCTTTTATTTATTTAATGGTGCTATTCGCAATTTCGTTTGCGTCACAATGAGATGTTACGATTCTTTAATTTTTATATGTTAACTATAATCATCTATACTCCTAAACCACATATGTTAAAATGGCATTTCTTTATTTCTCATAGTTTAGTTAGCCTATTAGGGTTTTAGATCAAAATGTTCAATTCTTTGAAAATTAATCATGTACTCTATGTCCCGCCCAGGCTTAGAGTATAAGACTATAATTTGTCAAGAACATCCGCGAATATTCTACTTTTAATGATTTTTTTATATTGTGTAGATAAAAAAAGACTTGTACTGATTGTTTCTTTTTATTTCAAGGATCTCCGCCGCGTAATTCCTCACGTTAAAAAAGATAACAGAAGCCTGTCAAAGATAGAAACATTGACCTTAGCCAAAAATTATGTAAAAGCCCTCACTAATGCCATATGCACTATGAGGGGAGAAGTTCCTCGTTACCAGTAAGATTTTTATATTAATAATATTATCTTGAAAAGTAGGTATTTGGTCTCGACCAGCATATTCAAAATTATTTTTATTTGTAGATTCAACAGTGATGACGAAAATGTGGAACCGGTGTTTGTTTTAAGCCGAGATCAAGAACAAAATAATAACGTGCCAAGCGACCACGACAGGGAAGATCCATTACCAGTTTCAAGAGAGTGCCTATGACCATCTTCTACCAGATAAATGACGGCCTATCTACAAGCATGGACACGAACTCAACGCGAGCAACGCGTTGTTCAGTTCAGCAAAAATGTTTAGGATTAACGCAAACTAGTGTTAATTCTAAATATTTAGTATTACATGTTCCCCCTACGACTATCCGGCAATGAATGGACATCGAGAACAAACATGCTATATTACCTAGTCGTAGATATACTTGCATGACATGATTATTTATGACTTTAAAACTTATGACGCTACTTAAAATATAAGCAAAAAATATACTTATTAAATATTGGTTACTGTTGTACCTGTGATACCAAAACTGGAAGCATAACAGCTAAATATTAAAAAAGTAGATTCGTTGAAAACATATAAGTTTATTTTCTAATATAGATTTAATTGTGTTGATTTTAAAAAGAATTTTATTTTTCTATAATTATTTAATGTTACCCTGCTAAATTCCAACAGAAGAACGATATTATTAAGTCTTTCAATGTCGCACTTTGATATACCTATTAGTTAAGAAAATATTTTTACGTAAAATATGGTGCGCAAGAAATATTTTCATATTTTTTTAAGTTAACCATATTTTATATATATATACAAATATGTACAATTATACGCCATATTATAAGGGCAATTTTATTATACCGCTATTGTAACAACCCTTGTATCAGAAATCTCCCGAGGTGCCAATTAAACATTACCTGTAGGGTCATTTCGTTAAAATAATACTATATTGTGTTAATAGTAAATTGTCAATTTTTGTGAGAATAAAAATTTCCTTATTATAATTATTGCCATAATTTCTATATGCTTCGTTATTTATAAACTGTGGCGTAAATATTATTCAAATTATTATGAGTCAAATTAAAACCTATATTTAAATTTTTAGTAGTCATTAACAGATTTTTACCTGATAATTTTATAATATATGTATCCTATATGTATTACTTAGTTGTAACTAATGTAATCTCAGCTTTTAGTTACCGATGAATATATTTTAAGTTCAAATATTTTAAATTGTAAATCGCATTTCGTCTAATTATACTTGTAGACATTTAATTATTATAATAGACATTGTGATTTAGATTAATATTATGATCTTGAGACGTCATGATCTATCTTATAAGTACGACTCGGCGAATGTACCGAAATGATGAATTATATAATAATAAAATTTATGTGCAGATAAAGGAGATTATTTTATTTCCTTCGAATGTAACCAATACAAACTTAACTAAAATGGAAATTTTACAATTGAAATATAAACAGGTATTTATATTAATAAGTACCTGTTTATATTTAATTAGGACCGCCTCGCAATTTCTTTATTTTCTATGGTTGGAATGGCTTTCATTTGCCTTAACCAACCCCTATTTTTTTTATGCCCATACAACTAATGCCAATGCCTTTGCTTATTTTCTATATTTTGCTCATGTTTAATGTTCATACAAACAAAGATTCTTCTAGAGTCGTTAATTCTGCCAAAGTTTTTTTCCGGAGATTAGCATGTACAGACAAATACTGACAACAAAAAAGAACTAAATAAAACTATACTACAATTTCTTTCTTTTCCTGAGAAATGTATAAACTTACTTGATTAATTATAAATCATAAACAGACCAGACCAGAAATCAGATAACAGATTTATTAATTTGATTATCTCTGGGTTTACTCGAATAAGCTCTAAATTGAAACATTTTAATAAAATTCGTATATAATTTTAGATTATACTATTAATTTAAATAACCATTTACACTTACTGTTTTAAGTATAGTATAAGGATACATAACATTCCACTATAGTTAATACTTTCATAGAGTTAAAAGAATAGACTGCGTAACTATTAATTCGATTAGCACTTTCAGTATGAAACTCAATAGTTGTATCGATATAAAATTACTTCTAAACTTACTCTTATATATATATATATATTTATATATATACAATATATACAAAATTTATAAATTATAGGTGACATTTCTCAGACTTAAATTGTTAAATATTCATTTTTTATTTGTATATTTAAATGTAAAAAATGAATGTCATGTGTAAAAATATATATTTGAACATATAATTATATTTAGTGATTTATGTGTAACAATGTGTTTAGAAAATATTATATTTATTTTTCTACCTTTAATTATTTTTCATAAGCTTTTTATTTAGATCGCAGCAATAAGAAACGAATGATTGACTGAATGGAAATTTACACTAATATAATCTGTGAATGAGAAAATACTAGAGAATGAGTATGAGATTAGGTTGAGATTTGAGATACAAAAATTCCTCTTAGATGCGTGTGTGAAAATTTTAATAATTTTATTAAGTATTATTTTTTGAAAGAAAGTTACTATACATAATAATCTGTAATCCTCATAAAAACAACAATTGTTCACGGCCATCTTAAAATATCATATAAATTTAGGAACTTAACGAGTTCAATTTAATAAAGATCTGCGTCTATCGCAAATATGGCCGTCCTGTAATGATTTAGTGGTCAGTAATATTACAGTAATTTCATCTCATACAAAACATTAAAATGGAGCTTCGCGTCGGTAACAAATACCGACTGGGCCGTAAGATAGGGTCTGGATCATTTGGAGACATTTATTTAGGTAAGTTGAAATTGAATTTGTTGTAAACAAAGAAAGATGGTTACTATTGTAGGCCAGCTGCACTTTTTTTGTTTCGAAATAGCTGCAACTGCTTTCATGGTATGTGATCCTTAGATGAAAATGATTCTTTTCATTATATTTTAATTTCGGAACTCTTCTATCCTTTTATTTTAATTACATGTAGTAAATGATAACATGTGACATGCTGGGTTTCTTCTGTGTAATGATAGATATGATCAATTATTGAGTACGGATTAGATTATTTATAAAGAAATACTTAACCTTACAAAGAACGTGCATATAACATTGTCATTTTTTCAAATATAAGAAATTTACCATTTTATAAGGTGACCACAGTAACTTATATTAGCATTAGAATTTATATATATATATATATATATATATATATATATATATATATATATATATAACATTTTTTTTATTTTAGGTTTGACAGGTTATTTTTGTAAACAGTGTTCGTTTCATGTTTTCTTTTCAGGCACAGATATAGTTACTAAAAAGGAAGTTGCCATTAAGTTAGAATGTAAAAAAACTAGACATCCACAGTTACACATAGAAAGCAAATTTTACAAACTTATGCAAGGAGGAAGTAAGTAACATTAAATTATAGTTTAATTTATGTTTGATAACATAGTAGCAAGATATATAAATGTAATGGTTTCAAATTGAACTTTGAGGTTGCATTTTCAAGTTTCTTTTATAAATATTAACATTTTATTTTCAACAGTTGGCATACCAGCAATAAAATGGTGTGGTACAGAAGGCGATTACAATGTAATGGTAATGGAATTATTAGGTCCTTCTTTAGAAGATCTTTTTAACTTTTGTTCACGCCGCTTCTCTCTCAAGACTGTACTCATACTTGCTGATCAGCTTATTAATCGCATTGAGGATATACATTATAGGAGCTTCATACATAGGTAATTACTTGTTTTAAATAAGTACTGAGTGTACCTAAAGTATTTGTTAGTTTGTTATAAATAGAATTGTAATGCAATTTGATTCATGTTTGGTCAGGTCAGTATCATATTGCATCTTAACTGAGCACAAAATTGTCCTTCTGTGACATATGCATTGATAAAATGATTAAAACATTTCATATTTACAATCAATGCAGGTCATGCTATAGGTTATAGATAAGAACTTAGCAATAAAATTTAATACTTGCTTGCCTATGTTAGCCCTTTTTTATACAACTTTAAGTATATATTGAACTAATGTTTTATCCCTTAATATGAATTCTATTTTTATTATGTATGTCCAGTATAGTACTATTTTAAATGTACTATATACTTATTATAATAAACAATATCTGCTCCCTGCTTACTTATAAACCATATGATGCATTTATATAACTAGACTTCACAATAAAAACAAATATATACCTCAGTATTAAGAATCATATTTTATGTAGAATCACAACTTTTATTGTCATTGAAATTTAAGATATTTAATTATTAAAAAAAATACTCATGGATAGTTCTTTCTATTCTCTTATAATAAGTAATCCCTTATCTAGGTGTGTCAGTCATGACTATAGAATAATTATTGTATAAAATTTTTGAGTTATATATATATATATATATATATATATATATATATATATATATATATGTATATATATATATATATATATATATATATATATATATATATATGTGTGTGTGTGTGTGTTAAAAAATAAACTTTTTTATAATATATTCTCTTTTCCTAATTTTTAAAGGGACAAACTAGAACACTTATTTTATTCAGTTTTTGTACATCCATTCAACAAAAACATACATTCAACATAATATTTATATTTTCTAGGGATATCAAACCAGACAACTTTTTAATGGGACTTGGTAAAAGGGGTAATTTAGTATATATAATAGATTTTGGATTAGCCAAGAAGTACAAAGACCCTCGCACTAATCAACATATTCCATATAGAGAAAATAAAAACCTGACAGGTAAGTATATTGATGCATTAATGAAGAAATTTATTTTTTCTTGCTGATATGCAACTTGTTGACATGTATACAGTGCACATTCTATAAGAATTTGTGCTTTGTACTGTTGTGTTAGTTAGAATTAAATATAGTTAAGAATTTATTGTTGAATCACAAACCTATGAATCAATAAAGGATAATTAAAGGTCATGAGAATCTAACATAATTTAGTTACAATTATATTTTAACTTCATAAGCTAATACTGAATTAAACAATTTAGATATTTTTCTCTATTTACTTTATTAAACAACTATGCACACTAAAGTAATTTGATCTATTAGTTAAGATTTTTAATAATCATAGTCCAATTGTTTTCTTAATTGTATAAAATAATTGATGTACTAAATATCTTACTACTTAGATAACATCATAAAAAAGAATAACTATTTGAGATTGGAGAAAGAAAAATGGAAAAAGCAGGTGTTTTCTAAACATATAAGAATTGTTGATGACCACATCTGATGACATTTGGATTCTATAAAATATTGGCACTTAATATAAGTCTACTTAAAAAAAGTGTGCTTAGACTAATTGTGAACATCTTCAATTATAGGCACAGCAAGATATGCATCAATTAACACTCACTTAGGAATTGAGCAATCGCGACGCGACGATTTAGAGTCACTTGGATATGTCTTGATGTATTTCAACCGTGGCAGCTTGCCATGGCAGGGACTTAAAGCAGCCACTAAACGTCAGAAATATGAGAGAATATCTGAAAAGAAACTGTCAACACCATTTGACGAGCTGTGCAAAGTAAGTAGTAGCTTAATAATTACCTTTTAAATTTCATAAAATTTATAAGGAAAATATTATTAATGGCTAAAGATATTAATAAACTAATCAGGATATATATATATATATATATATATATATATATATATATATATATATATATATATATATATATATATATATATATATATATATATATATATATATATATATATATATATATATATATATATATATATATATATATATATATATATATATATAGCCAGTTTGTTATTTGGGACCTACCTGTGACCTGTGACTTTTGTGATATCATTTAAAATATCTAGTAAACATATAACATTTCATTTTAGTTTGAGTTATATAGTTTTTGTTCAGCTATGAGAGATATTGTATGAATCTCTACATGAATGTGTCCCTAATAGTATTGTAATTTATTATTAAGGAATTTATAGTGAATAGATATCTATCTTATAGCCTGTGATAGCTATCAATTCAATTAGCCAGAAAACAAAGTGACTTAACACTAGATTATCTTTGTGTATCATGTGAAATATCACAATACCGTGAGAACCTTACAGGTACAGTATTAAAAGTAATAGTAGATCTATTGCATTATAATATCAATTTGTAATAATTTGTTATGCAATAACGATTGTAAGCTATTGTGAAAACACCAATCCTGACCACAAAAAATGGAATGTCATAAATTAAGGTCATGTATAAATGTGTCTGTTTGTTGTATTAATTATAATGGATGTACATCTAGCAATTAACCATAACAGTTTAACAGATTTGTTTGCAATGAAATTTATAGCTTAATATGAATATTTAATATAAATACAGTAAAAAAGGATGAATGTATACATTTTCGAAGTTCTTTAATAATTTTCACTATGTTTGACAAACAATATTGCACTGGCTTAGTGAGGACTTAATTTTTAGGTTTTAGTAATACTAATGAAATATATCAATTTCTATTTCGTCATGATATTTTTTTTTTAAAAATAATCAATCTGGTGAATTTTTTGGTATTTTGATTTGGGGACAATAGACATGCCTGAGGGGTGAATAGAAAAATAGTGTAGGGTTGCTTCACTACCATTATACTTTTTAAAAATATTTTTTAGGGATTAATTAAAACTCCATCTATTTAAGAATGTGTTTATTAAGTCATTTTTGCTAGATGAAAATATAAAAACCTACCACTAAATTAGTAATAAAGTGGGATTATAGAAAAGATTACCCAGCTTGCCATACACAAAATTTGAAATTGAACAACTGTTTTTTTCTATTGCCCCCATGCCATTTCTATTAACCCCTTTTTTACGGTACTTAAGTAGCTTAGACAATTTAGTTGACATTTTTTCCCCAGAATTAATAAAGAAAATACAAATTTACCTTATTAATAATAATATAAAATAATATTAATAATAATAAATAAACAACAGCCTGAACTCTCCTTTTATTTCTTTATTATTAAACATATAGTTGTTTATTCATAAAATATAAATATTCTTTAGTTTACTTAAAAGTAATATATATTGAAATTAGAATGTTAAACTGGTTGGCATTGGTATTGAATAAAGCTGGATTTGTTTAAAATTTCCTAATTAAATTGGTGATTTCATATACATACATACATGTATGTGACAACACTTTTAGTTGGTAACTTTGTGGTGAATTGAAATGTCTACAAAGCATGTAGATGCGGTAAGTATGGCTTTAAGTTCTTCTATAGACATTCCTGTGTTTATATTCAACATATATGAGACACTCCGGTACTGTTGGGCAAAATGTAATTCTTAACGCTATCACTCATACTTCCTACATATGCGTATTCTATGTCACCCCTACATAATAAAGAACAGGAAATAATAGGAAAAAGACGACTCATTTTAATTTTCTGTATTTAGATTGAAATTTCTTCCTGTTAGTTACTCTGTTTGACAAACAAACTAAGGAAACCTTGTTACGTTATATTATTTTACTTATTAATAAAAATATATTTATTAAAATTAAAAATGTAATAAGAACGTTGTTAAGACTTGTAATTTTACAATTCCAGAACCATCCCATCGAGTTCCAGCTGTACCTAAAGTACTGTCGACGACTGCGTTTCGAGGAGAGGCCTGATTACGGCCACTTGCGTCAGCTTTTCCGCGCGCTGTTCCACCGACAAGGATTCACATATGATTTCGTCTATGATTGGAATATGCTCAAATTTGGTATGTCATTTAAGTTATATATATATGTACGTAATTTATGTACTTGTTTTTTATTTATATATATATATATATATATATATATATATATATATATATATATATATATATGACTATTATTTTTGTTCTCCAACTGCATAACTGTAGGACTTAAATGTAAGCCAATACGTATAATTTTAATATAAGTAGTAGGCAAGTTAAGATTTTCTTTTTTTTTAATAGGTAATCTAGATATTTATAATTTGTTTTTTTTTGTTATAATAGTAATTAAAACCTGAAACTGCTGGGGTGGTTGGGGGCTTACTATTTTCAATGTCATCAAATTCTAATTTCCACATTATAGTGTTTCACTATCTAAATTACATTCATTATTTCTAACAAGAAACCCTGGCAACTGACTAACTCTTGTGACTACGGTTTATGGTTATTAATATTTAGCATTTCATACATGATTGCCTGCATAAATCACACGCCCTTGACACGATTATTGTAATGTCATAATAGCATTTAACATCATTCAATTGTAACTATTCTTTCATAGGATTTCCTCGCGTCTACGTGAATCCGACTAACGACCGCACCTTAAGACGTCACGACCAAAACCAGGAACAAGAAAACAGTCAGTATTTATGCATTTAAAAATATGTGTTAATTTCACAATATACAGTGACTGTTCGTCCGTTCGTATTAATAATGTATGCAGGTCATATCGCCACTATGCTAGGGCTGCACGCTTAACGTTATCCGGTTTTCAATGACGTAGGCCTGAAATGGGAACGTTATATACTTAATTTAAAATATGTTATTTGGTCAAATTATTTAGGCAATTTTCATTTAATAAAAAAAAGATAAACCTTACTGTTGTCTAAAAAAAAATGAAACTAACTCATATAACGGTAATATGCAGTCCTCAGATAACCCATAAGTATCACTATTTTTGTCATTTTGATTTCATAGTATTTTCCTATCAGAACATACCATTAATATCTCGTTGTTTTTCAGTGTAGGGTTTTTTTGGTTAATGTATGAAATGGCTTAAATTCGGCTATTTTGAAATGTCAGATGTCTTTAGTCAGGGTAAAATCTCAGAGTAGGTAGGGTAGCAGTTGACAGGTTTTTATTCTATATAAAATAAATAGTGTTAAAATGAAAACTATAATAGCAAATACGTCAACCTTATTGATTTTGTAAATCGTGCTATCAATTATTATCAAGTTTTGTAGTATGTACGTTTATTGTATTACACAATGTTAAATAGAATTTAAGTATAAAACTGTATTTCTTTTGTTGAATATGCTTATGCATATACATATATTTCTTTTGTTGAATATACTTATGCATATATATGGAGTAGTCAGTCCTAACACAAATATTCAGACTACCTGCTGGGAAACTTCCCGGCGCTTTAATATGTAAAAATAAATAAATAAATGGTTTTTTGTATGATTACACAGCCGCCGCCGGCGCTGCCGGTCAGCCCAGCACGACCGTGGCAGCCATTTCGGAGTGGCGGTGAGGGACCTCGTCGCGTCGCCCCCGCAGCCCCCGGGCGCCGCCTCAGCGCGCCTCCCCACCCCCGCACCGCTCCCGTCACCACCACCACCACCACCGCCGCCACCACCGCCGCTCGCGGCGGCCGACGCCACTCCAACTGGAGTCTAACGAGAGAGTGTTAATATAAGAATATGTCGTACGCATTCATGTATTGTAAATTATTTTTAGCCGAATATAAGAGCCGGCCCGGTGTCAGATCCGAGACCACTCGTTCTGATGACTCGTTAAGTAGATAGTTGTTAGGCCTACCTGTACGTCTATTGTACTTTATGCTCAGTTATATGTAGATGTAAGAAACGTGATGTGGTCAAAAGTAGCGTATGTTGTCAATTTGTATGAGCTCTTAGTGGAGTCGAGTGCAGGCCGAGAGCGAAACGTGTTGCCTACTTTGATAGGTGACTTTATGTTTGATGCATTTACTTGAGTAAAACTGGACTCCAATATGGTTTAATATGTTCATTATATCGCATTGGTCGAACCGATAAAATAGTCACATATGTCATTATAGATACATGTTTCATGTTTATGTGAATAGAAAAATGACTATTTTAACTATAACTGATTGTAACTACATTATCTGTTTTTAATTTTACTTGTGGGAGCTAATGTGCAATATGATTTATTATTTTCTTCAAAATCGATTGTCTTCCATGTTTTGTTTTATAATACTTTATTTGACTTAATCATTTGCCTAAATTGAAATACATTCGCGTATACATCAGTTTGACACGTCCAGCCACTGCCATAGGTTTAATTAGGTAAGTTGACTTCAAAAATAGTCGACCACTTCTAGATTTTTATCTTAGATTTGAATACAAAAATAGCAAACTTGATATCAGTTTTAGTGGAAGACAATAACATTGTTCAATCGGCTTTTCTAGCAACATATGATCATTCCTATATATTAACCTGTCCATGTTATCTAAATAACTTTGATCTCATATGATTTACCAAAATCTTTCAATTGTATTTTAATTAGTAAGCTGTGTAATATAAATAAGACGATTATTTTATAGCATTCACATTTCGTGATAAGCACACAAATACGCTATTATTATTGCTATACAAAAAAGTAGAATTGTTTACAATATTTAAATGGGAAACCTCATGGACGGTAATGTTTATACTACATTATATTGACTGTGTTGGCTAGTAGGCCAATGTTATTTTTTTATTTTTTTCATAGACACATTTTTTATATGCTCCAGTGTGTGCATTATTAAGCTTTTACTTTTTTAGTTTTTAACTTGACTAAGAGATTGGTTTGATTGCATTCAAAATGAGAAACATAGCTACCCCACAGATTATTTAAGAACAAAAAAAAATACTAAAATATTTAATTACCTTCTAAATTATATTACCATATTATAATCAAAGTAGATTTTATTGTAATTCGAAAAGAAACATTGTAAAAAACCAAATTCACAAGTAAATTTATCAATGTAGTTTTTCACAACTATAATTATTACCAATTCATATAAAGTAAGACATAATATAGTCATTTATTTTAAATTTTGCCAACTTTTTAGAAATGTAAAATATAATGATAAAAATCAATCATATTACTGGCAGATAACTTGTAAGAATTTGTTGTATGAACGATAATTTTAAAAAATGTAAAAGATAAATGTTTTATAATGACTGTATATTTCCTAATCTATCGAATTGTTTAACAAGACTATTTTCTACGCTAATGTGTCACATGGAGAAATATTTTAGTACTAATTTCACACTCTCTGGTTTATATATAAACTAACTAATTATTATGTATAATATAAAGTACTGTAGTTTTTTATTGATATAATATTCAACTATTATAATATCTTGTGTAAAATTTACTATCCACGCCTCATGTAATAAAATGATTGGTTGCAAAATTTTTGTCAGAATAATTGTATATTATGTGTAATTAATTAACATTAGCTGTCCTCGTAATTGGGATGAGTGCAAATCATCATAATCGGACTTAACCATCCATCTCTAATATGACTGAGAATTAGGTTCAATTTTATGTAAATATTATCATTAAAGTTAATATTTTGTTAAAGGATTGATAAATGGAACAATAAGTTTCATTAATAAGATATTACGTAAGGTTTTAGTTGTAAACATCCGCATATATTTGACGATGATTTGTGTGGAATATAGCGCATCGAAAAGTTGATAGTGTTGTGAAATCCTTTTAGTGATCTAATTCGTGTCCTGCCGAGGTTGCGGGCCGTGTGCCTGCCGAATGAAATACAAATAGTCTATTCATAACTATAAGTTTAGTCAACAGTATTTTTAGCATTTTTACTGACTTTACTTGAGTTTGAATTTAATTCAATTCACACGATAACAACCTCGTCACGACATAAGCTTCATAGTCGACAGCAGATTACTAAGCGTTGGCATATTTTAGTACGAGCTTTTGGTAATATTGGAATGTTAGGATGTTATTAATACCCAAATATATTTTAATGATATTGTTTTACTAATACTTATAGACATGTTTATGTTAGACAGGTTAAGATTAACCCGGCACGGGGTTTAGGATGTTGTGCTGCATGAACTCTTGGAGGTGGAGTAGTGCTCCCGCTGGTTAGTAGTGATAGTGAGTGTGTGAGTGCCGCGACACTACGCGCCAGTGACACGGACGCTCTGACCGACTAAAGACTTTATCGACTTAATTTTGTATATAATAATTGTAACACTGTCTAAGTAGTAAGGTACTTAGTTAAGTCAGGTACACTGTTTTTTACAATATCCTAGGTAAAAAATAATCACGTAACTGTTGTAGTGTTAAATTCGTATAATTTTTGGCTATTCTTTAATATCTCGATTCCCTCTTCTTTAATATCTCGATTGCCTCCATATTTTCCGTAGCTGATCGTCGTGTACAGCATTATACTGGTCGTCAGCCGCACGTCGAGGGCTACGCGCCTGCGGACCACGAATCAGTATGCGTAGGGTAAGGGAATTAGAAAATGAATGCTTTCAATGGATTTAATAAATTCTAAATTTAAGGGCAACGGGGATGAGAGTGTTCCCTCCATTTTGAGTATATTGTACTAATATGTGAAATTATAGATCTTGTATTTCGACGATGTTTGTTTTACATTATGTGGTCGTGTTTCTTTATGCAATCTGTATGTGCTGGCCCGTTTAGCTTAGCATATTAATATGCTTTTATTACATTACATAAATTTATTATGCTTGCATTGTTTTCTACGTCCAGTATGTATTCGATTCCTTTGGCACAATAAACTGATTAAAATAAAATTTATTTGTTGTTGTATTTATTTATTAGATTTATGTAGCAAGGAAACCTCCATCTACCGGCAATTGAACACCGGTAATCATACTTGCCTTGTCACTTAAGAGAAATATTATAGCATTTACTGCTTCTTGCACTTCGCCAAATCTAGAAATTAAATTTTTATATATTATTACTACTTTATATTTTGTAAATATAAAGTAGTAATAATATATAAAAATTTGTAAATAAAAATACAATGTCACCATTTTAAGTAACTGCAATATTTACCTCCCTAATGGGATTTTTGAGAGCATATTTCGAGATTTTTGTGGATCAGCCCAAGCTCGTCTTCCCAAATCTGTTAAAATGACTGTTGGATTAATTGCGTTCACTCTTATTCCATATTGACCCAGCTCCAAAGCCATCACCTGCGTCATCGAGTCGACAGCACCTTTAGATGAAGCATATGCAACATGGTCCTTTATTGCTGCCTAGTTGTATATAAGACATTATTAATAAGTCATTTATAACTGAGATATATTTATATAGAAAATATATTACCTTTGATGTTTGCGATGATATATTAACAATGGATCCTTTAATATTTTTAGCTATCATTTCCTTTGCCACTACTTGACTAACGTTAAGTATAGCTTTCACATTAACGTTCATTGTTCTGTAATAGTATAATTTGTAATACCTCAAATCATTATATAATTATAAATTATATTTATTTATTATACTTACGCATCAAACGCCTCTGGTGTGCATCCTATAAATGGTTGATTGTGTATAAACCCCGCAGAGTTGACCAAACCGTCAAAGGCACCAAGAGATTCTACAACTTTACGAGTTTCGTTCCAGTCACATAGGTCTACGCACACTGTTTCTATGGTGGGATACTCATTTTTCAGTCTGTTTAAATTTTCCGCTTGATTAGATAATGCAACAACATTTGCTCCACAGCGCCATAATTCTAGGACTGTCCCTTTCCCGATGCCTTGGAAAAATCAAATATTTTTTTATATTTATTTTAATGAAGTTCGTATTTTGTTCGTTATTTTGATCAAAAAAATTACCTTGACATCCTCCTGTGACCAAAATTCTTTTTCCTTCAAAATATTTGTCCATTTGTAACAGTCACAGAATAAAATGAATGTAATGTTTTGATGTAAGTGTTGTTAAATTATATTATCTTTTCTTCACATAAACACGCTTATCGCTTATCAGCGACCCCTAATATGGTCGTAATAATATACCTACTTTTAATAAAAATGATAACTCCAATAATGTTTTTATTACTATATCATGCAACTATATACTTATTACAATATTTTTAATGTGTTTAAGAAATATATATTTTAAATTTATGTAAAAGCTTTCTTTTTTTCTTTTAGAAATAGATTTTATTCGATAGGCACTTCCAAAATTCTTTATACATAGGCAGTAAAATTTGAGGCCTTTAGAATAAGCCCTATATGTTTTTTAAGTTAGAAAGACTCACGTTTGAGCACTTCAAGCTTGGTGTTAACCATCGATGTGGTCTACGATGACACAGCCAAAAGGTACTTTATTTATACTAGATCCCTGAATTGTATGAGTTTTTGAGTCCTTAATTATTATTATTAGGTACTTCCTTTGTACGTCAAATTGTAATGATTGAAAATAGATACATAACACATAAAAACCTATATAAAAACAGGCTAAAATAGCCGTTATAACTATATACATTAGGTGGAATATGTAATCAAGCAAAACATTTGTTTGTAGTTTCAAATGTAACAAAAAAGTCCATATTTGACCATTTATATATATAGTTTCTTGCATGCACAAAGGGTACTGAATATTTATATAATAGTAATATTTATGGAACGTAAAATTCATATATTCTAGTCTAAATACTAAAACAGAAGGAAAAATCGTAGTAGCATTTGAGATGTTATTAACCCTTAAATGGACGATTTTTTTTTTACGTTTTAAAAAAATATATTTGTGTAATAGACATGTATTACTGTCTAGGAAAAATGAGTAAAAAAATCTAGACATGAATTTACTATTTTTTTTTTGCAATAATGTGAGTGTTGTTTATAAACTACATTGCGCATTCAATGACATTTTGCAAGTATGGGTAAAATAAGAGTGGATATTGTTTTTGAAATGTGTTTATTTATTCTAAATTATGATATTTATAAAAACAATTGCTTTTTTTCGTATCACATAAAGATACACGACATTTTTGGCACATTTTGAACGTAAATCCTGAACATTTCGGGAATTTGCACCTCTGCTGCTTATCCAGCCAAACTGCCCAATGACATGTCTGATCCAATCTGACGTCTTTCAAAGGAATTGCTTGAGCTGGTCCTCGGAACTTCTTCATTACAAGTTCTCTTTGTATTGTGCTCCCACTAGGTCGACCACGTTTAGCGCCATTTGCAGGTAGACCCAATTTGCAGAGGGTTTCGGCAAGTTCTAGTCTAAATGTACCCAAATTGAGAAGTTGATCATTTCCTTTTATATTATTTACCTTCTTGAACATAACCCATGAATTTATAACTGCGAGGTCCAGGAAATGATAAAATAAGCGCATGGTCCACTTGCGGCTCTTCATTGTGATGTGATAACGACCTATAAATGAATCTAATAAGTCCACGCCCCCCATGTGAGCATTGTACTCCTTGATGACTTTGGGGCATGGAATAGCAACTCTCTCTTTCTTCGATTTATCAAAGCGCGTGACTGTGGTTGCTGGTTCTGCTCCTACGTAAGTGGAAAGAAGGTTAACGGGCTTGTTATCTTTCCACACAACAGCACTTACGTCAATATCATCCACAGTCGCCACGTTTTCCTCATAGAATCCTCGGGGTACGTTCTTTTTCATTATAATGTTTTTGTCAGGCAATTTGCAGTTTCTCAATCGGTTTACTCTTACTGTTCCCAGTGAGAAAATTCCTTCCTTAGTAAAATAGGTGACGAGAGGCACAGAAGTATAGAAGTTGTCGAAGTATATAATGTGATTCACATTGCGTGGTACCATTCTAGCTAACCTGACGACTGTATTTCCAGACTCTCCCAAATCTGGCTCACCAGGTAAGATGTTATTTTTGGAGCCCCCTCCACTGTAAACCTCAAATCTATGAGCATATCCTTGTAGACTGCAGATGAGATATAATTTGAACCCCCACTTGTGGGGTTTATTGGGCATGTATTGTTTTATGTAATGGCTCATTTTGGTTGCACACATCTGCTCGTCTATGGAAAGCCTTTGTTCTAATGGAACCTTTCCAAACTGGCAGTTGAGCATTTCCTCAAGAGGTCTTATTTTGAATAGCCTGTCATAGTCTGGATGATCTTTGGGTAAGCATAGCGTATTGTCGGCAAAATGGAGAGTGGATCTTATTTTTACAACTTTTTTAAACTGACTCGTATTTTTTATGTTATCATAACCAAATTTATCACTCCAGTAAGCCCTGGTGTTTGGAAATTTTATGACTGAGGTGTAAATCAGAATGCCTAGGAATTTATTTAGGATATTTTCATTTATAATTTCAGGATTGGATATTTGTTTCTGGGCCGCGTATAAGTTACTTTGTTCTACAATTTGCTTTTTTAGATCTGATGTAAAATAAAATGAAAAAAAATCATACGGCGTGTTACAAGACATCAATGCTTCCGTTATCTGAGTTTCTCCCCTAAAAATAAGGCTGTCTTCAGCAGTAACAAGATTCCGTTTTCGCCAAACCAGAGGTCGCTTAGAAATCCCTTGTGATCTACTCTGGGGTACTGCTTCTCCGGCTTCCAAAATAGGAGGGTCTGGCATATTTTGATCGTTGTCAATTATGAGAGGAGGATCAGCATCCACTTCATCAGACTGGGCATTCTCACCTTCATCACTATTTTCAAGGTCCCGAAGAACATCTCGAGCTGTTTGATAATAGTGACCTTCATCCTCTACTTCGGAGTCCGAGCCGTCTAAGCCATCTTCTGAATCTTCAAGAGTTTCTAAATACTTTGTAATTTCGCTTTCTAGTAATCGCGGCATGCTGAAAAGCAAAATAAAAACCCTTCACCAAACATACATTTATTTAGCAGGCAATGCGCATTGTAGTTTTCCTCCAACATACCAGATTTCGCGTAATTCGACAGTAGCATCAAGTAATTTTCAATGTTTTACAACATGAACATGTAATTGAAGATATAATCAAGCAAATAAAAATATGTTATATACTTACATTATATTTTATCAAAGTCCGAACACAGCTTCAAAACTTAGTTTCGCGCTACTAGAAAAGTTTTCTTCAAAGTGACATTTGACATTCATTTATTTTTAATGCATAAAAATATTGGATAGTGCCAACATTAAAAAAAGTACAAAATTCGTTCAGAAATAAGAACTAGTTGTCAAAATTAACAAAAAAATAAAATAAAGATAATTTTATCTGTGATGTTTAGTATGTTGTTTAAAAACAACATTGTCCATTTAAGGGTTAAATTATCATAGATTAGTTCGAGTACGTTGACGGTTTTGGGTTTAAATTTTTGGAATGTTTATTTTCTTATTATAGATGAATATGTTTTGCTGGTGACATTCAACTCAACTTCAGACCAGAATATGTCAGTCTTTTATTTACTAAATACGATTGATTATTATTACTATTGATGTAAATATTAATTAACGTTAGATAAACATATAAACAAAATATATTTGTAATTTAAATAAAACTTATAATTAGCAAACAAGTTTATTTATTATAAAACAAAATATTATATGCATATCAAGCATAAGTCTAAGCACAAAGGCGAAAATGCTTACATGCTGACTGTGACGATCTTTAAAAATTGAATATATATTTATTCAAAATAATTTTTGTTTTAACAATAATATCAAGAATAATTGAATTGTACACATATTTTTAATAAACAGATTATTGTTTTGAAAAAGATTTCAAGTGATACAATTGAAGTACTTAAAACTAAATGATATAAAGGCAACATTACATTCTTTGGTACCTAATTTTTTTAATAACAAATTAATTATAACAGATCTTCTCATATGACAATAAGGCATTATATTAGTAAAAATTTTTAAGGAACATTTTGAGGTCATTATTTTGATTTATTTTGGATTTATGTTGCAAGGAAGCCACCGTCAATTGGCAGTTCAACACCGTTGATCATACTTGATTTTTCACTTAGTAAGAATACAACTGTATTAACCACTTCTGATACTTCGCCAAACCTGTAAGGTATAATTTATTGTTACACTGAGTATATTAAATACATCTTTTAATAAAGTGCACTAGTAATCGAATTTTTGACAATACACAAAAATCATCTATCAATCAGTGTGACAGCGTCTGTCTGTAAACGCGATCGGTTGTGGGTTCAATCCCCACTCGGGGAAGTGATTATATATAAATTATTTTCATTTGTTCGCTCTGCTAAAAGACAAAGTGCGGCGTTGAGTTCCACCACTCAACACACAATGTCTCGATTCGGTGGAAAGCAATGGAAAGGAAAGTCTAAAAATTTAAGCCATCTCATTTTCATTTCCAAATCTTTCCTATGATAGCTGTAATTAATTAAATTATCACTCCTAGTGAAAGGTTGCCTTTGCATGCTACAAACTATTTGGTTCTGTGTTCTTCTTATTGTTTCTTTATGATGTGGGCAATAGAGTTATAAATAAAATAAATAAAAAACTATATCAGTATACTATTTGTTATAATTTGTATGACAGAAATAATATATAGATAACAAAAATGTAACATCTATTTTTGTTGTATGTAACTTTGTATGATTTCTAAATTTATATTACACTTTTATATATAGGTAGGTTATGACTTTATATTTAGTTTTTATTTGTGATATTTACATATTTTTGTTATAGGTACCTGCCAAGTGGTATCTTTGCTTTCATTTCAGCACTTTTCTCAGGATCAGACCAACCAACTTGGGCCATTGTGGTCATGATCACAGTTGGATTAACAGCATTTACTCTTATACCAAATGGGCCCAGTTCTAAGGCCATAGCTCGAGTTAAAGCATCTAATGCAGCTTTTGAGGCACTATATATGGCATGATCTTTTAAGGCTGCCTAAAAATCAATAACATATACCATAAAAATATATGCTTGGTCAATACTACAGTTTACTGACTGTAATTATCATTTATGTTGCAGGATTTACTTTTTTTTAATCATAAACTTAAAATGTGAATAGCAAACCTTATATTGTAGTTAGAGTTAGATATTAGATATACCTTAGAGGCTTGTGAGGATATGTTGACTATGGCACCAGGGGTTTTATTTTCAATCATTTTCTTAGCAACTATTTGACTTATATTTACGACAGCTTTTACATTTATGTCAAACATCCTGAAATAAATTACATTAAATATTATATACTGGTAGAATCATGAATTTCAAGAATGAAGAAAAACGATTTTAAGTTTATTTTAGTTATTTAATAAAAACTAACTTATCAAATTCGGCTGGAGAACAATTAAGAAATGGTTCACAAACAGCAACGGCCGCATTGTTCACAAGCGCATCAAAATGTCCTAAAGATTCAATTACATTTCGCGTTTTATCCCAGTCAGCAATGTCTATATCAACAATATCAATTGATGGATATTCACTTTGTAAGCTTTCTAAATGGCTTCTCGTACGAGAAAGTGCAACAATGTTGGCTCCAGCTCGCCATAGTTCTACAGCTATACCTCGTCCTATACCTATGAATTCCATAAGTAAATATCAGCGATATGTATAACGTTGTTGGTTATAAGTAGTTGGTAAAAGAGTAAAAGCAAAAATAAATATATAGTATATTTACAATTGTTTATTTATTTCAAGCATATTTTACTAACCTTGTCCAGCGCCGGTAACTAGGATTCGTTTTCCCTTAAATGAAATTTCCATCATTCGTATTTGAAAACTACCTACTACTTTTTATAAGCTATACATATAATATCAATTTGATTTGACCAACGGCTTTAGGAAAATATGTTCGCAAAATATACAGCTTATTAAATTAATTACGTCAAGATAAACACGATGCTATATAGCTATATTAACACAGCTATGTAATAATTACTTGACAGATGAAGACAATAACGTTGACAGTAAATATTTATAATATCAGTTCAGGAACGTTAAACAGTTCAGGAACGTAAAGTATTATTTCTTGTAGCTTCCATTTTTTTAAAATATGTTCATGAGTAACTATTTCAACATCAAGGGACGTAGGTAATAAAAAATGAAAATAAATTAATATAATATATTATTGTGAATATTCTTAATATTCTTAGCATGCCAAGAATCCTCCATCGATGGGAAGCTCAACGCCATTTATAAGACTTGCTTTATCACTTAAAAGGTAAAGAACAACATCTGTAACCTCTGAAACCTCACCAAACCTAAAATAAATAGATTAAGTGTTTAAACAACTCAATTTATGAACTATAAAAAAGCGAATAAAGTAACACGGCTACCTTCCCAGTGGGATTTTTGAAAGCATGGTTTTAGATTTCTCTGGGTCTGACCAACAAACTTTACCCATAGTTGTCATAATTACTGTGGGATTAACAGCATTTACTCTAATACCATAAGGCCCTAGTTCTAAAGCCATTGCACGAGTTACAGCGTCCAGCGCAGCTTTCGACCCACTATAAATAGTGTGATCTATAAGAGCTGCCTGAAACATGGAATAAGTTATGTATATACAAATATTGATAAACATACTTTAATATGTAATTTCACCATATATTTTATAAAATATTTTCTCACCTTAGACGCTTGAGAAGAAACGTTAACTATAGCGCCAGAAGTTTTGCTGTCTATCATTTTCCTAGCAATTATTTGGCTTATGTTTATTACCGATTTCACGTTTATATTAAATATGCTAAAACATAACAGATAATATTATTATATATATAATTTGTGTAATTATGTAGATCATTTATACGAGATGTATGTAGCAGTAGGTTTATAGAATCTTGAGATGCTAAAGTTTGTTGTTAATCTAGTTAATGAATTAAACAAAGCTAAGAACTATATATATTCTTATAGAAATTAATTTAGTACTTGTCAAAAACTTCTGGTGAACATTCTAGAAAAGGCTCGCATATCGCCACAGCTGCGTTATTTACTAGTGCGTCGAAGTGTCCAAGACTTTCTATAACCTTTCTAGTTTTATCCCAGTCTCCAATATCCAATTCTAAAATATCGATCGACGGATATTCGTTTTTCAGACTGTCCAAATGTGATTTTGTTCTGGAAATTGCAACAACCTTAGCACCAGCTCGCCACAATTCAATACAGATTCCTCGACCTATTCCTAAAATACGCAATATACTTATCATTTTTCACTTCTATAAGATATAATAATAATGAACACCTTAAAATTATTTACCTTGCCCAGCACCTGTTACGAGCACTCGTTTTCCTTTAAATGAGATCTCCATCATAGATTGTTTTCTCTGAAGACCAAGAAAAAAGTTATACATTAGGTAAATCCTTCTTTAAATACATATATAATTCTTTTTAACCAACAAAATAAAAATGTAATTTCCTATCACTAGGAACGATATTTTGAAAACCTAATGATAAAATACTTTGGCCTCTAATCTTCATCTTCAGTTTAAATAATATTTTAATGAAGTTTTTATTTATTTTTTTGACTTACCTATTTAACAATTTCTTTTTTATAAAGAAAAATACAAAATTTTATACACGTTACACCGCGAAATATGTATAAGGCGACTATAATAAAATATGTTAAATTATGTAACAATTTATAAACGTACAAAGCAAGATTTTATGTGTCTACAAGGTTATAAAAACAAATGTGATAGCACATTGAATAAGATGATAAATATTCTGTCGAGTAGCTATAACGCTATCTACGCTGATAGAGAGATCATCACATTTACTACACTTGTATGTTACGTATGTAATTTAATTGTGCAGTTGCTTTTTCTAATAGTAAATGAATTTTGTAAGATTTGTCTTTACGTACTAAAGATTAATGTGGTAAGAAAAAAAGGTATAAATAATTTTTCGAGTAGGCCAAAACCAAATATTGTGTTCATATTTTGGTTGTTTATCTTTAATTTATTGTATTTTATTGTAAAGATTGCTGGTATGTTTGCAGGGATAGAGTACTCCTTTTCCTCACATATCCCAAAACCAACAGGACAATACTAATTTTGTATTCGATATAAACAGTATTAATTTTGTATTCGATATAGTATATTAGAATGCAGCAGAACAATAAAAGTACTTCAAGTATAAGGGGAAATTAATGACGTAAAATAATTCACTATTAATCATTTGGTTTCTTTGGAATGATTTAGAAAAAATCTGGCATTATGTAAAAACATTCATTTGGGGAGTTTTGAAATTGTACGTGACATTGTAGTCTACGTAATTAATATACAGAGAAATATGAAAGTTTACACGATGACAAACAATAAAACACTACCACAAACCAGTTACGTAAAATAATATGATTTATTTTAAAAATGTGTTACATGACACAAAAAATAGTTAAATATTTAATAATAATTTATTAAATGTATGTAAATAATGGTAACTTATTCTAAAACCTATTTAGTTTTCTGTTTGAACATTATACACGGATGCCTCTAAATTGTACATTAAAACACTACCTTATTTTGGTACACAATTGACAGACCACTGACTCCCAACTTCGACTACTTATAAACTACTACACTGTATTGGGAAGTATTGGGTGTTAAAAATAGTGGTATTTAAATTGCTTGTACTTAACTTAATATTTAAAGCAATTAAAAAAATTACAAATATATAAATATATTTTTAATGAGACTGTTACATTTTTTTATGAGATTACATTTTCTCCTACCATGCAACATACTTAATACCTAGACAACAAATTAATTATGAACACTCAAAAATATTATCTATTCTTGAAATTAGTTTATAAAATTAAAAGCAATTTATAATTATCACCTTCGTAATATTATTCGATAAATAATATTATATGTTAATAATTATAAATCACCATATGATTTATTTAATAAATATAAATTTTATTGCAAAATTGGATACGATTTCAATGCTCTAAAAATTATATAATAGCTTTTTTAATGATATAATAGAATTGTACATTTACTTTGTATTAGAGTATTATTTAATTCACAGTTACATAAGGCACATAATGCGTTTTTTGTTTAAATTACATTTATCGTTTGTAAGGAGCTTTTCGGTACCGGCCTCGTTCTTCCTCGTCACGCACATCTAGATAATGACTAAATACAACTACCCACAAGTAGACGTATATACCTGTAAAAATGAGTATTATATTAACTTAATATATTAACTAAGAAGAAGTGAAAAACACAATCAATGCGTATAATTTAATTACTATCATTTTACAGTGACAATTTCATTGTCAATTAAACTATAGAAGAGTTCACGATAGAATTCTATTTACGACTAATTAGCATTCTATGAGATCAACCAAATTTAATTTTACGCCTATTATCTCTCAACCCACGCTCCATGAATGGTGTTGAATGTATTTCCTTATTAATATTTTCGGTGTCTCTTTACTTTCGCATATATTCATAATAAGACAATATTTTTGAATATTATTTGTTATTAGGCGTAGCTTGAAACAGAAGTAATAGTTACATATATTATATTATATTTATATAAAGTATATATACAATTTTATAAGCAATTCTTTTTTAGCTTTTACTTTCAATTTGTTTTTCTATTAAATGAATTATTCAGTTCAATAATTATGATAAATTATATTTTAAAATAAACAAGTTTGATGAATCAGGATGGAAACTCAATTAATGTTTAAAGTATCATTGTGGTTAAAGACTAAGATATCTTTGAGGTTAATTAATCATAAGACAAGTAATACGTAATTATATACTATGCATTTAATTCATTAGGGTTATTTTATTAGATTTCATATTTCATATTATAATTAATTTAATATCACATTTTATGACATTTTACACAGAGTTACGATGTACCTACAAGGCGATTAGGTGCTTAAATTTACAAGTTTGTAATAGTTACATCATATAACAAACACACGTCCTCTAATACACCTATTAACATTATTCGTACTAGCCTCGTACGTATAAGGAAATGATGATAATACTTACATAAATAAATTAATCCACCAATAAGAATGCAAGTTGCTAAAATATTATGATCTTTTATTTTATCATCGAGGTAATATGTGATTGAGGTGTGCAGTATGCTTATAAGCAATCCAATGGCTAGAACAATTCCAAGCACCACCCACGGCAGCATCAACCATGAGCGTCTCTGTAAATATAATGTTATTTCTAACATTTTTATTATAATTATTTTAACTTTATATGTAGCACATATTATTCCAACTATTCAAGAAATCCAAAACTAATTTGGTTCTTGCTTGGAGTCGAAGAAATAGGTATTAACTATATGTAAGTTATAGGCACATACTACCACAATTCATCAACACGAGTGAGTGAATGAATAATTAGATAGATATATTACTCACATTACTACATCTATTTTGTTATTATGAAACATTATAAGGTATTTCAAATTAATAACATTACTTACCGAAAACGACGTCTGATAAGCATTACAGACAAATTGAATAGTTTTTATTATATAAAAAAAATATTTTTATTAAATATGTATGGAAATATAGAAAACAACAAATGTATACCTTTAAAACGGCAATTATCAGCAGAAAACATATTAATATTGTAAAGCATAAGTTGACCGTGACTATTATTCTTGGAACTGAAATAAAAAGATATGTTGATTAGTTTTGCACAAAATCATATTTAAGATAATAGATTCTGCATTTTGTGAAAGAAAATGGTAGGAACATGTTGAAGAGTTTCACAATATTTGTGAGTGTAGGTAGAAAAGCATTTTCACGTTTTATCCTGTATAGTAGGATGCAACCTAATATCAGGACACTTCTTTGACTGCTTTGTGCCCGAATTGTAGATTTTCGAAATAGTGCGAGTTTTGAGCAGCGAACTTAAAATTGGATACGTGTTAAAAAATAAAATATATTATACTCACTTTCCATATCTGAAAGCTTCTTATCAAAATCTTCCGCAAAAATGAACGTTCTGAAGGATACATAGTGTCTGTCTATTACCCAAACAGTTATTATTGTGATTATAGACAGGATTATACCAAGAATCGCAGTTATAATGGTCCCAGTCCGTGTAGAGGCCAAACAACAGCACTTTTGTAACCGCTTCATTTTTCTGTTTTATTGATTGTTCTTTATAAATATTTTACACGGCCCTTTGTTAAATCATCGACTCATGGTTTCTAAAAAAACAAAAGAAAGGTTAATTATTAATAAGTTCATGAACACATTGAAAAAAAACTACGTTTTTATTAAATCTCTATATCTATCATCTTTTTAGAGATATTATTAAACTACATTACTTGTGAATTAAATATTATACTAAATATATGGCAAAGTATACACACTAGTACATACACAAGTATTTTGTATGGTAAAACTGGTTATCAAAATTAATTTTGTCATAATAGTCAAGTTTTTTACCTTTATTGTGAGATGTATACTTAGTGCTCGACGAGCTTATTCTTATTAAGATTGTTAACGGAACGTACTTATTAGATAAGTCCAATAATATTTATAGCATTTAATAATAATTATTAATAAAGACAGTGATTTAAATATCTTTTTACGTAAACTATAGTAGAAATCGTTGTGATATCAACGTCGAATCTAACTCCGCCAAATGTAAGACTACATTTATCGCTATAATAGATTTTTGTATGCTTTTACTATAAGAATACAATCAATAAGCTAGTTACTATTTGACGGACATATTTGCTTAAAAATTTGTTTTCCCGATTAAATAATAATACAATGTATTCATAGCATGAATCTGCCTTCTTCCTATCTGCCGATCTTTAACAGAATCACGAGAAAATAATTTTTATCACGTTCCTTTATGCTTGTTTTAAAACTAATTTGTTTTCTACCTAACCACAAATTAAGCTCATTACTATGCATCACGCTTCGTAACATCCACGTGGGATGGTTTTTAAAAATAGATACTCAACTTTCAACGTTATCGTACGTTGACATATTGAATTTGCTAAAAAGAGAAAATATGTTGGCGCCGGTGGCTAGCTGCTGCTGGTTTCGACACACTGTTTTCTAAAATAAGCACATGATATCAACGTACAGTAGATTTCAGTTCAAATACATTATAAGACCTATAATTTATTATCGTCGGCATATTAACCTAATTAATCTTTGACGGGGATAATGAATAAACAGATCCCCTCAAAGACGCAAAGAAATTGAATTTAATAGTTTAGACTTTATTATTAAAATCCAGACATGTTGTTTTCATTTACTTGTCGATTTAAACATTCTTTTATCATTTACAATCACAATTTGTTTCACTTAATTCATTTTTTTATTATAACATTAACAGAAACTAGTAATAGAAATATTGTCTACATAAGTACATATGTAATATTTTTATAACACAAACGATATCGACATTTTATATCGACAACAAAAATATATACTTATAATACATACTTATAATACACGTTACAAAAATGCACGTACAATCGAGTGTTACCTAATGTTTCTAATTCAGGAGGATACTACCATTATCATCATTCAGAGTAACTGTTCGTGTTGCGAAATTTTAATGTGTTTTCTATAATTACGATTTAATATTATGTACTTTTGCTTTTATATACAGGGAACTTTAATGTTAAATTTGAATCATGCGTCACTAAATTTCCGAAGTTTAGTGTAATTTTGTCAATTTACGTTTGTTAACATCGTTATTTTGATTATAAAATTAAACTATTTAGAATATTTATAAAGAACTGTATATAATGTGTTATATCTGTAATCTATATACAATGTGTGTGTAGGAGGAAGGTAATTATAATCAGAGTTCGTCCCCGGTGGCCTGATAGCCGTTCTGGCATTGACCTGGCCTAGATTGTAGATGGCTTTTTGCAAATATCAAGCTACAATATCGTTTTGCCGCGCCTCAGCTTTTATAACCCATTAAGTAACCTTGAGCTTTTCGGATTCATTTCAGTTCGACATAATGTTGTTCAGTCATTTGATATATTTGTATTGGAAAATGTACAAACCTACCACAACATTGAGCATTATTAATAGTTTTGTTAGTAATTGTATAATTTTACTTGTTACAAATTTCAATCAAATTTTTTTAGCTGCTTATTTTTATTGGGGTAACGCAACGAACTGATTGTCAAGCGATCCGATCCCTGCATACTTTTACGCTTCGTCTAGTCATAGACCTCTTCATACATACCCTCCTTGGGATCCTGATTGATACTGAGTTTAAAAAATCATTCGTAAAATTAAAAGCAAAATACAAAAAATTAAAAAAGAAATCGTTTGTACTTTCGAATATCAAAAGTTTATCGCAGCTTATGTTTATATATATGTGTTTCAATATTCTGCCTACAAGCACGAGCAAATTTACGAGTTGTTAGCATAAATATATTTAAATAAATGAACTGATGTACACTTTTATTTTAGCTAATTATAAGTAAGAAAGAATGATTATACTTAAAGTATAAGTAGACATTCGATATCGCTGGAAAAGATACAACGTTGGATTTGTATTTGTTTGTAATTAAATTTATCATATATAAATCCTGCATAGCAGATTAGCCAGGCAACCAAGTGTAAACTCCGTTGACGCTTTCCACTCGAAATCGAAAAATTACGTGTTGATAAGCTAATTCAACGTGTTTTGACTTACTAGAGCGAAGAAATGAAAATAAATCTTAATTACTTAATTACTCTTCCGAGTGGTAATAGAATCCACAAACAGTAGCATTTACAGTCAGATGTTGTCCCACTGCGCTACGATGGTCTAAATAAAGAGCTAATTTTAAAGAGTCAATTTATTAACTTATTAACAATATTAATACTGCCTCTAGATGTATAAAACACAATGTGTCAAAGCTAAGGTAGTTAATCAGAGCGTGCCATTTCGGGTGCGGCGTACTCATTTGTATGTAGACACCTACAAATATAGTAAGCCTTTGTTTGTCGGATTATTGCGCAACTCTTGATAACCATAATAGTCCTCGCGTTTCCTTAGCCCCGTTTAGCTTAAGCTATGAGATTATATTCATTATATATTAGAATTTTTCTTGTTATTTTTCTACATATGACTTAAAAACCTTTCATAGATATAAAAATCTTCCTCCTAACAAATTTGCCTGATCTCATTGAATATAATTGTAATGTAGACTTTAAAATTAAAACCTATTTTAACATGTTTTCCGTCGTTAAAATAAATTTTTACTAAATGCTTTTGTTAAAACTACATAGGTCATACATACATGCCATACTTTTAAAATTTACAATACCTTGATGAATTATAACTCAGTCGCTTAGAAAAAAATGCGTTTTGTCTAGTACTTCAATTTTGTGCATCAGTAGTATTATAGTGTAATATATATAAAAGTACTATAAAGAATCATACTTTAATTATACAGTATTCATGATATTTATGACAAGAGTTTAATTTGATTTAGTAATGATCGTTTGTAGTTATCATAGGCACTTTATACTTCATCAACTTGTGAGTGAGATAAACTAGTCTTCCATTTATAAATGTTTCTTACAAGGAGGTGTCGCCTGTTATATTCTACTTAGAACAATAAGCTATGTCGTCTAGATGGGATCTAAATGGCCTACATAATCAAGAATGGCTAAGAGTAAACGGAATAAGCTGTAAGAATGCATCGTAGTCTTAATTTACAATTTTACTAATAATGTTAATATACAAAACATGTTAATGTATAAAACATTATTTTTTATTATAATTTGAGATTTAAATTTTAATATTATTATAGTTTTTTTTATCTAGTATTTCATTTTACTTTACATGATCATAAATAATAAAATATCAGATACAAACGTAAGTTTTGTAGTCAGATTCTTTTTTTTGGATTCACGCTTTTTTTTCCGCACAGCAGAGTAGACAGAAAGTATCAGTGTCAACACTCAGTACTTCGCTTTTCACCTAATTCGGGACATTGTGTGTCGAGTGGTGGATCTCAACGCCGCACTTTGTCTTACCAGAGCGAGGAAGTGAAAATCATTTTAAATATAATCATTCCCAGAGTGGGGATGGCACCCACAACCGGCCGCGTTTATACTCAGACGCTGTCACACTGCGCTACAACCGGCCTGAAATTCTCCTAAACATATATTTTTTTTACTTTTACGCTTTTTATCCCGCTTAGCAGGGTAGACAGAAAGTACCTAATGTCGAGACACTCTGTACTTCGCTTTCCACCGAATTCAAGACATTAAAATCGGTGACAATCCTAAACATTTAATATGTAAATATTTTAAAGACTGGTGTTTGATACGCGCTCAGCATCATAACAAAAACTTTTTTTAGCTCTTGGCAAAATATACGTATGTGTGATCGCCTAAAGTTAGCCGATTTGAAGGTTGCAACACGGTTCTTCACACATTTTAGTAGTATGTCATTGCCATTGCAAGATTATTAGAAATGATCAGCTAATTTTAAAAGATTTTTATTTAAATAAAACATAGGTACTACTGAAATTAAAACTTTTATGATTAACAAACAGTCTGTACCTACAGACCATACATAATTATGTTGCACAAATCGCAATAATTAAAAAATGTCAAAACTTTGTGAGCAATTGGCATTGAATTAGTATGTAATTAGTACACTCATTAAATATAAATTGTTGTAATAGAAAATGATAAATGGTAAATACATTCTTTGCACATTCTCTTTGAATTAAAATTTAAGATATATTTTTTCTCTTAGTTCTATTGTAAAAATCATCGTAACAATCTTATTAATGTCCAATATGTATTGTTATATAGAAAGGTACATAAGGTACATAAGAAAATTTAAACCAGTATAACCAATTATGGTATGGTACGTAACAAGTGTTTAGATAAAGCTTTTAACCGATATCATTTCTAATGTTACTACTTACTCACGCAATATTTATAAGTATTAAGAACAGTATTAAGTGGCAATTCCCAGAGATTCTGTGTGTGTATACTACATGCATCTCACACATATCGCGTTACACATAGAAATAAAGGTCATTTGCGGTTGGACATAAATGTTAGCTTTGGGTGCATATTACATTCTCCTAATTAAATACACAAGCCTCCTCCTTTTTGGCAACTAGTAAGGCCTTTCGTATTTTACACGGTTTGAAATATTATTATTACCATAACATAACCGAACATTGAGGCCGGTCATGGCGCAGTGGGACAGCGTCTGATTGTAACGCGATCGGATCCCCATTCGGGGGAGTGATTATATTTAAACTATTTCCACTTCTTCGCTCGGGTAAAACAAAGCGGCCTTGAGTTCCACCACTCAACACGCAATGTTTCGAATTCGGTGGAAAGCGAAGTACGGAGTGTCTTGACACTAGGTACTTTCTGCCTACCTTGCTACGCGGGATAAAAGCGTGAAGCTAAAAAAAAAATAACCGATGCTAATGCAATATTCATAACCTTGCGAGGATCACGAGTTCTGTTTAGTTTTTTCTTAAACTATTCTGTTAAGTAATATTTGAAACCTCGTTATCTAGAATTTTTAATAAAATCAAGAAAATTAACATTTAGTTCATTATCGTTGCTTTCTGTCTGTATTGTAGTAGTATACACCGTTAGACTGGTTGTTTAATGTGCGAACCTATCTATAACCATCGTCATGTTATTCATTAAAATTGACCTTGTTCATACTGTCAGCTTACGGGTTTGCGGTATAGTTATAATAATTTATGAAGTATTCTTTGAAGCTTGTATTTTTTGAGATATCTTTTCTTATTAATAGCAACAATAATGACAGAAGCTTCGCTTTTATAATACTTTAGCTTTAAGTTGCCCATGTAAAAATTCTGAGTAAAGGTGATATAAGTTTTTGAGTTTGACTGTTATTTTGTTTGTGTGACATAATAGCAAGGCTAGCGTGACCGCAGTCATGACATCATAGCCGACCATTTTGGTCTGCTCTTAAACATTAATTTCATCAAAAACTATTAGAAAAGATATGTTTTTTTATGTACAGCAAATGTCGTAATAGCAATAGAACTTTTAAATCTTGTATTTTTTTATAATTACCACAAGTAATCTTTCAACAAAACTAATATAATTTTAATTACTAAAATATGTTGTTATATAGTAGTATATTTTTGAAATATATACATAGTTCTTTGAATATTTTAAATCATTAACATGGTCAACTGTATGTCGTCATCACCTGAAAGAGATAACGTAACGTAATGACATTGAAAGTCTCTCCACGTTGCTCTGTAATGTTGTATCGCGAAAACCATATATATACATTTGTAAGTCGTGGACCTCGACTCAACATTGACTTGTGAACAAGGCTAACCACTAGTTACGTTCGATTATGCCTAAATCCCTTTTTCCGGTCGGCAGGTATGTGCCTACTTTAATTGAGTCCCCAACGATTAATATCAATTTTCCAATTTACGTTTAATATGCGAGTCTTGTTTTGTTATCATTCAAATATATTTTTATTTTCTATTTCCGGAAAAAACAATAATAAAAATTTAGTAAATAACTTTAGTTTAGCTTTGTCTTATTTAAATGTCCTAGACTGAGACAATGAATATGCAATTATTTTTTGGACTTAAAACTCAGAATATCCGTAGTTACTCAATAACTTTTAGTTGAATAGACACATAATGAGTCATATAATATTTTTTAAAACATTTTATAACCATTTTTGTATTAAGTAATGACATCATCCCGAAGCATTGCTGTGGTGTGTAATCCAATACCTAAAAACACTGAGTCATATAAATGCTCAGCAAATTGAGAAATCCCTTGAAGATCAACATTTGAGGGTCACGATGCGGGTTCATTGATACATCGTTTATTTTAAGAGACCTACTGAATTACTTACGGGCTTTGTAATAATTTTCATTTGTAAAGAAATAAAATATAAATTAAATGAAATAGTGGGTTAAGGTTGAGAAAACTGTAATATTTGTTTTTGAATAATGATTTAGCTATATTTTTAATATTATAAGTTGGGTTTTGTAGGTATTTTCAAATGATAATGACACCACTACTGTACTTAGAATAATTGATATTTTTATTATTTTTAAATGATAGTATGTATTTGTGTATAATAAGTGTCGCTATTTATTTACCCATTGCCTGTTTATGCTGATAAATTTTTAGAAAACTTTATTTTTAAAGCTTTATTGTTATATTGTTCAAAAGAATTCACATTTTGAGCCAGTCATAAATTTGGATAATAACATATAAGCTAATTTCAACAGTTCAACGACCAATAATAAGAACTTTTATAGCGTTTCTCTTATCGCAACAACGCGTCTTTGATTCAGTTTAGAGATACTCTAATTTAAGTAATGAGTCCGTCAATTAGAAAACAAAGTGCGATAACGCTAGTTTTGTAGTCTGGTAATTTTACTCGGAATTAACAAGTGCAGTTTCGAAATTTCAGAAGCAAACACTACTGAACGCTATTTTGACGCAGTTTACCTAAATACTGACTATAAAAAAAGGAATTTATTTATATTTGTAGGTAATTCTAGTGCAATGTGTTAAACAAGTACTAAAGTCTAAAATGGTTTGGAGAAAAGTTCAAAATAAAATACAATGGCCCGTTAGTTGGTTTTAAACACTAATGATGTAGTATCAATTTGGGAGAAAGTGAAATGTTATTTAGAATCTTAGCGAAAACTTTTATTTATATAATGAGCAAAACATTGCATAAATATTAATATAATACTGAAGGTGTTACTTTACTTATTATTAGTTATTATTATTAAAATATAAGTATATAAAAGGTAACTTTGTTTTTGACCGTCTACTCGAGGAGAGTACTATAGAAAGTAGAAAATTAGAAAGCTAGGGATATTGTGGATAAACGGCTAAATGCTGTTTGCACATCCTTATCTGGACACACCGTGTATGGAGAGTCGTAAACAGACATGTTCTCACGTATATATGTAAGTCGGATTCCATACTACATTTGTTACCGTTCTAGTTGCCATATAACTGGTAGTATGACTTCATAGAAACTAATAAAAAAATCAGATTATACTGCATGGAATAGCGGAAACTTTTACATAGACAGTCTTTCTTGTAACTTATTTAATTAATCTTAAATGTTTTATATTATTATTTATAACAAAATTGTGACTACACAATGATATTGACGGTTAACGCAATATACAAAATAATAAATTACTTGAATCCATAAAATTATTAATAAAGACAAATAAATGGACATAAGATTGAAAATATTTTTATGGCTACTGCATCGCGTAAAGTAGTTAAGTATCAATTGCGGATGCAACAATAGCCGTGGTAACCACTGCTTGTTTATTTGTAGCAAGTAATTTGTAAACAGTTACGGCAATGTCGTGGGCAGCCGATCTCCCACACCGATAGTATCGGCCCACGAAAAGAATATTTTTGTCTCGGATGTTGATAGCCGTGCTCATCTAATGACAGATCGATAAATACCGTTAGTGAAAGAAGTATGTACTTGTATAAGATTTCAAACTTAAAAGCCTCTTTTTTTGAAGAAAAACCAAACTTACAATACACATTTGCTTTTTACGATAATTTTATTGAACAAGATGTAAAAAAATGCCATTGCACTCTTATCTGAAGCGAAAATAGTATGCTCACTCTGTCATGTTAGAACAAAGTATAAAGTGGGTTTTCTTCATTTAACACATAATATATTCAAACAACGGAATGGTGTGAAATGTGAATAAAATGATTAAAATCTTTATAAAAATATATGTATCTTTTAAATAATAGTGTATTTTTGTAATATTAATACAATAAAATAACATTTGTGTTAAGAGTTGTGAATATTACTGTATGTGAGCTGAGTAAGTGGCTCTTCCTAGAGCTGTTAGACTTTAAAAAATATGTACAAAAATCGTTAAATAAAGTTTAAATAAAACAAGTGTATTTAGGTATGACTAAAATTTAAATGTCACTATTTTTGTATTTTATTTAGTAATTAAAGCTATTCCTAAAATGATAAAAGGAACTATGAAAACCGAAATAGCGTACAACTCACTCGCTCAAGGCAAGGACGTAACCCACATTATATATTCTAAAACAAAATCAAGGTCTTTCAACACACATTTTCTTATAATCACAACAATTATAATTACTTCTGCGATTAAAGATGGAGTACATATTATGCATATATTTAATTATTACCTGAATGTTTAAACCGGTGAACACTTTTTAACACTGATATCACAGTATATTACTTATATATACTAATGTAAATAAGGCACTGTTTCGAGGCGCGATATTAGGGCGTCGGGAACGAAGCCGCGCGATACTCTCGCTCGCTTGAGATCATCTGACCGTAATACTGACGAGTTTAGCGCAATACTGACGTACGATGACGGTTGTATTGTGGCAGCTTTGTGGACTTAAGGAGTAATGTTTAATTATTATAGTTATATTAAGTCTGTGTATTATACATAAAATAATAAGGCTGTATGAAACATATAAGGAATAAGAGAAATATATAAAGCAGTCCGACCTATTATATACATGATCATAAAAAGTAATGAGATCAAATTTAAGCATTATAATGGTTTTTTGATAGAAATCCTATAAATCCAACGTATCTATCATAAGCCATATTATCAGTATACAAGTATATGTATATTTTTTAGATTATTAGTCATTTAAATTATTTAATTTTTTTTTAAATTTCAAAATTTTACTTCTAATATTTATCTTAAAATGATCTCGAGAAAAGGATGTCCTCCTTTGTGGGAGAACTGCAACGTCCGTCTAGAGCTACTCGATACTTTGATTGATAGAGCTAGTAAAAAAATATTAACAGCTTCATAGTATTTATGAGACATTATTCTGATAAAAATAATTAACATAAAGAAAATAAGTTTTACTTCGTTTCACAATTCATAATTTTGTTATACTATATATTTCTAATGTAAATGTCACTTTTGACATGAATTGTTTACTTTAAAAATCTGCAATAAAAATACAAAAAAATAATAAAAACTTTAGTCATATAGATACCTAATCCTATAATACAAAACAGAAATGATAAACATACTTTCTTATATAGGAATGTCCTTACAATCGGAAGCGTGTTTGTGGACGCTTCTTGGTCTTATAAGAACAATATTTGATGCCACGCTATTTAAAGTAAACGCTAATCTTAAACAGGTGCCTTATATATCTTCTATCTTGTATTTTTTTACTGAAGTATTCAATTTATCTTTTAGAACTGGAATTCAAAATTATAAAGATTTTGACTTAAAATAACTCTAATTTTTATTTTAATACTTTTCTATTTTAAATAATATCATGTTATAAGATTTTTCATTTGAAAGTATTCAATTGCCAAATGACAGCGTCTATTAGGCCTATAACGCGTTTCAGTAATAACTATTAAATCTTTAGGTATGGCAAATGCAAATGCCGCTGGAGCTATCACTACACGTACAACGTTTCTTAAGGACTATGATATCTGGTTTGATGCTTGTGCAGTGTTTCACAGTGTATGTTTATTTGGCATCGTATATTGTATTACTTTACCCCGTGTTTTTGGTTAGTTTTTTAGGCTTTTTTTCCCGTATATTCTAATTTATAAGTTTTCTATTCTATATAGTATCTAGTCTAAGTTATAAGTCAATGTACCTTGATACTTATTAAGCTTAATAACCTCAAATTGCTTTCTAATCATTTTTATATATTTATAGTCCTTTATATTTAATGAGTTCATAATTTTTAATAGTCTTGTAATATATATTAAGACAGAGCTTAATCTTGAATTACACAACTTATCATGTGTCGTTACGAAAAAGAAAAGTACAGAGGGGAGTGTCTTGACACTAAAAGCCTACCCTGTTCTGTGGGTAAAAGCATGAAACGTTTTTTTTAAATATTTAGTATATTCAACAATAGCGTCGATTGATGAATATATTAAAGGGGGTTGACTACATTCAATTAAACATATCAATCACTTTATTATGATTGCGTTCCAATGAATTAGATCGCTAGGTATGTGTGCCGCTGTATTTTGAGGTACCTAAAATATTACTGACAGGAGCTGAGCCAAGCATGCCTTATATTCTTGTGATTTAAAAAAAATGCGAAGACGACTTTTGTTTATAAACAATATTCTTGATTAATTAATTGATGCTTGAATTTGGGTTAATTTTCGTAAATACATAATATAATGGAAGAAAAATAAGTGCAACTACTCAGTATTTATCAACAATAATATTCATTTATTTTAAACCTTAAGCGGCTACATAACATAAATATTATTAATATTATTAATATCTGAAAGAGCAAATCTGCATACGAATCTTTACTAATAAAGTATTAATCATTGTAAACTAGGAAGAACGACCTACTCTAGTACTTCCGTGGCTCCTATTAGCAGCTATTAGAAATTTGCTTTGCGAGCTGACTAGTTTGGCTTTAGGGCTTGGAACATGTGTATTATTAGGACCAGCTCGACCATCATGCATTAAGTTCGTTATTATGAAATTGGTCTCCATAATGCCAGCTTTTTATATGTGGAAACTAATTTTTGGGTTAGTTTAAATTTTTACGTTTTATATGTATTACTCCTTGAAATATCTATTGAATAAGTTGTCATAATTAGTAAAACTAATGACGTGTATAAGACGTATAATGTTTATTTATACACTGAAACCATTTTTTCTAGTTACTATCACTTTTTGAAAGTAGCGTCTGCATTTAAGACGTTTCCAGCAGTGTTACCATCAAAAGATCTCGACTATGGCTTAGAGCTAGCTGTAAGAAGGCGTCGAACGAAAACATTGCTGGACGAAGATCAAGTTCGAAAAAAGCTTATGGCTAGCCTGTAAACTATATTTACTAAATGTCGTATACAAAATACGAATAATTGTATGAAATATTATTAATAGCATTTAATATTTACAGTTATTGTGAACATACATCTGTCAGCGAGTCGACTTCCCCTGTGGTGAAAATAGACGGAATGTATAAAAATTCATCGAATTCAAGCAGTGAGGACGTGCGATCCATTGCAGATATTTATACAATGCCTTTGGTTTCTAACAAAACAATATCTGATATAGGTAGATATGAGGACTGGTTTGGTAGTGAAGTCATAGTACCACGAGATACAGATAGAATTTTAGAACAGATCGTATTGATGCTGTTACGAATAGGTGTATTTTTAAAAAGAAGTAATGGTGATGCTGTGAAATTTTTACATTCCAATTCACATCGGGATTTGCCTCAGCCTAATAAAATAGAATGTATAAATACAGAAGTCGCAGAAACACCACCCCTTGTCGCCAGTAGTAAAGGAAGAATAGCTTCCTATTTACGTGATTATCCACAAATTTTTATGAAGAAACCGTCAGGTTTGATGGGTCAACTAAGTAATGTACATGAACCAATGCCAAACATGGACGTAGTTGAAAGTAACCAAAGTGCACATTCGGTAGAGACAAATGAGGTTTCACTAGAATCAGTTCCATTACTGAGTGAGAATAAGATTGAAATATACAGTAAAAAGGAAATGTCAAAGTCACATGGTAAAAATCTTATACATTCATTTGATGATATAATTAAATATGAAAGAGATACAAAAATAGAAAAATTAAATATTAGAAGTCCAGACACAACATCATTAGAAGATAAATCTTTGGACAGTATTCAAAGTATAATTAACAGAATGAAAATGCGTGCAGCTTGTACTGAGACAACTACTGATAACAAAAACAGAGAAGTATCAAATCGAAAAAAAAAAACTAACAACCAAAATAAATAGAGAAATCCAAACTTATTAGTAAAAGTTTAAAAATATTCGTGCAGTATAATAAAACAACAGTTTATATTGTATATTTCTTTTATTTTGAAACAATGCGACAATACTATCTTATCAATAATAAATTATTTCAGATATGTCTTTGTGCAAATTTAAAATGGCTGGCAAACAGTACCTTCTATAGCAACGTTAGGATCAATGAACATAACTCTGTAGTTATAATCGTTAGGATTAATCAAATTAAATTGATACATAGGTAATCTATTTGTAATTATCCATCCAAGTTGAGGTACTTCATGGTCTATACGCAAGTCATTAGGAAAGATGAGTGTATTATTATTTTGCGCTACAATTCTTAAATTGCGTATTTTGTATTCCTTTCGTGTATCCCAGCAACCGATACTGTCTTGCGAGATAAGATTAAAGAACATGACACCATTGCGGTCGATCGCCGCAGCGGATACCTGTCCTTTTAAGCCACGACTGTCACCGAGGAGCTTAAATTCATCAATTGCATTATTAACACGTGATGGGTCGCGAATTACTGACGTTTTTACCACAAATTCCAAAGAACTTGACATGGAATGGTAGTAAAGTGGCCGGTCTCCGAGATGATACTGTCCCAAAGACATTCCAAATAGACCGTCTGACCATTGGTAATTTAATCCGTGTAGCGTGTAATTAGATAAAAGTGGCTCTGGGTAAAATGTATAATGATTGAATCTCCAGAAAGATGCATCAGAATCTCTAAACACAATCAATCCAAATCTCCAGGCATCAGCTATATACACGTGTAGATCTCGGCATTGAGCATCTCGTGAGTCAACCACAAGATTAGTGATCAAAGAATTTTGTAAAACGTACTCGCTTGGAATCGGAAAACGGCCTAGAACAGTATCTGTTTCCATGCTAATAGCAAAAAGAGTCGGTGGGCATAATTGACGAGACGTTTCAAAAGCTTCTACTTGTCCAGAATCAAGGACCCACATGACACCGCAATGATCTATACTCATTCTGTAGATAGAAGTAAATCCCGTACAGTTGTCTGTTGAAAAAAAAATATAAATTAGTACATATTTTAAATTAAATTGACTTCCTTATTTAAAAAGAAGCCGACGTTTTGGTTACGGGCGTTATATAATGCTTATAATATAATACATTATATAATGGAAACTTAATAATGCATAATTATATCTTATTTAAACTTTTTATTGATATACATATTATGTGTACGGGTCTCTAGATAAATATATTTAGATGAAATTTGTTTAATTTTTAAGAAATATATTCAAAATTTTTATTAATTTATTTAATATGATGTAACCAATGTTTGATCATTATTAATTAGGCTTGCAGACATTTTTTCAATTTTTTTCTTTATATTATTCCTTATTATTTGTATAAATATAATTAATATTATAATTAAGATGTCCTAATCTTAACAAAGTAGCACAGTAGCAAGATGCTCATTTTTTCTAAGCAATGAACTCAATTGTTACTTTAATATTTTTATCATAATTATAGTTTACGTAATATTTATAATTTTAAGAATAATAAAACATAAGAAAAACGTTTGTATGGATACATTAACGGAATACAGTCACCTGCATTGTGCCAGTTCCAATTTGGATATGGGGCCAGTAACGGAGACTCTTCTTGGGACGCAACTGGCAATGACGATAATGTCGCCGGGACACCTCTCTTCCATCTTGGTGTGCTTACAAAAACACGATCTTTCCATCGCTCAACTCCTAGCGGAATAACGTTGATCTGATTGAATTGTCTAAAATTGAAATTTTATATTAATTTTAAAACACAGAATTAATATAAACATGTGTCCATACTATGTATATATGATCATTAAGTTTTTATTATAAATATTCTCACCATTAAACTAATAAGTTTTTTTAAATAAATTTATTTTATTAAGTTAGATCAAAAATTGTCACTGTCAAAAATGTTATAAGTGTCCATATTTACATAGGACAGTGCTTTTTTTTGGCTATTATATTTAGCTATATGTATAATCGTGCTATTTAACTATCAAAATGTTACTTTTAAGCTCTTACCCGGTTTGAATAGCTAGTTGTCTGTGCTGTGGTGTCGGAAATGCAAAGTCTATTTGTTTCCATCTATACAAAGTATTTATTGCGTTTCTTTGGGTATAAGAACTATAACTACCACTCGTTGCTAAAAACACTGCTAAGCAGACGATCCTTAGTAACATCTGAAATAAGAAACATGAATATATTTAAGTAATAAATTAAATTTACGTTGCCTATTATGTTTTAAACATATTAAAATTACTTCCACTTTTGCCTTTGATGGTCTTATCAGAGAATGTCTCGACTCACTTGACTCGACAAACTGCCTTTCAGACGGAGTATGTCGACACTAGGTACTCTCTGTCTCCTCTGACATGTGAGAAAAACTGTGCAGCTACAGAAACCAAATCAAACCAAAGAAAAATATTTGCATTCCAACCATTACTATTAAATATATTATAACATTTATAATTTTAACTATGTATTTCAACAACTTTCAAATTATGTAATGTTACGTCTACCTTGATTTTTGCTGAGATTGAAGTTATACTTGAATGGAATACGTAATTTATAAACCTGATTTAAATTTAAAAATATCTGGTGTTACATTACATGTTCTTCAAGTAACTATTGCTTGGAAATACGTTGTTTAAAAACACACTTGGTTACATAAGTTACAATTTTAAAAAGGAACTTAATAATACAATCTCGAAGATATGAAAAAAAGGAGGCGAAAGTGTGTTCAAAAAAGGATATTTTAAAGCTATTTTGTATTCTATCTGTTCACTCAGAACCTTCGTTATTTATTTTTGTATTCTAATTAAATAGTAGATGCGTCGTATGTGGGTGTGTTTGTAAGTTGGAATATTTATCTCAGAAGAATAATTTCTATTCCCTAGTTTGTGAAATTAAAAAAAAAGATAAATATTTTTTGAAATAAATATTGGATTTAGGACCTTTAATAAAAGATAATACTGTAATACCTATTAGTTACAATTTGTAATTAAATATAAATTAATACAAAGGAAATAAATACATGAATTTTATTGCGTGAACACAGAGGAAATTGTAAAAAAATCAAGGTAATTATTAATACGAATATTATGCGGCCACACCTTCTAAATTGGAGTATAGATTTCAAATAACTACATATTTTGAACTTTGATATTTAAACATTGAGTATATACATTAATTATATTTTTTTAGGACACATAACATATGTGATTATGGAAATAGAGACCTTCATATAAATCCGGAAATTATTTGGTTAATAAAGTAAAGGAAGCGTTATATTAAATAAAAATAATTGTGAATTTTCATTGTTTAATAGAAAAATAATAAGTTGATTAAAAAAACTGTAGTACTAAATACTTCATAATTTCAAATGCATTGCTTCAGACAATGTTCCAAATAAATCATTATTTATATTAATAATTACAATTAATTAGTGTATATGTACAAATCATTAAAATTAAATTACCACTAATAACTTTTACGTACATTACTAACTGTTATTTTCATTACTTAATATTTTGATTATTATTCCTTTGTCAATGATTGTAACAGTTACTTCTAGTTATACAAAAATATAATAAAATGGAAATAAATATGTCAATTGTAGTTTTAATACAAAATTGTTAGTAATTTTACAATATCATTCGTATATGATATTGTCAGTTAAGTAAGGAGTGTTATAAAACTATAGTTCAAAAAATAATTTAAGCTTTGTTACTTAGAAATTATGAAGGTCTTACCTTGCTTTGTTGGTTGTTAACTAATTAACTGATTTGATAATATCACGTCTTTTCGATTGTGTGTTTGCAAATGTTATGAGGCTTCGCCGAAACGCCCGCGCCTTCATTATGTAAAGATATGTGGAGCAATGCGAAACTGGTTTATCTTCGGTCAATGTGGGGGTAAAACCAACCAAAATAAACAATACGTTAAATGGTTTTCAAGATAGATTAATGTTTAGAAATTTATTGATTACCATAATTTTATCAGTTCATTTTAGAGACAAGAACTTTATATTTATTATATGTATGGATATCTCTTTTGTGTATAATAAAATAGCAGAATATGTAGATTATTACTTTATTTATTGTTAAATTATTTTTCTTACGTTAATTACTATTATATAATAAGAAAAATAAAAAAAGATTAATAAAATTAGCACCTACAGTTTAATAAAAGCAATAGCGATGGGCGTACACATTTGATACAAATTTTATACAAAGTTACGCAGCAGCAATGGCAACGGATGTACTTATGCAAAAGTTAGTTCAACAGAATCTATGTTAATTTTATTTTACTACAGAATATCTTAATTATGAATAGATTACGACTAGTTTAAAAAATAACCTATTTTGTATAGTAATCACGTTTGAGTGATTGTTTAAAGTTTCAAAAAATTTCTTTCAACAGATTTCACAAAGTGAATTTTCGGATCGCAAATAGTTCCACGAACCGCCTTTAGTGTGTCTGCGTACATAACACGATAATTATAATCTTCAGGATCCAGAGGCCCTGCTTGAAACATTGGTAACCGGTTTGATATTACCCATACATTTTGGCGTTCTTCTTGATCAATCTTTATATCATTAGGAAAAATTAACGTAAGAGTATCCTTGGCAACTTCCCCAGTATTCTTTTTTTTATAAGGTTTTCTTATGTCCCAGCATCCTATACTATCTCTTGTAACTAAACCGTAGAACATTACGCCTTGTCGGTCTATGGCTGAGGCAGAGGATTGACCAGACAAACCCCTACTTTCGCCTAGGATATTAAATTCACTGGCACTATTATTTGCTCGAAACTCATCGCGAAGGATAGACGTTTTAACATAAAACTCTCTGTAACTTGACATCGAGTGGAAATATAGTATCCTTTCTGTATATTTTACATATGGCGAAAGTGCTAGGCCAAATATACCATCGGACCATTGAAAATTGAGGCCGTGTAGAGTATAATTAGATGCGAGTGGATCAGGATAGAATAGATGATGAGAAAATCTCCAAAAGCTTTCATCACTCTCCCTAAAAACAAGTAAACCAAAACGCCATGTATCGGCTATGTACACATATAGATCTGAACAATCTTCTGTTCTTGTATCAACAATTATATTAGAGTATAGAGAATCTTGTAGTACATATTTTTCTGGAATAATATATCGAGCAATAGGAGTGTCAGTTTGTAAATCAAATACGATGATGCTCGGTGGACATAATTGCTTCGGACTATCCTGAGAATCTATTTGGCCAGAGTCCAATACCCAGAGTCTTCCGCAATTGTCAATATTCATTCGGAAAACTGAAGTCAATCCTGAGCAATTATTAGCTTTATCTAAAAATAAAAAATATAGGTTTTATAAAACGTTGTTTTTTGAGTATATACATAAACATTTTTCATTAAATAATTTGTATATACTCACTATACGCTCTATGAAAACTCCAATCAGGATAGGGCTTGAGTCTTGGAGAGGTAACTCCGCCTGAGCGAGACACAGTTGCTAAGGTAGCTGGAACTCCTTTACGCCAGCTAGGTATGGTTACCCATATTCGGGAACCGTAAATTTCCAAGCCCAATGGTAAAACGTTAGCAGGGATATAGTCTCTGGAAATTAGAAATCAAAATCTTTTAATTTTAATTATTCTAGTGTTTAGTGCAATTAAGTAAATATTATTTTAAGATATTTTAATATGACACTGTCTTGTTAGAACGTTTGTGATATAAAAGAATAATAGGAACTTATCAAAAAAAGAAAAATGTGCATTTCTTCTGTTAATTCTTCATCCACTTATTTATTTATTTAACACTTCAGACACCATAAAAGTAAGATACAAAGAAATAAAAAAATTGATACCGCAAAATATGATGTAAGGGCTACCACTTATTATAAAAGTGCTGGTCTTTATGATGAAGTTTTCAAACATGTTTGTTAGGCTTATTTTTTCTTTCATATAATTTTTATTGCTATCGAATTTAGTAATATCAGATACTCGAGGTATCAAAGAATATTTCATTTGAGAGCCTTAAAATCTTGCAAAGTTTATTATTTTACTCTTTTCAGTGAAGTCTTATCAAATGAAAATGTCGAGCCAATAGCCATTTCTATTAATTACAACAGATTTCTTTATAATAATCAATAAAAAGCACTGCTGCTTTACGTTATTTATTTAAATACAACGTTAGCTTGATGATCATAAATCAAATATGAACAAATTATAATTTATTTTTTTATAATGCTATTAATATTAATTTATAATATATTGATTTACTATTTATTGGAACAAATATGGATTATTGAATTGATGGATACATCTTATTTGTGACAAGATATCAAAAATACATACATCTATTAACATATGATAAGTAATGATGGCAATATGAGGCCTGAGCTTCATATTTCTATTGATAGTTTCTCTTTCTGTAGCGCTTTCCCGAAGGTTAACAGAGCAAGGTTATAACTCTTCTTACTTGCCCTCGCACAAAATATACAGTGGCATAAATAATTCTTTACACTTAGAAAAATATCAATTATTACCCATTAGAAATCGCATATCGCCTGTGTCTTTCGGATGGAAATTCAAAGTCTATATGTTTCCATTTATATAAAGTGTTGAATGGTGGAGTTTCAATATCAGCAGGTATAGGTTGCGATCGAGTCAGTCCTAGCATGGCTAGCCATAAAGTGACTCCAGCTATACGTGTGTCATCTGTAAATAAATAGTTTAATTATATAAAAATATTAATAATATACAAATAATCCAAGTTCTTACAATTTTTATATTTAATCATGTCTTTATATCTTAACTAGATTAAATGCGACCGTACTTCGTGTTCAAAGATTGAAATGATAAAAACTATTCAGTTAATTTACCAAGTCAAATTGGCATTTTCAATAAATGTTAGCAATGTAAATGTAAAATACAAAAAGTCTTTTGTTATGCGCATGTCCACGTATTCGAATTTGGTGAATAAATTGCTTTTAGCAAAGAAATATTTCTGTCTCCAGGAAATTACTTTTTTATCTAAGTTCTTTAAAATAAAATCCAGTAAAAAATATAAATTACTTTCGTACCTTTTCGATGGTATTTACAATTGTTACGATTAAATTAAAATCAACTATGTATGAGGAACTAACTATATTAAAGTGAGTATAAGAAATAAGTATTGGAAATTTGACATGGTATTTTGATTCTCTTTAGGATATGCAAAGAATAAACATGTGATAATTTAAATTAAAATTGACAACTTTTATATAAAGTGATACTATATTGCTAAAACAATGTATAATTAAATGTAAGCAGGCATAATAAAAAAAATCCTGTTTCAAAAAAATAGTATAATAAGTAAGTTCGAGAGTTGACAGTAATGATGCGTCAGTTAATTCTCTATATGTTACATCAGTCTCGGGCTTGACAATCTATTTACATAGTCTTCTTCGATGTTTACTACACAAATGCATATTTATAAAGGTAAATAAATTATTATTTGTATGTTTAATGCTCGAGTCAGTAAATCTAATTACATAAATGTTATAATTACTCAGTTCTTAAGTAAATTTGTAATGAACCTAATAAGATCTTTGATTTTCGTCATTTTAAATGAAACTATTTTAGTATTATTGGTATTCGAAAAGATATTTGTGGATTCCTGTCGTTCGTTTTATGAATAATTAATTAATCAATTAAAATAGTTTCATCAAATTATAATAAACCTTGTAAGAAGTCAAATCTGAAGTTCACTTAGGAAATATGTATTCAGCAAGTAAAAAAACAAAAAAAATGTGTTATAATAATAGTAGAATTCTATTCACGTTAATGTTTTTATTAAATAAAAATGATTTTATTAAATAAACATAAAAATAATAGAGAAAACATTGATTGTTGATTAAACGTTATATTCAAATAGTAATACATAATAATAAGGGATTCTTTTCATAATAAGTAATAAGGAATTCTTTTCATAATTATTATATAAATGATGCTGTACTTGATTTGAAGTAAGATCGAAAAAGATATTTAAAAAATATAAAAGAAAATATGAAAGCGAATAATGTACCATTAACTACAATATAAAATGAGTAAAGTTTAGCTAATAGCTCTGTATTTAAAAATTTGCACTTTCATTTTGATTCTCTTGATTCATTCTTAATTTAACATGGTTCAAATAACTAACTTTTCCTAATCGGAATTCATGGAGCGAGACGAAGTAACTGCCATCAACTCTATACATTTACAAGGCTGCATGTATTAATTAAAATTATTCATAATAAATAAGCAAAACTGAGTGCCTAGGAAAAATCATAACGCAGTATGAGGCAGAACGCAATAACATTATCAAAAAAAGGTTGCATTCATAATATTTTTATTGCTATATTAAAAAAAAACATATCAAGGTGCTTGAAACTCTCGAATAACTATTATTAAGAAAAAAAACAGGAGTTTTATGTTTTATGAAAAAATCTAAATAATATCATGTTTGATCGCTGGTTTAGCATGTTGGCCAAACGTTAATTTATACAGCAACCGTCAAATTTAAACTGCATTTTAATTCATTATTTTCAATTTCACGCGAAGAGAGTTAAAACGATTTGGTCTGAAGAAAGTAAAGAACTACGGGTCACGCTCTATAAACTTAATAATTGCATAAATTTAAAAATAATCGGCATTTTAATTTATTGTATCGTCAGTAAAAAATAAAATATATATTATATTTATTATTATTGTTATATTAGATAATATATGCGTAATCTAACTAACAGTAATACTAAACCCACATAACTGTTATTACAATGAAAAGTAGAGTGCAGTTTTAAATATGGGTGGAACGGATAGACGAGGCCTCTATGGATTATCCATCCCTGCACAAACTATGCAGAAGCCTCACCAGGAGGAAACCGCCAGCTCTTCCTCTATATAAGCCCGACGGCTCCTTGAGCTATGAGGCAGAGGAGAGAGCCAATATCCTGGCAGATTCTTTGGAAACATAATTCACTCCAAATCCCAGTCATAAAGAGGTATTGCACCGAAAACGGGAAAAAGAAGTCTCCAACTTCCTAGAGATCCCCCTATTCCCTACGCTTCCATCGCCATTCTTCAATCCAACTTAAGTAAAGAAGACTTTACTAAAACTGAAGACCAAGAAGGTCACAGGTAGTAATACCGTCACTAATGGGGCCCTCTGACACCTACCTAGAAGAACCGTAGCATTACTCACAAGGCTCTTCAACGTCATTCTGCGCCTGGGCCATTTCGCCCAGGCATGGAAGGAGTAAGTTAGGCGGTTATTCAAACCGGGTAAAAATCCACGCAAGGCAGAGAACCATTGGCCGATTACGCTCCTGAGTGCGACGTCAAGTGTTGGACACACCTCCAACCGCGCCCGGAACAATTTGGCTTTCGCAGCAATCATTCAATCACCTTGCAGGTGGCCAGGGCGCTGCACATCGCGACCACCGCCGCAAACAAAAAAGAAGCTACAGCTGCAGTCTTTCTTGACGTCTCCAAGGCCTTCGACCGGGTATAGCACCCTGGTCTTCTGTGGAAAGTTATTAGAGCTGGCACCCCATACCACCTCGTCCGTCTCCTGTCCGCCTTCCTCTCGGGCAGGTCATTTCGCGTGAGAGTGGAGGGGGCCATCTCCGACAGCCACCCGATCACAGCAGAAGTGCCCCAGGGGATTTCCCTCTCCCCATGCCTCTACACCACCTACACGGACGATGTTCCCCGACATCCAGCTGTGAAGTTGACTTTTTGCCGACGACATTGCGCTGGTCACTACATCGAGGAACCCGTCCCACGCAGCCCGGAAACTGCAAAAAGCCCTAAACCTCCTACCGGCCTGGTTGACCAACTAGAGACTGACCCTCAACGTGACTAAGACGCAAGTCATAATTTTGGGGGGCTTTAGAAGGATGACACTCTGCATAGAGACCTCCGCATAGAGACCTCCGCATAGAGAGCCTGGACCCACACATCAAGTCCCTCGCGGAAAGGGTGTTCCACCGTGCTGACGCCTCAGAGCACCTGCATCTCCGCGACATCGCACTATGACACTCCAGACCGCCGGAGAGATTATTGTCATTTTTTACGACATAGTTTTATCAGGAATTTTCCCTTTTAAGAAACGAAATATGTAAATAAATAGGAAACGCGTATAATGTACTATATTATATTATATGCTTATTTATAAATATATAAATTACATAAACAGCGTAACCGCGTAGCTTATGCAATGAAAATTACGCTTATATTATTTGTATAGATCCAGAATGTTGACATACTGAATGTCTTAGGATCTTAGGGATACATTTCTACAAAACATTTAAACAATTTATTATATATTCTGTGGATTCAAATTAACAAAACTTTTTAATAACTTACTAATTATAAACTTATACGCAATATGTAAAAAAAAAACAAAACAAATCTTACTAAGATTAATAATTAAAACATATTTTTTTCATATAACTTAAGTATTCATTACCAAGTTAATTAAAAAGGCTTCAACTGATTATATCATTCATTTAGTTTAATAAAAACAACAAATAAAACTGCTTGTAATCCGATAATTCAGATTAATTTTTTACCTCATTGTTTTAGCTTCTCGCTTCATCTCACTTTGCAGGGTAGGTAAAGAGAATATAGTACACCCGGATTCGTTCGTCATGTCTTGTCTTACCAGGTCAGGGAAATGAAAATAATTTGAATATAATTCAATAATTTGTATATCATTCTCTCGAATAGGAATCTAACCCACAACCATCGTTTTTACCGTCGGATATCGTCCCACTACGCCATGATATGATATTACTAAATAGTAATGCTAATTCATAATATATTATAAATCTTTCTTATATTTTTTTTATATAGTTAATGTGATATATGAGTTTAAAGTAAACATAAACAAATTATTAAATTAAAGTACATAAAAATTGTTGTTCTATCAAAGTTGTCCAGTTGATATTTCCGTATGTGGCTAAACGATAGTTTTAATAGCCTTAACTTTCACCATTGCTCATTGCACCAACAGCTTAGATACTGTACATATGGACCATGAACATGAATAATATTGCCTTGCGAAATTCAACTGTTCGTTTGTTAAAACTGTATGCATCGAAATCGAAAATAACTTTAGTTTTACCAGTTATTTTTGAATTGAAAAACAATTAAAAAATAATCTAATACTAAATCATCATCTAATACTAAATCATAGGAAAAGACTGATTATACAATATAAAGTTTGCAAATTACATGCAGTTAGTGAAGTATTATTATTATGCATTTAAATTAAGGATAAACATTTATATAAATATTAAAAATAGATTTGATTATTGTAAATATTTATAAAATCTAACTAAAATTTGTTTTATTGCAGTAGTAGTTTTCTAATATTAAAATTACAAAAAAAGTTCTTTATTACTTACCATTTATTCGTGGCTTTTCTCTTTCAAATTTAGTTTCTCTATAAGATGGCATATAGGCTCGCGTTCTATATCTTCCTTTATTTGTTACAGGGAGTTCATAGGGTTTTATATATTTTTTATTGTAACTAATGTCAGGAACATTCCAATCAGGGCTCACTTTTTGTAACTCCGAATTTATATCCGAATAATAAGGCGAGGGTGCCGACCATTGGAGGAACCACTGATGTGACACGGCCATTATAATATAGCTTTTCTTTCACTTTCATAAGTTTACTATGATTTAGTCACAGTACATTTTAACTGTTATATTTTTAATAAAAAATACGCAAGGTTACTTTACCGTCCGTGCAACGTAAGTGCAACTTCAAATCTAATCGTACTCTGGCATCGGAGTGCTCTCACCCTTTCGTAAACGACGCGCCAATCGAACTACCTAAGAATAAATTGACCGTAACTTAAGGCTACGTAGATACGTATTATTGGATCTTCATTATACATGCGTTGTCAAAAAATGAACTACGCAAGTCACATCGTAAAGGTAAATGTTTCACAATGTCATTTATTAAAGTTTGTTTATAAAATTACTTTCACCACAATATCTAATAACTATACTACTGTTACTGTCTATAGTCTTGCTTGTATATTTTCTCTACTGACATATTTGTTTAATTTCACTTAAACCTTTGAAAATAATTAATCATTATGTTGATGATATAATAAAACATAAAAGAAATAGTGTGTGTACATTGAACATTTAAACCCAAAAATAATTTAGGAGAACTTAAAGTAAAAATTATTATAGTTCATCATCAGTAATAAAAAGTATGAATAAATATGTAAATTTTTGTTTATCTGTTTGTCTGTTGTACGCGCACATCGACATACTTAATGGAAAATATTTTTTTTTTGTATTGTAGCTTTTAAATCTGGGCAAGACTTCAGATATAGTTGAATTCGAAAAGTGGACCACCTATTGTAAAATCATAAAAGATTAGTTAATAATATAAGACATAAGGAAAAGTCATCCTAACAAAAGTTTAACGCACGATGAGCATTTTCCGATGACATACAAAAATAACATATCTTAAGCTGATGATTAACCGTAGTAGTCTAACTAAACTGCAATAAATGTAGAAAGACCGCCTTAGTATTTTTTTTCAGTATAACAGGCACTTTTTTATTGATATATAAAAATTAAAATTTTAGAATCCACTCGAGTCAAGGTATAATGTCGTCTTAGTAACAGCTTTTTAGTGTGATGGGTAGTTTCCTTTAATTGATGTAAATATTTTCCATTAATTGACCTAAAAATTTTAGATTCTGAACATCAGTTGAACGGCCATAATTGTATAAATATAAAAAACAAGTATATTATACCGTTTAATAAGAGTTAGATAGAAAAACTTTATTGCACCCACAGTCAAAACAAAACAGTATACATGAATTTATAATTTGTACAGAGCATGTAAATGCGGTCGTATTGCTAGTAGCAATTTCGGCAAGACAATCTTTAGAGATAGGAGCCTACTCTTAACAAATACGGCTTAGTAAAAATAAAAAAAATAAAAGATTTTTGTAAATAAATAATTGATAGACAACAACTGTAAATATAATAATAATACATAATTGCACACAAAATTTTAAGTTACAAAGATTTACATACTACATAAATATGCAATGGCGGCCTTATCCCTAAGAACGATCTCTTCCAGGCAACCACAATAGTGGACATATAATATAAGAGAAACGCGGAGACGTTCATGAAGAACTAAAATAAACAAATATACATTCATGTATACATACGAACCATACATACATAAATACATACATATATACATACATCAATGCATAAACATACACAAATAAACGAAGTAAGAGAAATACTATAGATATTTTAAATGTTATCTTGCAGAAAATGCTTATTTACACGGCTCTCAATCTCAACCGACGGGGACTGCCTCATAAGAAAAGGCAGCGCATTCCAAAGACTAACTGTCTTGACAGTAAAGGAGTCACCATAGCATTTCGTACGGCACAAAAATGTTTCAAGGAGGTTGTTGTTACGGGAGGTGTGTGGCGTGAAGCCGAGACCCCAAGAACTTTAAATGTTCCCTAAGGTATGAAGGAGTAACAAGTTGGTAAAGGATGGTGTAGAGGAGAGTGAGGGAGTATAAATATTGATGTCTACGATATTAGGACACATGATTATATTTCTTCAATCCGTAGATAAATCTTATTGTAAGTTTTTGTAGCCGCTCTAATTTGTTAATCAGTTGTTGGGACAAGTCTAAGTAGCAAGAGTCAGCATATTTCAGGACTTTTTGGGATTTACAGATAAGCCATAGGATCGACACCAGGTACTAATCAATTGTGGAACCGCATTAATTTTGGCAATGGCGCTTGATATGTCATTTACGGAAAAAGATATATAGATTTGCAAGTCCTCAGCGTGAGATGATAGCATGACGATATGAGTTGAGTGAGAGTGTCAATGAATACGGAAAAAAAGTAAAGGTGAACGCACATCTCCCTGTGGGCCTCCAGCATTCATATAGCTTAGCGAAGATTGTCTGTCATCAAACTTAATGCTTTGTCTACGGCCATGAAGGTACGAAAAAAATCATTCAGTACTATTAGAGGAATTTATAGATTTTAAAATAACCAGGAGTATATCAACTGTGTTGAATACGTTAGAGAAGTCAAGCAGAATAAGTAAAGTGACTTGCTGGTTGTCAATGCCTAATCGTATATCGTTGCAGACTTTATTAAGAGCTGTTACTGTGCTATATCCCAGACGGAAGCCGGATTGTAGAGGGGAGAAGATATTATTATTATGCAAGAACAGTTAAGGAATATACTTTAAAATTTAGAATTAAATTTCACATTTTTACAGCTTTTATGGTAAATACATTATCATAAAACAGAAGTGAGCAGTTGCAGCAGTTTAATTTTAAGCAATTGTCGCTTTTTGAACGGAGATGGTTGTTGACAAGATGGGATAGAAGTTTTATAATAATTATAATAATAATAATTTATACTTATAATAAAACTGTGGGAGTTACTACTACTGTATAAAACTGTGGATACTTTTTACCTTGATAAAGGAAATACATTAACTAGACGCGACTGATGTACTAAGTGCAAATACAAAGTTTGTAGTATGATACGTCCCTGACAGTGGAATTCACTATTGCTGCGTTGTTAATGTAGGCCCAAATGTTAATTTTTTTATATGTATATACGTATAGGAGATGCAATTACAATCGTAGTTATAATAGACGTCTACTAAAAAACGTTTATTTAAAATGTTTATTAACCTTAAATAATGCTAATTATTATATTTTTAGGAAAATATCAATACAATTTTTTTGATAACAGATGATGCGAGGTATGCGTGCTTTAGGGATTGACGAGCTATAAACAATTAAAATCGAATATGATCCCAGCGAAATAAAAAGGGGCCATCGAGGCGTAGTATTTCTATTTTCCCTCTCTGGTAAGACAAAAGACGACGTTAAGTTCCACCACCCAACACGCAATGTTTTAAATTCGGGCAGAAGACGAGAAACCTACCTACCCTAACACTTGGTTGGTTCTGTCTAAATACTTTACTTCCGTAGTGTGCGGAATAAAACTTGAAGCTAAAAAAGTATATATATACATAATTATATATTTTTTATTGATTTTTAAAAAGATTCATAAAAAAATTGCGAGTAAACGACGAAATTCGACTTCTACTTATATTCCTATATGTATTTACTAGGAATTACTTATACATATATTTACTAGGAATGAAAAAGGTATAGTTGTGAGTCGACGTGGGCGAAGACGCGGGCTAAGTTGCTCGCGAGCAGGCCGCTAGCTTATAATAAATTTGTGTTATTTAGTTATAAAATACAGTTGATAAGATTTTTTACCGTAACGTGTATGAACAGTAACTGCACGAACACTTAGAAATAATACTATTTTTTATGTTGATTCAGCATTAAATATTTTCAAGTTGTTAATTTGTCAATGTTGTAAATGTATTGAAGTCCACGCAAATGATGTTGCGGGTACTAGTATACTGTAAATCTGTATCATATTTTACAACATACTTTAAATAATATACTCGTTTTTACAAGTATTAGGTTATATGTATGTATATACAAAGAATACCATCTTAGCCCAGTTAGACAGCGTTGAACTATAAACGCAATAGCTGGTGGGTTCGATCGCAACTTGCAGGAATGATCATATTTCATTTTTCCACTTTGATAATTTAAAATGCGACGTTGAGGCTTGTCTCAAGATTATCTCAACTTGTGGTGTAAAATGGCTGTCTCCTCTCTGACTACCCTTCTGGCAGAAAAAAGTGTGAAGCATGGTAAAATTATTATTTATAAACTGATTGAATTTACTTAAATTACACACTAATTAGGTGTATTATATACACCTAATTAGTGTGTAATTTTATCCACCAATGAAATTTCAAAAGATTATAACAACAATGTTATATTCTGACGCCACTTTTGGCTAATGAAGCTAAACTATTGTAAGATAAAAAAATAATAAAATAATGTATTTTTGTTGCAAACATACTGTTCCACTTAGAACAGTTTTTAAATGTTAAATACTTAATATCTCAAAACATGTTTTTTAATACAGAAACATGTATCAATAATTTCAAAAAATAAACAGTATGTTATTTCTAATGTAATACTTATTCTTATAATGAATTTAGTATTTTCTCATTTCCTTCTTATTTTTTATTTATTACTTTTCCTAATATTATATATCTCTTTAAAATATATCAATTAGAAATTAAATTAGAAAGGTTATCGTGGGCCATAGATGGATGAGGGTTTCATATCAACTAAGAAGATTTAATTAAACAAATATCTTATAACAAATAGATCATCAGGATATCGAGCTAAAAGAGGAGTTCAGCGTGTTTTGAGTCGGATTTGTACCGGCTATATATGAAAAAAGCATGACAATGTAAATAATTGTATAGATTAAATAATGATTAAATTGTTTATGTCTATTAGTTTAATTTTGTATATCTCGAATTTTTATCTATTTTAATATGACAGATCTTTTTTATTGAGTAACATTATGGCAAATATTTTTACAGTTACATTAATTAGCAAACAATATTTAAAACTTTGGTCGACCCTTTCGTCGAATTTTTATTGAATTATTATACTTTAACGATAATTTATTAGATTTGAAATTTCATTTAAAATTAGATAGTCAAATTTAATTAAATGTTAAGAATATTCGTTACACGATTTTAGTAAAAAAAATGTCAACAAAACTTGTTTTAAATGCTTTTTAAATGGATGAACACAAAATATTTTTTTAACTAATTAAGTACGTTTCAGTCTTACTAATAATAATGCTTACGTTAACTAACGTACAATACTGTGGATTCCAATTTAAAATTATAATTGGTATCAAATAAAATTTGGCAATCTCTATTACAAAACGAATAAGCCTGTAAAGATGGTTAAGTTATTTGCATTTTTTTCGTATAACGACAAAAATAAAAAACTTCTGTCTTTATTATGGTTAGATTATGCTTTTTGTAATATACACAAGTGTTGAAAAGGACGCAGAGAGTGTTTAAATCGTTATCGATATTACTTTAGTACGGAGAGCAATAACTACGGCCTTAGATTGCCGCTGACGCAAAAATTTACATAACACTGATTTACAAATTTAAAGATTTCAATGATGATGTGGCTACTTAACAATATCTATTAAATGAAATGAAACGAATCTGAGCTGATCTTTTAAAACCATTTAGGACAATCGGTTTCATAATGCGAATCGTGTAGTTCAGTGTGTGTATTATCATTAAGAGCACGATTTTGTGAGGTAATATTTGTCTGTGATTATGATACGTAAAATCAGTTCTAAATCTTTCAAAAAGTTCTTAAGTGAGTTCAATGATTTCCTAATTGGTGCTATTTTGTGTTGCTTTTATTATACAATTAAAATATATGTAATATTTTAATAAAATATTGAATGTAGTTAATGTAGAATCTGGAATAAAATAAGACATATATAACTTTAGTGAAAAGTGGTTTTGTTTATTTCTAAATATACATAGATATAATCTCATATGGAGGTCACACTAATAAAACCACATAAAAAATCTGTTGCTTTTATTGTTTTGGATGGGTTTAAGTTGGCTTTAATATTATATTTTATTTCCTCTTATTTAGCATATCAACATACTATAAACCATTTTATTTTCTAAGTCCTGGTCTCGTTAGTTTAGTAGTGCCTAATTATTTTATGCGATAGAAAGTTTATAGGCTGATACACCAATCAATTGTTGCTGTGTGGCTAGTGCAGTTATAAATTTTCCTTTTGTACAACGTAAAATGATTCAGAAAATTATTTTTTTTACAACATGTTTTATTTCTTCCTTTTGTATTTATCCATATTTCGATACGCAAGATTTTATTTATAATGTGCCCAAAGTATACAGAATATCCATTACGCTTGATAAATTATTAGAATATTATGAGAAAAAAGTGTCAAAAGATCCTGAATGGTACATCGCACTTGGTTTGGTTAGAGGTAACATGATTTAATATTAAAATATAATAATTATTAAAATATATTGCTTTACCAGGGCGATGTGGTAGATACATCATCGCCCGGGTAAAGGAATATATTTTAATAATTTTCATTTTATGGTTTAAGAACTTTATTAATTCCTCAAAAGAAATACATACATTTCACTTACTGAGAAACTATATAAAATAAAACAATTATAAAAGAAGCGTACAGAGATAACAAGTAAAATATCACACGAAAGAGGGTAGACAGATCTTAGGATGTAAACACAATATGTTTTAATTATTAACTTCATAGATTAAAAAGTACCAGAAGTGGCATTGATGGATATTGGTGATATGGAAGTCAAATTTATAATGTTGTAATAAATTACCTATGCCGGTATGCGTGTGTTTATATGTATAAATGTTAGTAAGTTTTGTAGTGTAAGTGCATACAATTATTAATTTTTTTTTTATTTTTTTTTGTTTTATTTAACTATTTTTATTATTTTATATTTTAGTTTTTTTTTTATATTGAATAAAATAAAATAAAGTTAAATTTTAATTTGTAAATATGTTATATTTTTTGTTTTAAGATATGAAATTTGAGTAGTTTTTTGAAACTTAACATTGATTTAGTCTCCTTTATTTCCTTCGGTAAAGAGTTATATAGCTGAGCACCTTCATATTCAATATTCTTTTTACCGTAATTTGTTCTAGATGGGCGTAATATTAGATTGTTAGCATTGCGTAATTTAATTTTTTGCACTTGTATTTTTTTAGTAAATGTTATCTTAGTGTGTATGTCCCGGTTTAAAATTTTTCGTACTAATATACATGTATAATATTTGTATGTGTGTTTTATATTCATAATTTTTGTGTCCGTGTAAATCTTTTGTGTTGATGTCCGAAAACGGTAGTTAAATAATATTTTAATTAATTTATTTTGAGATCTTTGTATCATATTTAAGTTCGACTTAGCTGCCGTTCCCCAAATTTCTATCAAGTAGTCAATATACGGCTTAATTAGGGAATTGTAAATAATATATTTTACTTTTCGCGGTAAACATTTCGTTATACTTCGGATAGCTCCTGTGAGGGAGATTAATTTTGACTTAATTTTTTGCAAGTGCGGTTTCCAATTCAGGTGATTATCTAAAGTTAGACCCAAATATTTTTCATGCGTTTTTCTCTCAATAATTTCACTGTTTATCATGAGTTGAAAGTTACTGTCAATGTTTTTGTTTTTCGCGGAAAATATAACATAGTTTGTTTTTGAGATATTAATTGTTAGTAAATTATTTAAAAACCAGTCACTTAAAGTTTTTAAATCATTTCTTACTTTAGGTAAAATAATGTTAATAGAGTTGCCGAAATAAAAAAGACTTGTGTCATCTGTATATAAAGATATGTCACCATGAAGACCAATTTGAGAAATGTCATTTATGTATATTAGAAAAACAATGGGCCCAGAATTGATCCTTGAGGGACGCCATATTGTATAGATTTAGGGGAACTTTGGTGTTGTCCTATTCTAACAATCTGTTTACGTTTATATAAATAAGATTTTAATATTTTAAACGCGTTTCCCGTCACACCGATATTAGAAATTTTTCTCAATAGTATTTCATGACTGACCGTATCAAATGCCTTAGTTAAATCGACGAATATACCCAACCCTATTTGCTTTTTATCTATTTTGTTTTTAATGTTAGTAATGAGATCAATGGTTGCCGATAGTGTGTTTGAGTGTCTGCGAAAACCGTATTGCTGTTTATAGAAGAAATCGATAGAATTTAAGTGATTTTCTAATCTAGAGTAAATAACCTTTTCTAAGATTTTTGAAATAACGGGAAGTACGGAAATGGGGCGGTAGTTACTGGGATTTGATTTACTTCCAGATTTATAAATCGGAGTAACTTTTGCGACTTTAAGACTGTCTGGAAAAGTTCCTTCGTTAAGGCATCTATTTAGACATGTTGTTAATTTATCTGCCACAATATTTTTAATGCATTTTACAGCTTTCGTGTTAATACCATCAATACCAGAACTAGTATTAATATCAAGATTATCAATAATCTTTATTATTTCGGCCGGTGTAATAGGTGACATCTTATTTAGCTGGATTGTACCGTAGGTGGGAAGTGATTGAGTTTGGCCTTGACTTTGATGATATTTTTTCGGAATTGCATTTGCTAGAACTGATCCAATTGTTGAAAAATAGCTGTTGAAGTATTCGCAGATTTTTCTTTCATCTGTAATAGTACCCGAATCTGTGACGAGTTTATCTACCGATGGAGAAACATTTAATTTATTTTTAGACAAATCAAAAATTAGTTGCCACATTTTTCTAGGTTTATTCATGCAGTTTATAAAGCTTTTATAGTAGTAGGCGTTTTTCGTTGTCTCTATATTTTCTCTTACTTTAGTTTTTGTTGAATTAAGCTCTTCTTCTATGTTTTTATCAGATTTATTCCTTTTATAGTTTTGCCATAGTATATTTCTATTGTTTATGTCTTCTATAATGTTTTTATTTAGCCAATCCTGTTTCGGTAAGTTAAGAATTTTATTTTTTGTTATTTTACTTTTTGATAGGCAGTCCATTGGCAGGCATTTTCATGAAAAGTTAAGGTAAAAGACAGCGTAAATTTTAAGTAAACGTACAATTCATTGTCTGGGTACATTTGGTACTCTCTGTCTGAAGATCTTGGTACTCTCTGTCTAAAAAAATAATTTATTATATTATTAAGTTATTTATAAAAATATTTTTAAAACCTTAATTAAATTTAAGTAAAATATGAATATATTTCGAATCGAATCGAATTCGTATTCATTTCATATTTGTATTGATCTTCATATTCATCTTCTATATACAAGAAAATATATGAAATATACATTTATGGACGAAATGATAGGCAATCATTAATCTTATACAATCGTAATACTAATTTAATCTCTTTATAATAGATCATTTCTACAAATAAGTAACTTCCTATTGTTGACATTATTACGTATTATTACCGATATAAATAAATATTTTTATTTATTCATAGTGAAACTATTTTTAGGTCAACTTGAATATACTATAAACGAGCTCGACAAATCCGTACCGGAGAAACTAAAGGAGAATTTGCAGAATATTACGAGGAGAATAGATCGCATATGGAACAATACTGATTTCAAAACGTTAAAATATCGTAGTAAGGACTACGAATATGGTAGGTATATATCTATATAAGTACAAAATATACATATTAGTAAATTAATAATCACGATTAAAATACTTTAATGTCCTTAAGTATACTATTATATAAGTGACATTTGTATGGAGAAACATGAAATGTAAGCAGCATTTATTCGGCAGAACGTAGTTAGTATTCAGCGCACGCGCATGATCTAGTTGTCTTCCTGCGTCTTATAAATGGAATGTTGACATGAGGAAATACTTTTTTTGTAGTTTATAAGGGCGATGCTATATGATTTTTAAGAGTAAAAAAAATAAAAGGAGCCTTTATAATATGTAGCCACCTCTATATTATAAAGGATTCTTTTACTTTTTTAACACAAATTGGATGTCGTGGTGCACAGGCTTGGATATTAGGGATTTCTAAAATAACTTAAAATTGTCGTTACTACAGCGAATTTAATATATTTTACTTTTTTTTTAAATGTAGAAGAAAACTCATGTACATGTTATTCTAATACATGAAATTCCAAGTTAGGGAAAGCTAAGGGACATATCTTTTTACGTAAATTTAATACCAAATCGAGAACAATAACCACAAGTTTTTTCAATTTTTACAAATTAATAAATCAGCAAATAAACAACGGACGAGGAATATTTTTGTATACGTTTTTTTAATATATGTAGGGGTTTTAACTACAAAATAGTGTATTGTGTAACATATATAAAGTAAATTCATTTATTGCAAGCTAGCTTCCCTATAGTAAAACTGGTCTTGTAACTAATGAAACGCTAGGTGTTTATATAAATAATGATATATTTTATATTTATTAACATCATAAATGCTTATAATAATATTTCTTCTAATTTTATTCCAAAAAAATCTAAAACTACTTTGACGTTACGATAAAAATTAACCTTATATCACATGTCAATAAGTTACCTTGGTACTAGCTTTGTATAATAGTTATAAAAAGACAGAATTAATTAATTTTCTCTAGTCTCAAAGTTATTATATAATTAATTAGCTTTCAGTATGGGTAATGATGAACGAACTCACAGATCACGGGAAGTTGGTGTATTTTTTGCCCCATTTTTTCTATAATTACTTCAAATAACTATTTGCGGTAAAACTTTCACATAAATAGTTTAAACTAACAAGGTTTTTTAACTATATATTAGCCTAAAAAGTTTATTATATTTTATTATTTTACGGAACGATAATTTCACTTTTGAGCATAATTAACAAGTTGTGTCTCGAGACTTGTCTCAAATTTAATGTCATTTTAGTGCGTTGTTACTCATTCAATAAGAAGAAACAGTATATTTTAATAGATATAACACACACGTATATATATATATATATATATATATATATATATATATATATATATATATATATATATATATATATATATATGCATTTTTTTACAGTTGCAAAAGCAATTTTTGAAAATATGGAAGTCTATTCACTTTTTCTTGAACCGCTAACAATCGGTACAATGGGTACACAGAAACCATTTCGTTTTAAATTCGAGCAATATGTACAAGAAGCAAAAACAAAAATGCCTTCTAGAAAAGCAGCAGGTAATAATCATACAACTTCTTCTAGTTTATTTTATTCTTAGTTGCTTTAGTTTTTTCGAATAAATGTGTTTTATAGTGTTTCCACAAAGGATATTTAGGCATATTAAGTCAGATTCTGTATAAAAAATTGTAATTATATTGTTTAATAATTATAATATGCGTTCACGCGTAAAATATTCGTCACTGTTTGTTTAACACACGACAGTGCGTGTCACATTTCTTTTATTTAAAATATTTTTAATGTTTACTGTTTCGTTTCATTTATATGTAAAAAACTGCACTCCTTTATTCAATTTAACTTTGTGTATTCCACATAATTTTTGTAAAAAGGTTTAAAATCATTTTTCACCCTGTTAGTATTATTATATTAATCTTTTTTTGGTTATAAATTTAATAAATATACGGAAATATGCAATATTTTAACACATATCATTTAATATTATTTAAATAACTTTTAATTTCTTATGGGACGGATTAAATAAAAATTACATTGGCGGAGGCATTTCAATAAATACAACATTAACAAATTAGCCAAATAAAAAAAGTCTATTATGAGCCCTGACACGGTTAATTCACTGAAAGCAGTTTCTAGTTCAACAATTAACCGCAACGCGGCGTTGTTCAAAGTTTATTTTATGAAAAAGGTGAAAAGTACCTTGACATAAATTAATTCAATCGTTAAAATTTTGTAGCAACATTTCATTTCGTTTGTAACACAGATGCGTGCATGATGCAACTACTGATATCTGCAATGGAAACGCAAACCACGCAAAGTGACGGCTCTTGTGAGCTGACCCCAGAATGTCAAGCACAACTAATGCAAGGCTCTGGTCTTGCCTTTCAACAAACCAGCCGATTACGTGCTATGATTTTGGCACGTATATTTGATTGCATGGAAGGAGTAGATCTCTCAGCAAATATTTATAAGCTTTGCATACAAATGTATAAGGAAACTAAATCATTAGAAGCCTGGGATCATCCGGCTGGTACAAGGACTCTGTTTATGCAACAAAGTAAGCCAGCTACCATTAAAACGATGACCGAATTAGTAGATGTAATAAATTACTATGTATAACGTATTACACGTTATTTATTACACGCAATGTTGTTACAAAATATTTTCATTTGAAAATATATGAAATTCAAAGCAGTTTCTTTTATATATGAATGAATTAACAGATCTAAAAGAAGAATTTCCGTTTCAGTATTTTACTGTGCTTCCCAAGGGTACGGAGAATTTATTAAGCCGCGGTGGATGAATAAAATTTTATCATGGCAGGAACCTAAGGGCTGTTATGCCGATGATCGTCAACCATTTATGAGACTTACAGGCTTCATTGGACCAGCCGAATCTCCACCAACAAAAGAGAGAGAGGTAATGAAAGGACTAATTTAATAAATTATATAATATTTGCGTTGTAAGACATAAGTAAATTACAGGTAAAATACATTTTTTTTAACTATCGGGATGGAAAGAAGTTCAAATTCAGCATTCCTGATGTTTGTATAGACATTTATTTTTAGAAGAAGAATAGGAAGCCAATATTATTAGAAATATATTAAATTAATTTAAATTTAAACGCATCACGAAGTGTTCTATAGATTTATTTATTTAATTCGGAATATTTTACTAAAAATAATTTACATTTATAGGTAAATTATTTAATATTAAGTTTTACTCTCAATGTATCTTCTATAAATATATATGTTTTTATGGGAATCCTTAACTCATGGAATTAGATATGTAAAGACTTTGCCTTAACGCCACAATTGACTTTGTACGGACTATGTGACAAAAAAGTTTTAAATAATTATAATTAAGTGCTACACCACAATGTACAGGAAGAGTACCGTGTGAAGAAAGCTGCTTCTTCTGAAGGAGGGAGCTGCAATTCCTTAGCATCAGCAACTGCTTTGGGTTCACTAGGAATGTATGTGCGCGCATTATTAGAAACCGATCAAGCATTTCAATATGATGTTCTTGTTTAGAAATATAATATATATTTTTTAATTAAATGAATGTGTTTTATTTTTACACATTTATTGATTGGTATAAAAATGTTTTATAAATAACCATAATATTATAACATATTTAAAAAAAATTCAAGTATGTAAATTCCCTTGAGGCCTTCTTTCAGTAAAAGCTTGTTTTTGTTTCATTTTTTAAAAATAATCTGTACATAATAATTATATGACATTTGTCGCGGTACTACATGAACCTGATTATTATTTGTTATATTTAAATTCAAGCTCATTGAGATTTAGTACTTTAGCGGACCAATTCAATTTGGATAAAAAAAATCCTTCTATTGGTATGTAAACGGGGTTACAACTGAATTCATTATTTTCATGATATTACTTACGTAATATTTATACTTAAAAAAAGGCAGACGATGTTCTCTTTGAATAATACTTTTATTTCGACGATTTGTAAACCTTTGGCAGCAAGATTCCAGAACTCGTGCTACATATTTCCCTTTTTTGATCATTTCTTACCATCAAGAGTCAAGTCCTATATATTTAATTTATAATATATACATGTTAACCTGTAGTTGACATCAAAATTTTATCTCCACGTTATGTAGATGCCACCCTTATAACTACAAGGACCAACTTGTGTACAAAATGAAATTAGTGTAAACATGAATTTTTGATATTTTTAGAAATATATTATTCTGAATTTAAGTAGTTATGAATTTGTGCAGTAATACATTTACAATTAGACTTTTAGAATGATAAAATTTATTAAATTAAATTATTGCTTAACAGACGAGAAGTAATTCTCCAGATTCATTTTTGTTTTAGCACCTTTAATATCGTGCCTGTAGTTGTTAGCAATGTCACGCACTTTCGTAAGAGCAATGTGTACTGCAGTTAAAATGGTTAATACACCTGTGCCTGTATTTGGTGAGTTAGTACAGTACTAAACTAAAGCGAACATCAATCATATAACTAAATTTCAAATAATAATGATTTGTGTCGATGTTCCTTTAGGAACAGAAGGGCGATACGTTGCTGCATTATACAGTGCTGCTTCAAAAATGAAACAAATTGACGAAGTAGAAAAACATTTGCGTAATTTGCAAAAAGAACTAGTTAAGCCTAAAGTTATTGATTTTCTGGAAACAAGTATGGTATCATCAGCAGAAAAAGCTAAGTTACTTAAAGACGTTGGAGAAAAAGCTGGTAATTTTATACAAATAAATTTTAATTAATAATTTTGTTAAATATTAGTTACATGTTTCATTCAAGCTATTACGATATCTGCTACACAAAGTTGATCTTCTTTTGTTTGTTTTTAGGGATGCCAGCGGCAGCTATTAATTTTTTAGTTCTTGTTGCCGAAAATGGTCGTTTGAAACTATTAAGACGTATTATTAATATGTTCCTAGCTGTTATGGTAGCTCACAGGAGCGAGGCCTTATGTGAAGTTATTACAGCTAAGCCTCTTGATGAAACATCTCGAAAAGCATTAATTGATGCTCTGAAGAAGTTAGTAAAAGGAAAAAAGAATATTCAACTGACTGAAAAGGTTGATCCATCAATTATCGGAGGAGTCATTGTTGGTGTGGAAGATAAGCATATTGATTTGAGTATTTCGCGAAAAATTCAAATGTATACAGAAATTCTTAAGCAAGCAGTATAATAGTAATTAATTAGTTAAACTTTACTTTTTCAGGAGTAAATCACTGGATATTTTATATTTCATATAGTTTGGTTTCGCTTCTTATTTGTGGTTCTATAATTTCCATTTGAATTATGTTTACTACCTAATACGTTATTTTAAGAATTTTGAACAAAAATAATAATGCATAATTATACATTCAAATAATTTATATATTGCGATAAAATCTTAAAACAAACAATTAAAAGTAAGTAAGTATGGCCATATGAAAGTTTCTTCTATATCCCTTCAGTCTCTATACATGAGCTGTACCCCGATACTTATATATTTATATATATATATATATACTTTGGTACAATGGGCGAAAAGCCAAAGCCTAGGGTTTTTGCGACATTTTGCAAGGTGAATTCTTAAGCAAGACTGAAAGTTTTTCTGCATGTATTCTAAAGTTAATTCGGTCAGATTTTAACGTCCCGGTCATCACTCTCTGGAAACTTGAAGTTAGAATCCAAAGTTCTTGTTCACCCTTAAGATTGTTAACGACTTTCATCCCACTGGCAAACTGAAGTGTTTCTGGATCTTCAGCGATTAAATGGAAGTTACGTCTAGAGAATTCTGTTCCAGTTTTCCAGCACCAAATACTTGGAGGGCTCATCAGCCCAAAATACATAATATCATTATCGTCAATTGCTTCAGCAGCTGATTGGTTTGGCCTTTCTTCAGGGAAAACCTACGTAATCAAACCAAAACATATTTTTAAAAAGTATAAAACATAATTTCGTTTATACAACAGTATTTACTAAATTATTAGATATACCAATTTAAAAGATACGAAATTTATCATGTTAGATTACATCTATTTTACGCAAACATGTAAATGTGCCTTATTGAATTAATGATGTTTAAGCCTAATTTATTTCTTTAGTGTTCCCTACAAAGTAAACTAAGCTACCTTATTAGATTATATTTTAGAAGATGGATGTAAAAATTATTCTTATTCTTGAATATAAATTCAATGATTGTGATATTTGAAGTGATATGATATATGAAGTTGAATTTGGGCAGTAAGCGGAGAAGAGAAAGTCTTGCCACAATCTTTATATGAAGGAAGCTTCTACATAGAATTTATAAAGGATTTATGAAATGGGCAAATCGCATTAGTGACACACATTCACGACTATAAGGTAATAACAAAGGGATAAAAATATGTGAAAATTCAGATTTTTTTTTAGGAGATTTATTTTACTACATTTGAACTAAAATAGTCACTCATATACTATACATGTAAAGTCCATAAAGGTAAAAACAAAGTTATATATACAAAAATATTCAAATCAAAATTTATACTCATTTTTAATTATTTTAATTCTGTGTGAAAGATTTTCATGAAACTTCTCTATCGGCAATGTATGTCGGCAAATATGTTTGCGAATGCCACATTAAGGGAATTTTAAATTACTCTATACTTACATAAATAGAAGAAGGGGCAGCGTTAGAATCATGGAGGAATGAGTCATTCCTGAGTACACTGGTACGAACTACGTTTTCGGTCGTGGATGCCAATGCGTGGAAATACAGGAGGCGGTCCTTCCCAGGAGTGTATGAAGACAGTGCCATACCCAAGATTCCGTCCATGAGGTCGAAAGATTCCCCTTAACAATATATTATAATGTTAAAAAGTTATAATGCAGTTAAATGAATTCTAGCATTAACGTTATCTTTTTAAAAACTATTTTTTCGAATTCTTGTTCATGATAGCAATTGTAACAATATATTTTGTAAGGCTATAAGTTTCATGTATTATTAGGTAACTATATTATATTATATAGGTAACTATATAATAATATATAATTTACCTATATAATCTATATAGGTACATAAGAAAATAATTAAAATTAATGGGAAAAGATTTTAACTTAAGGTAACATACATTCTAAGAGTACAAGTAAATAATAATAGTCCCTATAATATTTACCATCGATTGTAAAAGATCCTCGTGATGGGTAAGGATACATTAAACGATGATTAACTTTCCAAGAGCGGTTCTTGGCGATATCTACTACTAATATTGCGAAGCCTGACACATCTGCTATATACACGAAGGTGTCGGAGCAGTCGTTATATCCTCGCCCTCGTACGTCCACCACCTGTAATAGTTATACATTCTATATTAATTTAACTCATTTCTCGACAATCATGGATATTTTAATTCGTATGTTCTGATTATTTTAAAATTATGTATAATATACATACCATGCACAAATGTATTATATTTAAACACATCATTTAGTTGTTCAAAATTACATTTAATAATAACAATTTAGTGACAGTAATTTACTTGGAAATAACTTATATATTTATATCCTTATGGCAACTGTTTTTTTTCTCTTGTTTTTGTGAAAACGTGACTTGTTGTTTATACTAATATAAATTTAATCGATCTTGACCAAATATTATATATTTTTTATTTCTTATTAACTTCTAATTGTATATACTCTATAGTATGTAGGATTACGTGTTCATTAACTTACTGGAGTTATGAACAAAGATGTTGCTAAGTAAGTAGAAGGCTCTGGCCGATGCCGATAAATGAGCTGGTCAGTGTTCAAATCAAATGCAAGAAGTTGCGGAGCACATACTGCATCGTCTCCAATTTTTCCGGAATCAATTACCCATAGTCGATTGCATTTGTCAATCTGAAATGAAACGGCGTATATCTTAGCTCTCCTAAATAAGAAGTTATGATTTTTAAAATTTTCCTTTGTCAATTCTGTAGCACAGCATATAACTTTGAAATTCTTTTTCCAAATTATTAAAAGAAAAGTATTGTACTATTTTCAAAGTGTTATCCCACACTTTTGAAACAATGTACAGTAATTTGATGAAAATAAATTTCTGAATAATACAGTAACAATTTTCTATTATTCACGCCACGTATACTATATAGTAAAATTCTTCTTCAACTATGGTAAACCATGTGCCAGGGTATATAAAAATACATTATCGTAAACACATTTTAAATTACTTTGATTATTTTTTTTTCTACTAGACTATTTGTTTTATTAAATATGTGATATTTATTTACCTATGAGTTGAATATCTAAGTAACAATTATGTTTATGTCAATCCAAAAAGGACATTGAATGATAAAAAATGTTCTTATGACTAATTTTTTTTTAATCTGAATAATACACCTTACTCTTTCTATTCACCTTCAATAAACATATAGTATTTATTTATAACAAAAAACATAATATCGGGAGAAATGGACTTACATTACACGTAAATAAATATTTTAAAAAAGTGTTTTTTTTAATTAGATACTTATTTTAGGCTTGATAGTGAGGTAAGTTGAAAAAATTACAACCCTTGTATTTTTTCCAATTACCCCACTTCTATACTTATTATCCCCGTTAATGATAAATCGGAATCCAACAAGGTTTAGTTAATTTTTTAAAAACATGGTAATCATTTGTAAATTTAAAATTTAAAGTAGTTTACTAGACATCCCTAAACATATTTTAGAATAAGAATCAGTAAATTCTAGTGTAAAGAGAAAATAAATTATAATCGTGAAAATTACAACTCCAAAAGCTACTAAAAACAATAGTGTAGAAAAACACTAAAAAAGAACCGATGACTTGTAATTATAAATCTCTTTGTTTGATTTATAATATAGTTGGTGATTAAATTATTTTCTAACTTAATTATTCTGTCATTTATTTTTGTTTTTATTTGATTTTGTCCGTAGACGTTATAAACAAATGAGGATATACTTACAGCCACTCGAAATACAGAAGTTAGTCCATCGCAATTATGCCCCTGATTATCGTGCCAACTGTAATCGGGATACGCGACGATAACACCCTGGTCGTTAACAGTCCCCAGAGTGATAGGACGACCTTCAGCAAATCTTGGTATCGTGACGAAGATTCGAGATTTTAGTGCTCCTAACAAAAAGTTAATTAAAAGTATTTTCATTATGATTATTTTGTTGTGTTGTCTCTATTTAATATTTAAATATACTTCAATACTACAAGTAATAGTGGTTTACCATAATTAAGATACTTACTTAATTGTGGTAAACGAATAATAATTACCCGTATGTGATTGATATTTTAAATATTAGGTTAATGGTGTAAATATCAGATATTCAGTATATTTTTATGGTTTCATTAAGAAATAATAATATAATTATTGGGTGTAAAACGCCTTAGAACATATTTTTAAACAAACTAAATATATCTTTAAGATTCATAGATAAAAGAACATAATTTTTTCCTTTATACCGTAGTTACATTATCAAAGCACATTATGTATTATAAATTGTTTTATTTAGTACGCTATAGTTGAAGTTCAATCTGTATCTATAACGTTGTCAGTTTAATTATTATAATTTTTTACTTAACAACGTACAAAACTAAGAGTTAAATTTTGCATCTGTTCAAAAGTGCACAACGGAGTATACTAATACTGATTTCTATTTATTATCTCACACTAAAAAAAATCGTATGATTTATACTTTAATTACCATTTCGGTGGTTCACATCTACATCAATTGGTACTGAATTTCCGGGGACGTAGTAACGTTTTGCAATGGCGGCTTCCTTGGCAGTTTCACTAGGAAACTCGAACTTCAGTTCTGACCATTGTTTAACGATCCTAAGGTTACTTTTTGCCCCCAGGCCGGGCCAGCAACAGGCCAAACAGTACGATAGCAGGAAAAATCGTTCTATACCGTACCCCATTTCAGCTTTATAGATGTCCAGAAGATGAGGATCTAAAATTACCAAAGATATTCAGTTAGGGGTGTTAAATTATATTTAATATAATTATATGTTTTATTAACTTAATATTTAAAAACATTATTAATTTATTAATTTCTTGTTAAAATTAACAAGAAATTAAAGAAAATGATTTATATATTATTATTTTAAATAATTATGATAATATATTAAATAGTTTCTATAGACGTTAATATAGTATGACGGGGTGTTTTAATAAGTAATTAATAATATTAACTCAACTCAAATTCAATTCAATTCACCTCTCAACAAGCAATGTCTTCAATTCGGCGGAAAGCGAAGTACGGAGTGTCTTGACACTTGGTACTTTCTATCTACTCTGCTTTGCGATATATAAATTTTATTATGAATTATAAAAGTTAAAATTACCATATCGACTTAGGAGAGATGTGCATATCCTGTTATGTTTGATGTTTGACATTTTGCACTTATGTATAATAAATACACTCACTCGTTATTAAATACACATAAATTAAATTAATAATTATAATATATATGATATACAATTTGCATTTCCAATACGTTACTTGTGCACTCACAAACAATAACAAATAGCTAAATAATCACTTCAAGCGTTTGAAAACAAGGGTCATTAGGAATTGGAAAATTTTTGATATAATAGTACTGTCACAGTTTTGTAATGACTTGGTTAAAACTTGTAAAAATAATTTTAACTGTATCATTTACCGTTTAAAGATATTAGAAAAAGTATAATAAAATTATTTTTATTATATGTTTACGTTTTACAAACAAAATTAAAATATATTTTGCGTACTAATAACGTAAGTTCTTACTGTTACTTTCGTGTTCCGCTTTATTAAAAACCAATATAAAGCTATAAAAGGGAACGTGTACGTAGAACCGCATTTCACATTAAACTAACCGCGTTTGACTTAACCATAGATTTGGTAACCGTTACTTCTATCTCAATAATTGATTATGCAAATTTTTTACGGCATTCTTTGTTCAAAAGTTTGCTTCGTCAGCACCTATTATAGTAAAAATTTTTGACAGGTCTAAACGGATAGGGAACGTATATAACGCGAATATGGGTAAATTTATTAAATAAAACCTGCCTCCTATATCTAAACAAAAGATTTTACTTCATTAGTTTGAAAAATATCTTAAAAATTAACTTCATTAAATAAATTGTTTTATAGCCAAATGTATGCTACCGTTAGAATCAAATAAAATAAAATTGCAAAGAAAATGAAATAATAGTTATAGTTATACAAAAAATATATTTTTTATCTAATGAGCAAAATTCCTCTATAAATTTAATTATTAATCAATCTAAGAAATCATATATTATAATTTTTTTCTCTATAAATTAAATTATTAATCAATCTAAGAAATCATATATTATAATTTTTTTAGAACTCAATAAATTAATTTATAATGCTTAAAAACTTATTAAGCCTGCAATTTGATAGAATTGTGAAAATAAAAAAAAACATTAACACAAATCGAAATACATACTTTATGTAATATAACTCAACACTACAGAAACGCGTAAAGACTTACTGGAATATGTCAAGTCCTATCTATAATACAAAGGCTATATATAAAGATATTGTGTTATCTTTTATGGTGATAATTATATGTTGACACTCAATGGTGGATTTTAAATAATACAATTGGCCCACGACTCTTCGTGACTGAGATGATTCAGGTATTTTTATTGTTTTCTTGATTAGTATTGCTGTTACTAAACAATTGTTAGATTCCGTGTTTACTGCGGAGTCGCACGGTTTGTAACCACAATCGGCTCATCGTGACATTGAACTTGCATTTATTATAATCAACTATTAAATAGACGCGCGTGGGCGTAATGATCGCAAGTTTGGTATTTATATTTTTAACCTTTTAAATTTAAATTTATACATCGAGTAAAATTGTATTCTTATTGTTGCTACTAGAGTATTATTGAGTTTAATAGAGAAGATTCATTAGCAATTGCGTTTGACAAGATATTGATAATTATTATGTTAACTATTCATTATATTTTACATATTATGAATATTAAGGGAACAAAAGTAAGATTTATTTTTAGAAACATTGTATTTGTAACTGTATCTACGTAAGTTTTACCTAAAATAATAATAACAATATAAGGGAAAAATTGAAATATATTATGAAAAATTATAAAATATTTTGTAAAGTACTTATTATCATAAATATATACATGATTCTATATAAGTAATTTAAATGTGCTACCCGCATAATGTCATTCTTTTAATATATATAAAATAAAAAAAAGGTTTTCACTTATATATTCTAATAACGTATTAAAATGAAATCAAATTTAGCTCTAATGGCATTTATTGATACGTGAACGCCTCTGCTTATGATAATTATGTGGACGGAGGAGTATAAGATTTAAACAAGAAGTTGATTTAAGTAATGTAAATAGCTTTTATTTTTTAAAATAATAATTAAGAAGTTCGTCAAACTATTAGAATTATAAAACACCAATAACATAAAATTATATAACACTAAGTAACTAGATACCTTGTCTTTATTAAAATATGACTATATTTAAGAAAATATACATCACACGTCATATAGAAGAGGTTAACAAGTTGACACACAATATTTGTGACACAAGATTTTTTACTTTTTTGCGTTTCTATTGTAGCGTGCCTTATTTAAAAGAGCAGAACGGTTTTCTAAAGAAACAATTGAGTGGATATAAATATTTCAAACGCAAAAAATGACTTAAGTTTCGTGGAAAACGATAAAACAGTTTCTATAAAAAATCGCATTCAATATGTCTATCTTTTATTCTTAAAAGTTAATCGTTCCTCATATATATAAATTATATAGTAGAACTTACTTAATATGTTTTCATATTGTTTTGTTTGTTTTTATAGATTGTGAAACCGCTTCAGGCTATTTTTTTTATATTATAATTAAAATAAAAACCACGGTACAATCAAAAAACATTCGTGTAAAATTAATAGATTAGTCATAATTATATAGATATTTGTTCTCATGTACCTCTGATTATTAAATATTATACACGATGATACGAATAGTTTGGTTTATAAATCTCATTAAATCGTAAATTGGAACAGCAGAATTTAAACAAAACTTGAATTCGTCTTTAGCCAATGGAGTTAGAAATATAGATGCGATTTTACGACGGCCACTTCGCAATTTACTCCTAATTGCTAGTAATTTTGTTTCATTTCTTAAGAAAGACATGCAACGTTTTAATAAGGAGAATATAAGATGGAAAGTATATTTATATTTGTATATATAAGAAATACAAAAAAAATGTAAAAATTTAATTCAGTTTTTTTCTTGTTGCATTTAAAAATGAATTTAGTATTTTACAATATTAAAATCTAGCCATACAAAATTATTTCACATGATTGAAAATAATTAGAACACTTAGTATTGAGGCAAGTACGTACTTCCATGTGATGAACGCAACAACGGTTCGTGGATAACGGATTTAAGTGGTGTCATAAAGTGCAAACGATACATAGCTCATATAATATAATAGATAGATAATGTAATGTTGAAATTACAAATTCATAGTCGCGAAAGAAATTAAATTATGCTCGTCGTGTAGGTAGTTACTCATCGTATTTATCACAATATTATTTACGAGTCTTAAAAAACCTTGAATAATACAATGTTAGTGGATGACGTTTTTTTTTATACCACAAAAAAAGTTCTAAAATGCGTTTTAGTAACACAAAAACTACATTAAATACCTAAAAGAACACACACATGCCTCGGAGGAATGGCCATATTTAAATTATTTGATTTATTCGCTCTGGTAAGTACACCGTCGAGTACCACCGATGTCTGGAATTCTGATGGAAAGCAAAGTCCAGAGCGTCATAACACTATGTTCTGTCATGCTGAATACAGCTGCTTAAATAGTAACACGCGTTTACTCATTCTTATGCTTATTCTATCTTTTCCAATTTCATCAAAACAAACAAAAATTAACACGATATATAAAATTTTTATTGTATATGTATAACGATATCATTCACATTGGTGAAATTCGGAAAAATCATAATAAAAATATAAACATGTAAATTTGTACATCTTTACTTTAAAATTAATTGTTGTTATGCAAAATGTTTGTTTCATTCTAATATTAATAAGGGAAAAATCTAACACATTTTGATATAAATACTATGCGGACACAGTTGCTTAAAATTTGACAAGACTAAACTTAGTAACATGGGAACAGAAAGCGCATATTCTTGAAATAATATTAGTATTGAAAATATATTAAATTAATAAAACAAAGGCCACAAACATTCATATAAATAATTTATACCATTATGCTTCACTGATCAGTCCGGTTAGATATTTTTAACAATTTATTATCTATTTTTGACTATCTATTAAATTAAGCTCAAATTCTTGATTTTTTATTCTTGATTATCAGAAATTGAAAGAACACTTTTATCATAATTTACAAAATTATAAATTGAAAAATAGAAAGAAAAGTAGAAAGTAATTTTACTCTAAAATTAAGCACTGGTCATTGCATGATGCACGAACAAGACCTAAAGTAAGGCAGTATTTTTATTATTAATTATTGAAGCAGAATAGTCTACATAATTACCTTAGTTAAATTATTAATAGAAATTTGTAATCTAACAGCGTTTTTTTAAATTACAAAATGCTGCTTATAATATTTTGCTTGCTTATTATATTTTTTTGGTATTTTTCACGTTACGAAATGTATTTTTTTATCAATGAATTTACATGATTACGTTATGGGAACTGCACAACCTTACTGTATAAACGTGGTAAAATATATTAAACCAAAAGTATAAGTCTGAATATAAAATGAAATTATTTACAAGTATACATTTTTCAGATGCAAATTGTGATTATGTAGAAAAATTTATTTTTAAATGTGGTACTTTCAATTATTATTACAATAATTAACTATTTATTCAAAGCGCAGCGTTGAGTTCCGCCACTCAACACTCAATGTCTCGAATTCGGCGGTAAGCGTAGGATCGTGAAGCTAAAAACATATGTCTATTGGCACTAGAAATAAACACGACCCCAAGTTGGATGAAAGTTCTTACTTTAATAAATATTGCACGTTGATAGATAACGTCCCAAGCAAGCACAACGAACGGATACGTCAATCGCATTGCTTGAAACTTACGTCGAGGAAATCCCTGTTTTACTTATAAACATATTATCATAATGAGGTTAAGATAAAATGAGTTATTACCAATATGGATATTTAAGAAAAGTGATGGATATTCTCATGACTAATAATTTTTACTATCTTTGTAATATAATATAGCAAAGTGATAACTGTTTTCAAAGTTCATGTAGCATATTAAAAATATTGGAATAATAATCACTTTTGACCATAAGGTAATGACTTAAATGTATTGACTTGTTGTGCCTTGTAAAGCCAAATAGGGGAACCTATTTGGCTTTACAAGTTAAATTAAAACTTCAACTTCTCTTCCTAATTAATCACTCACTTTTTGATATGAAGTTGCTGCGCAGTGGGAGAGTGCCTGAATGAAACCGATTGGTTCTAGTGCAATTTTCAATACTAGAAATTACATTTATTCGTTCTAGTAAAACAGTGCGATGTTAACTCCTAATTAAATTGGCATAGTATACTCCGTTTATTAGTACTGTCAGACTAGAAATCCACTCGCGTCTTTACCGGTGTTAACTGCGTGGCTATAGCTATTTCGTTTTTTCGCCCGTCGTTCAAAAATGTTAAGTCATTTAAAATGAAACTATTTTAAACGGACTAATCGCGTATATTTTGGTATCTGATAATTAATTTTTGGACACCTGATGTTTAGAACACTACAGTAGTCAGCGAAAATACATTTTTGTGCCACAGGTAGACTGACAGTCAGTCTGCCTATGACTACAAAAATGTATTATCAGCAATATATGCAATTAATCCGTTTAAAATAGTTTTATTTCAAATGTTTGAAGTAGCGAATATCAAAGATCTTATAATGTTAAGTCAATTTGCATTAAATTTTTGATTCTTACTGTTGAAAAATTCACTGTAAATTAATAAAGTTTAGTCTTGGATAACACATTCAGGGTGTACTAATAAAGCCGTCGTCAGAAAATACGAATGTATGAAGCCCTTATACGAATACTACATTAATAGCTTTTCTATTTTGTTATAATGACCCATATTATTTTGTCATATACTAATATTTATTAGAATCTCTAGCACAAGCAAAGACATTTTAGTCTTAAATATTTTTGTAAATAGTTTTAAGACATTCAATTGTATTCACATCATTTTGATATATCTCATTAGCCAACATTTCCAATAAAAGTGGATAAAAATATAGATTTTATGACAAATCTTTGAATCAATTTTACTCTACTATAAAATGCAAGTATTATGTATATAAATTTTTCTCACTAATATCAGAACGAATAACATTTACAAATCATTTAAAATATCATCGAAAATTTTATAAACCAACGGAAGATAGTGATCACGCTAAATAATTTTTACTAAGAGACATTTCCTCATCTGATATAGTTTTGGCCTGTTACGATTCTTCATCAGATATTTAGGATCTTTATGTTTAAATGACAAAATACAGACAAACAAACATGAAAATTAAAATATCATTTATTCATAATTATGCTATCATTGTTTTCACCCTAAATTGTATTTTATTGAATATCTTTCATAGGCAATACCTATATAGGCCCGTAACTTTAATGTGAGTTTGATGACTTTGAGTAAATCGAATTAAGTTTTCAAACATGTGTCGAAATACAATGCAATTTTGATCAAAAGCACTGATGAGTATTGATGCCAATTAAATTAAATTAGTAACCCGTAACGCGATGAATTTTAAAAAAATACGAAACAGGCAAATTAAAAAATTAGAAAGACCAAGGAACCACGTTGTCCCATAAAAATTTTGCCTCGGTTTAGCATCCCGTTGGATTTCAGGAAATCCTTTCTTATAATACAAAGAACATCTTTATACAAAGAACGTATCCTCTAAATTTCATTTCTATATGATTAGAGGTTTAAGCTGTGCGTTATACTGTCATTTTGCATGTCCCTACATTTAGACTTAAATAATTTGTATTCTAAAGTCAATCTAAACATACTAAAAGTGTGTATGTGGGATAAGTAATCCCTTATTTATGTTTTAAAAATACATCTAAATTTACTTTTTTGTGTGAATTTTAGAACCATCTTAAATCATAAAGTGGTGTCGCAAAAAAATCTTATTTCAATACAAAAACCACAATGAAACAAAATAAATCAATTTTAATCATTAAATGTTATAATATTTTTTGAATTAAAATTCAAGTAAAATTATTGCCAATAAACCATAATGACAATATCGCAATTATTTCCTAAATAAATGTAAACTTGTTTACCTTTGTTATGTATAGATGTGACTTCCGGTTATACGAACACAGTATGAAAAGACCACTTCAAAAACTTGATTTGGTATTAGGTAGTCAGTTACATATGCGAGCGTCTTATTCGCGTGATGAACGCTGACTGTTAGGAAACTTCTCTAAAATGAATACTTATTGTTACAGCTTTGGTATTTATATGGATTCATAATCAATTGGTAAAAAACCACCTTCAGTAGGAGCGATAGCGTTATTGTTTATCCATATTTATAAATGAGTACTCACACCAATAGTTGATTGCATTATCAAAACAAAACAGCTCACATGTGACATATAATATGATTAAAATTACAATATTTATCATCATATATAGTTGTTTCTTTTTAGCTTCACATTTTTATCCGCATAGCAGGGTAGACAGAAAGTACCTGTTTTCAAGACACTCCGTACTTTGCTTTTCACCAAATTCGAGACATTGCTTGTTAAGTGGTGGAACTCAACGTCGCACTTTGTCCTTACCAGAGCGAGGAAGTGAAATTAATTAAAATATAATCTTTTCCCCGAGTGGAGATCGAACCCACAACCGGTCGCGTTTAGTCAGACACCGTTCTACTGCGCTACGACCGGCCGCTTTTTTATATATAATTGTTTTTTTTACATTAAGTTATGCGTAAGCAGGATAAAACAGGACGGCAGGCAAGTCTAAAAAATTCTAAATGAGAAGCCAATGACTAACCAAACTTATATGTGATTATTTATATATGTCACAGTTCCACTATGATATTTATAAGCTAATGAAGTCAACGGACGATAATACTAAGTTTTTAAGTTATAAAATTAAAAAAAAAGGTTTTTTATATATTTCTAGCGTTTTTTACTTTAATTTAATTACAAATGTTATAGAAACTTAATAGTATTCGTCCACTCTCATACTTGGCGATAAAGAAATGTTTATTAGTGGGATAGAATGTTGCTTTTTTAGGGCCTAGAGGGTCTAATGAAAACATGGGATATACCATTTTCAAAAGATTTCAATTTTTTTTGATTATACATAGAAGTTTATGATTTATAAATACAGCAAGTCGCTAGGTACTTCAATGTCTTCCCTGCTATGCGGGATAAAAGCGCGAAGCTACAAAATGTCACTACAGCTGTGTTTAAAGTTTATCATGGCAGAGTGGTGAAAACACTCATAAGAAAAACATATAGAGGAGGTTGGTGGGAAAAGAGGAGGAGAACAAATGGGATTAATGTAAATAAATTATTAAAAATTACCTCCATTACTTGAGATAAAGAATTTGAAAGTAGGGTTCAGGTGTCTGGAGACAAATGAAAGATGAATTATGCATTGTATATACCGCCGTTGGACTATAACTGTACCGACTACCGACTATAACTGTTACAGTTAAAAAAGAAACGAATGATATTCATTTATTTTATTTATTTTTTCTTGCAAACTCTATCTTGTCATTCATTTAAGTTGAATATGTTATAATACAAATTATGAAATTAAATTAATTTTTCGTGATCATAATAATTTAATCCATAAAACAAACACATATAATTTTTAATTCTTTTGTCTGCGAATACAAGAATATCTTTCTTTTCTATTCTAAGGTAACAAGCATAATAAATAAAATTCTTAAAAATGAATTACCTAGCACAATGCTTTACTTTGCTTTACTTCTAGTAGTAGTTATAACTGCCATTGAATAAAATATTAAACTTCAAAGTTAAAATGTTAATAAACTTAGCTTATGAAATGTAGAATTCTGGTTCTAAAGAATTTTAATAAAAACCTGATTTCACATTCATTTATTTTGAGTTGTAAAGGATTAAAAAGGCATCAAATTCATGTATTATTACATTAGGCAGGATTTTTGTTATGATTAGATATCTAAAAATATAATAGTAATGGTCGATGTCTATACATGGAACATATGTATATGACAAAAAATAATTAGGGCACTCATAACCCAAACCAATGATTAACTTAACATTTAGTATTTTTTATTTAAATCAGTTCATAAATAAGAGTATCAATTTAAAATATTTTGTTCGAAAAATTGCGATAAAATAACCGTTTTACTGAATTTACAGAATATTTAGTTTTCAATGTAGACAAATAATAATTTTAAAGTAAGTCTCTCACTGCGAAGAAGTCGCGGGTACTGTTGCGCGGATAGCGGGGCAGCGTCTGATTGTAACACGATCGGTTTTGGGTTCGATTCCCACTCCGGGGAGTGATTATATTTATATTATTTTCACTTCCTCGCTCGTGTAAGACAAAGTGCGGCGTTGCTTACCACCACTCGGCATGTATGTCTCTAATTGGGTGGAAAGCGAAATATGGAGGGTCTTAATATGGAGGGTAGATACTTTCACTCAACCTTACTATGCGGGTTAAAAAGCGTAAAAAAAATATATAAATATTTATAGTAACGTATAAAGAGAGTACCCTCCTGTGGTAAAGTCGGTATATTTTTGAATCCAATTTCCGATATCAAGGGATTGTAAATGGAAAGAGCTTATAGCAAGGGTCAAATCCACGAAAACCTAGTTGCGTACATTTTTTTGCTTAAAATATATTTGAAATCAAAGCTACTTGCGGATGTTTTAAAAATATTAATAAAAATATATGGAGAGAGATTATACAGATAAAACTTAATATTGACAAACACAATCGCATCTCAGAGTAGTAAGAGTATCAGTTTAATTTGACATTGTTCCACTATCCCATAATAGTGGGTCAAATCAAAAAGAAGAAACCAATTACAATTATCCGTAAATATCCAGTAACCTTAAAGTAATATAAAATGAATTGATTGTAAACAAACATAATAATGATTTATTAAAACATTACTTTATTTTTACATGAAAAAAAATGAAATATAAAATAGTTTCCTCAATTATTATTGGTACATGAGCAAGCTGTAATCGGACCAAGGATATGAGGATGTCATTATATGGCATCATTTTTGCATTAATAATTTAATTATCTACTAATAATTATAAATTTTACTATTTACTATTTATGTGTGTATTATACTCGGCAAATTTCACTTAACATATTTATAATTTTTATTTTTATTCACCTAATAAGATATAGTTAATTAATTCACTCTATGCATATACATATGACTATTAAATGTATTGAGTGCATTGTACTTGATATGACAACATTTAATTATAATTAATATTAAAATAAAAGAAACATTCGACATAAACTTCAATCATTTGATTATTTATTTGATTCAAAATGATTGTACATAGTTACTTAAAACTTTACTTATTTCAAGAGCTTCGGGCAAAAAGAGAAGACCAAGGGAAAACATCAAGAGAAACAAGAAGGACAAGAAAATTACTTATTTAAAATAAAAAGTACTGTTTGGAAGACGTGTTTAGGAAGATAAATCACTTCGAGGTAAGTAAGATTTTTTAACCAATAGGTAGTTAATAATTGCCATGCATTTTAAAAACATTCAAATGTAAGTAGTAAATTATATATTTAAACTGTCACTTTATATCTAAAAATAAGTTTTTTTAAAGTATATTGTATTCTGTAACTCAAATCCTTTCTTTCCTTACAATTCGCCATTCATCGTGTGATAAAAATAAACAATAATAGGCGCAAAGTTATAATTTCATATGTTTCGAATTGTTTATTCGATTTAACATTTTATTAAATACACGTAGCATGCTGCTTCTTTTGCGTGGACTTTATATCCCTAGCCTTATTACTCAATTATATTTCTATTAATCGTGGAAACTATGGATCCAGAAATTCGGGACAAACTCTTCTCAAGGAACATGTGTTTATGCCAAATTTCAGCTTACTACGCTTAGCAATTTCGGCTATTTGTTATTTATTAATCATTTAGTGAGTATCGAAAATGTTTTTGAATATATTATACTATATTAAACAAAAAAGAACTTTTGTTTCATTTAAGTTAATTAATTACTTGACGATCTTCTTATTGTGCTAATCTAGGATATGATAAACGATTTTATGATTAACTTTTTATCACTGCATAGTTTTTCATTCAACTAATCACGATTCACAATGATAGCACTTTTGACATTTTTAAGCTATTAACTCAAATCAATAATTAAGCATCATTCACTCATTTAATAACTGAAAAAATCGGACAAAGTGATTTGATTTTTGAATTTAAAATTTCTTAGTGACTAAATTACAATGAAGATGATCATAAATTTTCTAAAATCATTGTGTAAAGTTGTATTTGCTTACATTGTAATTAAAATTGTAAGTAAAAATTTAAATTCAATGATTAAGTCATATTTAATTACCAATAAGCTGATTTAAAATGTATTTTTTTATTTAATGTAAAAATTCCTCATAGCATGTACTATATTAATTTAAAAATAAATTGCAAACTATAAAATAAGCAGATTTACTGTACGATATACACAATAATAAAGATATGTAAAATATAATTTAGTATTATGCCTTACAATAAACTATTTTAACACAAGATCACTAAGTCAAACACTAGTATCACCAGTTCACATCAACAGACAAGATTAAAAGCCATTTTTCACTGCGCCAAAAATCATGTCATTATTAACATTTCGATGAACCCGGCACAGCTGACAACACGACACTGTTCACATAAAAACAATCAACAATAGCCGGATAGGACCAAAAAAAATCGACATTACTCGACAATTGAAACAAAATATACGCATGTTTGTTACGAAAATTTTATGAGAAAAGCGTGACAGTGTTTAATAAAACTTGTAAAATCGTTTACTTTATTGCGTCTTCATCTTTACGAAAGCAACTGATAAATGTGTCCGCGGTCATGCCAAAAATAAGAACTTAAGTCTTGGTCAATATTTTATTAAGTTATTTCAAAACTTGCCGAACCAAAGAATTAATTTATTTAAGTGTCGAATCATTGAACTCGACCTTCTCTTTACTATAGAATACGAATGAGCTCTTTTTTCCTTTTTTACAAAGATATTTAAGTTTTTACTAAGATAATAATAATTAAATGATTAAATGTTTTATACAAGTTACAGTATTTTTTTTCAAATTAACCGTAATGTACATATATTCAATTAAAACTATTTCGTTACCTAACTTTAATAAAAACTAATATTTAGGAAGCAACGACGCCTTGCTCTGACGGTTTATTTAGCTAATTGTTATAATACTGTATATATAATACAAGATAGATACATACCTATCTTGTATTATAAATACCTAACACAGATATATTATTAATTATACGGAAACGTACCAGAAAAAAGTGACTATTGGGTATGTTTAGTAGACGTATATTTCAAATACGAAATAGCTGTGGAAAGGCGTATAACTACCGGTCTCACACTTAACGGTGCTTTGACTGTATTGATATGAGACGGTAAAATATCAGCATCACTGCGCGTATTACTGTTCATAATGCAGTACTGATTCTAACGCTATTATACAGCAGCGAAAAGTGGGTGTGTCAAAAGAAGAATGAATTCTATAGAAATGCGCTTTCTTTGTCGAATACGCAGCGAAATGATTCGCAGAATGGCAGGCGGAAGTGAGAATGAGTCGAAAGGATGAGTGGTGAAAGAATGGTAAAAAAATTTTATAAAACAAACGGAACGAAAAGTCGGGGGAGACCTTGTTTGACCCTCGAAAACACAGTATTAATGATACAGAGGACCCCCGAACGGCATGAATGAAGAGGTTAATGATTTTAGACGAGGCAAAAGAGGTATTCAGGGTTCGTAGCGTTTGGCGCTCCGTCCCCTCTGATTACCCCGCAAAGGATGAAGCGTTAAAATAAAAAAAAAACGACTATGTTACGTAATCTTATTAAAAATTGTAGCCTATGTCCTATACAGATACATAACCTGTATTATTATGAAGTTTCATTCAAATGTAATCAGACTACAACAGAAGCGCTAACTACTTTTATAATAGAAATAGAAATAGAAATAGAAATAGTGTCATCAAAATTTATTTTAACTAGTTTTTACTTTATAATAGAAATAGAAATAGAAATAGTGTCATCAAAATTTATTTTAACTAGTTTTTACTAGGTGTGTTACCGCATAACCAATAGGCTATGCGGTAACACAACACATAAAAGAACAGTCGAATAGTCGCCTAATAACTTCCTTCTTTTTTGAAGTTGGTAAAAAGGTAGAAATTGCTTATTATGTTCAAACTGTTAAATTTCCATAGATTAAATAAAAAAACAAGAAATGTAACAGACTTTATTTTGTTTCATTTTGAATAAATCGTGTCTGTTAATTTTAGCGACAAAAACTGCACTGACCGACAAAAGCCAACAATAATGATAAACAAGAGTAATTACTTTTAAATTTTCTGGTAATTATGTTTTTATTACCAATAAAAAAATCTAGGAACAATTTTAATTTTACTATTGAATACCAGAGCCCTATTTTTGCATTCTACTTTAATATATGTATGTACTGCAAAGAAGTTCATATCGTTTTGAAAGACAGTAATAAAATAAAAAAGTTACTTATTATTACATAACTAAAGTTATACAAGACTAATAAATTTACATGTTAAATGCAATTTATAATTTAATGTTCCATTATTTTTCTTATATAGGAACTGAATTCCACAGATAAGTATCATTTTGTCATTAACTTGAGGTTGTTAATATTGTTATAGTAATGAACAATTTTTTTTTATTTAAACTAAAATATTTTATAATATTTTGTAGGGATTTATATTCATCTATATTGTATTAATTTGTGCCGAAAGTACTAAGAGAAAGCCACATACAAAACATGAGGATCTTTAATCTGTGAACTCCGAAGTTAGTTGAGTTTGGAGTTAAAAGATGGCAAAGATTTGAGCTTCGTTCTCTAATCAATTTGTTATTGACTATTTTTTATAGCTTCTTGACTTTCTCCATATGCGTGAACTTAATGGAAAAAAATTTTTTCGTTCGCCCGATTTCGATACACTGGATTAGCGTTTTGCTATGTCATTTTAACGTGACGTAGCACAACGTCACGTTTTGTCTTAACTAAACGGGAAAATAAAAAAAAAATATAAACTAGCGTACAGCATGCGTTGCTTTCAAAAATCCTTTTTCACCGGGAAATAATATATATCATATATTTATTCAGTTTATGTAAATGTATAGGTATATTGCAAACAACCTTTTTAGCTTAGATATATAAACATATAATAGCGTCACACAAATATTGAGCAATTTAAAGCTTGACGCAGAACGTTTTTTCCTATATATGAGATCACGAAACGTCTTCACGCACGTTTTATTAAAATAAACAGTATGAAATTATTTGAATAAATTTAAAAATCAACGGGAATAATTTATAGATCTTCCTTATTCCTTCCTTTTACTGAAATAACATACACTATAAACATACACTATGTTTATGTGCTTTATATATATTTTTATTGAAGTACTTATTTTGTTATATCTTATGTACACATGTAATAGAACACATGATTTCGACCTAAAGTGCTTAACATACCAATGATACATACTTTGGGTCAAAAGTGTGTAACATACCCATGTTAGACAATTTAGGTCGAAAGTACTTACATACTATCAGTCAATAACTTTATATCTTTGTGGACATACAACTTTAGTAGAACAACGAATTAACTTTAGACTGTAGGTATCGAAATTTTTTACTCACATATATTTTGGAAAAGGTGAAGTACCTAGCCAAAACTACGATCATCTGTAAAAAAATAAATGTCATGAATGTAGCAACTAGTAATTTGTGGTAGGCTCATGAATCAAAGATAAAAAAAATATAGTTTTTATGTAATTTATTTTAACAACAATAATAATTTCTTTATAAGTATTAAAAGAAACTAATAATATTATTATTACATACAAAGACCTATAGAATATAATAATAGTAAATAAATAATTTCTTATTTTTATACTCATGTACAACATTAATGTTATACATAAGTATTAGTATGGTCACAGTTTTCGTGCATTGAGTTTCTCGTGGAAGATTATTCATCAATTGTTTTTCCATATTGTAGGACTTTCTCTCATTTAAATTTAGTCAAAGCATTGAAAGAAATGAATTTTTAATCACTTCTGTGATTTTAAGTATTTTACTGACAAGTTAATCTGTTTGCACAATAGCTTGGGGGAACATATATATATTAACCTATATCCCAAATGTAATTTTTTGCTCAACATGTAACTCCACGATAATAACGTTAACTTAAAGTAATAATATTCCAACGCTGTCTTGAAAATTTCTTGGCACTATTAATTGACGCAAGTAGATTAGTTTTTTGGATATGGTGAAATATTTAAACAGCCGTTCTGCTTAAAAAGTAGGAGACGTCAATGAATTTCTTAATAAAAATCATCAAAGGCATTACTATTATTTTGAAATGCGTACGTTTTCTTAAGAAGTACAAAAATATATAAATTGTAAAATATGCGATGATTCATAATGATAATCCAATAAGTATTTATATTATTACTTGTATTTATTAACTGACTAGTCGTTTGATTAGGTTATTATATATTTAAATATACACAAGGTAATGAACAAGCATAGACTTAGAGTAAGTTAAGAAATAAAAACACATTAAGATTCGGTCCTTTTATTATATTATAAAAGTACAAAATATATTTTATTTCAAAATAAATAAATTCGATATTGGGTTTGGATAAACAAATTCCAATTTACAATTTTACTTAGACCATGACAATATTTTTAATATTTACATTTTACAGCCATTAAAATATTGGAATACGCAAATTAAATCACTATCTTCATAAACAAAGTAGTGGTAATTTGGGTACTTTTTGGCAACCTTAACGTAGATGGAATACATTGTACAAGAATTATAATAGCTATGAGAGTTAATATGATTATACAGTTACACAAACAGACGCCTGACAGATTTGCATTCATACATAAACATTTTTGTGTGTAAACTCAGTGACATTCAACCGCAAAAGATCTCAATAAGACTTTTTACAGATTTGGTACCAAAAGATTATTGTTAATAAAAGACTAGACTGTACAATCAATCATACATTTTTATGGCATTACTAAATAAACAAGACATAGCTGAAATTTCCTACCCTTATACTAACACTGGCTACATTGTTTGTCAAATTCACAGCAATTTTTGGAAATATCACGAAATATTTATTACGCCAAAATATTTTTTTTGTAATTGCTCTAGTCACAGATGTGCGTAATGTAGTGGTAATGTTGAGAAGTAGTATAAATGGAAAGAATACCTACGAACCAAATCAGACGATTGGAAAATCATATTTCATAACCGTTTATTTATTTATATTCTTCTTAGCAAAACATATTTTAACTCTTTTACCTGTATTACATTTACCCATCTTCGCAAATAAAGCAAGGTATACAGGAAAACTGGTTACGAAGCGCGTGTCGTTGTGGCAGTTTATGCTTGCATATCCTTGTTCTAAATAGATAAGTTTTATTCATGAACACACATTGTTATACATTTTGTTTATTTTCTTTAGATATAATTTATACCTATTCAATAAGGAAACCAAACCAAAACTAATTTTGAACCTAAGAAAAAGGAATTACATTTATGTATTAAAATTGCTGTGAATAATTATTTAACTACCTAATATAACAAAATATTAAAATAATTACAAATGTTTTTGCAAGGTTATAATTTTTTTATATCAAGGCAAAACGAAAAAATTCAGTCTGTGGCGTTATAGCAAAGTTGAGAAAAGAAAATCGTTCAGTTATTTGCTACCAGTGTGTTACATACAAGTCCAACATCTAGTCGTGATATTTCATATATTGATGGGTTAAAAGGTTTATATAAAAATATGTATAATATAATAGATAAACTAAAATTATAATATATTGACAATATTATGGCAACGTCCGTATCTACTTTTTGGTTATTCATTTTTTAAATTTAGATATTAAATTACCATTATAAAAACCTTAATTTATAAATGTTTTTTACACTTGTAAGTTGTTACTTTATATAAAAAAACTCCAATGATATCTTTTAAAAGAAATGAATATTCTATGCAAACATTTCTCAAATTTTAATTATGAAATGATAATGCTGTTAATTTATTTAAATTATTGTTACAGTTTTTAATCAAAATAATTAAAATATAAAATAATATAAAAGCAAATTTTTGGTATTATCAATAAATAAATATAGAAATATGGACGACCATTTTATTTTATAATATGTAATTCAATAAAAAAAGATAGACACTTTCAAGAAAGATCATTTTAAAAATATATATAATTAATGTCATTATTTTTATAAAAATATTCAGAAAGCTTTTTGAACATAAACGAGTACGTATGGAGTATATATAAGTAATCTCATAGATTCGTATATAACATAAATGGACAATAATTCTTATCTTAATAAAGGGGAGAAGTGTAATTAGCGGCTCTACGAAGTATATGGGGCTGTACGGGAATGTAGCCGCCTCCGTATCCCGGCTCCTTAACACGTAATACTCGAACATTTATCTGTAATAAAATAGTGATATACGTAAGAAAAGGATATTTTTTATAAACTCATAAAGAAAAAAAATATCTTTTAAATTAAAGTATTTCAAACAGTAATGTTTTACAGTAGTTGGTGGATACAGACTGTCACGGCGCACAATAATGATGGTTTCAAAAAGCAAAAATCGCCAGAAATCGACACATTATGTCTTGAGTGATGAAACCAACGAGAAATGATTTATGATAATCATTCGCAGAGTGAATATGGAACCCACAACGGATGGCGATTTCAGCAACGCTGCACCATGATGGCCTCTTATGGTTTCAGATTTGTTACGGAGTTTAAAAAGGATAGCGATTGTAACATGCGTTGATCAATTTATTAAAATTTATGATAATATTTATGATAACTAAAACATAACTAGATGCTATCAGTTACGCTTTGCTAAAATAATAAGTTAATATGCGAAATAAAATTCGTGTAAATTTTTCTTCTTAGCTTCACGCTTTATCCCTTGTGGGGTAGTCAGAGACAACGGAGCGATAAACGCTACGATCCCTGCATATCTCTTTCGCTTCGTCCACAGTCATTATCCTCTTCATATATGCCCTTTGGGAGGTCTTCATGCTTTTTACGCGACCTTCCTCCAGTATCTTCGATATTGTGTTTTGAAGGTCAACGGAGGTCTTCCCCGATCTCTCGTAGCACTCACCTTTGCTTAATAAATCTTTCTTACCATTCTTTCATCACTCATTTTCTTAATGTTCCCATACCACCTGAGCACGTTCTTCTTTACTATTACTATGAGTTTCACATGCCCGCCATTCTGTGTATCTCCTCGTTGCATTTACGGTCACCTAAACTGACTCCGCATATTCGAATAAGAGATCGCATCTCTATTGCATTCATCTTTCTTTCATTCTTCTTTTGACATACCCACATGTCGCTGCCGTATAACACCTTCGGTATCAGTACTACATTGTGAACGGCAAGACGTGCAGGTACACTGACGTTTTGCCGTCGCATTAATGCAGCCAGAGCACCGTAACCCTGTTACCGGTAGCAACACGCCATTCCACATCCATTTCGTATCTTCCATCTCTACTAAACATACCTCCCAGATTTACCACCTCATTCACTTGTCCTAAAATCTTTTTACCTAACCTAATCTTACATTCGGTTCTTTCTTTGACGTTCTCAAATATTAGAATCTTAGTCTTCCTCATATTCAGGTTTAGACCATTACTTTCAAATCCTTCTTTCATAATGGTGACCAAAGTCTGCAACTGGCACTATCTGCGTACAACACACAGTTAACCATCAAATCACCAACTTTCACTTATATGTCACTTTCTTTCACTCCTTGGAGACAGCTATCCAAATACAAATTGAACAACCAAGCTGATATGGCGCTGTTTAACACATGATCGAATATTAAAATGAAGCGAAATGTCAGCTCCTACTTGTACATAGGTCTAGTGATCTCGACAGAGATTTTACAGCCTGCAGCAGCCTGCTAGTGCTTTCGTTAGGTGCTTTTGCAACTTATATTCTTTCTGCTAAACCTCATTCATACTTTTATTCTTACTTCTTCATCCCACCATTTATCAAGCTTTTTACTAAAGCCTCTTTTTCCAATGCCACACACACACTTCAGTTACAGCTTCAATCATACAATTCATAAGATTCTGTTGGTATACTTCAAAACAAAATAATTAAATTTTAGTTTATATTTATAACATGAATCATATTCTATATTAATAATTTCGTCAAAGAGTGCGGTAAACTTGATTATAACCTTACCTGAATCATAAAATATAAAAAAATAAAGATTTCGAGTCGACGACGGCAATCGGCAAAATACTTAAATATTTTTTAAGCTATCAGTAAAGTCAACGGTTCGGCAAAGTACCGTGATAAATATTAATTCAAACATATGTAGAAGGTATCCCTGTAGGTGACAGTAATGACACGGTGCTTTCAGTAGTTTAAGCAAAACAAAATATTTATATATTGAAATATAATAATGTAGTCCTTGCAGGTAAAGCCGCGAGCATACTGGTTGCGCAGTGGGACAGCGTCTGACTGTAAGCGCGAATGATTTTGGGTTCCATTTTCTCTCAGAGGAATGATTGTATTGAAATTATTCTCATTTTCCCTCTGGTTAGACAAACCACGAGGTTGAGTTCCACCACACAACACGCTATGTCTCGCATTCGACGGAAAACGGAGTACGGAATGCGTTACCTTGCTAAAACCTTGGGGTAAAAGCGAGAAGCTAAAAAAATATATTTCGTTCTGAAATATGTTTGGTCACGTATGAGGGACTTTTTAGTAAGTGTAACAGAAACTATTAGTAAATTATACAAATATCCATAAAAATATATAATTTTTGTATTGTTTTTATCTTTTATGTTTATTTATGCATTCGTGTTAATTGTTATGCTGTACTTAAATAATATGGCTAATGTAAGAAATAAAGTGCTTGCTAGGTAAAAAATTATAGTTTGTTTTTATAATATATTAAATTTTTTTTTTTTTTGTTACAAAAAAAAACCTTTTGTAAAATGTTTGACAACAAATATAAATATTTTTAATTAGTAAAGTAAGTTTGTTAAAAAATATTAATAAATTATAAAAGATTTCCAAAAAAAAATTTTATATTATTTTCATCTTTTGTTCCTATATACTGTGGGCACAACAAATTATTTATTAGTCTGTAAATCAGCTGAATAAATAGTTTAAAAATATTTATTTTAACATAAGGAATTTTAACGACGTCATTTTCATCATAATTTATTACTTCATTAAAAAATTGACGTCAAAATAAAGGGGGCGTTTAAGTATAGCGCAGCACTATTATTAAAAATTTTTAAGTTTCCGTCCACCTTAAAAAATGTACCGTAACGTTTTTCTTTAGCAGTTAGTTAATGATGCATTTCTTTTGAAGGCATTGAAGTCTGAACATATAACAACATTTAACACCAATATTTATATTACATGCCTAATATAAATACTGACAATAACAACATTGTAAAAATTACTTGCAACTACAATACAAACAAGACATTCTCTGAAAAAGCGAAAAAGGTACCGGCTTAGGAGGTCGTTTATTCTACTTTTTCATTTACCGTAATACATAATAATTCTATTTTTTCCATTGCCTAGATAATAAGTTCAGTTTTTTGAATTGAAATATTGTCAATTTCCATAATATACATGCAATTTTAACTGGCAGGTTAAATCATAGTAAAGAAGAACATAGTTGAATACTATCAAATATTCAAAAAATAATGTTGACTCATCACCAGGACAGATTTCATTATTGGGCAAAATTTAAACACTTAAAGGTTATCGTCACATATATATTTATATGACGTGTTAAGTTCAAAGAAACCAAAAATGAAAAAATACAAAACATAGGGAAAATCAACTGATAATATGTATTCATAATTTCATTTGATTGGGTAATTTACAAACGTATATAGCAATACTATAAATTTCAAACATGCGTCGAGGGTACTTAACTGGTATTTCCAATACGATATGTGTAAGTAGACGTGTATTTTCAAGTGATGCAAATTAATAGGCAAAATTATAATTTATGTAAGCATGACTCGGTGTTTAAAAAGTATAAGCTGTTAAATTTTGAGTTCATATCGTTATATATTTAACATCATATTTTACGCTTACTTCTTTATATTTTAATATATTTAACATAATATTTTACACTTGCTTCTTTATATTTTAATATATTATCTATGCACAGTTTTAACATAGTATGTGAAAGAAATTATCAATCTGTTTCAACCCGCACTCTCTGGAATCCATCCCAGCGATAAGGGTTTGATGAAACATCACTCTTGTTGCAATTTATTTATTATTTTTATAAAATGTCGTTATCGCTAAAGCTTGTAGACCTTTTGACACAAATAACAAGTTTTAGTCAGTAATACATAAACACCAAGAGTTCACTGATGATTCATTCACAGGCATTATATATATATATATATATATATATATATATATATATATATATATATATATATATATTTGCGTTTTCAAATGTTCCACAGAATTAGTTGTAAATTTACACATACCTCATGCTTAGAAACAGATCGCTTGAAGTATTTATGGAAGCGCGTCGAAAGAGCCCATATTGCACCATTGTCACGCTCCGCCCACCGTACTTCAGCGCAAAACTGCAGTTTCTCACTGTCTTGAGCTAGCACTCTGAAAATAGATTATTATTTTGACAATAATCATAAATTTACTTACGAAAAAAATCTAAAGATTTAAAAAAAATGTATTATCATAAACCAATTTGTGATAAGAACACGTTTGTTTTAAATTGTTAATATTATTATAATTATATTTATGAATGCTGCATTTTAGTATTAGTAAAACAATTCATAACTCCATTTCTGTTGTCACTACTTAATAATTAGTATAACTCGTTTTTTGACTATCGACACCAATATGTATTAAAAGTTATATCTTTTAAATTTGGCATCTTTTTTTTCTGGATCTACCTTAAGAAAGCAGTTAATTTTGATATGTTTGTTCTTAAAGCAAGCTAATTTATCAGAAAATATATCATCTAATTTGGTATATCTCAATTATTTTATCAGTCGATAACTTCGTTGAACTTGAGTCAATAATTTACATTTATGTTTGTGAGAAGAAAGCATTATTCTTATATTAGACGCGAATATTATGTAAAATATAATATGCGTTATAAATGCGTCTTTACTATTTAAAGAGTTCCTTCGACTTTCCCAGGATCTCGTAAAGTATATAGACTTCAGTTCATTGGCTAATTATATGATTAAATCTTTTCAGGTTTAGATTCTTCTCAATTACCAAACAGTATCATTTATTACTTTTATATTAAAATAATATATTTTTAGGTATATTGGCTGACATAATGTTTAATAATACCAAACATATTTTTAAATTCCGTTAAATATAGCAAGAAAAACAGTTTTAAATATATAGATACTAGTATTTGAAAATATGTATATAAATAATTTAAAAAATATCTGTGATGCATAACAAATACTTGTCTAATTAATTTTATTTATTGTTATGTATTTAGAACGGACATTTTAATATTTTAATTATTAATTTACATATTCATTTTGCATTAAAGTAAAACACAACATGGTACTAAATTGTATGATGTAAATAATAATCTAAGCTAATACCTGTGCGAGTTTGTAATGGGGTTCCAAGCCGCAATGGCTGTTTCAGTCATGGGACTGAAGACAATGGTGTCATCACGTGGATCAACAGCAATACCTAATCCTTGGGAGGATTTCCGTCCAACTAGGTTAACTGGTAAGTCTGTTCCTTCTGCTGGAGGGCCCGACGCTAAAACTGCGGTAGACACACTAAACACCCTAAAAATTAAATACCGTATTTAATTCATGTATTTTGAATTCAATATAACAACAAGCGTCAATATTTGACACAATGGGTAAGTTTCCCGTTCTGGTAAGTCAAGCAACGGAGATGTTTTGCCATCCAACACGCAATATTATTAATATAAGCAGATTGTGAGAACGATTAACATCATTTTTTCTGTGATAGTTAAAGACGCAATATTTTATACACAAAAAATATCCACATTATTATATTGTACTGCAGAGGTATTGTTTTGTGTATACTAAAGCAAATATTTCATGAGATGAAAGTAATTAAACACTAAATCAAAAGATTTACCTATCAGTGGCTAAAGGCTGATAATACAAAAGGCCTTGAGCAGGTGAGTGAGCGAGACCGACCACGCCGTCCATAAGTGTAAATTTTTCTCCGCCAATATCGTACTCTCCAAGGTCGGGGTCCGGGTACATAGACGCATGAGTCACACGCCACGCATTGTCACGACGTCCATCGTATACAATAATACCTTAAGGAAACAAGTGGAAAAATAGTTATTCATATAATTTATAAAGAACTGTTGGATATATTTTTCATCATATCATACGGACGATTGGACGATTATCATTGGACGATTAGCGTCCAATGGTGACCTTACTTAAAATTTATCGAATTTGAAATAATTTTATATTCAAACATTGTGTTTGACAAATTAGATAAATTTTGAATTACAACTCTTTTCTATTATTAGTGCGATATTTCTCGATAATGAATCACTTAAATGAGTGTGACAACTCTTTTCTATTATTAGTGCGATATTTCTCGATAATGAATCACTTAAATGAGTGTGAGTAAATGAGTGAATAAATAAAGTGTTAGACTAATCCGTCTTATAATCCGTCTCTAATTATTAATAGCTCAGATCACACTACGGTAATTAATTTCCAAACAATATGAATACTAATTGTTTTGTTTGTTCTTCTATTACAAAAGTAGGTTATGATTTTATACTACACTTTAACTAGGAGACTTCAGAGAGAATAAATACATTTTATCGCGTCAAACATATGATAAATAAAAAATCTATACTAATGTAAAATATATATATATATATATTATATATATATATATAGTAAACAGTGTATATCCTATTTCGTAAAGAATGTATCAAATTCAAATAAATTGTTTAATAGATTTCGTTGAACGACCTAAGAACGTCACTGGCTAGATTTTTGATTAATATAAAATTCTCACGGAAAAATGCAAGATTTAGTTGTTACTCTCGATTTTAAAATTATATGGATTTCTAAACATTTTTGAAAAAACGTATAAAAATTTGAACGCAGCGGGATTTGAACCCGCGCCTCTTGGACGGTTCCAAGCGCTCTGACCGCTAAGCCATGCGTTCTACTACCAGCTGCGGGTTCGAATCCCGCTGCGTTCAAAAAATTTTTAAACGTTTTTCAAAAATGTTTTCTAATCCTAAGTGTGGAATAGCACTTTAAAAATAGTAAATATGGATTTCTATGTTAAAATGTTAAACTGTTTATTATAATGACAGTTAGGAATACTAAGGATGAAGTTCCTTTCAACCGCGAAATAATTTCTTTAGCTAAGCGATAACGAAAAAAATTGTTAAAAAATTCAATATAAAATCTTTAATGATCCTGTCTAACAGCATAAGCCTTTGAATCTTAAATGCGATCAAAATTAAGTACAATAACGAGTTTGAAAGTTGTGTATGTATTAAAATGTGTATACCTTAATTTGCTTATTTATCTGTTTGCTTTTTATTAAAAAATTAGTATACTAATATTTTAACAATATTTTTCACAATAAACATTTTTATATTTTTGAAATTATACTTAAGATTAAAACGCGTCCTAAGTGTCTCGTCTAAATAGAAAAATTTTAAAACTAATAAGATTCATTTTTCATAAATCTATCAAATATTACTTAAATGTTTAAATGGCAAATATATGTTATTATCAACTTGATATGCCATTCTTCTTTGCTACTACAAATTAGTGTTGCTTTTTCCCTGTCACTCGTGCTAAGGTCCAAGGCTTAACAAACTCTAAGCTAAGACGAGTTTTAAGGCTTTCCTGAGTAAATATTTCATTAACGATAAAAAAAGATAAACATCAAAACAAAACACACTTTCCGTATTTGATAATATTAACGATAAGTATATAGTACCTATTAAACATCATTTGATAATTGACTGATGACAATGTTTAGTCTTGTATACAATTACATAATATGTAAAACTATTTGGGCCACATTGATAACTATCCTACTCAATAACACCGACAGTGACTAATGCAAAACATTAAGCAGAGTGAAAACGCTAATTAAAGGTAACTTGAAAATTTGCTATATAAATCATTGCGTTTTTGGCACACGGTATAACTTAGCAACAGTACTTTGGACGTAAGCTAATTGCTGTGTGCTTCTATTAAGTATTTAATAAGACGTTTTGGATTTACCGATTGACCAGTCCGGCAGAATAATTATTACATTTGTTGCTGGTAAATACGATACTATTTTCCATTTATGTAATTTTTGGAGAAAGCCGAGTTCTGACACACGTCGCTGACTTACCTAATCGTTGGAGGATACACGTTAAAACAGTTAAAACAGAGCGTAAATTAATAAAAAAATCAAAATTAGCGCACAAAGAACTAAAACAATTATTTAATGAAAAAAATGTATAAGATAGATATTGAATAATTATACCATGACGAACATTGGTAAACTAATTATGATTTGCTTCGATAAAATTCTATTTTTTATGTTAAAGTTGATTAAGTACATTAACCTTTCTTGCGATAAAAACGCAAGTTTTTGTCATTGCATATTTGTAAAGTGACACAGATTACATAGCGACTACAGTAAATGGAAGTCTTATAGTAAACATGTCATAGTAGTGAGTCGTAATGACTATATCAAATTTAGGTTTTATAATTAATACGTAAATTTTACTACCTTAGAGACTTACTCACTTGAAAGGGATGGTACATGAGACTTTAAGCTAAACTTAATAAAATATTTCAAAATCTTTATGGTCATAAAATTATTTAATTATTATAAAACTTAAAATCATATCTAGTAATACTAAAGTCTTAAAAATGATGATCCAGAATATTTTAGCACCGTTACACTTGACATTATTGCGCGTTTTTTAATAGTATTGTCATATGTTATTATCCATAGGGCTATTTCACTTTATTAAAATAATAATTTAGATTATTTTAAATTAACAAAACTATCAATACACAAACTTTTTTTATTATTTACTATTATTAGTAAGCAGGTACCAACTTATTTTGTATAGGCTTGCCCAACTAACAACCTAGAAAACTAGAGAACTAACAAACTGCATCGTGAACGTGTTCATTTATTAAAAAAAATCTTGTTTATTTAAATACCTCAAGCATAGGATCTCATCGAATCTGGTAAAACGGCATAGCAGCTAAAATTAGTAAAAATAATAAAGAAATTAATTAGTATTAATCAGTCAATGTTAAAAAAAAACTTGTGATATATTCTGATATATTATAATATTCAAGTATGCGAATAAATAGAGCCGTCCTGATTTCCTTTATGTGTAATGTATATGTTGGTAGAGTAGGAAGCACGCGATTGTTCCGTTTAATTACCTACTAATTGTATATATTCTGATATTACGTCTTGAAATTTTAGTCATTTTTATTTTATTGAATGATTTATTTATTATTTTTTTATTATTTTATTTTTATGAACGACTAAAAGTCGAATTATTAGATTATAAGATTTTCGAATATTATAAGATTTTCGAATATTATTTAATTGTTTTAAGTATTTTTGCGTATTAAAAAGCTTTTACAATAGGATTCTTAATTTCGTATTATGAAGAGTATTTACAATTTTTAAATATTAATTTCTCTTGCTACACACTTAGTTATTCTGTAACCATTTTCACTTTATTTCATAACGTCTCTTATATCTTATGTAAATTAAGTCGTTTATTTAATAAGATATATCCTTGCAACCTCATTTAATAACATACCAACGCGTTTTTGCTTATTATTATAATTTATGTATATACATACATAGTACTTTAATATTTTTTGTGCTTAAAAAAATTTTTATTAATAATTATTTTAGAATTTATTTTGTAACGTAATGTAACTTACCGGGTGCGACAGTATCACTTATGTAGGCAAAAAGATTGTCACACGTAGAAGAATGGCGGGAAGATGATGATCTGCTGTCATCTAAAACGATGTTGGTTAGGAGGGAGCTTGGACGCAACAGTTCACGTGGGAAGTAAACACTTCTTACCTGAAAATTCAAATGTTATTTTATTTAAATATTTTTTGATAGAGTACTCGTATAACTTAAATCTAATCAAATATATAAAATTAAAGTGACTATAGTGTTAATTTTAAAATAACCTTGTTTTAGTAAATGCATATGTATTTATACACTGTACGCATACCAAAATAACATTTTTTTACAATTTTTGTCTGTCTCTCTCTTTTATTTTAGAATAATAAAAAAATCCAGAGATGTCAAATTCCACGCGGATAAAGTTTTGGGCACAGCTCGTTTCTCATGTAAGTCCTTGGAGTACAGAATAAACGTAAGGAAGAAATAGTTTAATTAATAAGCCGATACGCAGATATCTGCATCATCTATGTTTTTATTTTTCCACCATGCTAATTTAAATTTAAAAGTAACAAGGTATAAAAAAATCTTCACTAATTTTCAAAAATTTAAATGATATTTTAAAAAGATCAATGCTTATACATGTCTCTATGGTTCTATATTACAACAAAAGATGTAAAAACACACTTGCTGTATAAATACAAGTTCTTCGAAAACAAAAGGCCTAAATAAAAGATTCACTACATAACAAATGTTTGTGAAAGTGTGACGATGACGTAAAAAAACCGTAGTCATTACATTTTACTTAAATTAATGGTTAATTTGTAATTCATAAATTTACCTATTGTCTAAATTTTATGAAATATAATATATTACAACTTATACATTACAACTTCTTTATTCTGTTGCAAAAAAATGTGCTTTATTTTTCTTTATTTATATTTATTATGTAAACTATGAATGTGAAATTATCAATGTAAAGGTTAGGAGAAGGAAGTATATTATTATTTCAAAAATGTATTTCTACTAAATAATATTCAGGAAAAGAAAAACATAAAAACACGGATCCAAACGGGTATCCGTTTTCAATTTGTAACTCGTGGATTTCGCTCATGGTATCCGAGGTCATTCTTTTAGATTGGAAAGGGTGTGCTATATCCGTGCAATTGTGCACGTACAATAAATACGTCAGTATCATTGAACGAGATTATACCAAAACATATCTAGTTGTTGACACCGTATAGCGCTTTCAATACGACATTTGCATCTAACAATTACGATTATATTATGTAATATGTAATAACGGATTGTGTTTTTATTTATAATTTTATTCTGTCTTATACGAATCATTAACAGGTTATAATCAAGAACTGATACAATTTTTTCACGACTTGCAAAGTTATTAATTGTTTACGAATGACAGGTTTGCTATGATAGGGGCAACTACAAGTGAACCGTAATATATATATATACAACGCAACGCAAGTACAACTACTTAAAAACGGAGTATGTTCAAAATTTAATTCTGAAATAAAAAGAAATAAAGGATTATATTTCTTACAAAATTCTATTATTGAATATAACCTACCTATATGTTACAAAATCTATTAACATTTTAAAATCTGGTTAATTATGTGCATATAAATCTCAATTTAAGTTTATTCAAATTTAGTAGTTTATTTGTCTCTGCCCAATTATTTTTTGTCTAAATTTATATATTATTTGGCTTAAGCTTCCATTTAGATTTCGTAATCATGTACATTACATCGCTAACCAGGTTAGTTCAGAAAGCACTAGGGTTTCAAAATTGAGAACAAAAAATGAGACATATTTCCAGTTTTTTAAGTATTATTTTTTGCCAAGCTTATATGTCGGTGACACATAAATAAATCCTTCTGTACACGTAGCCCCTACAACAATGCATGACAATACTCGTATTTCATATGTGAAAATACTTTTGGCTGTTTTAAAACTAATATTAATAAACACTGTAGTATACGTATATAATATATAAGCATAATTATGTATATTGTATATTATGACCGACCGTATATGATAATCTACTCGATGACTTACTCGGGGGAAAGCATTGCGTAAGGTGGTTCTTTATTTAACTTCCATTTATTAGATAACGTCTATCGATATTGCCGTTAAGTGAATAATAATATGGGTTATAAGTATGATATTTAGATAAAAATGTCTATTCTATGTTATTATATGTTTTTAACGTAGACCAATTTATATGGAGTTATAGCGTAACATTCAAATTACTCTTTAAATCACGAAAAAAAATTATTTAAGTTTAAAAAGATAACAACAACAAGATAGTAACATGATCTATTAATTTTAAATGAAACTATTCTAACCGGACTGATTCATATTGACTAAATGTCAACAGTAAGGTCACTGGAACCACAGACTAATGAAACCCTACTGTGTTCGAAACGATTCATTTCAATTATGATTGAAAAATAATTAACATAAACCAAGATCAGTTACAGTTTCATATGGGATATGTTACAGTATGTTACAAAAATCATTCCGAAAGTGCGTAAGTTTTGTCAGAAGCCTAATCGTCATAGCCTTTAAAATTGAAAGTAAAACTTATTGTTTTCATTACGAATTTAATCTCCTTTTGTTTCTGCAATATTAATGGTGACTGTGACCGTGACATAAAAAGCTTACACAAATAATCACTACACAAGGGCAATTATTTCTAATATTTATTTTGCTTATATTCTCAAAGGGAAAATTAATCTAGTTAGTTATAATTAACAGGATAATTATCTATGACACTCTTTATAGATACTTTATAATTTTTAAAGATTTGATTTTTGAATAAAATATATACACGTAATTATTTCAGAACAAAAGATTTATGTATAGAGCATAAATACAATAAATATCAGTGAAATTTATTTACTAACTGACATAATAATTACGCTAATTACCCATTTATTGATCATGATTGTTTTAATCAGGTTATTAACAAATTAAAATATAAAACATTACACTAATTGATATCGATTATTAATCCGACCAAACATTATACTCCAACTAATTTATGTTAATCGTGTTAGTTCGTTTAATTCTGTGCAATTTGCAATTCGATTTTAATTATTTAATATATATACTTGAGTATATACTTTCGACTATTTAATTAAATATAAGTAAGTACATAAACATTTCACTATTTTTTTATTTAAAAAATTAAATGTCATATTATGATCTTATTATATACATAGGTAATGTTAATAAGAAGCGTACATATATTTGATATTATTACACTAGTGAATTATAATATATTTTCCTGAAGTTAACGTCAGCAAAAAGTTCAAAAATGCCTTAATTTAAATCTTGTCTCTGCATATTTGTATTAAAATGTTTAAGGTCCACTTACCATTCTTACATAATTCATATATGCTATAATATTATAAGTAATAACAACTAAATAATAATCATTAAATAGTACAATAAATTAAATAGTAAAAATGTTTTAATGTGTGACTGGTTCAATTACACACAGCCTAACTCGTAAGTATTTAATGGGACTACCTTTCATTATATCGTTAAGCATACGTACTTACTGAATAAAAAGTTGCGTAAGAATTTTTTAGAATTAATATTTTATTACTTGTATGAGGAATAAAAATATATTGACACTGTCTTAGCGTTCTTGAGGTGTGTCTTTGTTCGATGTTTGAGAATAAGTACAATAAGAATAAGAGTAATATTTAGAAAAATGTATGTGTGATGTCAATTTAAGATTTTTATGATTGCGAACACATGATTTTGTAGTTAACAAGAGGAGGACTGATTTTTTTAACTTAACATATAAATAACTATAAATTAAATACTATATATATATATATATATATATATATATATATATATATATATATATATATAGTATGCGCTATAATATATTTATGTCACGTACCTACAAAAAATAGATATTTGCACATGGCCTGAAGACAAATAATGTCCATCAAATTACAATAATATCAGCTTATATTTATAATGATAAAACCAGATTATATCCATAAAACTATTAAGTAATGAAATTCTAAATATTATATACTAGCTAATCCAGTCTAAAGCAATTTAACTTTTTGTATGTAACAATAAACTATAAGTAGTCTTTTAATAGAAGCTATGTGTCAGTCCTAATCAAAGCATATTGAATAAGCGGATACCATAACATTCTATAATCAAACATTTAACGGTGTACTACTCTATAAGGTTGCTGAACAACATTCAATAACTAAACACATTATTATTTATAAATTCTAATGCGGTTATATAATGTCAACATTTACGGTACGGTACGATATATAATTTAATTGGAGCTGCTGTGAAAAGAAACAAATACATCCAAATGTACTAGTTGTAAGATGCATAGAGCCTAAGAAAAGACGATATTTTTTTTAGATATATCTTCTTTTGTTTCTAGAAATTTTAAATACATTTTAAATAGAGATAGGTAATAACAAAGAAACACGAACACAACTATTCATTCCTTCTCTGCTCATTCAGGAGAGGATGGATGCCACTTTTGTAAAATAAATATAAGGCACGGCAGGCATGCACATTTTCAAGCAAATTGAACTATTAAAAGTGCGTTGAATTAGCCTAATACGATCACATAAATTGATACATAAATATATGAAAGAGGCCATAGCAGTAAAATAGGTCCTAAAAAGGAAGGTAAGCGTAAAATTTTTATTTGCACGTGCACTATATCAATGTGAATACAAATATCCTACGCTTAGCAGAATATCAAAATGAATTTCTTGCTAAGAACCTCCCTTTTCTGCTTATTTATATGTTATCGTGCTTTAAAGCAAAATCCATTGACCTATTTTATATATATATATATATATATATATATATATATATATATATATTTCGAAATCGGAAAAAACTAATTAAAATAATAATACATATCTCAAATGAATATTATTATTTCCTTAAATAAATTTAAACTATACATTAATATGTGTAGAATTAAAGAATGACCTATTAAGGTCAATCATAGTAGAGTAAAAGTTCTATAATAAATAGCCCGGAAACGGCTAATATTAACGTTTAATCAAGACCCTGAAAGATATCTATTACAAACAACCTTTAAAATTAGCTTCAATAACAACACACCAATATATGATTAGGAAATATTTATAATAGTAAAGCTGGTCGTCCTACCGCGACGGAATTTAGTTGCTTTGTTTTGCGATTACATCTTTAGTTGTAAGAATAAAAGCACTGTCTACACCCGCTTTTTGAAATAAAACAATGTAATTATCAATACCCTTAACTCGGTAATATTTTTTAAAAGTAAAGGACATAATTAAAATCTTAAGTTTATTTATATATTATCCAAAGGATAATTGGTATTATATCCAATTATCCTTTGGATAATATAAAAATACTCTATATTAGTTCATATATCCTGCATATATGAATTAATAAAGAGTATCTTTGTTTTTGTTTTACGGCAATAAACCAAATAAATGAAAAAATGCAAGAACCAGACCATCCGAAGAACGAATAACGCTAAGGTCAGAAGGGGTATTGCTACATAATAACATTTTATGATATGAACATCCTAATTGAAATAGGTTATGCAATTGAGAAAAAAATGTATGTCATGTGAAAGTGGCGGTAGCAAAATATTAACTTAATTAGCAACGACTCATGCGAAGTCACCTAGTAAATGCGTAATATGCTTATTTCATCCTTTTATGGCCGCAATATTTTTTTACAAAGAAAAGATTGTTTGGCGTACAAGCTATTTAAATACAATAATAAAAATTGACACGACAAAGCACAAAAACTTTAATATATTCTCATATTATTCCTGTGTAATTATATCAAAGGCGTAACTAATTCGAATGTGACTCAATTCGCGAACTACAATTAAGGCGTGCTGTGAAAACATGACAGAGATATTTCGGGTCAACTAGTTCAGTTGTCGAAGGTTAGGACACGATCAAATATACTGTTAAAAATAATTATCTAGTACAAGAAAGTGTCTATTATTTTTTTTCTTATGTATTACATAAGAAAAAATAGTAACAATCGACACTATATTTATTGTAAATAGCATTAAGATATATAAATATTGTGTATGGCCAAATAAAATTTATTATTGTTATTTTTATAAATCGGTCAATCAGTCTTAATATGTCAATAATAATGAGAGTAGAAATACATTAGACGAATAATTAGTTATAGCAATATACATTTTATTTCGATATATTAATTCATTATAGATTTCTAGACTGACTTTGAAATACTAGATTTACAATTGCACATACACGTCAAAACGAGGTTAATCATTTACACAATACCTGCCTGCACAAGCGATTCACTCGTGGTCCTCACAGTTTCCTATATTATACTCAATACCACAATTATTACAAAATAACTAAACAATTATTACAAAATAAATAATCATTATAAATACTTTTTTTTAATTTTTTATGTTTCAATGTTTTTACTAATTGAGGGATGACGATAGTAAAATGATGACTATCCTCTACGTACATAAAATCTTATACCCCTTTTTACGGAAATAAGGCAGTTGGAGCAGTATAATGTTGGCGCATTCATAGTTGATACAGAGATGCAGGACTCTAATATTTTTTTAAACAATACATAAAAATTACTTACAATAAATTATTAAAATAAATGTAACACAGTATTCGTTTGACTTACAGGTTTAAATATAAAGTTATATACATGTTACTAATGCTATACTTTACTAATAATACTTTGTAAACGAGTTAACAGGGATACTAGTAGAAATAAACGCACTCTGTACTATAAAAAATAAGATAACAAATGCAGTTTGTGTAATGGTAAATACTTACCAAACGATCAGTAGCCATATCAAAGATGAGGATTTTCGGGGGACAGACGCGGCGGAAGTCATCAAGACTTGTAAGCACTCCCGCATCCAATACCCAGAGACGGTTGCAGCGATCAGCACGCACGCGGTACACAGAAATCAGTCCTGTGCAGTTGATGTCCCCACGGCCTGTTGTATGCCATGACCAATCGGGATACGCCTAAAGCAATATTAATCAATAAGTCGCATGTAACATTTTTCATTCATTAAAATTTCATTAATTAATTAATTAAAGTTTAAAGTATATCTAATATTAAAAACAAATTGAAAATGCTATTAAATTAGTTTATTACCACACACTTTAACTAAAACTCCGACTGTCGCGCGCAAGTAAGTGCTAGTTTGATCCCTCTTTCGGGGTAATGAGCGGGGTATCTAAAATATTTTTTGATTTCTCCGCGCTAGTATCACAAAGCACCGCACTGAGTTCGTCACTTAACATACCGTATCTCAATTTTTTGTGGAAAACAGTCAACTAGGTCGTCTCTGATTACAGTACTAACCGGGGTAAAGTGTGAAGTTGCTTTTTTATTCTTTTCGATTAATTGAAAAATAATAAAAAAGCAACTTCACGCCGAGTCACTATAAGGCTACTATATTGGTATGTTAGATTTTATAATGTGTTATACTATGTATTATTTAATATGTCAAATTTATATTTATAGATTTATATGTCAAAACAAATATAGAAACCATTTTGAAACGTTAGTGTGATGAAAAATAAAGACGGATCGATGACAGACGGCTCGCAAAAATTATTTTAGTTGATATTTTGTAAATAAGAAGATCGACACAAATAAAATAAACTGAAGTATTTTTATCTGGTATGTGATATATATTGATATTTTATAATGTAACTTGACATTAATTTAATATATATATATATATATATATATATATATATATATATATATATATATATATATATATTATAAGCACACTGCGTATATTAGATATTAATACAACACATCACGTAAGCCAAGAAAAAGTAGATGCATAATTCAATAGTAATTCCCAACTTTAGATTGAATACAAATAGGTACGTTGAACAAAGAAAATCAATTCAGGAATTTCAATAATCGTGTGAAATACGATCAGCCTACTTTAAACAGAGATACAAGAAAGATTGCGAATGTACTTGATCGGATTTTATAATGCATAAGTTACCATTGGTATGGCCATAGATTTACAAATATTAATGACAAAATGTATTGTTAACTTATAGCTATTAGAAAAACAGTTTCTGATTATAAATAACTATTAAGATATTGATTTATAAATTAAGCTGAAGAACTGTATTTTAAGCAGCACATAGCTGGCTAGTCAGGAAGTACCTAGTGTCAAAACAATCGTTCGCCATTTTCCGCCCGAATTCTAATTGGACATTGCTTATTAATTGGCGGAACTTAACGCTGCGCTTTATCTTATCAGAGCTGAGAAATATAAATAATTTCAATATACTCAATTCCCACGAGTGGAGAGTTGACTTATCTTGCACTATTCAAGAATTGAAGGCACGCTATATTGTAAATGTATTATTTATGTATATATTTAGTGTAAAAATTAATTAGATCAGCTATATCAAAAACATGGCAAATGCATTAATTAACCGTATGAAATAAATGGTTGCAAAAAATTAAATACAACAAAAATTTTAAGACTGGGTATAAATATTACAGTAATTTACTTTTATTAATAATGTATAAGAACGTCATCAACTAAATAGACCTCAACAGAAACAGTCAAGGCTAAATCCTGCCCTTCACGCTTTCTCGTGGTAATTATGAACTGCCTGCTAAGTATGTAAGACAAGCATGCGCCTACGCAGCGAGGTCAAGTAGAACTCTTGTAACCTAACTGAACTAATTTTAAAATCCCTTCAGGTCCTAGACATCATCAATTTTGTAATATTTTATATTATTATATTTTGTTTTAATATACAATGAACTATTAGGAAAATTATATTTTGATAGTAATCTAGGGCAGTAGGTGAATATCAAAGCACGTTATAAAATAAGTGAACAGCTGCAAGCGTTTACGTAATGACAGAATGCCAGTATAAAGAAATTCAACGAACAACTCGCTCATATCATTTTTACAACTGTTATCTGAAGTAACATAATATAAGTAACGTAACTATAAGTAGTTCACACTAGATTATTCTTTTTTTTCGTATATGGTATACGATAAAATTATATTTATAAATCTCGTGTATTGACTATCTAATCCTGTAGCTTTACCCTACTCCGTTCAAATAATGCAAATTATTTACCATTTACCAAGTTTAATGAATGCGGTTTTATGATAATCACTTAGAAACTAAATTTATATCTATGAAAAATAGTATTAAGTATTTTGTAAGTTAAGTTCAAACCATTTAGGCAATCAACTATTTTTTAAGGAGCTCATTAGACTTAACACCTAATTGTCATTGTCATTATTATCAGAGCAAAATCTAGTAAACAGAGTAAGTTTACAGTGATTGCTACCTTAGAATAATTTATGCGTTCCGGTAGAATAATAGTAACTACCTAAATCACAATGTAAATGTCTTGAGTGGCCGCATTATTAAAAGTGGTGCAACTCTTAGCATTTATTATATTTAAATTTAAATGAATGGATATTATAAACATGACACAATGATTAAATATTTTATGCTGCGATACAGATGAATATTAAGATAAAAGAATAATAAGAAGATAAAGAACGATTCTTTTTATTAGATGTTAAGATTATTTGAGGTGTCGAATATTGTTTAGCAATATAGTTACAGAACAATGTAGACAGCGTGTCATTAAATATATCATTTTGTTATACAAACGCAAGCTAAAGCTAGCATACAAAGCCCACACAAACTTATAAAACGAAAAATATCAGTACCTGCAGTACAGGACTGACACCGGGCGGTAGAGATCGTGGAATCCATGCCAACGTGGCAGGTACACCAGCACGTAGTCGAGGAATTCCTAAGTATATACGATCCCATCCAATTTCAAGTCCAGTAGGCACGGTATTCTCAGGTTGAAACTTTTCTAGCAACACTGGATCTGGAGGAAAATCGAATTGCAACAAGCTCCATTGGCTGATTACTTCTAAAGATGCCGTCGCTAACGCAAGTTGCGCTAACAGCGCTAATATGCGTGGTCCCATTGAAATCTGTATATAAAAAACATATATGTTAATATATAATAAAATTTTATATTATTAAATACTATTATAACTACACCTTAGTGGTATAAAATTATATTGTTAAAACTTCTTACTTTACTAACTAACATAATTTCAATTGGAAATGGCAATGACCTTGCTTGCTAATCTAGATTTCAAAAAAAAGTAGTTGCATATGAGTTACCGTATTAATAGCAAGGCTATTTTTACTGACTAATATCTATGCTATAACATATATATGCAGTGCATGTAACATTCGTATTCAATGCATTATAATGACCTTAACCCATCGATTTAGATATTAAAAGTTTGACAAAATATTTAATATTGACAACTTGTTAATAACGTATACCGAGTCGCCCTATAGTGAAAAGACACTAAATAGGTAAGATTTTAAGACAATGAAAGGTTTTGGAAAACGTTAAACATCATAGCTTTTAATTTTCTTAATGGTTCTTTTGACGTAACCTTTAACATTTGGTGATATTTTGAATAAAATAAAAGTAACTCTGCATTTTAAGAGTTAAACGGGTTAGGCCGATTTCCACTCGGAAATATCATCACTTTTTTATTTATCTAACTTTGGTTGGACAAAGTGTTGCATTGAGTTCCAGCACGCTACACTTTATAACTCTAATTCGGGCAAAACTGAAGAAAGGAGTGTTTTGACACTAGTTTCTGTTTTCCTACCTTGTTATAGGTTATTAGCAAAAACTGTACGAATTAAACGACAAGGGTTTTGCTATTTAGTCTAAACGTTTTCATAACACGGTAAGATATTGTTTTAAAGTTATTGTACAATAATCTATTATATAGCATTAATGTTGCTCAAGGCTTTAAAGAGTTCAATTTTGTACAATTTATCTGAACATGTTGTACTATAAACAATGGCATTTCTGTGTGACAGCTAAGTATGTAAGCTATTTGTATGTCACCAAGGTATTGAAACTGTCAGTCCACTTGAGCAATTTCTGTTACTAATTTATTTTCAACACAATAGTATGTTTGTCGCTATAAATGTTTTTTTTGCACTTGTTAAATAAATTAAATTTAAAAGTTACTAAATTACAGCCTTAGGACTTATTTTAAGTTTCACAATGTTTTTATGAAAGCTATAAATTTTATTTTATTTTGTTCAAAATCAAAATTAAATTCTATAATTAACTTCTACGAAATGTTATAAATATTTAAAAAAATTAAAATTAAAATAAAATTAAATTGCTATGTTGCTGCATTGTAATTTAATTTAATTTATTTTTATAAAAGTATTAAACTACTATGTTACTAAAGCTTTAGTATGAAAATTGTTATTATACTAAAATAGAACGTATACTATACATTACCAGTAGGCTACAAGGCCGGGCACCAATCACTGATTGCTTTAGCAGATAGAACGGCGAACAAAAAGTTTAATTTGAATATAGGTTAGCTTTCCGGAAAGGACACGCACTTTAAAGCAGTACCAATTTTACTATTTTTAAAGGTTATTCCACACTTAGGATTAGAAAAGATTTTTGAAAAAAGGTATAAAAATTTGAACGCAGTGGGATCCGAACCCACGCCTACGGTATCCAAACCGTCTAACATTTTTCAAAAATGTTTATCAATAGCTTGTTACCAATAGTTTATTACAAAATATTTTATTATTTAGTTAAAAATATTTGGACTTAATATTTACTACTCTTAAAGTGTTATACCACACACTTAGGATTAGAATATTGCTCAAGCTTGCCTGGCAGAACCTTTTCGGTCTAGTTTAGTTAAATGTAATATTCAGCCATTCCATGCAAAATTGTAAAATAGATAAAAAGTAAAAAATATCAAGACAACGATATATACAGAAAAATAAAAAAAACTTCATTAAGAAATGTTTGAAATACCCAAATCCCTTATCACAATAATAAGATCTTGCTAAGTAGTGCTAATTCTAAAGTCTATACATGCCCTTACTTCAAATTATGATTACACATAGAGGATACATTAACTAGGTTACAAGATAAGAAAATTTCATAAGCAACTTTACTTAATTTTATGAGAATATTATACATTTTTATTTATTTTATGTATTATAATATACATTAATTACTTAAAAATATGTATATTATTCTTCTTTAAGACACAATAAATTATAATAGCAATAAAATTATTCCATTGATAAGATATTAATGTATGTAAATGTTTTTACCCAAATTGAGTTAAGTAAATTCTGAAATGCATATTTATATTTCACGTTGAACCACCAACGACATCTATTGTTATACAGTAAAATGATTAAATTGTCACTAGCTTCTACAAGGAAATAGTCTAAGTGTAATAGTTAAGACCAAATAGGAAGTCTATAATCGTAGCAATAGATTGCGCAAAGAGAAAAGTTGTACTTTAGCATTTTTTTATTAATAATATTAAGATACAAGACTAGATTACTCGTAACATATCAATTAAGAAATTCTAAATAAGGCCTTGAAGTAGTTTAAGACGTACAGTTATTGTAATGATTAAATTTAATCGTGAGCGAAACAAACACATTCCTTTTGTTAAAAAAATATAGCCAAATCTTATTCCTTTATGTTTATGCGTCACTCAGTATTTTTTGCAGCGTTTCTCTACTCTAACTCTAAAAAACGTAGTAGTACGACAATATTTTCTCCATTTTTTACAGTTTCACGTTTTATCCCGTATTAAAATAGGAATATAATCCTTGATGAATGATCGATATTATACAATAGTATAAAACAGGCAAGATTTATGTTTAATACGAACAAACACTTTAAATAGTTTTTTTTTAAATAAATAAAAAGTTTTAATAAATAAAAACTTTTAACAGCTTTTCTTACTTGTCAAGTAAAATATCTTTTATGTTAAAAATTAACTTAAAAGTGGATAGATATTAGCGTATTATAAAGGTTTTTTTAAAACTTTCTATGTTCAAATTATCTCAATACACGATGTTATGAATAATTATATTACATAATTTAATTAAAAGTTTACACACACACTATATTTAACTATATTTAAGCTCGTGCTTTAACAAACATGACTAAGTAGGAAGCCAAGTATTTTAGACGTAGAAAATTACTGTGACAAATGAAGAAAATCCTACTGGTGTGAAATTTGCATTATTAATTTTTTTACACAAAAAATATAAATTTAAATTGAACTATGATTGTCACATTAAATTACTGGTTAGAGACAATTTGTAACGCTATTATAATTTTTGGTGTTACCTACACAATAAACAAATTCATATTTTTAATTAAAATTTTATCAAGGACAATATATTTATTTATTAATCATCAATTACAAGAAAATTTCATTGAAGGCAGTACGGCCAGTAATTCTGTATTCTCATTGACGCGCTATTAAAATACCAAAACTTTATCAATTTGCCTTTGATATATTGCTTGTAATTTTCGTTTCACTTACGTAAAGCCTTTTTGTATAAGTAGATCCCAAATTATCTTTGTTTTTAACCAATATTATATTTGTTTTGTGATATAGCTAAATAATTTGTAAATCAACATCTTGACACAAGGCGCTTCCTGTCTAATCTACTATGCGAGAAAAGATCGTTAAGCTAAAAGAAAATTATGTTGGGATATATTTATATTTAGCGATTTCCCTAATATCGTAGTGACGTAAAATTATACAATTTTCCTATAGTATTTGAAAACAACTATTTTGAAACCTTGCTTGGTAAGCTTTATTTGAACAATAGAACACGATAACATAGATGTGTTAAAACATGTGTATGTGATGGAGAATAGGCTATTGTATACAATAAAAATTAGACAATAATTTAACCACATTACAATGACGTTGAAACAATCTATCTGTCATATTTAACCTCAACCAGCTATCAATCTTTATAACCTGTACAAACAATTAATAATACTTATGTACATATGCTGAGATTTTATACTATGTTCCTGTCAAAATTACAAAACACTGTCATGTTATTATTTTAGTACTAATTCATTATCCATAAATATTGACTTGATAAACTAATTTCGCAAAAGACAAATTAATATAAATACGTTAATTTTCGTGTATTTATATACCAGAAAGATTTTTAGAAGAAATTTTGAGAAATTTTGTATAAAGACAAATTAATATAAATACGTTAATTTTCGTGTATAAATATACCAGAAAGATCTCAATTTTGTTGAGAGGGACAAAAATGCCTCCTAGCCTACTCAAACTTGCAATTATTCGATTATCAAAACAACACGTTTTACATAACTAAAATTGGTTATAGTCTATACTTAGAAATCTTATATATTTTTTTTAGGCTTAACGCTAGATCCGTATAGAGATAGAGAAAACAGAACGTCAAACGCTACGGCCTTGCACAGTTCATTTAACTTGTCTACTATCTTCAACCTCTTCATTGTCTTGTGTATTCCGGGAATTCCTTCATTATTTTTTACGTGACTTTCTCCCAATAATGTCACTCCTATGTTCTCGAAGTCGAAATAAATCGTTTCCGTTTGAAAAAGCAGAACTTACAACACGAACAACTACCTATTACAACATTACAACATGCCTATTTTCAAATATTCGTAATAATTGAAATTGTCGAATACTAGTAGCAATATGTAAAAGCCACAAAAAAGGAAAAAGTAGTAAAAAAGTAAAAAAAGACGACTCGCTTTTATTACGCACATATCGCCTTTTAAAACTAAAGTGACTCAAAATTTATCGAATGTGACATAGTTCTTTGTGACATTCAAAGATGCTTGAATATGCTTGAATAAAGAACTTTGTCAAATTCTGAAAATTTTGCTTCTATAAAAATCTTGAACTTTGCCCCTCTAATATTTATTATGATTATATATGTATATATTGATATGAAAATTAAATATTTCATATTATGCTTGTGTAATAACAACCTTGTAACAAAAATATCAGCTTTAGTAAAATAAGGAAATAGAAACTTAATGTATATTCTTTTTGTAACAACATTTAAATGGTTTTTAAGTTTTATAGTTTCATCTAAATGTGTGTTGGAAGGCAAATTTTTATTTAATTGGCATCCAAAGCCGAGTGATCTTATTTTTCATTTATCTTACCTCCAATTGTTTTAGGTACATGAAGTTGCTACATGAATTTTACGTTATAATATGATTTTAATATTCAAATTCTTGTAATACATTGTTTTCGACGTATTAACGTAATACGAATATGAATTATTTTCTATTACCTTGCTAAGCTTGCGGTAATCTCATTGTAATATAAGATTCATAAGTGTGATTAAAATATTATATTTTTTAGACTTTTTATTTACTACAAAACGAAAGTAAATAAAATCGAAAGTTACTACACAGCAACCGTTACACGTGAACTACATACCCTATACTATCGATCCAGTGAGGATAAAGTTTTTTTAGTATTAAAATAATCTTTATACGTATGAAAATAAAAATTATTTTCGAATAACTGTACACTACTTTATGTTGTGTATCGCATGACAAGTCTACGCAAAATAGTAATGTCCACACACTTTCACAGGTAAAAATTATATTGACATAATATTATTTTTCTCAAGTTTAGTTTTTAAATTTTTTAAATCACCTTTAAATTATAAAAATATTTTTTTTATGATGCTTTACTTTACTACCATATATATAAATAATAAATAAAAATTACTATTATATATGTAAATAGTAAATAAGTCATAAACAAAAACTGAAAGGTACCTTTGAATAAAAATTAACAAACAGTTGTTATAGAACATGTATCTAATATCTAATTTTGCTGTGTTTATAATTAATTATTTAATAAATAATTATCTTCACTCAAGACTAAATTCATTCTTCAATTATCTAAACGTCCCTCAGATTACAATTATTGTTTTTTTTTTTTAAATCCTTAAAATACTTTCGTATGGTTTACAAAGTTAATATTTCTTAACTCTTGTGTTTATTTATACAGAACATTATATTATCGGTGTTAAAAGATATTTGTTTAAGCTATTTAAAATGATACATGATTAAAAAATGTTTAGAATACCTTAGAAATCGCAAAAAAAAATTAATGGGCACATCCCCTTGATAGCACTTATCCTTACATATAAAAAATGCAATTATCCTTACATATAATAAAATGCGCTTATCCTTACATATGTTTCACTTTATTATTATTACGTTTTACTAGTGTAAAACTATCTATCTGATAGGTATCACTGTGGTCGCCCTAAATACTTTAATATTTTAGGCATGTCAATTTCAAGTCAAACGATTGAAAACAAAAATAATCTTTAATAATAATTTATTATTTTTAAATTGCTATCCCACACTTAAGATTATAAAACATTTTAAGAAAAAACGTACAAAATTTGAACGCAATGGGATTCGAACCCGCGCCTCTTGGAAATAGTCCATAGTGCTCTGATCGCTAAGCCAACTTTTTATATGTTTTTTCAAAAATGTTTTCTAATCTTAAGTGTAGAATAAAAATAACACTTTAAAAATAATAAAATATTGAACTAAATATCATTCCCTCTTGCTTCTATCTCTTTTTGAGTAGCAGATATTCGTAAAAATCTCTTCGACACAGCCAGAGCGCTTGGACGGTTTCCAAAAAACGCGGGTTCGAATTCCGCTGCGTTCAATTTTTTTACGTTTCTTCAAAAATATATTCTTAAATAATATCTTAATCAAAAAAAAATTAATAGTTCAACTATTTATAACATTTTAAAAAATAAGTGATTGGACGCCCGACGCTGCCTGCAATAGCGTTGCTTAGCAACATTACAACAATATAAATTTTATTGTAATGTTGCTAAGCAAAAACATAAATGTCAAACGAGACTTATGTTTTTTACAAAGAAAATGCGTGGTGTCAATTTTGTCAATAAAAAAATTAACTTAAAAGTGGATGCTAACTTTTGTATATAATCCGGACATTAAAAAGAAATAAATATATAGAATAATAGAGATAAAGCTCAGTTTGTCTTAGGTAGATTTACTCATGTCATACATATACTACTGTACTTATACACTTATGAATATCTCATGACGTGTATATACACAATGCCATACGTGACATTTTCATAATATACTTACTACGTCAATTTTCAAATAACTTCCCTCCACCAACTCATTGTTCTTTCGTTGTTAGTAAACACACAAGCTGTGAATTATTACACATATGGTTTTCTATTATCTATGACTCTTTTAATACTTATTATTTATTATTTTACACCCCCTGAAGTACCTAGATAAATATTTGCTAGGAAGAGAAACGTTTTCCATTTTCTTCTATTACCCTATAATGGCATTTTTTTATTTATACAATGCTAAAAGCATTGTTTACAATAATTAAAATTATCTTTACAAAATAAAAAATAATACTACTAAATACGTTATATCGAAAGTAAAAAAATATGTTTTAGTGCGTGTAGCGACGTCTTAATAATAAAGTTAAAACCATTTTTAAAATTAGGTTACCATCTGAAAGCGACTACAATACCATAGATTATTTCTCAACATTATTTCTTTATAAAAAACAATAAATAATTTATATTATAAATTTAAAAGATCACCGTAAACAATACTCACGAGATATCTCAACCAAAATAGTCTACCGGCGCCTGCGAACTCGAAGCCCAAGCACGTGTTTGTAGAGGAACAAATCAAAGCGGCGCGAGTTGCCGTTGCGGCCGAATACAACACTGAAGAAATAATAATATACGCATACTGAACTTACTCGCCCCTCTACGGCAAAATCAAAAAGTAAAAGTGGTCCTGAAGGCGCGCCTGATAGCCATGACTCGATCTGAGACAAAATCGACATCTTGTCAATTATGTCATTGTTCTTGCATAAAATTCAATTGTTTGGTCTGAATGTTTGAAGGTCATAATATTTTATAATCCTTATATTTTATATTAAGTCTATATAAGTAAATTAGAGTTATATAATAAGTAACATACATAATAATATTTTTATGTATGTTCTTAACGATAGACGATTATGTATGAACTTAACTTAGACAGTGACAGGTATATACATAATATACCTGTCACCGTCTAACTGACAAATTTTAAATTACTTAAATTTTCATATTAATCATTTGTTATATTAGTAAGAGGATATTGTCTTATTTTTAAAATACGTATAGAAAATTTGATGCTTCGGAATTACGGGCGTGTCTCTTGACGTAATTCTTGTCTGATGTTCCACTTTAATAATATACTTTTCCATAAACATTTAATAAACATTGATTAATTTATAAATACAGTATTGTAACAATATTGGTATCAAAATCTTGGTATACCGAGATTAGAAAGAATTTTGCAAATTGACGTAATTTGACAGTGTCGGTAATTTTATTATTCCCACGGGAACTACTATTGAACATCAGGATAAAATTTTCCCACATGTTGCTATAGGCTCTAAGCTATTTATAGTAATTGCCATGCCAATAATTATTCGTTTTGTTCCGGTAATCAGTTTATAAACTAATTTGACATTTTCGGTTTTTAATTTATTCTACGAAATCTACAATAAATGTCAGGATAACGAGTTATTATTTTTTACCCAATTATTATTGTGAGGCTAACAAGCAAAGTAACAGAAAGACAGAATATTATTTTCCCCAGTAGTTTGTATTAAAATAATGCAACATATATTTAAAGCATAACTCTTTGATCTATTATGCTAGTCTATTTTGGTGGACATAACTGATATTAGTTTTTAGTAAATTCTGTTTTATTTCCTCTACAAGACTTTTAAAAGAAGGGATATATCCACCATAGGTGGCAGCATCTGTGGTGAATGGTTGCCTAACGTTAAAATACTTCGAACGATACTTGCCTAATACCAAGATGACTTGAATAGGATGACTTAAAATATATTTTATAATAAAAATAAATTTAAGTCATTTTATTTAATTAGTTTTTATTATGTTTTGCTTTTTTTTAAGTACGACTCATCAACTTTTTGAGATATTAAAATTAAAATTCATAAACTATAAAAACAAATATAGCCCGTAATTTTAGATCCCCAAAGCTAACTAAGTATAAATTCTCGCTTTGTATAAAATTTTTAATTTGGTAGAATATATCTAATATTCCATGATAATGTGTTTATACCGTTTGTATGTAATAATCAAGAAAGCTAATTTTAATATTTACTATTTTTAAAGTGTTATTCCACTCATATAATAAAAATGTAAGGTATATAAATTATTATGACTTTTTACTATTTTTATTCTAAAATGCAAGATTAAGCTAATAGTTTTGTACAAAGTCCCCACACTTCCGGCACTCACGAAAAAATGAACCTGCTTTCTGCGGAAACTAAATATGCTTGACATATTTCAAAATGTTAGTAAAAGTATCATATGAAATAGATCACTATAGGAAATCAACGAATTAAAATATTTTTTACTCTACACGGAACATATATTACATATTAGCAATGTTACAAAAGTAGATACAACTTAACTAACAAAATGGTGCAACGTTTGATTCCCAGGCTTTCAATAGACATTTTTTATCGTCAATAGATATAATAGCTCGATATCGTGTCTGTGAGAGCTACAGGAAACATGAGCCCTACCTTGATGTCGGAAGAGGCTAATGTTTCCATCGGTGTATTTAGAGCAAATCGTATTTCGGCCCGTATCACTTATAAGTCTATGGTTAGCAGATATTTTGCAATTAAACTTTGGAAACTAATATTTCTTCATTTTTCTACTTATATGTTCTCACGTTATTAATACTGATTTTCATAATTTTAACAATTTTGTTATTAATTAGCGTCATTCTTATCTACTTTTAAAGTGAAAATGGACCAAACACGACGTTATTTAAAAATTATAGCCCAACTTTCAAGAAACCAGTAAAGTCGCTGACTTTGCCACATCTAGATTTTAAATTTCAGTTCTTGATACTTAATTCCTTTATTCTTCATATAGATACTACTTACATGAATTACTATGAGTTAGTGACTAATTTTGCGACCAGCTTTTTCATGTCGTGATCCTATGTTACTTATACAAAATTTTGATGTATTAACGGTATAAAGTACTATAAATGTATATAGGTCAGCGAGCAGCTAGACGTGAGTGAAGTAGGCGCCCACTTCGCTCTTATTTTATTTATTTATTTAGTGCAAGTTCGTTCTTCTCAAAATTCACATACCAAACTCTAAACCATAAAACATACTCGCTACATAATTCGCTAATATACATGCTCGATATTCCCCCACCGTGAATTTGTACTTCTTCTCTATCATAAGTAGGTATGTGGTGTCAAATAATTTGTTTGGTTAGATAGCCTGATTGCATATATCTTGGGAAGGCGTTTTCACGGTATGCCAATTTATTAGCAGTTCCTACGATTATTTATTCGACATCAATTCTTGTAACAATTTGCCACTAATGCATATTTAGAATTCTTTGATAAATACTTAATTAGCAGCAACATCTTATATCTCTTCGATGCTACATAACATTAAATCTTTCCAATAAGGTACTGTAAAAAATAGTAAAATACACAAAATTTGGATTAAATACTTTAAAATAAGAAATAAATATACGTAACAATTCCATCCTTTAACGTATAAATAAATGTTTATTTTTATGTTTTTCGATATAAACTATGTAAGAGAGTGATCCAACATAAGCTGTTGTGAAATATAAACAATAGAAATTGTCCAATTTCCATAATTTTAGTTTAATACACAAAATTATAAAAAGTTATTTTTAATACTCAGAATATTATATGCAATATCAGCCTTTCCATTTAAATTAATTCGTATTAAGTAAAATTAAAAGAATTGTAAATTTATGTTTTACATTCGTGGCACTTACATTTTCTTAATAAGATTGCAGTTTGAGTTGCAATTAAGAGACTGCAATGTAAAATAAATTATAAGATTTTATCTATTTTTTTCTTTCTTTTTTTAGCTTCACGCTCTTATCCCATGTAGCAGTGTAAACAGAAAGTTCCTAGACACATAATCTAAAATAAGCATAACGGCTTGAACGGTATCAAGAGGCGGCGGTTCGAATCCCGCTGCTTTCAAATTTTTATACGTTTTTTCAAAAATGTTTTCAGAAACATGATTTTAAAATTCTGTCTATCTGTTGTTCACTTTTCACGCAAAAAATACAAAAATGATTTCAATGAATCTTTTTTGGTAATATAACTATAAGTTCTCGGTAACTAACAAGCTACAATTTATTTTCAAGTTATTACCCGTCTAATCTTTAATAGATTTATATAGAGTCTTAGGCAAAGTTCATCGACATGATAAGCAATTATTACAAATTTACAAAAAAAAGTTACAAAAAAATTACAAAAGAAACAAAGTATTCAAAATTTCAACTCTGATTTTTTATGATATATGTACTTTACTAGCATCATTCGTTTTTTTTGTTTGGAAAAACTTTTATTTTAGAAAAGCGTAATAAAGATCCGGAGAAATTTAATTCCATACGGGCAAAGTCTCAAACGCAGCTAGTAGGTAATATAACAAATATCATGGGTTGCCCCCAACACGCTTCAATTTTAAATCGTCTGCGATAAATATGTTATAATATAAATATACACACTAAAATATACACAATATTTTATGAGCTTCAGTCAATAAAATTTCTTAATACACATTAGGTATTTATTCACCTTGCAGTTGCACTTGTTTAAAATCTATGTACATAGACGGCAAATATTATATTAATTTTTATTACGTACTCGCGACCCGCTCGAAGCTTTGTCACTATGAAGTCAGCGAATATACTAATAAAATAATGTATAAGTAGATTAGAAAATAACTTTTTAGGGAAATAATTCACAGATATCGATGTCCCTCATTATTTTATTTAGATTGACATTTTTAAACTCGTCATATCTATCGAATGGAATGTCCAATTTAATAGTTTAAATAGTGACAGTAAATAAAAAAATATTATTTAATAGGATAAGGAATAATAAAACGTTTATTTAAGTCACAGAAAATAATAGGTAATGGTATAGGTTAGGAAAGGTAGTTCTAAACAGAATTTTGATACATACCCGCTTAAAATATAAATACCAATGAATAAGAAACATAAATAGAATTAAAATATATGAAGTATGAATTTATACCAATAATATAAAGCAGAAAAGTTTGTTTGTTTATTTGTTTGAACGCGCTAATCTCAGGTTCTACTGATTAGAATTTCAAAATTCTTTCTGTGTTAAAAACTGGACCGATTTCGATCGCCGAACCGACAGGACGTCTCTATGTCTAAATGGGAACGCATTCGAATTACTTATCAGATTCTAAAATTGTACATGTTGTGGCACTGTGCGACGTATCGCTGTTAAAACACTGGGGACAAACTAAGAAGACATCACGAGGACGAAGTTGCTGCTGTCGCTCAGGAGAGCGGCATCTTAAGTGCTAGTGAACGACTCTGAACTTTGGACTGTAGTGTTGTGCAGTGAAGTGTTGTGCAAGTGCAGAGAAGTGTTGTGTTGTGCAAACGAGACATTGCCGCCAGACATCCGTGAGTACGTAGGTACACACCCCTGCCGCTTCACGGCGGAAACAGTAGGCCACTATAGGAACACACCCTTCGCCATTAGGCGAGGGACTCAAATCTTTTAATCCCCAAGCGGTTAACCAACGCCGCAGTCATGACCCAACTGGACGCGTTACTCGCCTTCCTGGCGATTCAATTCCCCGACGCGCTGGATGTGTTTAAAAACGCAAACAAGTTCGGAAACGCCAATGTCGATGAGACAGAGTCGGTTCGATCCCGACCTGATGACATCGACATGAACGAACCCCGCAACTCAAAATCAAGGCACAGCTCATTTTGCTCAATCATCGACACGGAAGACGAAAACGAAAACGACGACGGTTTCGAGACCGTTGTCACAAAATCGGCCAAACGAAAGGCCAAAGCTATAAAAAACTCGTTACCTGCAAAAAGGGCCGCGAACAACGAACCCGCAACTCCAAAGCAGGTAGAAAGCCGCCGTAGGGACCCCCCTCTCTCACCCGATTCGCCGAATCGTGCACCCGCACGTGCACGACATGACTCACCGGTCCGGTCGGCCGCTCCGAGCCCGGACAACATGCGAAAAATTAGGCCCCCTCCCCCGATTATCATACAAGAAAAAAAAGCCTGGGACGACGTCTCTAAGTGGATGCTTAATTCCCACGTGCAATTCTCGTCGGCCCGATCCACCTCGCATGGCATTCGCGTACAGGTCTGCACCGTACGCGACCACAGGCAACTAACCGCCCACCTTCGAGCCTATAATATAGGCTATCATACATATGCCCTCGAAGACGAGTTTGCTGCGCGTCCAACTGCGCGTCGTGATAAAAGGCGTCCCGAAGGAAATAGAATTCGAAACAATAGAGCGGCACCTCGCATCCCAAAATCTTCCTGTACGTGCGGTCCACCGCTTGTACAACCAATATAACAAAAAGAAATATGACATGATAATGGTCATATTGGATTCTTCGCCGGAAGGTAAGCAGGTCTACAACCTGCGTTCAGTCTGCCAGTTAACAGGCATCAAAGTCGAAAAGCCATGGTCACGTGGCATTCCCGGCCAGTGCCATAGATGTCAGCTCTATGGCCACTCCGCTAAAAATTGCCACGCCCGTCCAAGGTTTGTAAAATGCCTCGACGACCACGCCACAGAGGACTGTCCTCGAAAGATCTCCGATCCAGCCGTGCCACAGCTGCGTCTTGTGCGAGACCCAGGGGCACCCCGCAAATTACCGCGGATGCGCCAAGGCGAGTGGGAAGGGCGGCAGGACGCACAGGGCCTTCGTGCCCGCCCGTCCTAGGGACCGTCTCCACGCATGGAATACATCCCTGCCCCCGCTCCTTCCACAAATGCGTGGAAAAGACGCAACTCGCTCCACCGACGAGAACGAATCCCAGACCCATAGATAGACGGCCAGTTGACCCGGCCCGTGCCCGAAGCGCCTCGCAAAGTAACAAATAACAACTTAGAACAAGACATAGATCTTGTATTTGCGTTCGTCAGCTCGCTCGACATGAGCGACATAATCTCCCTCGCAGGAGGACTTAGAGCGTCCGACAGAGCCCCTCAGAGGAGACTCCAAACCATTAGCCAGCACACTGGTTTAATAGGAAAAATTATGCGCTTCCAAGCGCAAAACAATTTCAAATGGCGGTCAGTAATAATTTTATAATAAATAGGCCCGATCTCAGACTCGCGCGAGTCAAGCCGCGTTCTTTGAATATAGTTTACTTCAATGCTAACGGCCTTTGCAACCAAATGGGGCTAGTCCGAGACTTTGTAGCAGATCGAAACGTCGACATTATGTTAGTTCAAGAAACGTTCTTGAAAAATTGTAATAGGGACCCCAAAATCGCGAACTACCGCACCATTAGACACAACCGAATAGACCCAAAAGGAGGCACACTAATCTTTTACAGAAAATCATTGCACGTAGTAGCCATAGACCCGCCGCCGGGACTCAAGAACATCGAAACATCGATTTGTAAAGTGGACATGATGGGACACGCAGCGATAATAATAGCTTCAGTATATCTTTCTCCCCAAAAACAGATGCTAGAAAAAGATCTAAAAATTCTTTTAGAATTAGGCGAATCGATCATACTCGCAGGTGACCTAAACAGCAAGCACACCAGGTGGAACTGCAATCAAACAAACAGTGCAGAAGCGATCTCGAGTCTTACCACCTCGCAATTTGATATCGCGAATAGTCGCGCCACTATCCCCCACTAAGTTTGGGCCCCGGGGCCGTCCAGATATTCTAGATATAGCCATCTTTAAGGGCGTCTACCTCAGAATTCGCTCTATCGAACCGTTAGCAAAATTAGATTCGGATCACCGACCGGTTCAACTGCAACTTGGGCCCGATTGCCCACAGTCATTACCAAAAACTACTGTAACAGATTGGAAAACGTTCGCGTCGCGTATTCGCGACTCCAATACGGAAAATGAACCGATACCGGATAGTTTTGACTCGTCGTCAACAGCCGAAACGGCCATTTCAAATCTTACCTCGCGATTAGGCGAAACCCTCGATAAATGCTCAATGGAAATCGAAGCGCGCCCCGATGGATGCTTCGCGATCCCTCGCGATCTGAACAATATGATAACGTGAAAAAACGCCGCAAATAGGGCCCACTACGCGTACCCAACCCCAGAAAATCGTAAAAACCTCTGGAAACTCCAAAGACTGGTTCGAGCCCGGTTCGCGGAACTATGACCTAGCGCTCTGGTCCCTGGCCAAGACCTTTAAAAATAAGTCAATCTCCGAAATGCCCCGGACGACCTAGCAAAGGCCGAATGTTTAGCAGACAGTATTGAACCTCAATGCTCCCCCTCCCATCACCCGTGTGATCCAGATCACGTCGCCGCAGTGGACACACGGGTTGAAACGTGGGCGCCGTTACCACCCGTAGGAGAATTCGTCACACCGACCTCAGTCGAAGAGGTCAAATCAATAAATAAAGGCCTTAAGCCTAGAAAAGCTCCAGGATCTGATCGCGTTACAAACAAGATCCTTAAAATCCTCCCCGTTTAGATAATTTCGCTGCTCGTAGCAATCTTCAACACTCTTCTGAAAGAGTGTTCGTTTCCTGACCAATGGAAAGAAGCCATTGTTTTAGGTATCCGTAAGCCGGGAAAACCGGAATCCAGCCCCACCAGTTATCGCCCGATCAGCCTTTTAAGCACAATGGGCAAAATCTATGAGCGTATTATACTTACGCGTCTTCAGGCCGTCGTAGAGGCCAAAAACATCATTCCCCCAGAACAGTTTGGCTTTCGAGCCCAGCACTCAAGTGCACCGCCTCACGGAGAACTTGTTGCACAAATCTAAATGGATGTCATCAGCGGCCATATTTTTAGACGTATCCAAGGCCTTCAACAAGGTCTGGCACAATGGCCTAATCCATAAGTTACTTCAGGCACAGCTTCCGGAACAGGCTAGTGCACATCCTACGAGATTATTTCACTAACCGCTCATTCCGTTACCGGGTCGAAGGTACCCTTTCAACTAAACGTCCTATTAGAGCGGGAGTCCCTAAAGGCTCCATCCTGTCTCCGCTTCTGTACACGTTGTACACTCATGACATTCCCAAAGCCCCAAGTACCCATCTAGCCCTATTCGCGGACGATACCGCAATCTTCGCTAGTGGCCACGATACAAAACGCCTGCAAACCGCGTTAAACCGTCTGGGCCAATGGCTCACCAAATGGCGCATAGAGGTAAATCGAATAAATCGACAAAAGCGCCTCAGTTCTCTTCCCTCGTCGTCAATACAAGGTCCTGCCGGCAGTCAAACTGCAAGGCAAGCAAATCCCAACGGTGAAAACCGCTAAATACCTAGGAGTAGTTCTCGACAGTAAACTGTCATTCAAGCCCCACTTAGATTATGTTTACCGCAAAGCGGCATTCGTCCTTAGTAGACTCTACCCGTTAATCTGCTCCAGAAGCAAAATGTCTCTCAGAAACAAGATCTGCCTGTATACGACGTGTATCAGGCCTATTTTCACTTATGCCAGTGTTGTGTTCGCACACACGGATCTCAGACGTTTTCAAGTCTTTCAAAATAAATTCTTGCGCATGGCCACGGGCGCGCCGTGGTACATGCGTAATGTAGATCTCCACAGAGACATTAAGCTAGACTCAATAAAAGAATTTTGTCGCAAACTTTCCAGTAGCTACTTCGAAAAAGCTGCTACTCATCCGAACCCGCTGGTGGTAAGCGCCTCCGATTACGATACGGACCGACAATTGTGGGGACCCCGTAGGCCCCGACACGTTTTATCAGAAGAAGCTGACGCCATTATGCTCGCTAACGATCCAACACAGATAGGTAAATTCATACACACACACAAGCGCACACGCTACTCACACCGTCCCCGCCGGTGGAGACGAGGTCTCAGTTTCGTAGCCGCTCGCCCGCCAATAGGCCTGTTCCGGACAGGCAAGTCCCCCACTACAAACGGTGTACACAAGCCGAGGTTCGTGCCTCACAGGAGGCGCCCTTGTGACACCGTGTTCTTAGTTGATGGTTGCCTCTCGAGGTCTCCAAGCCAAGGTCAGAGCTCTTCTAGCTCGGCCTCCCCCAAAATCCGGTGACGCTGTCAAGGCCAGTAGGGCCAACAGCATACTACACATTCGAAAAAAAAAAGTGTTAAAAACTACATTTATTGTGGAAGACCATGACTCAGACATACTCCCATTAGGGAGTAAAGCAGTAATAATAAATTTTGTGAAAACGGGAAAATTCTTATATTTTTAAATCTTACCTTGCGTGCGCAGAGTAAACGGTGAAAGTTCGCAAAAAATATGTATAACAAAAGTGTTTCCTTTTAAAAGTTCTAAAAAAAGTCTGCGACAGCATATGTCTAGCTTTTACGGTTGACTCATTATAGCAATTTTTATACATATATTTTTAGTTCTAAAATGATATATTATTTTCGAACGTGTTTTTATAAATATTAATCCTTATCTAAATAAGTTATTTATAACGGGCACTTATTGTTGTTGCCTTTAACAGTATTTGATTTCAAGCGATATACAACGACTTATTTTCATTTTAAAATAATTACATCAAATACCACGAGCGCCTTAATGTTTGTGCCTTAAAGCGGTGAGGCGGGAGGACGCTGGCTAACAGTGTCGATAATCTTCTTATTAATGTTATGAAAGTAAAAGTTGCTGACGATGTATGTTTGATTTGGATGAAACTTTACGGTATTATAGGTTGTATCTCAGAATAATATATAGACTACAGCTTACATTTTTTTTGTGATTTAGTAGTCATATAATAATACGTATCAATTAAGTCGGCTTAAAATCCATTGAAGCTACAATCATGATAGGTACAGTGTAGGATTGTTGTCTTATATAGTTGGAAGCCATTATGAACAAAAAGGTGAACGATAAATTTAATTAAATTGAATACTTTTTACAATGCACTTTTTAGAATATTTATCAAACCTTTAAGTATTTAATATAGATTAACTATGTATTTTATAACAAGTGATTAGGCCGAATAGATTAAAAATTATAATGATTTTAAATGAAAATATTTTAACCGGATAAATCGCGTATATTTTGGTATTCGAAAATACATTTTGGAATAAGTCCAACCACTACATCAGGTTTGATAAGACGCATATTTTCGCTAGGGAAAGTAGATATATTCCTAGAATGATCCGCGAGGCTATTGAAATTCAAAAAGTTCAAAATTTCAATAGAGAAGTTGGTTGGAAACTCTCTACTACCTGGGACCCACTTATAAAAAATTTAAAGTCTCGAATCCACCACACCAGAGACAAAGATACAGTCAGCAAGAAACAGTAATCAGGACAGTACGCGAGGCAATTAAGAAACAGATGGCGGTAGTTTGATATAATTAATTTTTGTATCAACTGACAGACAAATTCCACCTCAATCTACCTGTGACCACGGACTACTGTAAAGTATTCGAAACGTCAAGTGTTCAAGATGTATTTTCGAATACCAAAACATACGCGATTAATCCGGTTAAAATAGTTTCATTTAAAATGTATAAAACTCGCGAGAATCAAAGATCTTATTAATTATATCGATATGATTGACTTGAGCGCCATAAAGTGCCTAATACATATGAGGGTTCACGGCGCGGTGGAGAAAATTCTATGACAATGTAACGATAACTGTCAAGTACAAATAAAGTTCTATCAATATCACCATGCAATCTAGTATAATAATCTGAACAAAAAATAAAATATATAACAAAAATTAAATATAGAAGATAGCATTTTCAATGGAATAAAAAATGCGCTTCGAAAACTCAAAACTCAAATATTCAATCGCGGTCCCGTCCACTACGTAAGGAGTCGCAGCTATAAACGTACATATATTACAGATATCGATGCCCTTTCCCCTCACCCCCGCAGCGTCGGGGGTATCAGCGGCCGCGTTATTTTACTATTACATTAATTATTTTCCTTAAATCTTTTGAGTGGAATGCCCGATTTTAATAATTTAATATTTTACAGATATTGAAATAATCTTAATTTAAATATTATTAAATGAAAAAAAAATAAGTATTAAAACAGAGATATAATGTGATTTGATGTTAGTAACCTTTTTTTTCGATTTTTAAAATGTTCAAAAGTAGTTATAGTGCAAATACAGTAGTTGGACATATGATATCGCGGACTTTTTTCACACCTGGACTTGGATTATTCCATTTTATTAGATATCTATTTTTTGAAAATGGCATTTAGCCTATGTGAAGATGCAGCTTTCTAATGGTAAAAGAATTTTTGAAATTGGTCCAATAGTTTTTGCGTAAAAATGCTACAAACATACAAATATATCTTCTTTATATTATTACAGATTAATATGGTGCAAGAGAACTTTTAGTAAAAGTTTCCAAAATTTTGAAAGTTCAACCTTACGTTTTGCAGTACAACAAATGTATAATTGCAACCCGTTTTACTTTATATGACCAAACTTTTCCATTGTATGACCTTAAACAAAGACAACAAGTTTTGATTTAAGTGCGTCATTTGCATTAAATAAGTAGTGAAAGTAAATTTTAATTGACTGGCACTTAATTAAAGAATATATAATTAATGTAATAATCGGTGATATTTTACTTTACTTTGCATTTCTTGTTAATCATATTTGATGAACATAACGTTATTTTTTTATCTCCATGCTATACGTTTATTATGTGGCTGGGAAAAGTATTTCCGTGGACCACCCGTGCGCGGCAGATCTGCCAGTTAAGCGGTAGTTCAGAATGACACTTGACTGAAGAACATCCAGAGGCATCTCAAATGTAAGGGGGGTTCCCTTACATTTGAGATGCCTCTGGATGTTCTTCGTATAGTAACAGTGTCAAAAGTTAGTCACAAGGTGACTTTATTTAAAAGTATATTATATTTTAATTAATATTAGTGCTGCACTAATGCACAATATATCTATGCAAATTAATATTGGCTATTAAAACATTGACATATTATAGAATGTTATTACAAAAATGAATATATTAGAAGGTCCTTTTTTAGCTTATATATTAAGGTCAATCAAAGGTATATTCCTACAAAAAATATATATGATACATTTTTATACACATGTCGATATTTGGGTTTTCTTATAAAAGACAAGCATGCAAAACGTATTTTTTAGTAATACAAAAAATGTATTTATTCAAAAATATTAAAATACGTGTCATATTTTTTAGCGTCACGCTTTATCCCTTGTGGGGTGGGTAATCGGAGAGTATGCGTAATTTTATATGAAATATTTCCAAAATGCTTTCCAAATTGGATGTGCGAAGATTTTGAAATTACAGCTGCAGCAGTAGATTTTTAAGCTACACATAACATCCATCTTCAGACTGTATACAGCAGGATAAACAGAGCCACGTTGCATGTGTCTTTACCAGACCAATAAAAATAAAATATATTAATATTCCGTGTGACGATTAAGATCGTGTGTACGTATTTACATGTCACGTGAGACAAATTCATATTTTTGAAATATATATCTACATATATGGGAAAAATATATATGTACATACAAGTTTAAGGGAAAGGTGTACAGAATGGTTCACTTAAGGCATGCCTGCATAATACTTGTGGCCCGCTGACAGCAAAAATAATACTCTCATACATTTGAAAAATATTGAATTCTATTCCAGAATAAAATTTAAAAAACATATTCAAAAAGTAACCATTTTTGAAAAAACGTTTAAAAATTTTGAAATATTTTGGATACCGTCCAAGAGACGCTGATCCTTGGACGGTATCAAAGAGGCGCGAGTCCCGCTGCGTTTAAAATTTTTATTGGTTTTTCAAAAATGTTTTCTAATCCTAAGTGTGAAATAACACTATATAAATAGTAAATATTTTAAAAGTAATTTGAATCTCGCGCGCGCTATTTAAATCTAGCGCCCAAAAATGCTTAGTCAAATAAAATCGCTTGTCGCCTTTATATAAAGTTCAAAGTAGTAAAGAAATCCAGAAGAGATAGCAAAAGTCCCGAATTCCCGATTGCTCGCGTAGGTAGATACACGAAATTTCCAGAGTCATAAGCGCGATATAAAAGCCATGCTAATCGCGGCGACCGAGAGTGCGGTTTTAATTTAGTGAAGTGACAACAGAAATAATCGCGAAAATACAAACCGAAGTAATAAGTGATTGAGAATAAGTGCAGTTTAATAGTGTTTTCGGGAGGCAATAGTTCTAGTGAAGATTTTAACTTGACTAACCGGTATCATATATTGTGGTATCCATATTTAACGTAGATATTCTGTTGCAGTGTTAATCCGTCAAGTGTCGTGTATAATTGTGTTGTGAAATCATGAGTAAATTAATAACATTAGTAAGTGTTTCCCTACCTATTTAATCAATTTTAATCAAATTTAGCTTTAATGTTGGCCAAATATATAAAATAAAATATATAATATAAAATAAATTACTATTTTTCATCAAAAAATCTTAAAAAAAGCTTTAAAAAGCTTAAAATTTCTGAGGAATAATAATATTTATTCCTATTTAATTAATAATATCTGATCTAGCAAAAAAGGTAAGGTTAAAGAAGAAAACTGGCAGTTTCAAGAAATTTGGACTGAGAAATAGTTTTTTCTATGGTCGCGTAACAAAGTCGTTTGCTTAATTTGGAAGAATTCTGTTGCGATTGCAAAGGAATATGATGTAAAAAGGCACTATGAAACACAGCATCCAGTTTTTACCAAGTTTACAGGCGAATTAAGAAAGCAAAAAATTTTATTATGAAATATTTCCAAAATGCTTTCCAAATTGGATGTGCGAAGATTTTGAAATTACAGCTGCAGCAGTAGATTTTTAAGCTACACGTAACATCCATCTTCAGACTGTATACAGTAAACGGGATATTTTATGACTTAAAACGGGATATATTATTACTTAATTATTTAAAATGGGAGCTTATTGGTCAGCAAACTATGTTTGAAAAACCTATTCAAGATTCAGAAACAGCTACAGAAGTTAGCTATGAAATTTCTCGAATGATAGCAAAGTGAAGTCGCCCCTCCAATGTTGGCGATTTTGTAAAAGAATGCGTAAAAATTGACGCTAAGAAAATTTAACTGAATCGTAATTCTATCCAAAGACAAATTGTGTCTTTGTTAGGTAATATTGCGGAACAGTTAATTGAAAAAACTAAGATCATTGAATTTTTTTCATTGGCACTCGACGAATCAACTGATATTAGTTGAGTCTCACTGATTACTGAGATTTTGAAGTCTTTGAATAGTTAATAGGAATGCGTTCATTGAAAGGTCAAACCAAAGGAGTTGATATACTCTATGTACTTTTAGATGATTTAGGTGTTCAAAAACTGATTTGAACTTATCAAAATTATCAGGAGTTCCGATTGACGGTGCTCCTTTGATGATTGGCGTAAAATCCGGGCTAGTTACTTTGCTGAAAAAGCATCTGCAAGAAAAAATAAAATAAACTCTGAAGATCTCATCCAGTTTCACTGCATTATATTACACCAAGAAGTCCTCTGTTCTAAAAAAAATAATTTCAAATTGTCATGAAAATGGTAGTTTCGACTGTAAATTTCATAAAATCACGAGGACTCTATCACAGACAATTCAAACAATTCCTTGATGACATCGAAAGCGAATACGGAGATTTACTGTATTATACAGAAGTCGTGGATTGACACTGGATTGATTTCTAAATTTAATAAAAGAAATTGGAATATTCCTGGCGGAAAAGCAAAGGGATGTCCCGGAACTTAAAAATCCTGATTGGTTGAGTGATTTAGCTTTTTTAGTTAACATTACAAATCATTTGAATGTCTAGAACACACGGCTTCAAGGCAAAAGTCAACTGATATCCCAGCTCTACGCTCTTGTATCATCCTTTCTATGCAAGCTTTTCAGAATAAAATTGAATTGAAATGAATTGAATTCTGGAAATTACAATCATTGTCCGATTTATTATGGCTAAAAAGTCAACAGAACTGCGATTAATTTCACTTATGCGATAACGTGAAACCTCTATTGGACATCATTTTTGAAAAAAACGTATAAAAATTTTGAACGCAGCTGGATTCAACGCGCCTCTTGGATACCGTCCAAGCGCTCTGACCGGTCTACTACCAGCTGCGTCGAAATTCTTATACGTTTTGTTACAACGTATTTATGTTGTTAGCTACTTAAAGATTATTAAGAAATAATCGTTTAACAAGAGAAATTACTATTTTATATTTATATTTACTATTTTTAAAGTGTTATTCCACACTTAGGATTAGATAACATTTCTTAATAATCTTTAAGTAGCAGAATTTTCTTTAACAAAGTTGATTTTTCTTTAACAATTTCAGTTAGAATTGTTATATGTACAATGTTCTTTTTGGTAATAATTATTTTTCCTACAATCTTTGGTACATAATAGATAAATCTGAGCCGGAGAATTGTGAAAATCTTTTTCATGGCTCACATTAAGAATTAAAGATGACTCGTTATACGATCCATGAATCATCTCTTACCCTTACTATGAGATGAACTTGCCCTAGTTTGTACTTTTTAAAATCCTTAAACAAGAATAAAGTACAGTATCAAATTTAACCACTAACATTCCAGTCATTGCAATTGAACACAGGATAAAAATAACATAGACATAAAATAAACCTTATCTTAGTTGGCAGACACTAAATATTGATAAAAATAACTGTTAATTCTAACGATACGATTTGAGTGAGGTGAAACGTTAAGATATAAAGAATTTTACTGAAAGAAATGGCTAAATCTTCATCATCATCCTACCTCAAAGGATATCTCGTACACTATTCCCCTTTGTACCCAGCCTAAACGATACATATGCTTCACGCACGACGGCAAAACATCTGTATAGCTATGCGTATTACTGATCAAAATACAGTACCGATTCCGACGCTCAGTTTAGCTAACCGTATATGCAGCGAACAGATTCGCAGAATGGCAAGCGTAACTATAAATGTTATATTGAGATGTGTATGAAGACGCGCTCCGTCCTCTCTTACTACACCACAAGGGATACAGCGTGAAGCTAAAAAAAATATTGCTCTCTGTATTCTCTTTCCCTCAGTCATTACCTTGTGCGTTTGGCATTCCGTCTTCTTTGACTACCTCACAAGGGATAAACCGTGAAGCAAAAAAAATATAAATAAAAATAAAAATACTGCTAACTGTATTTTCCTTCACTCAGTGTAATGTCTTTCTCCTCATTGTACCTAATAATTATAAAAAAATATATTAAAAATGTATACCTATATGTAAACTTGTTTTTCATTCATTTTATAACATATAAACAGTAACGACCAGTTGGTTTACCAAAAAAGGCCTTTTAGGCATTTAAATCATTCTAGTGTAATGCGGGTTACTTACGCCTTATTCAATTGCACCTTGGTCCAAGATTAAGCAACATGTGTAAAGTTGTTTGAATTATCAGATAAATCTACTTTGACGACAATTTTAACCACGGCAGTATATTAATATGGTAAGGAATTAGGCACTTAATGAAAACTTGCGTTAGAGAATATAAAGTTACAAAAATATATCGCTTCCTCAGATAATATATCAGAATTATCTGTATGATAGAAGATATCGAAAGAATGAAACTTGGTATATTTCAAATTCCAATAAAGTTTATTTCTGTTTTTCATTTAATTTAATATATTGATTATAAAACGAGTAAAAAACGAGCATTACAAAATAAGTATAACAAAAATGTGTAGTAACCTAAGTTTAACAAAATAAAAAAAACGGTAAGAGGATTAAGGCTCGGCGTGTGCTATATGACTTTTGTCATCTATCCCTGATGTTATTTTATTATTTTCACCAATTTTAAGAAGAATGTGGAAAATAATGAACAGGTACTATTTAAACCAATACAAAGAAATAATTACAAGGGAGAGCCGATATAACATAACTTAAAATAATAACAATATGTTATATAAATTAAAAGTAGAAAAAAAATATAAAAATTATTAATAAAATTGAAATTTAATAAGTGGACATCGCTGGTTAAATATTTAAATGAATTAAAAATGTAATATCAAGTAATATAGTAATAGGAGAAATTGAATGTAAAAGTTATTTAAATTTAATTTATGTTTATTTCTTTCGTTTTAAGGTAAAAAACGAACAAGTCGTTCGCACTGGGGGAGGAAGATCGTTGAGAACTTTCGATACCGCGAATTTGAAACTTTCTTTAAATCTCTCTGTTCTGTTCTCTAAGTTTTACCATCCAAAAATTATTTATCTTGTTCCGTAATTATCAGTATATTAAGTAATAAGCTTTACAGGTACTTTTTCCAAAAATTACATCAAAATGTGATTACTATCCTATGTACTTTTAGATTATAAGCTATTATTAAACGAACAGACAGACAGAGAAAAATTTTACTGAGTGTATTATTAAATGTATATATTAACATACACATTTAAACTTTTTCTTAAAGATATCATATACAGAATTCATTTTTTTATTAGGTAGATTGTTTTTAAGACATTATTGGTTTAACAATTCGATAGTTATAAATTTTGACAAACATGACATTTAACCGAGTTGAAAGAAGAAAGCTATGTGTTCACGTCTGCGGGCCGCTAGTTTTTAAATATATAATCTTTTAACTAGGCTCGTGATATATGTTATTTTTAAGTATGTTTTTCATATAATTTGCCAACTTCAATTTTTAGGATACTATCTAAATAATCTAAAATTCGACTAATCTACAGATCAGGATTTTTTATCAGCTTGACATGAAGTATTACTCGAAAATTTTATTTTGAAAACGTTTTACTATGTAATTTTATAATTTATTTTTTACAATAATACAACAGATTTTACATATATTTTATTAAACTGTAATGAGTTTAAATCTGAAATAATACGAATGTAGCCGGAAGACGTCCACTGCTGGACATAGGCCTACTCCATAGCGCGCCAGTTGAAACGGCTGTATATACATAAAATTAATATAAAATGCGGAAGTCATATTGCAATGAAACAACAAAGAAATATAAATAAAACATTTTAAACTTTACAAGCAAATATTATAAGTATTATTATTGTAAGAGTAGTAGATAAGGTTGTGATAAAATAAAAGAAAAAAATGTGAGGTGCACATAACACTTATATTTTAACATAACGTGATTTAATAAAATAAAATAAACATTTTTAAATTAAAACAACAAATGTAATACAATATACTTAAAAGATAAACGACCAATTAGGCTGCAGGAATCGAATTCCAGGTTTATAAATATTTATTAATAATAGTAGAGATCAGATACTATTTTATTAGAGTAAACAAATTAAAGTTTGGAATATCAGCCGTTTATCTTATCTAACATAAAACAAATGAGAGCCAGTCATTTACACTTAACATACAACTTGTATCGACTTTCCAGAGTGCTGTAGACACGATATTCCTATACAAATAAATATTTTTAAATAAACTTTAGCCGTCATTGCAATAATTTTATTTATTTATACCATTAAATCGTGTTCTTATTTCAATACACTTTAAATACTGGTACCATGGTAGGCTAACATATTCTTTTAAATATCCACCACAATTAACAGAGACATGATTACCGAGCGAATCCATAAGTTATATAATTATTTCAAAATTTTACATTATTGGTAATATTTAAAGTATATAAGACTATTTTACTCTTAGCATACATGTCTTTTATAAAAATTAAATATAATAAGATTTATTTATAAAATCACATTGTGGCATTATTCTTTATCTATGTGCATCATTAAAAAAAGTCACCATAATTTACATTGGTGTTTAATGCAACCAAATAATATTATTTGGTACAAAACGTATCGTTACATATTAATTAAAACGATATTACAAAATTCTATATATACAATATGTTCTTAAATTATTTTCAATAGTAATTTATGTGGCAAAATGGTAAACAATAGAGAAAGTAAACATTTAATTATTCATGCATTACTCTTCATACCAAATTGCCACGATACGCCATTTTCTATTTATTATATTTATACATGCTCACAAATGTATCATCTCCTAAAACTCTAGGAGAGGTCGAAACATGTCGCAGAATATTATTTATAAATAAAACATTTATTACAAAAATAATTATAAAATGAACGACGCGTATCGCATTTCATACAAATATACCATAATCGTACGTTGGAAAATCGTATCATACAATGTAAAAATCACAAATTAACACCCTAGAGCCAAGGCACAAGTGTGGTATCGTAATGGTAATATAACTACTGTTGATTTTTCCCTCTATCTCTACTCCTACTGTACACCACGAGCTAGCTTTACATTAACTGAATTTCGATTAAATTAATGTTACCTAGAGTAAAATCGAAATCTTTAGCATTTTGAAAAAAAACTTTATTTACTTTTTCATGTAATTCCTTGTAGAAAGCTCTAATATATTAGAAGACAGATGGTGGATTAACTATATAAAAAGTTTCGATTCACAACATTATTGCATGCACTTATTAATTGTGTAACTTAATTTTCTATTGAACAGCTGCTATCTTTACAATGACTTAATAATTTGTTCCAGATATATTTCTGGCTATATTGTAATATACAAGAATTGGCATCTCAGTATTAACTGAAACCTAATAAACAGCTTACAGCATTGGTTTTCATACATCACAAATACAAATATCTGAATCTGAACTAATAGATTTTACGTTGCTACTTTTAATAAAATGTTCATAGCTAATAATATTTATAACATAATAGTCAGCTACATAAAATCCTCAGATCTAAGGGTTTTCTTGAAATAAATAAGGAAAATGGTTCTTTACACACTACACACATTTTCAGCTGCTCTCATGTGGATATTCGAGTTTTCCACACTGAAGACTTTTCACCTAGAAAATTGAATATTATGATTAATTGTTTACTCTAGGAAAGATTGAAATATTCTATATGTTAATACGTGAAGCAAAATCGTTGTTACGTAAAAAACGTGAACTGAGAAATATGAAATTTGGCACAGTTATAATTAGTTTATATAGAGGAGTGCAGCATGCTAATATTTTTGTAAAAATAATGCATAAGTATATATTAAATTAATAAAATAAATGTAGCACACACTATCATGTGCTTGACATACATGTTACTATAGCAAGGCGTCATCAGTTCTCGATAGGACATCCAGCAAATATTTTACTTATTTTACGTGTCAAGTATTTTTTCACATTTAAAATTAGAAAACAGTTTTGAAAAAACGTATAAACATATGGCTTGGTACTGTGACGGTTTTTTAGAGACGCGCGTTAGAATTCCGCAGCGTTTAAATATTTATACGTCTTTTTAAAAATAAAATCTATCAAATATTGAATAGTATCTGAACATCGTTATGTAAAAAGTTTGTCAATATAATAACAATTAGTGTAAAGTATTACATAAACAAATAAACATACCAGTCCTATGAGATTCGCCGGCTATATGATGTCTGGGCACAATGTACTTAGACTCTTGAAACATTGACAGCATGAGGTCCTCAGTGGTCGGGTGATACTCTACACCGTTTATACTAGCTACTAGGGGGGAGCTCTCGTAGTTTCTATTGGAGTCTCTCGATGAAGGCGACGTACTTGATCTAGTAGGATAATCCACAGACTTTGGTCGCCTTGTATCGACGGGTGTCATTTTCGGATTGACATGAACATCTTTATGTATGTACGGTTCGATTGTTGATTCGTTCTCATAATCGCTTAGTTCGTTCATCACATCGCCATTCACTTCTACAATGAGCGGGCGCTGAAGCGTCGCCGAATGTACGATACTAGTTTGTATTACATTCTTAATCGGGCTGTTTTCCTTGTCAGATATGCTCGATATACTTCTCGACGGTGATGGAATATGATTTGATACATCTAGCTCAGGCTCGATTATTTCAGGTTTAGCAAGCTCCGCTTCTTCTTTTACTTCTGTTATTTCATTTAGATTTTCATTTAGATTTTCGTTAGGTTTAAATTTCGGCATCCGTAGTGCCCAGTGACCTCCTTCATCTGTGGAGCAGGTGTGTATAATGCTTGGTTTCTTTCTTTTATAAAACAACATATAGGCCGAGTTGTTAACTAACTCCGTGTACACGTTGTCATCGTCGACGGAAGTGACTCGAGAATCATCAAACTTGTACCAGTGTGAATCGTATGGGTTTTTGCAGGCCGCTGTATAGTGGCCTGTTTCTAGATCATCCCCATGGTGGTAGCAAATAGCGTAAAGATCGTAGATATTGTCGGGGGCAGGTTTGGAGGGGCGGCGGCGCGGAGAGCGTGAGTGTCCCGGGGACTCCGCCGGTGGACTTCTCCTCACGAGGTGGGGGGTCATATCGAAATCGTCGATGGGGAATTCTACCATCGTCGTTAGTTTTGTGCTCGTTCTGCCTTTCGCTTGTCTATAAAAATAATTTTGTATTAATAACCATTGTAAACCATATATATACATATATATATATATATATATACATATATATATATATATATATATATATATATATATATATATATTAATAAATCGAAATTGACATAGTTTTCTTTATTCGAATTTTGTATTTAAGTATATTAATTTATTTTGTATTCGATTAATTTTGAGTTGAGTCACGTTAATTCTCAGCATTAAATATAGAATACAAAATATATATACTTACTGTCGAAATCTCTTCAGATGGATTACCAAAATATCAGGAAGAGACCATAGGCCTAGAGTTTTAACCACTGGCATATACCTCTGACATTGCGGACATCTAAAACATAATTAAAAATAAACTAAAACTAATAAATAGACATTTTTTTGTTTCCCACATAGTATTTGAGACCGGTAGTGGCGCAGTCTGACAGCATCTAACTGTAAACGCGAGCGGTTGTGACTTTTCACTTCCTCGCTCTAGTAAAAAAACCAAAGTGCCGAGTTGAGTTTCACCACTCAACACGCACGAATTTTGTGGATAGCGAAGTACGGAGTGTCTTGACACTAGGTACATTCTGTCTACCCTGCTATGCGCGATAAAAGCGTGAAGCTAAAAAAAATAGTATTTGTATGTGTGATTAATTGTTGTGTTTTTAATTTTCTTAATATATTTAAATTTATTTCTATTAAGTGTTTTTTTTATTACATTTTGCTTTTATTCTAGTTATAGTTATAGTTCTTGCAAATTTCGATTACAGTTATCATCAACTTAACTTAAATTTAATTTCATGTTTATAATAAAATATGTTCAAGTTATGAATAAATTCTGTTGGATCAACCAATAAATCTATACATGTAATAAAAATGTAATTGTTCTGTTTGTATTCCAATGATATGTAAGAAAAGCGAAACCTAGGGGCGTTTATCAAAGCAATAAATCTATAAGAATGATTTTTAAATTTTTATCTGCTTATATGTATATATGTTTATGAGTTTTTACACGCTAATCTCATAAACGGGTTAACAGATCTAGATTTGCAGTTTTCACTATTGTATATTAGCTTCTCTTAATATTTAGTATTTGTTCTATTTTAATTGGTTCGTAAATAGAAAGTCATATTTTATTCGTCAAAGTAACTGTTTTCTTTAAATTGCTGAAATTAACGTTTTCAATGTAAATAAATCATGAGAATCAGAGGTAGTAAATATGTGTATAAATACCTCCACGCGTCCTCCTGCGCGAGATGCTCGGCGCGCGTGTAGTGCGCGAGGCAGGCGTGCAGCGTGAGCGGCGCGCGCGCGGCCGACACGTGCACCTCGCACGCCTCGCCCGACTCCCGGATTATACTGCACATTCATAACCACGATTAACATTGTGGTTAGATTCCCACCCGGGGAATTGATTATATGTAACATTCATTTTCATGTCTCAGCTATGGTGAGACGAAGGGCGGTGTTGAGTTCGCCACTCAACAAGCGACGTCTCTATGTAGGGCGGAAAGCAGTCAAACGAGTGTTTTAACAGTCGATTGTCCCTTGCTACCCTACTATATAAGATATATGAATATTTATTGCACACAAAGTATAAATAAATAACTTCAGAAAAAATCACGTGTACAGTATTAATTTATTATTATAGAGAGGTACTCCAGAACTGGTAAAAATGTATGAACATAAATATTTTAATGACATATAAATAAATTTCTTCTGTAAGATTAATAGTTTTCAATAAATAAAATTAACCTGTCTCTGTGAGATGGATCCCAGAGTAACTCGAGCCGGAGATGAGGGTACTTATCGTGAGTACACAGAGCTTGCTCGACGTCCAAAGAAAATAATGGATGTTGGAGCTGTAATAGAAAAAAAAATAATTATATATAACACGAAGAGAACTGAAGCATTCAGAAAAAAATATTTACAGCTACCCTCAAAACATATAGAACTGGTAATGATTTAAAGGTGCATGAAGATCTCTATTAACATTATAAGTGCTATTGGCAGTAGGTAATAGTCACACAATAAAAACAGTGCTCACATCTGCTGAATATTTGTTGAAAATTAAATGTGGAAAAAAATATAATTAGAGGTCGATAGTGGCGAAGTGGGACAGCATCTAACTGTAAACGCGATCGGTTGTGGGTTCGATCCCCACTCGGAGGAGTGATTATATTTCCACTTCTTCGATCTGATAAAAGATAAAGTGCAGCGTTGAGTCCCACCACTCAACACACAATGTTTCGAATTCGGTGGAAAGCCAAGTACGGAGTGTGTTGACACAAGATACTTTCTGTCTACTCTTCTATTCGCGTATAAAAATCGTTGTCACCGTGAGTCGCCTAATAAAAATAACAGTTTCAAAAATTGTAAACCATGATTTTATAATTAAAAAAGCAAATTAAGCTTTTCAATGTCGATAAATCATAATTTTATCGATATTTTTAAGCAACTGAAATGTTTCCTTATTGGAAGTGAAAACTTACGGTGAGAAAACATATTTTTTAGAACAACTCAAAATTTCAAAGCATCAGGTTTTAAACCTGGGTGGTAAATGAAAACAGTATATGCAACAAAAGGATCAAGAGTCTATGCAATCAACCAAGTTGCGGGCATTCACTAGTACTAAAATAAAAAAAGTAATACACCTCAGGCATCAGGTAGGCAGAGTCCCTGGGCCGGTGCGCCTCCGCGATGCGCGCACGGAATATGTCCGCGTCTTGCGCGCTCTCCAGCACGCGCTCCGCCACCACCTGACACATCTCCTTCAACATCAACTTCTGCAGATCCTCGTATGATATCTCGCGCGGCACTTGCATCGCGTAGGGCGAACCTGGATTATTTATTTATTTTACTTATATTTTTATTGATGTTATGATAGAAAAATGATTCTATAAATGCACAAAGATTGCATTGGTTAGTTGACAACAGGAAACATGCATGATTTTACATTTCTTAAATTAATCATACACGTATATATATACCGTACTATATTTATATATACCGTAAAAAAAGATCTCACTATGAGGAAAATCGAGAAAAAATATTTAAGACTACAAAATATTTAACGCATATCATGGCCTCTTTCGCGTTTTTAAAAATACAGATTAAATGTTTGAAATTCTGACATTTTGATACGAATAGTAAAATAAAATATGTAATTTTACCAACCAATACTATTATCATATTATTATTATCATATTGCTTACACTCTATCCCGTTAACGTTAACAACGCGATGCCAAATGTCACTAGCTATATGTATCTGAACATGGTTGTATAAACAATACCATTATATAATGAAGACTTACATTTTTATTTACAAACGCCAAATCCATTTACGATATATTTTCATAAACTAAGAGTTTATATAATTATCACTAACAAATGTATATATTTAAACAAGTGTTTATTTGATACCTATATTTAAAAATTATATCTTTCATATTATATTAAGAGTTATATCATTCTAAAAGTGAGTCTTAGTTTGCTTAAAGTGCACTTTCACATTTAGAATGAAAAAACATTTTTAGAAAACGAATAAAAAATTAAATATAAATTTCTATATAAATTGAAATGCACAATACAAATCAGAGCACTTCGACAGTTTCCGAGAGGCGTGGGTTGGAGTCTCGTTGTGCGCAAATTTTTTACGGTTCCTATTCTCTCATCCCAAATGTGAAAAGGCACTTTAAAGAGTATTAAAAAGCAAACTAGTTCCAATAATATCAATTTCGTTTTATCACAACAAGTAACATTCTTGTTCTCTTACATACCAAATCTTTCCCCATCTAACATATTAACCCAAAGGAGCAACAAGTAGGGAGCGGTGGGTGGCTGCAGCAATGGCGGCGCCTCGAGACAGTACAGCGCGCCCTGTTCCATGCCCGCCGGCTCCCAGCCTGCACGCCCACAACACCACCCTACAAAGTTTAACATCCTACTAACTTTCATTGAATTTGAAATGTATGTTATGTATGTATGTATGGATATATGTATGAAAGTATGCCAGTAGGCTCTTATTTTTTTTTCATTTACAGTTATATAATTATATAAATAATAACCTAACCTTATTAGTTTCAAAAATCAAACAACAGGACAATTGTATAAACCAAGGTCGTCATCATGGCTCAGGAAGATGGTATCTGATTGAAACAGCTTATGCGAGAGGTAAGTTCGAATTCCACGTAGAGTATAACTATATTTAAATTACTTTAATTTCTCCGATCTGGTAAGACAAAGTGCGGCATTAAGTTCCGCCGTTTATCAAACAATTTATTAAATTCAGACAAAAAGCAACGACATGAATTGTCTTTATGCTTGATTCTTTCTACCTTGCTATGTGGTTTAAATCCTATAGCATTAAGCACACATTAAATAAAAGGAAAAACTATACCATTTTCATTGATCTCAGCGAGGATAATGTGATCTCTATCGATACCAGTATCAGTATGCAAGGTTGTTTTAAGGTCATCCATTGTAGAGTTCGGAGGTAACTCCACACCTATACGTACTTGTCGAGGCTGTTGATTTACATATACAACCTAAAAGGAAAATTTAAAATATATTTCATGTGATTTCATTATCTAATATAAATAATTTATAACCAGCAGCCTACCTTGGCATTAAATTTGTATTTGTGAGACACGTACAATAAAAAAATAACGAATAAATATAAGATATATTAAAATTTTTAGAATTAACCACCAAACAAAAACAAAACTAAAAATGTTTTCTTCAATTCTTCTCTGAAACTGACGATTTTTCTGAATGCTTTTTTAATAATTTTGATTGATCTCATTATTAGTATAAAAATAAAGTAAAAGAAGGTAGCAAGAACAATTATAAAAAATGACATTAAATCAACTAAAACCATGCCCAAATCTTAAAATATAAAAAAATAAAGATTTCGTGAAAAAAAAGAAATAAAGATACATTATCTATTGCACTAACCCCGTAAGCGTCAGAAAAAACAAAGTGCAATTCATTGAGTTAAGTTAATTTAAGCAAAATAAAATAAAATTAAATGTAGTTTTAACAGGCAAAGCAGCAGGCCGCTAGCTAATATGATAGTATATCTTGTAAGATATATTTAGAATAATTAAACAATTTATCTTTAGTATGATTAGGACGAGTGGTTTTGTTTTTATTTATTTACATATCTAAATGTGTAAGCTAATTAACACTTACATTGACAGGTAATGGAGAAGGCTGAGCAGTGGGTGGTCTCGTCGGCAACTGAACACTTACACAATGAAATGGATCAAATGTACAGGAGGTTCGCTCACATTTAGCACATGTAAGCGCTGACCTAAAAATGTAAACATTTGTTTTTAGCTTCACTCTTTATCCTGCAGAGTAGAGTAAGCAGAGGCACCTAGTGTCAGGGCACTATGTTCTCCGCTTCCGTCCAAATTCAAGACTTTGCTTGTTGATTGGCGGATCTCTATGCTGCATTTTGTCTTATCAGAGCTGGGAAGTGAAAATAATTTAGATATAATCACTGTGTTGAGTGAGAATCGATCCCATAACTATCATTTTTACAGTCAAACACTGTCCCAGCTTACCATATGTTAAAAGAATTTATAATTAATCTTTCCTTTCACAAGAAAGGAAAGATTAATTATAAATTCTTTTAACATAGGTAGGTGACAGCTATATTTTCATAGGGTCTCTTTTTAACATGGAAATTACTACTATGTATCTTTATCTCTATTTTACTGATTCATCTTATCTGGTTTTCATACAATGAGCAAAGAATTGGCAGAGACTAGTATCACATAGACAGACACATATGGCACATATGCATGCAATAAAAAAAAGACCTAAATAATACTATTTAAAAAAGGATTGTACTCCCAGTGTATATTTTTTTATATTTATTATAAATATGAATAATTTTTTTTTATAAAGGACTAACTAAAAAATTATAAAATTAAATGATTAATTGACAAACCTGTACTGAGCCTGAAAGACAGATTGTACAAAAGAACTATTTCGTCTTGCATGATTTGCTAATGTTTCAGCAGCAACAACTTCATCTGATTTACCTACTGTATTCTGCAAATGTTTTTTAAAAAATTTAAATATTTTAAAACAGCAAAGCAAGTGTACATTTTTATAAATGATGTATATGTTATATAATGCAGGGAATTTTCTGCTAGTATTTGAAGGTGTCATAAGGAGGCAGCCATAAATTATGTCACATGAATTTCATAATTTTTTGACCCTTCCGCCATCCTTGTCAAAGCTGGTCACATTTGTGAAATCATCATCATCAAACAATGTCACACTTTGCCAAACCCTCCCTTGCCCTTGACAAGTGATGTAATTCATGAATGGCCTTCAACCACTACAAGTATTATGAATCTAGTACTCTTTGCCCTGTGTGTATTAAAGAACCTGGGGAATTTATAATGCAAAAAAAATCATCTTAATGCTGCTTATCAGGGTAGTCAGAAAGAAACCAGTGTCAAGTTACTCCTTTTTTTAATGTAATCAATCTCCAAATGGGAATAGAAACCACAAACAATTGCACTTAATTAAAAACTTAGTACAAAATGTACTAATGCAGTGTTTTTAAATATATGTATTCTAAAAGGATGATGTTTAAATATTGTTAGTACACTAGACTTAAAATAAGATATAAAGCACATACATGCTTAGACTTACCTTAATTGTCTTATACTTTTTCTTAGTAGCAGTATTTAAATCTTCGTGGACTTTATCAAGAAGCCAAAAAAGGAATTCTTGGGCATCATGCTGACTGTTTCCTCTATATTGAGATCCATGTCTTTCTACTGCTGACTGCAATTATAAAAAAATTATATACATATCTAAGTCTATAACATTGTAAGAATTTGTTAAAAGGCTTTTTGTAAAAAGTTTTTTATTTTTAATTTTATATTCTTGTTTTAATTTATTAATATAGTAATTGTAAGCCTTAATACCTTTGGTATATTGCTATAAAGACACTTCTATAATATATTCTATAAAATATATTTTTACAGAAAGCAGTTTTATTTATTAATAATAGCAGTAATTATCATTAATATAAGTTAATTGTTTTGATAATTGTGCCCTCTAACTGTCTACTTACACTGTTGTTTTGTGTTTTGTAGACTTCAAATAATATTATATTATATTAGATAAATAACACCTAAACAACAATAATATCTATAATTTATTAAAAAAAATAATAAAAGGACTAAGAATATTTCCTTGAGTAAAAAGTGAGAATATATTAGTTGTACTATATTTTTAACTGTAACTAACCTTAAAACTTGTACTCATATCTGGTGTATATCGACAAGACCATAAGGCCTTTAGCAAAGCTGCCAGTTGTTCTGTTACTTCCCCTCTGGTACCATATTTTTTTGAATTTATTTTATTTCTTTTTTGCAAATCAATCTACAACAAATAAAATGTACACAAATAATATTGTGGATAGATGTACTTAAACAACAAATTGTTATATGACTGTTCTTTGCATAGACTAAAAAAATATATAATTATTTTTTTCCTATTGTGAATGTGTACCTTGTAATGTTCTAAAACAAAATATTCAGCTATAACATCAGTATGGGAAAGGCACTGCAATACAGCATTCATATAACATGTGTTTCCATGATTCTTGATTCCAGTAGCAGCAGGAACAGTTCCTGGAGGCCATGGCGGCTCGCCACTATATGGTACTCGATCACTATTTACAACAATTGGTCCAGATTTCACCTGAAAATTAATTGTAATGATTTTTCTTGATTACTATATAAACAAAATTTTGTCTATCAAATATTATACCGAGACTTACGCTGGACACATTTACAGTACTCATATGTTGCGCGATTTTATTCAAGAATATTTTCCATGACGGCCTTCTGAACAACTTCCTTTCTAAGCCACCCTCCTCTTTCGACGTAACATGAATAACAGAGCTTGCACTCGTGGGCTTGTTATCATTCTCATTCGTCTTGATTTTGCTCGAACTAGGCTTCGACGTCCCAAAGGGATTACGAGGCAAGGTAAAAGTACGCTTTAATCGGGAACCCTCTACCTGTTTTGGTGTCATATTCGCTTCTGCTACTTCGTTTATTAGTTCACTTTCAGAACATGATTTTAAAACTGACGATAGATTATTAGTGGACATAATAAATAATTAATTAAAACTATATTACATTTAATAAATTACGAAATCTAGGAAAAACCAATTAGAAAACATTGATATGCTACTGACATAAGCGCCATATTATCTATAACTTACAGAGTATCATTATCACAGTATCTCTGAATGCTGTTTCATGTCTATGGTCATATAATTGTAAAAAAAGTCAAATCAATTAAGTAATTAAATTTAGTTTAAATTTTATATGTTTTTTATATACTTAATTGTATAAAATATTTATAATAAAAAGAGCATCGGCACCACCTCATGCAATGCCAAGAGCCTAAGTTGCAACATGTGTTTGGCTATAACTTGTACAAAAGATGATCTAAAAATTATTATTTGTCTCTAAGCTATAACAAGATTTTAAATACAATCAATAGCAAGGAGGTTCGGGCATTACAAATAAAATAATTATTTTTAATAATAATATAACCTCTACATTACTATTTAAATTATCAGACATAGGCCTCTCCAATAATATTCGCGCAAGACAAATCAAGATAACTATTGAAAACAGATATATGTGGCTTAAGAGGGAAATAGGTCTTTAGTTCTTCTGCACTTCTGTCCAACAACATGACGGAATTGAATATTCGTTGTAGACCATTCTTAAGCTGTTTGGCTGATTTCCGACTCTGGAATAATTTGAGACGGAGAAGAGAAATGGAAAAATTGCAGCTCTAAGCCGGCTATTCTTGCTAAAATTGAGAGCTACGGTTGAGGTCTACGGTAAACTTTGTGCTTCAAGCCTTCCTGTCCCTAATTCAAACGACGGATCATTTAAGAACCCTTTTAGCACGCCGACTGTAATAGCAGATATATACATGGAGGATTTCGAGAAGATGGCCCTTGGCTCTGCACCATGTCAACCTAGAATATATAAGCGGTACGTAGATCATATCCTAAACCATCTTAACTCTATTAAAAATAATATAAAATTTACAATAGAATTACAGGCAAATATATCTTAAGCTTTTCTTGATGTATTAGTAATAAAGAATCTTAATGGCACATTAGGCCACACAGTGTATAGGAAACGTACCCATACCAACAGGTATCTCAATGGAGAATTCCACCATCACCCGACACAGTTATCTACCGTGTGCAAATCTTTGTTTTAGAGAGCTTACCACCTGCGACGCTGAACACCTAGGGGACGAGCTTTGACAGGTGAAGGGTCCCCTTCATCAGAACAAGCTGCCAGTTCCCCGCTAGCGTTGTATGAAGACCAACACCCACAGTGGGGAGACAGCCAGCACTTCTACCATTTGTGAAGGGAGTTACAGACAGGATTGGCAACATCTTAAGAAGAGCTTTTAGTAAAACCGTATTTAAGCCTAATAAAAAAGTGAGAAAATGCTCGAGACCCGTGAAATGTAATATTCCTTTGCAGTGTGCAGGTTTATATAAACTAGACTGTGACTGTGGCTTGTCATACATTGGCCAAACAAAGAGGAGCATCGGGGTTAGGGTGAAAGAACACATAACCGATGTCAAGAATGGGCGTGTATTGCAATCAGCTGTGTGTGAACATACAATGAATAAGTCCAACCACTATATCAGATTTGATTAGCCACATAGGGAAAGTAGATACATTTCTAGAATGATCCGCGAGGCTATTGAAATTCAAAAACATTCACAAAATTTTAATAGAGAAGATGGTTGGAAACTCTTTACCACCTGGGACTCACTTATAAAAAATTTAAAGTCTCAAATCCACCACACCAGAGACAAAGATACAGTCAGCTTATTCTGTAAGAATCCAGGGCAGTACGCGAGGCAATTAAGAAACAGATGGCGGTAGTTTGATGTAATTAATTTTTGTATCAACTGACAGACGAATGCCACCTCAGTCTACCTGAGACCACGAACTACTGTAAAGTGTTCGAAATGTCAGATGTCCAAAATATATTTTCGAATACCAAAAAATACGCGATTAATCCGGTTAAAATAATTTCATTTAAAATGTATAAAAATCGCGAAAATCAATAATCGAATATCAATTTTATTATTAATTACTTCTGAATCGAACTGAATATAGTTTGGTATTATTATTTTGTTTTTTTATTAATTTCACCTTTGTTTTGATATCATTTTGTGGGACACTGTATATGCTATTTATTTCAGGCAATCAAAAATATTTTACATCTTGTTCATTCTCATAGAATTATCAACGATTGTGTAACTAATTTTTTCAACTTATTGTCATATCGCATTTCACGGATATGTACACTTAAAATAAAAGGTATTTATCTGTATTAATCTCTTCATGAACCAATTTTGAACAAATGAAAACTGACACCCTAATTTCAGAATAGTTTCTATTTTTACGTCGCACACCTTCCGTTTTAAACATAAACATAAAGGTTTCTAAATATATTTCTGTAATTAAGGAATTTGAATAATGTAACAAATAAACATTCACTTTAAAACTACAACCATAAATATTTACATTGACCGGTGTGTAACCTAAAAATTCTTATCTCAATAAATTAATGTCTCCACTAAATAAACTATACTATCGAAATAGGGAAATAATAAATAATACATTCTAATGGAAATGAAAAGTGGATGTCCTTCTAACTACCTAAACCTCCTCTACCTCCTAAGGTTGTAGGGGACAATTATATTGTAGATAGAATCTTGTTAAGTGTAATATTATATAGCTTGCGATTTTTTTTCTAACAATCCTACGAGTCCATTAAAAGAACGAAATCATAGAATGAAAAGCTTAATAATTCTTGAATAAAATTTTATACCAAGACACATTTAGATAATTATTTCGGTTATTCTTGCAACACTGGAGACTTGATATTGTCATTGAATTAATGAATTTGTCAAAAATAAAAATATAACCTGAGCTTCAATTTTTCTCCCATATTATTATTTACTTTAAAATATATGTACAATCATAAATAAAATTACACATAAGGATGGCTAATATTGGTACAAAATTTAATATTATTACTAAATGTGTTTTAAATTCATCAAACGTTAATTTGTAAGTATTTCATTGAAACTAACCTACGTCAAACAATTTTTTAATTTTCGAAGTTGTTGGTTGATCTAGAATTTTTTTTAGTTGGCCTTCAGTTTTACAATATAGATATTATCCTAGACCTACTAGTTTTCCTGACTATTTTAAGAATCCTATATTTCGTAAGGAAGACCAGGCTAAATTAATCGAGAATGATGAACTATCCAAGTTAGCTGCTGTTCCTGTGAAACCTCCTGCTGTGTATCAAACTTCGTCTGTATATCACGATGCACTTGTTAGGTAAGCAGTGCCTGCTATTACAATTAGGATGGAAATAAATTTCTCAAAATCTCTCAAAATCATTATATCATTAAATAAAAAAAATATTAGATGGCTATAAATTTTATCAACATTTAATAAAGTCTTATTTTATATTTAAATATTTTCAGCAAAGTCATTAATCATGTTATGAAAATGGGAAATAAAAAGTTAGCTCGCAGCCTTGTTGAAAAATCATTTGAAAATATCAAAAGAATACAAATAGAGCGTTATCATCTAGCTTCAAGTCCTGAAGAGAAAGCAAAAGTTATATTAAATCCTAAGGATATTATACATAAAGCTGTGGAAAACTCGAAACCATTATTACAATTACTACCGATAAAAAGGGGTGGAATAACTTATCAGGTCTGCAATATTTATTATAATCATTTTTGATTAAAAAGTGTGTTATTACTTAATATTTAAATATTTATTTAAAAGTATTTTTTAACCTTAGGTTCCTGGACCTATAACAGAAAAAAGATCCCTATTCTTAGCAATTAAATGGTTGCTGGAAGCAACAAATGACAAAGAAAGAACAATACATTTTCCAGAACAATTTGCATGGGAATTACTTGATGCTGCCAATAACACTGGCAAGGTTGTCAAAAGGAAGCAAGATCTTCATCGCCAGTGTGAAGCTAATAGAGCATATGCCCATTACAGATGGCAATAAAACTAATAAAATAGTAGATAAGAATGTAGGTAATATTACAAGACCATGAGAGAAATATATAAATTAAGATCTATTTTGTTTTTGTGTTTTTATGCATGTTTAAATTTTGTAAAGCAGGCAAAAGAAAAGTAACAAGAAAGTAGTTCCGATATTTTTTAACTCATTGTTTCTAGTTATGGTTTTTTTGTAGTATAACATTTTATAGCATTTTGAAGTTGTGAATGCACACATGTACTCTTTAAATTTTCATCTATATTCAATACTTCTGTAGTACATGTATGAGATGATCTGGGGAATTATCCCTCTTACATATATTTAAAAAAATGATAAATTGTAATGACTGGTATTTAAAGGATATACCCGTTATTACAATTGACCATATGGAGCAAAATTTAACAATATCTTAGTTTACAGTCACAAAATATTGTTATTCTTACATAAAAAACAAAGTGGCAAAAACAAACTCTGATGTTACAGTTTGACTGAGGTGCAGGGAAAAAATGACCAAATATTACTGATTAAACTGGTGCTTGTAGCTACACTGTAATCATAAGGGATCATCATATAAAACTCAAAGGATCATCTCAATGATCTCTTTTGTATATTGATTTCAGATGAATATACATCAAATTTAATATGTTAGAAAAAATAATTTATATTATTTCTAGTTACATAAGTAAATCATTTAGATTCTTGTCAGATTATTTGTCTACCCAATTGTTTTTAGGTAAAACAATCAGGATATTCTGAAATATTCTTAAGTCGAACATAGCTTATATGATTGACTTCAGAATACTTCAGAATATCTTTTTATTATTGCTTCAATGAGAGTAAGTACTCGAAAAGTGATATTATATAATGTGCAAAAGAAATTGACTAATGATCTGGGTCAGTATGAATCAATTTCTAGATAATAATGAGTCATTCACTTATAATCATTTGAATTAGGCTTGTTTTCTTTTCTTATTTACCTTTTGTCTGAACGCTACGCCACCTTTTCAAACATGCCCTCCGGGTGATCGTCATGCTTTTTAGGCCTGACCTTCATTTAGTATCGTCGATACTGTATTCTCGGAGGTTAACCGAGGCCTCTTCCGATCTCTCGTACCGCTTACTTTTGCTTCATAAATTTTCTTTACCATTCTTTCATCAACCCTGTTTGATACCCGATTGAATGTCAAACTGAGGCGACGTGCCAGCTCCTACTCGTACACAGACTGAGTGATCACGATAAAGAGATCTTATAGCATGCAACAAGGATCCGTTCAAATTGTACCAGAGCAGTAACTTTCATAATTTCTTTCTTACAACCCTATCAAATGCATTTAGATCCACAAAAGTACAGTTCTAGTTTACACCCAAAAACTTAACTATGCGGAGAGACGAGTCGATCTATACACCCTCTTCCAGAAATAAATGATCCTTAGCCCTGCCACAATAACCTTACGGATCTCTCTTGCATTCTTCTCGCTAAAATTTTAGCCTCAATTTTACTGCTTGTGCTAATCAAACTGATAGCACTCTCCATCTCTTTCATACTGATTTCGTCGTTTGGTACATCAAGACTCAGCATATTGCTGTCACTTGAGCTAGTGGCAACATTCTTACATCACCTCGTAGAATTCTGACCATCGTTGCAAAACGTGTGTTCTGTTAATATTTCACCGCCCTTTGAAAGCACTCCATCCCCCCAATCATATTATAGATTGACGAACAACGTCGCGAAACACTAACTTGTTGACAGAAAAGCGTCGTGTTTTGTCGTAAACCTTTCAATTCCTTTATTTTCTGACTTTTTACGTTTCATCCTTATCAGTGCTTTGGGTAGATGCCTTAGCAAATTATAGTTACTTCTTATTCTCTCTCATACTTTTGGTCCTTCTCGAGGCTTTTTCATACTACCATGCTTTCTTTGTACGCCATATTTAACTTCATAATCATGCCATTCATCGCGATTTTTTCTAAAGCCACTTCCTGATACCTCAGTTGCACTTTCAATCATATAATTCCTAAGATTCTGAAGTTTCTTTTGAATTCTTAAGATTCTGCCAGCATACTTCAACACTTCCATTTTCTATTTTAGATCTTGAAAACTTTTTCTTCCTTATTTCTCTCTAATCAGTGTTTCCAGCTTTTTATGTGGCCACCAAGCTTGGACGCTTCGAGCGCCTGCGACCACCTGCAAATAGACCTAGCTAATTCTAGCATACACTACATAATTTTCCATTCCCATGTAAGCACCCCTAAACACATGCGTGTTCATATCTTAGTTACGAATACGCTGATCCACTAGGAATAGCTTAATCAGAGAAAAGCGTAAAGCTAAAAAAATATTAAAAATCACATATGCATCAAGGTTGTATAAAAAAAAACTATTTAAAATAATTTTATGAATTATAATTTTTGTTTGAATTATAATAATATTAGAAATAGCTGCAAAAAATTATGAGCATAAGGATGTTTAAATATTTGTTGCTCTTTCATGTATCACCAGTCTAACTTTGTATCTTACGAGATGTTGAACATAATATAAGTTTAAATATTGTTGCAAATACTAAAATTTTTTGTATATGATATTATTCATTATTCACCTTAAATCTTTAAGTGATAGCAACTATCATAAAGATAAAAAAGCGATGGCTAGAATCAGATTTAATTATAATGCCACACTATCTAATTTAATCCATTAACGTGCGTTATAAAAAATATAATAATATCTCTGCCTGTTTTTTTAGCAATGTCAATTCTTATACAACGGAGTGATTCAATTTATTTGTAAGTGAAACTATTATTATTATAAATAGTAATAAATAATATTATAAATTGATACAACAGACTAAGATGACTACATGAATAAAAAAATAAAAAATGTTTTTTATAAACTTTTTCGACTCACTTATTCGAAAAAATCATTTTCGAATAAATGAGTCTTCAAGCGCCGCAGACATTTCGAATATTACACATAAGACGACTTCATCATAGTTGGCATATATTTTTAATGTACAACCGGCATTTGCTTATAGTTTATTTTAAGAAGCATTCTTAGTCATTTATATTTAAATCATAAACATAAATAAAGGCAAAGATTATAATTACAAAATTTATAAAAAGTATGATAACGGCTTCTTACCAGCATCTACATCCGTACATCAGTTACAACCAATACTTAATATCCCACAAGAATTATTTATAAAACGTTTTCTAGTGAGAATTTTGTGAATTGTATTGTAGGTATATTTTTAGTATATCAATGGCGCTTGTAAGTGGCGTAGGGGAAATACATGATAAAAAACTTTGCTACCAATTTTTATCAGCAAAATTGATATTTTTTGTTATATCCCTGTTAATAACACACACACACACACACACACACTTTATATATATATATATATATATATATATATATCAGAATTTTTGATTTCCGTCCTTAAATATCAGTCCCAAGTCATGTAAGACCTCCAAAATTTACAAAATATCTCAGTGTTACTCTAATTCTATAATAATACTTTGATTTATCTCTATTTAAATACATTTTTAATACGTTTATTATGTCACCAACTTTGCTATTTACCTTTTTAATTACAACATGTTTTATTAAATTATTTCAAATCCCTAGTCATTTAACAAATTCAGAAATACGCAGCATCTAATCTTATGTCGGTTTGAAGTTAGTTGTAAATATAAATAATAGCGCACCCATTTCGTTTTTAGTGTGGTCGCGGACTTTGTTACAGAAACATGAATTATAATTATAATTAAAAGAAAATATGATTTTTTTAACTTCACGCTTTTATCCCGCATAGCAGGATATTCATATTATTTATCCGTACTTCGCTTTCCACCGAATTCGAGACATTGCGTGTTGGGTGGTGGAACTCAACACCGCTCTTTATCTTTACCAGAGCGAGAAATTGTGAAAGTCGATTTAAAAAATCAGCTTTTTAAGTAACAATATTATAATTTGAATGTAATATTCAGTCTTTTATAATTAATCATAAAGATAAATATATACATAAATATAAAGAAACAACTTTTATGTCACTATTTTTCCTGGCGTATGCTTGCCAATGGCACATCATCTTCGGAATGAGTGAAAATATCTGAAATTTGATTCCGTTTTGAGTCGCTTTGATACGTCATATTCCTTAAGTTATAATGACTATATCCAAGAGAAGTACAGAAGCTACTTAGTGACTTGAAGACAAGTTTATTCGAATTATTATAAATATTACCGGAGACTTGGTGCAATAAAGGAGTGCGTCGAGAAGGTCTTCTTTCACTTAAAACGTCTACAAGTATACATTGATTGATTTCAGAATTTACAGTAATAATATTATCCATAATATTTTTGAAAAAACGTATAAAAATTTGAACGCAGCGGGATTCAAACCCGCGCTACTACTTAAAGATTATTAAGAAATAATCGTTTAACAAGAGAGATTGCCAAGAGGCGCGGGTTCGAATGCCGCTGCGTTCAAATTTTTATAAAATTATTATACGTTTTTTCAAAAATGTTTTGATTGATTATTTCTTAATAATCTTTAAGTAGTAGAAATTTGTAAAAATCTCTCTACAGAGGTGCTAACAACATAAATAAGTTGTAACAAAACGTATAAGAATTTCGACGCAGCTGGTAGTAGAACGCATGGCTTAGCGGTCAGAGCGCTTGGAAGGTATCCAAGAGGCGCGGGTTCGAATCCCGCTGCGTTCAAATTTTTATACGTTTTTTCAAAAATGTTTTCTAATCCAAAGTGTGGAATAACACTTAAAAAATAGTAAATATTATCCATATATTTGAAATATTTAGCAGAAATCTTTAAAAAATCAAGATTTTTTCAACTTAATATTTTCTGATTGTTTTTTTTGCTACTATAATCTATAATCCTTTTATTTCAAACGTCTACAAGTGTATATTGATCGATTCAGCGTTTGTAGTAATAATATTATCCACACATTTAGCTGAAATCTTAAAAAAAACATTTCTTTTTCAATTCAATATTTTCTAATTATTTTTTTGCTACTACAATCGATAATTCTTTTACTTTAAACGTCTATAAGTATATATTGATCTATTCAGCGTTTGTAGTAGTAATATTATCCACACATTTAGCTGAAATAATTTAGCTGAAATCTTTAAAAAAAACATTTTTTTTCAATTCAATATTTTCTAATTTATTTTTTTTTGCTACTACAATAGATAATTCTTTTACTTTAAACGTCTATAAGTATATATTGATCTATTCAGCGTTTGTAGTAGTAATATTATCCACACATTTAGCTGAAATCTTAAAAAAAAAACATTTTTTTTCAATTCAATATTTTCTAATTATTTTTTTTTGCTACTACAATCGATAATTCTTTCACTTTAAACATCTACAAGTATATATTGATCGATTCAGCGTTTGTAGTAATAATATTATCCATACATTTGAAATAATTTAGCTGAAATCTTTAAAAAACTAGTTTATTTCAACTTCATATTTTCTAATTGTTTTTTGCTATTAAAATTGATAATTCTTTCACTACAAGAATATCGGTTTCGGTTGTCGGTTTCAGCATTTAAAATTAAGCATAAAAAAATTAAGTTGAGAATTTTATTGTTTTTCATTTTTTTCTGTTTTACTACAAACAAAGAAAGTCACGTCACTACAATCCTCTACTAACGTTATTCTTTAGAAATAGCTGAAATTTTTTTTACTGCGGGGAATGCCCGAAGGTTTTTTTGTTGCCTATTTTTTTTCTGACGCTACTACAAACGAAATTAGTATTTCTGCAATCTACTACTAACCGTACTCTATCATATTAAGCAAAAAATAAAACATATTGTCATTATCCCACGTTTCAGTTAAGCTATGTCTTCAAATTATTCCTGAGTAAGTCCTTCCTTTTCAGTATATTATTTCTTTTTTCCTTTGAACACTACTCCTTCTTCTAGCTTCAACTTGTCTAAGATTGAATGCGACAGGAACTTCAGGGATATTATCCTCGTCCGATGACTCTACGTATTTATTAATATTTACACAAATAAAAGCAGCTTCTATAACTAATTTAAACATTTCAGTAGTTTTATATATCTCTGAATCTGCATTTTATAATTCTAAAATCAAAGTATTTTACACCTTATTACCTTTACTTATATTGGAAGTCTAGTTAAAGTCACTACAATCCTCTACTAACGTTATTATTTAGAAATAGCCGGAATTTGTTTTACTTTACTTAGATTGAAATGCGAGTAAAACTAAGATTCTTGTATTTGAAAGAGACGAAGAAAGAACGGGATGCAAGATTATGGTAGATAGAAAGATATTAGAACAAGTGAATGAGGTGATATATCTGGGAAGTATGTTTAGTAGAGATGGAAGATACGAAATGCATGTGGAAAGGCGTATTGCTGCCGGTAACAGGGTTAACGGTGCTCCTGCTGCAAAACGTCAGCGTACCTGCACGTGTTGCCGTTCACAATGCAGTACTGATACCGACGTTGTTATACGGCAGTGAAACGTGGGTGTGTCAAAAGAAGAATGAAAGAAAGATGAATGCAGTAGAGATGAGATCTCTTCATCGGATAAGCGGAGTCAGCTTAGCTGACCGTAACTGCAGCTAGGAGATACGAAGAATGGCACGTGTAAGCGTGAATGTCACAGTAAGAATGAAGAAGGACGTATTCAGGTGGTTTGGGCGTGTCGAGAGAATGAACAATGAAAGAATGCTAAAAAAGATTTATGAAGCCAAGGTGAGTGGTACGAGAGGTTGGGGGAGACTTCGGTTGACCTTCGAAAACACAGTATCGAAGATACTGGAGGAAGTTCACGTAAAAAGTATTAGGACCCCCCGAAGGGCATGCATGCAGAGGATAATGACTGTGGACGAGGCGAATGAGGTATGCAGGGACCGTAGCGTTTGGCACTTCGTACCAACTCTGAATACCCCGCGAGGGGTGAAGCGTGAAGCTAAAAAAAAAATATTGAAAGTCCCATTTATGTAGTCAGGTTCGGGCAGATATAGTGCATTATAAAGAGGTTGCGCATGTTAATGAAGGGCAGTTGATTTATATCCCTGGTAAATGTAATTATTTTGACCTTTGAAAGTATGGCTGCCATAACGATTGCTCCAAAGTGGCTTATTAAGGCTTCGTCCACGATGAGTCGTAAGGAAGGCCTTCTAAAACACCAATCACTAGAATGAAAGTAATCGTGCGAACTGTCATCCTGGGGCCCCTGATGCAACTTAAAGTGATTCTAATTCTTCTTCTCCACCGTCTCAGTAGTTGTAATTGCTATCAGATCACTATCAGGGACAATATTATGTACCACCCAAGTGGACTTCCCACAAGGTGAACGCCATTTATCCATTGAAATTTTTGTGTCTGCACGTGCTTCTAAATGTTACTTGAGTCTTTGGAACTTTGGATGTGCGCCATGTTGAAAATCTTTTGTTCCAGCGTGACTTCCGTGCATCAAGCTACAGATTTTGGTTTGGAGGATTGGTTTGTACTTTGGTGGGCTAATGGTTTAATTTGTTTCGACTTTATATACGATACCCTTTAGGTATTCCAGCTTCTTATTGTTAATATCACCTGTCTATCGTGACCACCGTGGCCGTGGGTTATCGGTTCGGCAGTTAGGCTTATTTAATGTCTCTGGCAATATTTGACCACCAGATTACAGGCAAGTGACCTTTGCTAATTATAGTCTGCGTTTGGATTTAAATTGACAGGAGCGACCTAAAAGCTTTTATTCATTACGAACTTTATCAAGTCTAGTCGCCGCTTCACTTGAAAAAGTTCACTATTGTGTTTCCATATCATAACCAAAGACTATTCTAAATTTTTCATAAATGCATTTTCTAATACCAAAATATACGCGATTAATAAATTGAAAATATTTTGTTTTAAAATGTGTATAAATCGCGAATATCTAAGATTAGAAAACATTTTTGAAAAACGTATAAAAATTTGAACGCAGCGGAATTCGAACCCGCGCCTCTTTGATACCGTCCAAGCGCTCTGACCGTTAAGCCATGCGTTCTACTACCAGCTGCGTCGAAATTCTTATAGGTTTTGTTACAACTTATTTATGTTGTTAGCATCTCTGTAGAGAGATTTTTACAAATTTCTACTACTTAAAGATTATTAAGAAATAATCGTTTAACAAGAGAGATTGCTATTTTATTTTAATATTTACTATTTTTAAAGTGTTATTCCACACTTAAGATTAGAAAACATTTTTGAGAAAACGTTTTTCCAAAAATGTTTTCTAATCTTAAGTGTGGAATAACACTTTAAAAATAGTAAATAATATCTAAGATCTTATTTCCTAACATATATCCTCTAATAAATTTACTTAACAAATTTACTATAACTAGTTATTAAATGATGATATGATATGATTTCTCCGCCAACGTCTTCTCTGCTCACTTTGTGACGTAGAAATCTCTTTATTGCTGCAAATCTTGTTCTGCTCCTTCTTTGGTAAATTTCTGCTTGGTTGATTCTGAAATAATATATGTAAGGAACATACCTTCCTATCCTTCTAAAAACAGTAGAAAAAAAATGAAATGGAAGTAAATGTGTTAACATTTTCTAGTATAAGTCAAATATTAATATGAGGTTAACATAAATATTTATAAATCATTATATAAATAATATATGCTATGTAAATCAACAGAATGTGATGACCCAATTTTGCGCATGAAGCACTAGTCTTTGTTAAAAATGAATATAATTACGAAATTGTTTGAGACTAGTCTTCTTCACCTCGACATCGCGAACAAGTGAATGTTATAAGCATATAACAATTTAGCTGAATGAAAACTCGCGAATAAACACTGCATAATTTCCCCCGAACGTGGTTGGTGATGACATTTTTCTGTAATAATTTAAAAACAAATTTATTTTATATGAATAGTGTATGTTTAATTTAAATTATTTAATCAATAGCTCCTCCCTCCCTTTATACTTAGTAAGATACTCCCTTTAAGCTTAGTATTTAACAAACAGTATTTTGAGGTACAAATAATTGCCAATATAATATAAATTCGCGAGTGAGTATCCTGGAATTGTTATTTGCACGAAATGGTGGAACGACCTGAAATAAAATTCCTATTTGTTTTTATTTTTACTTATTACATAAAAAGAGTGTATTGGTTATCATGATAATAACTTTTTTTCGAGCGAAGAATGAAAATTTCAATGAAATAAGAAATATCTCCTTTATTATACTCGTAACTCATAGACTAGTAAACCTACGCGAGTTATTGTCATAATATATTCCAAAAATTCAAGTTATCAATAAATCAATATCTTAGCGGTTATGATTACAAAGATAGCGTATAATAGTTACTGTTATCGTATTTCATACCAGACATGGTATGAACATAATATTAAGATGCGTCACAATAAAAATTACCTAATATAGTTTTATTAATAATAATAATTTTGATTATTTATTAATGTCAAAAATTATTAGGTACGTCACAATCCATTCAGGAAACTACTTATTTGCAAAAAGATATCGCGTTTTAAAAAAATTGCAATTAAAATGACATTTCAAAAAGTAAATGAATATACATATATATATTTTTTAATTAGAGCTATTCATATCAACTACCTACGTAATTAACAAGATTTATTTAGATAGATACCTATGTATTATGGTGATAAGATACACTTGCTAAAGCGATTGTCTTTTATTTGATAGATGCGTGAGTCCGAGTGTAGTTTTCAGAGCGTTTGAAATGCTCTGAAATCTATATGAAGTGACTGTATTATACATAAATGTTGATTGAAATTAATGTGATCAAAGTGATATATGGGATCATTCACCTTCAGTGTATAAAAGCGCAGATTTTTATTAAATAGTAAATAATTTTAACTGACTTTTATTAACAATACTGTGATTTTTAAGAATTTAAGAGGTGTGACATTTTAATGGTATGTTTATGTGCATGGTAATGTTATTGATAGGTATTTTTTATTTTATTGAATTGGATTTTAGTCTAATGTCGCTTGGTTAGTTATTGAGCTTCAACATAAAGAGTTAGCGAAATTGAATTACATAGAATTTGTTTTATTAATTTGTCACTCAATTAGCTGACAACATAATATTGTTATAATATTGTATTGTTTTAGTGTTAATATTGTTATAATAAACGGGTAACACATTTTTCGAAACTATCTACTGGTATACTTAATGGTACCATCGTATCTGAAAATTTAGTAATACCTATCTATTCGTCAAACGCATAGCCCAAATCAATCACTTATGATAATATTTTGTAAAATAATAGTCATTAGTTATTCTCGGAACATGCCAGATGTTTTCTGATATCCAATAAACTTTGGACAGAATGAGCTATATACGAACCGATAATTATCTCCTACTTCTCATAATGTATTGGAACTAATATATACGTATTTTTTACATACATTCCCATGTAGATCGGATGTGCATGATGTACCGAGATGTACAGGGTATATCCTCTGTTTACGTATAAGAATTGAGAAATTTCTCAAATCTGTTATTATCCTAAAGAAATGTAATATAAACATAATCTTTCTTTTGCTTACTATAACTAAAAAATGTTATGCTTCGTTAATACTTTTTAATTAAAAAAACAATGAATTTCATATTACTGCAACATACAATTGTGCAATTGTGCATTTCTACTTGTTGGTATAATTAAGCTTGTCTATTTCCTACTCTTACTTATACTTGGAATGAACATTAAAATAATAAATACCTACATTTTACAATTACAAAAACTTACTAAAATTTCGATTCTACGTGTTCATTAATTTAAAAAATATCTATCTAGATAGTTGAAATAATATGTCATATTGTGTGCTTTCTGCACACAATCCTTCTTTCCTATAATTTTTAGGGTATTATTTTTAGAGTAAAGCTATTTTACTAGTAAATAAAGAATAGAAATAGAAATTTGCTTCCCGTAGTTATATAATAATAATTGGTTTAAGTGGATCAAAGTCAGTCTACAACGTTTCCGTTGTCGTGTCTAGGGCAATAAGGCAATAAACAAATTAATAGCACTTACTACACATTAGATCACCTACACAATCTCGCGGACAGCCTACACAATAGTTGCTAAGTATAAATTTTTCTGCATTTTTTCCTTGGTGAATAGTTCATGAAATTTTGTGTCTAAAATGCTTGTATACAAAACATATTGTCTTTTAATCAGTTTTTTTTTAAAGTTAATAAAATCCTCAGAAAATGAAAGTTAAAAAAGAAGTCATGGAAGCCACTGCATGGATGAAGTTCCGTTTACTTATGTGGAAAAACTTTTTACAACAATGGCGGCATCGCAAACAGACATTGATAGAGTTACTGCTTCCAGTAGTGACTATGACTCTAGTTCTCATTTTACGACAACAAATAGAACCTGTTAAGCAAGGAAATATAACCTACCCACCTATACCTGCATACAGCCTGAATTTTTCAAGAGAGGTTATGTAAGTAGTAATAATGTTCTTTAAACTTCTTAATATGTATAATAAATTCTTATAGCAGTAATAATTACTAAATAATATAGTTGTTATACTTATTTTATTGTTGCAGTGCGAGTCTAGATTTTCGTGAATTCTCCTTAGCTTATTCACCACAAAGTGCAATTTTGGATGACGTAGTTCGAAGTGCTGCTGTAAATTTGTTTGCTTTAAACTTAAGGGACTTAATATCTATTATAGCTGAGCAAGAAATTAGTTTACCCGACATATCTATAGATATTCCTGAAAATCTAAATACTACTGTCATATATGAAATTGCTAAACGCTTAGTTAGGATAACACCTTATAATAGTAGTTCACAGTTGAGATCTATATATGGCAATGATCAAGATATTCGACGGGTTATTGCGGCTATTGAATTTGATGACGATTTGCTAGGTTCGTAGTGAAATAAATTCTATAATGTATTATTTTAAATAAAATTGTAACTATAAAGATCGATCAAGTAATCATTCAAAAGTGTAATAATATTTTTAGGGTCAACACAACTGCCAAATAATGTGAGTTACGCACTCAGATTTCCCGAAAGACCTAGACTGAACTCACTTCTTGGCATTGGGGGCCGAAGTTGGCGTACTGGCAGTACTTTTCGACTTTTTGAGTTACCAGGACCAAGATTTCCATATTCCTGGGAAGGAGGAAACGATCCAGGTACAATACAAATCTTAAAATTCGTTCATCATATTAGTTTGTTCTTATAATAAAAATAATGACAAACAAATTGTATTTTTTATAGGTTACGTCAATGAATTATTTATAGCCATACAACAATCTGTATCTATGGAACTTATATCTCGTTTTGCTGGTGAAAATTTAAAGGCTTTCACAGTAAATTTACAAAGATACCCACATCCGCCCTACGTCGAAGACCTTGCTGTTGAGGCTTTAATATTTATATTTCCGATGTTTTTTATGCTTAGTTTTAGTTACACAGCTGTAAACATTGTGCGATCTGTAACTGTAGAGAAGGAACTTCAGCTCAAGGTAAACGTTCAAAATATATAATATGTCCCCGTCCCCGTAATGCAAATTAAGTACTTAGTATTTTAATTGAAATCATTTAATCTTACCCGTTGGTATTTTGCTACAGGAGACAATGAAAATAATGGGACTTAATACATGGTTACATTGGACAGCGTGGTTTTTTAAACAAATGATATGTATGTTTATCATTACAATTCTTATCATCATTATAGTAAAGGTTTGTAAAACAACAGTAAATATGTATGCGCTATGAATGCATATATTATGAAAAAAATATATTTTCAGATAAATTGGTTTACAAACGAACAAGGCTACAGCGGCTATGCTGTATTTACTAACACTCCGTGGACTGTTCTACTATTCTACATAACTTTATATTTATCTTGCACCATATTTTTTTGCTTCATGATAAGTGGTTTTTTTTCAAAAGGTATAGTACATATTACTTATTTTGGCTTAGCGTAAGGATTATTTTATAACGCAGATGATTTTGCAAATTTTTAAATTTATCTCTACCTAACTAAGGACTCGTTAGCGCGCATAGCAAATGCATTGCACCAACAATGCGTAATGCATTAAATTATTAAAATATTTTTTTTATAATTATTAACATTGATATTCAATTCCTGTCCTAATAAACCTTCGTTCATATTTTCGTAAAAAGGAACACAAAGGCCTATATAATAACACGTGACAAGCATACCATAGCAAAGATGATGATAAAATTTTAATTAATATGATTAAATATAATAAGTTTTATATATTATCAGGTCACGAATTTATCAGAATATTACTTAGCTAAGTTTAATTACGTAAATAGATTACCGTAATTCCTACTTATAATATTGATTTAGGTAATATAATTTTCTATTAGTACAAATGCATGATCGAATTATGACTTTGTATATATGAAATATATTTTATTATTTTTACAGCAAGCACAGCAGCGTTATTTGGTGGAGTAATATGGTTTATGTCCTTTATCCCGGCGGTTTTGTTAGGAATAGACGTGGAAGTACCGCTTGCTGTTCAGGCTATTTCGTGTATTAGTATTAACTCAGCCATGTCTTTTGGATTTCAATTAATATTAGGCAAAGAAAATAGTGAAGGTCAGTAGTCAGTTTTTACAGGTTTGAGAATTGTTTTGTGATTTTTTATTATATATTTAAAAAAACCTTTTGATTTACAGGTATGCAATGGAGTGAATTTTTCGCAACACACTCGGTGGAATCGAACAGATTATTGTTTGGACACATTTGTATTTTTCTAATTTTTGATAGTGTGCTTTATATGTTAATTGCACTATATTTGGAACAAGTCATGCCCGGTCCTTACGGAACGCCTAAACCTTGGTACTTCCCTTTTCAAAAGTCATTCTGGTGTTCATCAAGAAAAGTGATTTACGGTTAGTTGTTAGTCATTGTATTTTTATTGTATTTTGTGAAAGTAATATATATAGTTAGTAATTTCTTATAATTGTTTTTATTTCAGATGATAAACTGTTTAGTGCTACTAATACGTACGAAACGATTACAGAAAAAGATCCCATGGATCTCGATATCGGTGTAAAAATGATTGTAAGTACAATTTTTAAGCAACTATCTATCAAATCAAATCATATGTGTAATAAATTAACAATTTTAATTTCAGAATTTAACTAAAGTTTATGACAACAACATAGCAGTAAATAATTTAAATTTAAATATTTATGATGATCAGATAACTGTTTTACTGGGTCATAATGGAGCTGGGAAATCTACAACAATTTCAATGTTAACAGGTAAAACGAATGGTTGATTATTACCGAATTATTATTTTTTTTTGAAAATTATCAGTTTATTGAATTTTGAATTTGAAAATTATTAATTTAGTCCCTATTTTGTGAGTGTAATGAACTCGTGCACCTATATATGAGTCTTTAACATTTTTAACAGTTACTCCATAAATCCTTTAATATCTTACGCATCTTTCATATTTAGGGGTAAATCAGGAAGAACTATTGTTCAGATTCTCAATTTTCACTCACTTTGAAGAAAATTCAGACCGACGATTTGTAAATATTTAAGTTTCTTTAATATTTTAATTAAAAGTACTTTATGTACCCAGGTATAAATACATTACTGTTTTTCTATTTAGGACAATGTAAGTCATCTTACAAATAAGTTGTACCTACGTTGATTAATATTAATTGAGATTACCAGTGTTCTAAAATGGTGCATGGATTTTATTAACATACCTTATAAAAAATAATTAATATATGTAGTAAATTTATAGGTAATGTGAAAATAAGTCAAGGCAATGTCTGGGTAGCGGGATACAATATGACTACGCAGACTCGCTATGCTCGTTCTCACCTCGGTCTTTGCCCACAACATAACGTTCTCTTTAACGAACTGACAGTTCGTGAACATTTAGAATTCTTCGCCAGACTTAAAGGATACTGCGGCGAGGATCTTGAAAAGGAAATAGATAACCTTATTGATCGATTAGAGATGCAGGAAAAGGTGTGAATTGTCTTATTTCATATTATTATTTGTAATGCTTGTTAGAATAAAAAAATATTAACGTATTAGCTGTAAAATAATATTTATTAATATAAACAGAGCAAAGGCTGGCTGTGGCCTTTTGAAAAATGACTTTTTGATAACTCGACCATTCTTTTTTTCTATGTTACTATTTATACTTATTTATTTTTATGTAAATTACTTATTTACTTCATTTACATAGAGAAATTACTTAGCGAGAGGTCTGTCAGGTGGTCAGAAACGTAGACTTTGTGTTGGAATTGCTCTAAGTGGTGGACCACGGGTAGTGCTCCTTGATGAACCAACTTCTGGCATGGACCCTTCTTCACGACGAGCTTTATGGGACTTGCTTCAAAAAGAAAAGAAAGGTGATTTTAAAAAATATATTTATGGTTTATTTACAATTTAAAGTTACTTCAAAGGAGTAAGAATACTATATAAATCCAGCAACTAAAGATTTAAATATTACGTTAAAGTCCTTTTCGTTAACGGTCTATTTTGTAGTATTTAATGTCATTTTATATAAAATAAGTGATTATATATGTACATCTAGGTCGATCCATCATATTGACAACACATTTTATGGATGAGGCTGACTATCTTGGCGATCGCGTTGCAATTATGTCAAGTGGTCGTCTTCAATGTATCGGCTCTCCATATTTTTTAAAGCATCACTACGGCGTTGGCTACACCCTTGTTATAGTTAAAAAAGAGAATTTTCAAACTGAACAGTGCACAGAACTTATTGGTAGATACATACCAGCCGCTGTGATTAAAGAAGATCGTGGTAAAAGTTTTTTTATATATAATTATAATTGTATTTATTTGCAAAGTATAATAAGTATTAATAAATATAACATATAATATGTAGATGAGTCACAATGAATGTTATTTGTTTTTAATATCAAGTAATTAGTCATTTAGTAATTGAGTTAAGATTAGAAATTTACATGAAAACATATATGACTCATCATTTAAGAGTTAAGCTATCACGATATAATCTAAACAATTTGATATAGAATTAAAGAAATATAATTTGACATAAGCTAATAGTTTTTTTATTTGCATAATATGTGTATTTATGTGCATAATTTTAAATATTTCAGGCAAGGAAGTTACTTATAATCTACCCAATGAATATTCACATGTTTTTGAAGATTTACTTAATGATCTGGAGAAATATGAAAATAATATCCATTTTAAAAACTATGGATTAGTTGCTACTACATTGGAGGATGTATTTATGTCGTAAGAACTTTTTATAATTTTATATTAAAAAAAACTAAATTTTCCAATAAAATGTTTGCGTAGGCCAGTACAGTTTGAAAATTTTATTCATGAAATTAAGTCTTGCGAGTTGGCAGGTAACTAACCTACTTCAATGACTTGTTTATATAATGCGAACCTTTTCAAATTATAAGTGCTCAATGTTGTGTACTATTGTTGTTATTACTTGGGTACATATTACATACCCCACTTCAAATCAGACTTTAGTACGAATGCACTGGGGGAATTACAATTCTCGTTAATCTCTGAATATTTAAAAGTTGCGTTTAAAATAAATGTCTCAGTCAAGACTATGTGATGTGTATAATGTACATAAGTATAAAAAACCTACCTTAACATTAGTGTAGGTTATGTGAGATTAGTGCTATATTGGCACTTTATGCTAACACAAAAATATAACACTTAACTCTGTACACATTTTTCATTATAAACAAAGTTAAATTTAATTATTCTCTTATACTTATTGTTCAATTTAGGGTAGGTTCTGATGTTGAGGTGAGCTCAGAGTCAGAGGACACAACTTTGACTGCGGATACGTCTCAAGATACAGATGCAAGTGTTGATGATTTATCTTTGGAAACTTGTGAGCACTATATTTTATCTTAAATTTTATCTTAAATTTTATTTTCCCTTTTTAAAGCTAGTTAAGTAACCAACGTAGAGCCGTATCTCTTGCTTATTTTTTACCGATAGTAAAATAGTAACATGTTCTAAAACAGAAATTAAAATATTATAAGGTTATTTTTGCTTGTCATTCACATTTAAAAAGACTTATTCTCTATTTATGAATTGTAAGTTGGTATTATGGGACTAATGCTTTTGTGCTAGTTTAAAAACATAATGTGCAACTAATTCTCCCTTGCTCATTTTCTTAGTAAAATAACCTTTAGCTAAATGTGTTCGAAGTATATTTTTATATTGCAGTGAATCAAAGTGACGATAATGAAACTGGTTTACGACTGCTGTGGCTCCACGTAAGTGGAGTTTGGCTAAAACTGTTTTTGGTATGGAGTAGATCGTGGGGGCTTTTGCTACTTCAAATCCTCGTACCTATACTTCAAATTAATTTGAGTCTTGCTATCTTACAATACTTAGTGGCATCTCAGCCTTCAGTTATCTCCAGGCCATTAACTCTTGCGGAGGGGTATGTGAATAAAAAAATTTACTTTATTCACTAAATAATCAGTTAGGTTTTGTTTGGTGTTTATTTATACTTATTTCATGCATAAACTGTATTAGATCTTTAGCAGATAGAGTTAATGCAAGCGTTTGCTTTGTCGAATAGATGTCAATTTTGTTTCAAAACTTTTAATAGAGTTCACATTAACCTATATCCTTAAGAAAAGTATTCCATTCCTTGGTAAATTAATACTGACATTTTTTATTAATTTTTTACTCATCTTTTGTAATATATAGAATAGTTATCAATTCTACCAATATGATTATAGACTGTTATAAAATATCATTATGAGTTTAATATAAAAACTAACAATATAACTAAGTTGTAAATAACTTATAGGTAAAAAAGCTTTAAAATTACTTTCACATCGCAAGTGTGCAAATAATATTTTAACTGAAAACATTTGTTGACAAATGAAAATCTAAACCTCACCATATTCATTATTTTTTGTATTCTCTACATTAATTTTAGGTACATGAATACTGAGACACTATTAAGATTTAACGGCACGAACTCTTCTTCTTTGGGTTTTTTAGCAAAAGAAGGTTACAGAAAATTATATAGTGTTGCTGACATAGATACAATGAAACTAACACTGGTTGACGATCAAAACATTGATGATTACTATTTAGAACGGGTAAGACCATCATCATATTTTAAAATAATTATTTAGAAATTAATACTCTTTTGGTCATCGAATTTGAATTCATTGGGTATTTTTAAGGAAAATGGAGAGAAAGTTAGCCAACTGTGATTCATTTTGGTAGATAGAATAATAAATAGATTGTCTTGTAGATTGAAACGAGTAAACTTGATGAAATTAGGTTAAAAATCAATGTGTATAAACTATAATCTCCTTTTAAATATCTTCTATTTACGCAATATCTCTAAAGTATAATAAATATTCATTGACCGTTATGAGTTGATTATAATTGAAGGCACTTAGGCCAATTACATTCATGCCATAATAATAAATTTCCATTTCCATTCCAATTTCCATTATATATAAATATTTTTACAGACATCAGACACGGTTGTCATGGGAGCGATTCGTAATAGGCTTTTAATTGGAGCAACATTTGACGACAACTCGGTAACAGCGTGGTTCAGCAACTTTGGCTATCACGATGTAGCTACTTCACTCGCAACCATGCACGAGGCACTGCTTAACGCCATTAATTCTTCAGCTATTCTAAAAGTAAATAACTACCCTTTGGAAGCCAATTACAATGATGATGTAAGTTTCAGTTATAATTAATTTCATTTGTATATGTTGGAACACGCCTGGCCACCTACATCAGATAAATGCTTATGACTATTAAAATATTTTTTATACGTAATGATCAACACATTCTTACCTTTGATCTAGCTAGATAAAATGTGGTCTTATTGTAGAGAATCATATTGAACATAATGGCAGGAACAGGGATTTTTCACTTCGTTTATTTTTATTATGTACATAAAAAAGCAGCTTCACACTTTATAACGCATGGCAACCCTGCCCACAACATAGTGTCAAGACTCTATTAATTACTTTCCGCCCAAAATAAAGATGTTACGGGTTGTGTAGTGAATTTAACATTGTCTACACCAGAGTGGAGAAATCAAAATAAATATTAAATTCCTCTGAGTGGAAATTGAACCCACAGCCACTCGCGGTTAGATGCTGTTTTACTGCTTCATAGTGGTTGATAAAAAATGGCAAATAAAATTTGTGTTACGAAGTACAATAATTTTCTGTAATATATAAATTAACATTTGACACTATTACAGGGTGATCTCCAATTGCTGGTATCATTGTTATCGACACAAGTTGCGGGAAGTATTGGCAACAGCTTGGCAATAGTTAGCGCAGTTTTCATTATGTTTTATATAAAGGTATATTCTACTTTGTTCACATTTTTTCAAAAATTATATTTTTATAATTATTAAACATAAAATATTTCATTCTTTATTTAAGATATCTAAAAAGCTTAAATTAAAATTATATGTATAATAGTAATGTTGAAAGAATTTTTTACGTCAAAGCTAATCTAACAAACATTTGCGACAAGAATCTTTTAAATGTTATTTAAAATAATAAAATGTATGGCTTTATATAGTCTTTGTATTTAATAATTAATTAGGAGCGCATTACACGTGCTAAATTGCTCCAACGAGCTGCGGGCGTGCAGCCAGCCGTTATGTGGGGCGCCGCCGCAGTTTACGACTGGCTCTGGTTCTGTATAATAAGTGTTACCATCATAATCTCCTGTGCAGCCTTTCAAATTATTGGCTTGTCCACCGTAGCCGAACTGGGTAAGTTTTAAGCTAATAATTTCAAATGTTATAATATATGTAGATAAATACAACCATATATTAAAAAAAATAATAAAACGTTTTCTTTTTTCTATACTGTTTTACTATGAGTATTTTAAAAATTTTCAAAGATGAAAATTTTATATTTTATTTTTAGGACGCCTCTACGTGCTTATAATAGTTTACGGCGCAGCAATGTTACCTCTGCATTACATTTTCTCATTGGTTTTCAACGGACCTGCTTTAGGATTCGTCATTATGTTTTTTATTAACGTTTTATTTGGTAAGTACGTAAAATATTTTTAATTGCTTTAAATATGATAATTTGATCCATAATTTTGACTGTAAGAATAGAGAAAACAAGGCTTAGCGGTCAGAGCGCTTGGACGGTATCCAAGAGGCGCGGGTTTGAATCCCGCTGCGTTCAAATTTTTATACATTTTTTCAAAAATGTTTTCTAATCCTAAGTATGTAATAACACTTTATCCTTTTAGTAGATTTTGTTCATACTTCTGTAGCTTGCCAAGTGCTTCGATGAGCATAGGTGTCATATTAACCGTTATTTTGCTAGTATTCACAACTAGCTGTCATTTTTGACATCAAGCATTTTCCATAAGGATATTTAAGCCACATGAAAATCTGTCATCTACAAAACAGACTTGATCCCCTGTCGTTGAAGTTGATCCATATCGAAGAATGGCCATTTATTCCTGTTCATATTAAAAAGCTAACTAAATTTATAAAAAAGACAGTTTATCACCAGCTATTTTTATTGAAAACAATATAACAATACATGCTTGTTTCAAGCGTTAAATTTTAGTCTGTTTTGAACAATGATCATTTTAAATTAATTATTACTTTCATAGGCTTAATAGGAGCTCAAATAGTGGAAGCTTTGTCTTTGCCAACTTTGAATACCGGGGACGCAGCCAGAATAATGGACTATATACTGCCATTTTTTCCTCTCTACAGTTTAGTTACAGCGACGAGGTAAGCGTTCACTTAAAAAATTAAGCCCATGTCTATTATCTTCGTTTCGGTAAATATAATTTTTAGGGATTTACTTTGTTGTCTATAGAAAAATGAATCAAGTTGGTCTAAGAGTACACTCTTGTCTCGAGTATTGCGGATATGTAACAGCTCTGTTTCCAAATATAACGGAATGTACCATAGAAGCTATATGTGAAAACTTTTCAAGAAATTGTTGCAGTAAGTATTTAGATTTTTACATATTATATTATTAATTTATTATGTCTAACTTTTTTTCTATCTAAATTTTATACAGTAATGCAGTAAGTAATATTTCATTTGGTATTTTAACATAATTAATATTTTTTTAGTTCGTGAAAATCCTTTCTTTGAATGGGAAGATCCTGGCGCATTACGGTATATCGTCTGTACTCTAGCGTCCTGTATTTTATTATGGGTGTTAGTCATGGTTATAGAATATAATTGGTTGCAAAGAGTAAGTAAACGTCATTAATGTTAGTTAACCTGATTTTAATTATAATTTTTTATAATTATTTTTCTACATATGTTGTTCTAGCTCGTTACGCGGGCAAGAAAAGCTCCTCCTCAGGATGAGTCTTCTATAGATCCGGACGTTATGGATGAAGCGAAACATGCAAAGTACGCAGATGCAACGGCCCCTGAAATAGCACTAGTTTCTCGCGGTCTCACTAAATATTATAAGAATCACCTTGCTGTGGATCAAATTTCTTTCAGTAAGTTACAAAATATTCTTTACTATGAGTTGTACATAGTACATAATATATATATATATATATATATATATATATATATATATATATATATATATATATATATATATATATATATATATATGTTACAATTACACTTATATACACGATAAATTTAAAATATAAAAATGTATATGTAGTAGGTGTAGTGCATATAAATTTTAAAAAAATTTGTTAATTAATTTTTAAGTTAATAAATATTTCATATCCATATATTATATTAAAAAACAGTATTATTACAGCTGTAAGTGAAGCAGAATGTTTTGGACTGTTGGGAGTTAATGGAGCGGGTAAAACTACAACATTTAAAATGCTAATGGGCGACGAAACTATATCGAGTGGAGATGCATTTGTTAGTGGATTCTCTGTCAAAAGTGATCTGACTAAAGTTCATGCCAATATTGGTGAGTAGTGCGAAATTAAATATCAAAGTTTTGAAAAGGTACCAAAATTGAATACGTACTCATGCTATTCTATTATTATCATTTTGGTAAGTTATATTCCTTTCAAATATTATCTTGTTAAGGTATGGTATTATAGTTCTAATATAATAGTTTCATCCAATCCGGATTTGCGTGCAAATAAAAAGTGAAAAGTTCAACACGGTTGCTAGATTTTCTCACATTGATAAATCACCTAATACGTAATACCTTTTTTTATTAACATTAATGTTTTGCGTAGGATACTGTCCTCAATTCGATGCGGTGTTCGGTGAACTGACGGGACGTGAAACCCTGCACCTTTTCGCACGATTCCGCGGTTTGAAGTATGCTAATTCCTCAGTGAGGGCAGAAATTCTAGCTAATGCTTTAGGCTTTACTAAACACTTGGACAAACGAGTGAGTACTTTGAATTATACTCCTTAAAGTTATTTATAATTGTTTATTATCTGCGTAATATTATGTTTTTATAGCAAAATATAACGCAGAAGGCGACCAGTAAAGCGAAGTACGGAGTGTCTTGACACTAGGTACAGTATAATATATTACTGTTATTTGGTCTAGGTTTATCAATACTCTGGAGGAAATAAGAGAAAATTGAGTACCGCGGTTGCTATGTTAGGCAAAACGCGACTTATTTTTGTGGATGAACCTACTACGGGTGTCGACCCGGCCGCTAAGCGGCAAGTATGGCGGGCTATACGAGCAGCGCGGAGAGCGGGGCGCGCCTTCGTGCTCACGTCACACAGCATGGAAGAGTGCGAGGCGTTGTGCTCACGCCTCACTATCATGGTCAATGGGCGATTCCAGTGTGTAGGCTCCCCACAACATTTGAAGAGTAAATACTCCGAAGGTAACTCAATAGTGAATCCACTTACATAATATATAATTTTGTTACTACAAATATTAATAAATATATGGACCTATGTTGCACGTCAAGTTCTAGAGAAATGCCAGAAATATTACATTACCAAGAAAAACCCACTAAATAGCTGCTAAAAAATTTATCTAATCTTTATATAATAGGATTTAGATGAAGGTAAAGTTACAAAAGATTCATTAGGTTTCATTTTTCGTTACGTTGTTAATGCTTAAATACTGATACAAATATGATCCTTTGAATATCTATATGTGCTTTACATGATTACAGGTTTCACTCTAACTATTAAAATGAAAACAAGTGTCAATTCAGCTAGAACTTCAACGACATCTGATAGCAAAGTAGAAGCTATAAAAAGATTCGTTACTACACATTACAAAAACGCGAAATTGATGTAAGTATGAAGCTACATAATAAGTACTTATACTTATTCATTACAGTTGCATATATAAGATTTTTGTATATAAATTTAATTTTTATGTTCATAAATAAACTTTTCTCAAGAATTTAATACAAATACGAATATGACATTAATATCGTTGCACAATGAAATGATTTTTTTACGATACGATACTATTTATGACGGGTACATTGGTAAATTTAACACATTTAAAATAACAAAACATTTAAAAAAAAGTAAATATAAAAATTTATGCAAACTGGAACTCGAACCCACATCTACTTAGAAACCATTATATAAGCGCTCTGATCACTATGTTATCTACATATATCGATCTCTGATCACTAAGCTATCTATTATATATCTGGCTGCGTCTTATTAGGTACTCTTTTAAAAAAGTTTCGTTTATAATTTGATGACATAATTTGCAGGGAAGAATATCAAGGTATAATTACATACTATCTACCGGACCGCAGCATGGCTTGGTCAAGGATGTTTGGTATAATGGAAAAATCAAAACGAGAACTAGACGTTGAAGATTACAGCATTCTTCAGACAACACTTGAACAGATTTTCTTACAGTTTACTAAATATCAACAGGAAGGAAGATAGTATTCGCTAACTTTCATGAATGTTTAACATAATTAATATTATTGCGCATCTCATTTCTCCCGATTAAGTATGCGCATAATAAAATCAGGGAGATACTTCACAATATTTTTAATATTATTCTGTTACACGTATATAGTTATTTTAAAGTTGAATAAAGCCCTTTCTATGTACACTATTATTTAATAGTGATGTATTTATATAAGATTTATACAAGATTTAAATCAAGTTTTTTATATTTCATCCTCTAATATGAATATAGGAACATTACGACGCAACGCAATTAGTGTTGGTACATATATGTATACACATATGATTTATGACATTGGTGTTATCTGTTCCTAAATTTGTCAAATATGTTTAAAATGAATACATACACTTTTATATCACTATCATCGTAGCGATATAAAAGTGGATTAAATAGTTTAATGTGCGGCCAATATTAGATGCAAGGACGCTTGCCACAATCGTAGTTTCTTATTTGCTTGAGACGAATGGATTGAAAATTACAAATTGTTTGAAATGATCAAAACAGCCTTTGTTAAAAAAAGTTCAACATAAATATAAAAATTACTTCTATTTAGAGTAAATAATGGTATTCTTAAAAGAATAAAAGCCAAAGGCAATACCATGACATCATGTTCAAGTGTTATATGTAGAAATTTTATAAAATAAATGTTTTATACCAACAAGTTGTTTTATAATTATTTAGATAGGTGTTAATTAAACAAACTATTTTGAAAATTTATTTTATTTAAAAAATGTAAACCTACATCCAATACATGCGAACACTTTTATAAAGAGGGCAGGCAGGTGAGACAAGACATCAAAAGCCTAAAATATAAATTTTCTCAAAACACACTTAAAATACATAAAGATAAAAATCTTTATTTTGAAGCATAAAAATATTCAAATAACTTTGAACTACTATTTAATTTGATTTCATCTATAATATGACTTGGAACCTCGTGATGAGTTGCAGGAACATAACTTTTACTTACAAAGTATAAATTAATCCAAATTCTTTGATCATTTGAACTGTAATTAGTGGATCACAAAATAATATCACAAATAATAGCTTCTTTAATTTAATATATTATACACAGTGATTTATTTAAATCTACACAAATATTTACTTACAAGCAACAGGTAACTGTAATGATTTAATTAAATATCAAATTGTTAATTGTCAAATACGGCTTAGCTGAATGGTATATATTATTTCGTAGGTTTCATAGTAAGTACGACAATTTAAAATGAAACCATTTTAAAATGTGAACTTTTTCAACGTCAAATTCGTGAGAATTAAAGATCTTTAAAGTAGGACGATTTACGTATAATTTTTGTATACATATATGAATATTCAAACATATTTAAATTAGTAATATAAAGACTGATACATAGAAATCAGATCAAGTAACGTATAAATAGGTTATGACGTATTATTTTATCTTAGTTTAACTTAATACGAAAGCTCCCAAATATTCTCGTTACATCATGTAATTATTTGTACAAAATTTTTCTTTAAGAATTAAATTAACAAGCACGTATTAAGCACCTTAAAAATATGCACATGTATGTGTACATAAACATATTCACATTTATCGGACAGAGAACTTCGATCATCTTAAAGTTAAAATATTACATGTATGTATGTATGTATGTATGTATGTATGTATGTATGTATGTATGTATGTATGTATGTATGTATGTATGTATGTATGTATGTATGTATGTATGTATGTATATATGTATGTATGTATATATGTTTGTGTATGTGTGTGTGTGTGTGTGTGTGTGTATATTTGTTGATCAAAAATTCAATTCAAATTTAAACTCCTGCTTCTTTATTTATCAAAAAAATAATGGTTTAATCAAAAATACTTTGTATCGTCTAGTATTATCATAGGTATTAAATAAAACAATGATAACACAAAAAACCTCCTATTTGGTAGATAATATAAATTGTATAATATTTAATTTGCATACTTAATGTACCTACTTTTGAGACATGTCTGAACACATCGCGTCTCTAAGCGAGATTCACGCCCATATATTATACGGTATAAACAAAACTAGCCACGCTAAAATGTGATCACAAATAAGCAAATATTTAAGTACTTGTATATTTACTGCTTAATAAGTACTTCATAAATACTGGTTTTATTGCACTACAGGTCCTACACTTTCAGTCTTAGAAAGTAAGTCAGCCGCCATCCCACAAATTGGAGTAGGTACATACATACATTGAACACGATGAGTATTTGACGATCGTCTTTGAGACATCACTTTAATTTTTCTTACCCTCCAGTGAAATGCTTTACATAATAAAAATATACTAGCTGGCTTAGCTAGACGCCTATAACAATACGTATAATATACACGATAATAGCTTAAATACAAAATACACGTCTAAACATTTAATACACGTATAAAATACTGAATATTTGAATAATTGTATTCACAAGCTATAAACTAAGACATCACACACAGTTAGTTTAAATTGTACATTTATCTAAGAGATAATATTATGCTATTCACAAATAGTATTAAATCGTGTAAAATACTGTAAGTACTGCAATAATAATGCATAAGTACATTAATAAAGTAATATTGAATTCAATATATTTTTGTAACCAAAAATACGTAAAATTTGTATGCCTATTTTAGCTAAGATATTTAATAAAAAATATAAGTACTAAAATATTGTGGTAGTCATTATAAATGGTGATTTAAGATTAAATAGACTTATAATGCACTGAACATAGCTTATTGTAATGAAGTAGATATATAAGTTGAGTTGTTTGCAGCAAGTATTTCTATTCAGGTTGGCCTTGGATTCTTGTAAAGCGCAGAAATACTTGTTCTAGTGTGGTTTGCGATACAGAATAATCTTCCATTGGGAATAGTTTGCGAGCTTCCTCCATTAAATGAAAGACTGTCCACCACGGCAAACCTTGGTCAGGTAAGTAATATGTGCTAATACCTAAATATGTTTCTCTGTAAACGACAATAATACGGTCAGGAATATATCATTTATAAGATTTTAGTAGTTTGAGAGTACAAATTATTTTAGTAAAGTAATTACAGTAAAATTATCAATGAAATATTATTATTTTTTAATGTACAAATAATCTTAAAAAAGTATCACAAAAATAATAGAAAAAACTTACATAAGCTTAGCATCCCTAAATTTTTCTAGTACATATTGATTAATTCTATCTACAATCGTGTCTCTGTCTGGCCCCGCCTTACATTTAACTATCAATGTGTAACCTGTGAAAATATTAATAAAACAAATAATTTAAAAAATATACAATACGTATCTATGTCAAACATTGTATATAATGACAGACATGAAAAAAGTAGTAGAAAATATATAGTATATATAGCGTATAATAGCGTCTGACTGTAAATGCAATTGATTGTGGGTTCCATCCTCATTTCCACACGTAGGATTGATTATATTCAATATTTATTTTCATTTCTCTTCACTGGTTGGACAAAGCGCGGCGTTGAGTTCGCCACTTAACATGCGTCTGAATATCGGATAGAAAGCATTCAACGGAGTGCCTTGACTAAGTTGTATCTGGCAAAAACCTACTATTCGAAATAAAGCGTGAAGATGATTTATTAAAATAATAATTTTAAATATATTTTATATGGCTATTGTAATAGTTATCGATTAACAATAATATTCCGTAATATACATATATGTATAGTACTATGCCTGTACTATGCCTGCCAGGGTAGTCGGAGACAACCCAGAAACGTTCATAGTACCTTCTTATCGTAATGTGTCAGACAATACGTTGCTGCTTTCTGCCGACACTCGAGCCATTGCGTGATGAAGGGCAAGATGTACTTACTATAAAATCTAAATAATTTATTAACACAAAAGGTAATCTGAAGGGACTCGCGTATGGTATATGGGCACTTGACTACTAGTACCTTGTGAGAACTTATTTTTAAGGTGCTGCAGCGGGCCGAGACAGTAGAGGCGTCCATTGACCATGATGGTGAGGCGCGAGCACAGCGCCTCGCACTCCTCCATGCTGTGCGACGTGAGCACGGCGCTGCGGCCGCCGCGCACCGCCGCGCTCACGCACGCCCACACCAGACGCTTCGACGCCGGGTCCATGCCTGGAAATACAACAAACATAAACATCTTTTTTTTTGTTATATTTTTAAGCAACATTGTCTTAGCAAATGTTTCTTATAAATTATCTTTAAGTAGCATAAATTTATAAAAATGTCTCTACAGTGATGCTAACAACAAAAATAATTTGCAAGAAGTGTATAAGAATTTCGACGAAGTCTGAAGATGACTTAGTAGTCCGAGCGCTTGGACAGTTTGCAAGAAGCGCGTGTTCGAGTCCTACTGCGGTTCTATTTCTTTTTACGTTTACTAAATATGTTTTCTTATACTAAATGAGTAATAACACTTTAAATATCTTAGGAAAAAGGCTTATAAAATATAAACAGATTGGAAGCTTTAGTAAATTATCGTTTAATGCTTTAGTTTCTACTACTAACTAGTATATTAGGTGATGAAATCAAAAATTGTATTTTGATTTATCAGAACGTAAAAGTTATATTTATGTAATGTAATAGTTTTGTGACTAATTTGTGTTTTATTATTTGAAATTTTTACAGTAATTTCTATTATAGTTTGTTGATGAAAAGTTTGAATTCTTCTTTTTATGATTTGCTATATCAATGATTAAAAAATATTCATTTTACTAATAATTACCAGTTGTTGGTTCATCTAAGAACACTAATGGCGAATCTCCTAGAAGTGCGAGTGCCGTACTAATTTTCCTTTTTGTTCCGCCACTACATTCTTGTACCTTAATAAATTAAATAATTAAATAAATATTATAGAAGAGGTGAATTATAATAATAAATATAAAAAATACAGTCGATAAACGTTCATAGTACCTTCTTATCGAAATGTCTCATGAATCCCAACATTTCAGCTAACTGTATTGCCCTTGCCGAGCCTACCTTCACCGGTATACCCCGTAAAAGGCAAAATATTTTTAATGTTTCTCTTGCTGTTAAATTTTCTAACAAAGCATCAAACTGTGGGCAGTAACCTGTAAACACATTATTTAATTATTTAATAAACTATTTATTTATCAAATCCGTAGTCTTTTTTATTTTAGCCTCTTATTATTAATATTCTATAATAAAACAAGTTTGAAGCATTAAAATTAAATAACTAAAAATATTTTTTAAAATATATTTATAATAAACGCTGGTGTAGCCGAAACTACCGACCTTAACTAAAGCTAAATTTTTTTATATACTACCTTTCAAAAGGATCGAAATCGCTAAGAGCGGATTTCTAGTGATTCTCAGGGTAATATCGCTTAGTACTAAAAACTTGTAATATCACGATTTCAGGTGTACGCAAATGATATTGGGGACTATAACTAGTATACAATAAAAATCCAGTTATCTAAATATGTTAATTATATAGGTATACCGAATATAAAACATTTGTGGATTTTATACAAAAGAGTATATATGGAGTTTCTTACCTATATGCCGGTGAACATCCCGTATGTGCGTCTTGATGGAGTTTCCGTGCACGTAGGCGTCGCCGGCGGAGATGCGCGCGTCGCCCGTCACCATGCGGAACGTGCTCGTCTTGCCCGCGCCATTGATGCCGAGCAGCCCGAAGCATTCGCCTTTGCGTACCGCTGTTTATTTTTTTACATTTATATTTACACAGTTCTTGTATTATGAATAAAATAAAAATAATATTAGTCTTTTTTATTTACATCATTGAACTGGTCTAGTAAGTCAAAGAACAGCATGAGATTATACCATAGAAAACCAATGTCTTTGAAATAAGTGAATAGTAGAGAGTTTTATGTTTTAACTTTAGCTCATCCGTACTCACAACCAATAAAGTTTACGGACTCAATGGCAATAACGTAGATATTTACCAAACGTAAGTCGGTTAACAGCCAAGAAGTCATCGTAGTACTTGGTCAAGTCGCGGCACACGAGGCTGTGCGCGGCGAGCGCGTCGCGAGGCAGCGCCTGCACCGCCACGCGCTCCCCGCGCACGTCCTCGTCCTCGTCGGGCACGTCCGCCGCCGTCGCCGCGCGCCTGCCTCTGTAGAACACCTATAAGCCATGTGCGTTGAGTTATAACCTCTTAAGTGGCTCATTTCTTCAAACGAAATGCGCTCCTCAGTGGCGAGCCACTTAAAAGAGGTTAAATTAACAAATAAATCAAAAGTGTTCACACACTTTTAAATTTCCCAGATGTCCCGCTGACGCATTAACAACGCTTATATCACTTTATATGAACATGTGTAACAAACATGTTCACTTTTTCTGTATAAACAAATACAGTAACTACTGAATAAACCTGTGCCAATTTGCCTATGACATATACCTCTGTCCACCTAATTTTCCTAAAAAGGAGTACAAAATATTTGCTTCACATATCAGTAGAGGATATTTAAAGAGAATATTTAATGTCTGTAACTACAGAGTATAGTGGTTTAGGAATATCTATGATGGAGTGTACATTGTGCAGTCATTCTGTCCCATTGAACCAAGATAGCATTATTTAAAAGAAATACATTTATGTCATTATCGATTTCGGGCGAAAAACAGTCAACGGAGTGTCTTGACACTAGGTTGTCTCTTACTACCCTGCTATGATGCAGGATAAAGAGTAAAGGTGAAAAATAAATATCTGACAAAAACTCTTCGTGCAATTATTTTGTAGAATATATTCTTTAGTAAATAACAATAATATTCTAACCTTATTTAATACTTCATATTCCTTTACGAGCAATGTTGTAAATCCTATAATTCCAACTAGGCTCATGGTAAATAAATATCTACCGATGCCGGGCTCGCTCCATCTTAGAAAAGGGTCGTCCTCCACTATAAATAAAAAAAGAAATTAAAGTGTAGTTACGATTTATTTATCGTAAAAATGTGATAATGATGTGCATATATAATTGAAAAAAGTTCTGAGGTTTTTTAATGTATATAAATAAATAGTTAAGTTTTTTAGAAAGATGACAATTGTCTAAGCTTATATATATATTATATACATATACATATATATATATATATATATATATATATATATATATATATATATATATATATATATATATATATATATATATCTATGAGATAGAGATAATTGTCATTTTACTATGGCGGATACCACATAGTACTTAGCTAACTATACAATGTCAAACTAAGGAGTATGCAAAAGTACGAATAATATTGCCTGACATCCTAACAAAAAAAGTCGGAGACAGTGAAGTTCAATAATTAGAAAACCTTAAATATTAACTAGTGTGTGTATAGGAAATCTACGCCTATCAGAAGACCGATCGTGGCGCAGTGTGACAGCGCCTGTCTGTAAACGCGACCGGTTGTGGGTTCGATCCCCACTCGGGGGAGTGATTATATTTAATTATTTTCACTTCCTCGCTCTAGCAAAGACAAAGTGCGGCGTAGAGTTCCACCACTCAACATGCTATGTCTGGACTTCGGTGGGAAGCGAATTACGGAGTGAAGTGAGCGAATTACGGAATCTTAACACTAGTTACTTTCTGTCTACCCTGCTATGCGGAATAAAGCGTGAAGTTAAAAAAAACTCCTATCAGAGTGGTCGAGATTATGAATTATGTTTCACATTTACATGCGAGATTGCGAGATAGGAAATTTAGATAATATTTTAATTAGTACATTTAATAACAAGTTAATACAAAACTCACTTACGACAGCAAACAGTGACGTTGAGGGTATCGCAGACGGTGTGGCGCGTGCAGTTGTCGATGTTTTCGAACTGCTTGCAGAGCGCGTCGCACGCGAGCATACGGAACGACGACACGCTCATGTCCCTGTCAGTATATATTATAAACATATGTAGCTATATACATGTAATATTTTGCAATAACTTTGGTATTTAAAATTATATAAATCTTGTTTTAAATTGATATGCGCAATAATTTAATGATATATGTATTTTAGTTTATACATAAGGTTATATTATTATTTAGTAAGACCTGAACAATATAAGTATTTATGTGTTTTAAGTATTATCAGATCAGTGTAGCTAAATCATATTAACAACAATTTATATATACCAACAGAGTTAAAAACATTTCTTACTGTCTAAGCCCAAGCTTGCAACATACTTTAAAAATAAAGTAATACCTATTTATTTATTTTATTTATAATTTAAACAATAACATTAGCAATAATATAGAATGACGCTACCCATAATATATTGCAGTCAAAATATTTGATGTGTGCAACAAAGTGTTGATAATAAGTAATGAAATTGTTATTATGAATTTACACTTTACATAATAGAAGTGTATAAGAATAATATAATGAACATGCGTACCTAAAACTTCGACTTATACAGTATATTGGCAAAGGTGAAAAGACCCAATCAAAGATGTGTGCGTAATATGGATTTCCAACTTCCGGTAGCCTCAGTACTTCCGTTATCAAAAACGGCATGCAACCTACAAAATAATATAAATTATTATAATAATGTATCAATGTATATATGTTGATGATCAAGCAAATATATCGAACGCCTATATGTAATATTACCTGAAAATATATTTATAAAACACATTTTCGAGAAACCAGTCGCAGCGGCTTCAAAGTAGAATGATGCTAAATAGTGAAGTGGTATCATCGCAAATGCGAATATTATAAGCACAAGAAGCACTCTGCCTGTAAACAAAATAAATTATTATAAAACTATTTATACAAAATTATATAAATTTATATAATATAACATAACACAATACATATTGTGAAAGCCATTGTTACGGTGTCTTTATGTCTACCTATACAAAACTCTTACATTGTTGACAGAAAACGCATATCCGTATCTATGAGCAATCAAGAGTATAGAATTTGTTCTCCTATATCAAGAGAGGAATTTTCGAAATCTCCATGGAAACCATATACATCCATATAAATATATTAAATTCCATAATTTTTATAATTTGTACTGTACTTAAACATGATATAATTTTTTTATTTTTATTATATTTACCTAGTTCTTCAGGCGTAGCAAGTGTGTTTTCTTGAAAGAATGCAAGGGTAAGTATAATGGCAATAAAAACCATCAACAACCAAAACCAGTCCCAGATCAGGGCAGTGGTCCACAATATAGCGGGGCGGACACCTGAGACGCGTTGTAACAGTTTCGCTCCACTCGTTCGCTCCTAGTACATTAATTAATTTATTTATTTAATATAATAATAAATCTTGATGATGACATTTTTTTTTCTGTCATTGGAATACATGCTGTTGACCTTAATGGTCTTTACAGCGACACCGGGAGGGGGAGGGAAGAGGGTACTCTAGCCCTGCGAAGTATTAGCAAGCACTGACGTGTATGCTTGAGAGGAAGCCGACGACCGCAAGGGCGCCCCCTGCGGGGCTCGAACCTCGGCTTGCGGTCGGCGAGCGGGCGGGCGATGATGACACTGATACGATTTTATTTATGTACCGGGTGTCCCATAAGTCCTTTGAAATTTAAAATTCGAATAAAATTCACATGGCGCCCAGGAATAGCGGCCGTGGTGCTGGGGAAGCACCAACGGTCTTTCGGAATTCAGTCGCAAAGGAGCGTTTTACCGGAGCGGTCCGTGCATGTTGTGTGTGTGAGTTTTATCGCAACAAAGACATTGACAAACATTGCGCGTGAATTTAGAGAGATTAAATATACCCAGATCGACGTTACAGCACATTTTATAGAATGATAAGAAATTTGATTCATACAAAATTCAGTTAGTACAGGAATTAAAAGATACTGATCCTACCAATAGACTTAATTTCGTAATAGAAAAGATGAACTACTTTACTTTCTTTAACAATGGTATTTTCTGATGAGGCTCATTTTCACATCAACGGCCATGTCGATAGGCTTACTTTACGAGAATTGTCGTTACTGGAGTAACGTAAATCCACGTCTCAAGCATCATAGACCCTTACACAGCCCTAAAGTCACAGTTTCGGCGGCTATGTCAACGCTTTTGAGAATGAACATGGTCGTACGGTTACTATTACTTTGGAACGGTATATGGCAATGATCGAGGATTATTTTACACCAGAGGTGCAGAATTTTCGGAGTTTCAATACCCGGACCTGGTTTCAACAAGATGGCGCAACTGCTCATATCTCCAACACCACTATGCCCGTCAATTTATCCCTAACAATGTGATATCTCGAAGAGATATCACATTGTTAGGGAGATATCACATTTCGCCGGGATTTGAGTGCAATGGACTTTTTCTTATGGGGTTAACTGAAGTTTAAACTCTGCGAAACAAATCCGCGGTCAATTGAAGAACTAAAAGAAAATATCCGAAAGAAAATTTTAGTCCCCTTTGAGGGAGTGCCAAGAACAAAATTGAACACATTTGGATGAAGTGATTTTTAAAAAAATTATTCCCTTTTAATGTAAATTAATAACCAATAAATAAAAACAATTTAAATATTATACATAGCTTTTTTCAGTTCAAAGAATTTAAGGGACGCCCAGTACTATGATAATAAAGACATAGCTTTAACTTCTCGCTTTATTTCACATGGCAAGGGAGCTAGAGGGGTACAACTTAGAAACTCCGTTACTGCTTTCAACCCGAAATCAATACTTTGACACACAACAACAGCACAATATCAAATATCGAGTACTCAAAATGTATGTGAATTAACAAAATCAGAATAAAAATAATACACAAAAATTATAACACAAGCAACACAGAATAAATTCTTTTTATTTACACGCAGGGGAAATCATCTAAAGATCCTTTGTTCATCGAAACTCCAGTGGCTATTTAATACAAGGTCCAAGTATGTTATATACCAGCAAGCTTGAACTATTAAGTATTCACGCGGATGTATTAATCAGGCGAAGCCTTGGTTCTCAGCAGTTTAAGAAATGAGTTCGCCATGAGGTCGTCTGACAAAGATAAAATTTAGGCAATAAGGCAAACTTGAAACAAAGAATATATTGAGGAAATAATGAATCAAGAGAGAAGAAGATCAGCGGACGGAGCTTGCCTAGAACTATACAATATGGTCGACCCCAAAGATCACTCGTAAGTTGGAGAGTCAGAGCAGCTCCTCAATACGTTTACACGAAATAAGTACTCGATCTTTTACGTGCTCTAGTATACTGTCTTCGTGACCACAGGCTTGTAAGAGCGATCTCTTATGACTATAGTTGCTCTCATTTTCGTTCAACATATCGGACTCGAGACATCCCGGCATTATACATTGAGGCTAAAAAGATGAAGTATTTTTATGATTTAAATAGACTAAAAATACTTGCCATAAGAATGAAATATTTTTATTATGTTATTTCATTAAACTGAAAGTACTTCGTACTATTTCACTATTGAAATATATGAAATTTATATTAATGGTGTTATCGAGGCACTATTTACAGGGAATATAAAAGATACATGAACAAGATAATGTCCAGCATAACTTTATAATTATTAAATAGTCGAATTATATTATTAATTACATACAAGTGTTAATACGTTAATAATTCTGCTAAGCAAAAATCTACTTTTGGACAATTATTTTTACGTTTTCATAATATATTTTAAGGATTTATATGTTAGTGGTAATTCAACGTACCTTGATAACAAATAGTACTAAGAAGGATGTTACAAAAGCCATACAAAATCCAATATTGAATGCAAATTGGAATCCCATACTGCTTCCGCTAGCCATTACTTTCACCTGCAATAAAATAATAATACCAAGGATTATTTTTTATGCTCTGCTCTCTACGTAGTTACTAAAGTGTTTTGCAATGAAATCCAACAAAACTTATTACTCATATTGAGATTTAAATCCGCTAGTTCATTCAATATGTACGTACTAAGTTTTCTATGGAGTACGGCAAGGGGTAGTTGACCACACGCAAGGTGCTGCCAGGCGACAGCGCTCCTAGCAACGCGTTGTTCGCGAGTGACAGAGATATGGCAGAGTCGTGGTAGCCGTAGTTGCTGAACCACGCCGTGACTCGGTGCGGCGAGAATGTGGCTCCTATTAAATTTTCGTATCGTACTTTTGGCTGATCTGCTTCGCTCTATATAAAATATATTATATTAGAACATTATTTTTTTATTTTATATACCTATACTATTTTAAATAAAACTATTTAAAACAGATTAAAGTCACAAGTACAACAACTGTGTCCTATGATGGGCTACTGTAAGGTTATCGAAAAGTCAGATTTCCAAAAATGTATTTTCAAATACCAAAATATACGCAATTAATCCGTTTAAAATAGTTTCGTAGAAAAATCAAAGATTTTAATCTATACTATAATAATTTTCAGTAAAATGAAAAGATAATGCTATAAATATTATTTCAATTAACAAATTTTATACACTTGCCAATTTAAGGTAAAATTTCGACAAGTCCATACTTCCTATATCAGTAAGAATCATAGCCAAATCGGAAGCCTTTGTAAAATAATGCTTATACGCCATCATAGCTCTTCTTTCTAAGCTATTTTCAGACAAATTTGCACCCTGAGATAATAAAGTTTCTGTTTTTCTAAATCCACTTTTCAAACTGAGTTCTAAAGGCGGTAGGTGCGACATGAATTTCCAAGAGCGAGCTATAAATACTGATATGGTTATATTTATGATGGGTGTCACTATTTGTATGAATGCGGCGAGTAAGTTTCTTTTAGAATTGTACGCTAGTTTTAGAAACATTGCCTTTATGTGATTTCTGAGCAATTTGGATCCCCTTACTTTCTCTATTGGCTCATTGTCTACTGAAAATAAATTCATAATATAAGACCATTGAATTCTGATTCTAATTTGTATTATGTAACAAAATTGTATGTAACATACGTATGTCGTTATTATATCGATCTATAGGAACTATGGCACAGTCATTGTGAGTGGTGTATTGGACGTTTGTATTAGTGTAATTATTACGCATAGTCGACGTCATCTTATTGTCCTCTGCACCCGCTCTGGTTAAGAAAATTAAAAATTAAATAAAGTAATAAAATTATGTTAATTTAATTCTAAATACAATGTTATGTATTTATGTTTTACCGAAGCTAAAATAGTTCGCCTAGTGCTATATTAGATTATAGATGTTTTTTTCGCAAGCCCAATCGTGGCGCTGTGCGTTTAGACGCTAAAGGTTGTGAATTCGATTCTCACTCGGAGGAATGTACACATTTGATTTCTTTTCATTTTCTCGCTCTGGTAAAACAAAGCGCGACGTTGAATTCCGCCACTAAGCACGCAAAAATTTCGAATTCAGCGGAAAACGGAGTACGGAGTTACCTATAACTAAGTACTTTCTGACTCCCCTGTTAACTAACCTGATTATAGTTTTCAGGATAATAAAATATGTTATTTAAATCTTACTTCATGAAAACCTCTTCCAGGCTCGTCACTGATAAACCATAGCTTGAAACTTTCAAATCATCCTTTTGTTCCTCAAATTTCTTAAGCATTTCTGGAAATTTGCTGACATGTTCATTTGGTAATATATATGTCAATTCCGACCCTATAAAAGCCATTAATAGTTATGTAATATATTATCCAAAATAATATAAAAAATAAAGTTTATGTTTATTTCTTACCGATATTTGTATTCTCTTTCGCTTCGGGCACGTAACTTTTGAAGAATTTTGTTACTTCTTCAACGTTACAATCGTCACGTTTAACGATAGTTAGCTTATACCCGATTCCGTAATGCTTTTTCAGAAAATATGGGGTCCCAACGCATTGTAATCGACCACCTGACATGATCGCTATTCTATCACCCAGTACATCCGCTTCGTCCATAAAGTGGGTTGTTAGAATCATAGTTCGACCTAAATAGTAATAAATACATTTTAATTTTTTTGTTATTTTTACAAAACAACAGTGATGCAGATTTTGGTGATATATTATATCATTTTTTGTATGAATAAAATTTACAATATTTATAACATGGTCTGCTGTACAATAGTATGGCACGTTATTATGTTTCAGGTAAACGTAAGGCTAAGCTAAGCTTAAATTATTCCTCACTATTAGGTTAAATAAAAAGTTACCCTTTTTCTCCCTTTGTAACAAGTCCCATAAAGATCTTCGGGCGGCGGGATCAAGACCTGAAGTAGGCTCATCTAATAAAACTACACGTGATGACCCACACATAGCTGCTCCAACTGATAGCCGACGCTTTTGACCACCCGACAGATATTTTGAAATAACGTCCCTCTAAAAATACATCACAAATGTATATAGATTAACGTATATACACATATAAACACAGTAGGAACAAAAATGTGTAAAATTAAGACAAAAAATAATTAATATTTCTTTTACAAAATTTGCTTCCAAGTAATAAATTAGAAAAATAAAACATTTCAAAACCATATTTACAAGTATTTACTTTAACTATATATTGTTTTTAACTCAATTTTTATGACCTTTTGTGGACGTCATATTGTTGACGTCATTTTGGCATGATAAGATCTAGTATTTATAACATTCGATAAATCCATAGGCACAAATTTTAAATAACGTTTATATATAAATAATTTCTGGTAGCTTGGTTACACAAAGTACAGCGTTTGATTTCGTCATTACCTAACTAGTAATGTACCTAAATTGGAGAAAATTAACAATAGAATATTTTAATATACAAATATCTTTTTGATAATAAATCAAATCTTTTTTTGTTTCTCTTTTTCGTTCGCGCTATGTTAAATATAAGATAACAACGCGTTATTCTAAACGAGTACTGTAAAAAGTACAAAATAAAATTATAAAAAAGTAATAAATACTTTTGTTAACAATATTACAACAAACAAAATCCTCAAATATTTAACTTTGTATCATGTCGTGTCATCTCGAACTCTACTTCTATTCATTCGCATTATGTATTTATTTATTTTTGTCTTGGAAAGTTTCATAGATAATAAATGATAAATCTACGTCATAATATATATTTTTTCACAATTTTGATATGATTTCTTCTCCGTTACGGTTATGTAGGTAATCGCAATACACAATATAATCTGGTTGTCATCTAATAAAAATTAAAACAGATAGTTTATAAAGGTTTACGATTAAAGTGATTCATTTATATTTTGTAAACATAATAATATTTTATAACTTAACACTAAATATAAAACTAAAAACGCAATACTTATTGGTTTTATTTTTTTTTAACTAAAGAATAAAAATCAAGGTTTAAGATTATTACAGTCCACATAATAGTTTTGTATTTATATAACGAACATTTTTTTATTTATAACTTAACACTAACCTATACTTAATAATATAGATATAATATTAAGTATTTAGTATTATAAAGAGGAAATATTTGTATGTTTGTAGCGTTGCCACGCAAAAGCTACTGGACTGGTATCTTTAATAAAAATGCAATAATGTAAGTCATGGTGTGCAAATACTACCTATAAAAATCTATAATCGCGTGCGCTGCAAAACTTTTGATAATAGAACAAAAAAATATTTGACAATATTATAGATCGTATCGATATCTACGAAAAAGTCCGCGATAACATGTGTCCATCTACTGTAGTTATGCCACTATAACTAGTTTCGTACATTTTTAAACGTGGAAAAAAATGCTACAAGAATCAAATAATATTACTCATATCTTTGTATTAATCTTTACCTCATTAAACAATATTTAAATAAAGATCATTTCAATACCTATAAAATACTAAAACTATTAAAATCGGACATTCCATTGAAAAGATATAAATGTAATAGTAGAAAAATGTGGCGTATGTGGTCCTGCGCAACAACACGGTTGACAATCAGGGGATGAGGGGAAAGGGGCTCCTTAAGTAGTGGACGTGGCCGAGATTGCATGTTTTGAGTTTCGAGTTTTCGAAACGCATTTTTTATTCCAGTTAAAAAGTTATCTTTTATATTCTCTTTACATTTTGTTATTTATTTTATTATAACCATATTTTAAGCAGTTATCTGTGTAAGGTTCTTTTTAGAATTACCTTTCTATTTTAAAAGATTTTTTCCAAACCACTTATACATTATTTTATTGATATGTTCGCTTACTTCACAGCGGCGAAGCCGCGAGCGGATCCCTAGTTAAATATAAAAGAACGCAATATTCATTGATTTTATATAGAAGTCACTAAAAATAAGGACATTATACCACACATGACTGAAAGGATTAAAAAGCTAATATAATTACACAATTTTATGCAAAAGCGAAAAAAATGAAACGTCTCTTATATAAAATTAAAAAAAAATGTATCTGACTTACACATAATCACAAGACATAAACAACCAACTGATTTTGACAGAACTAGGCAAACGTATATCGTGAATTATAAATGAAAAGGTTACATTAAAGTATAATTTTTTAATTAAATTAATTGTAATATTTTATGTCCATGACATATATCAAGAATTTATATTAATGTATATAAATTCTTAATATATGTCATGCGTCATGTAATGTCTATAAGTTGTCTTTGGTTGCCTTGTATATCTCCGAGATTACCGGACTCGGCAGCACGTTGAGCGTTATCGGCAATAGAATCTGGCCATATTCGTCAATCGCACCGCGTACTCCGATAGATACCTTTGCAGATCTGACGGTATATTAGATATTCTACTGTTGCCGAATCGTTGTTTTTCAGAATTTTAAAGTGAAGTTCCTTTTTTCTCCTATTAGCTCCCAAGTTTTCTGTGACATCCAATCTTCCTATGAATGTTTCAAGTCCAAGAACGACGGAACTCGTTTGTGTATAGACCATTTTAATTTGGTTCCACTTCGCGTCGATTGATTTTTGAGTTCCATTTTAAATGAGACGAAGATTTCTAGGCTCCTTAGTTTACTGATTTCGTAACGCTTGCCCATCTATCGTATTTCCGCAACCCCTAGGTAATGGTCGCCTCGACAGGCAATTGTTGGAGGAGGCCGCGATAGTGCAATCCTGGCTGCCTCAGGGCTGGGCGTCGGTGGAGGACGCCGCCGCCTGGGCGCAGGGGGCAATGACGTATATCTGCGACGCGTCAATGCCCCGTTCCAGAGGTCGTCCACAACGGCGACAAGTGTACTGGTGGTCGGCGGAGATCGCACAACTGCGTGACATCTGCGTTGTGGCGAGACGCCAGTACACGCACTATCGCAGGCGCAGGGCACACCGGTCGCAGGAGGAAGAGGACCGGTTGTGCCATGCCTATGTCGAGGCGAAGGAAGCGCTGCGGGAGAAGATCGGTCGTATGAAGGGCGAATCATACGACCGAATGCTTGCGGAAATCGACCGGGACCCGTACGGTACTCCTTACCGTATGGTGCGGGGTAAACTCCGGTCATGGGCTCCCCCCGTGACGCAGACGCTCCAACCGGACATTCTCCGAGGAGTGCTGACGTCACTATTTCCGCAGCGGGCCAACTTTACACTTCCATCAATGGCCCGCCCTGCAGCCCGCCCGAGGGAAGAGGAGGAAGACGAGAGTGTCGCACCACCGGTGGAGGAGGAGGAGCTCGAAGAGGCGATCTGCCGATCTCGCGGCAAGAGCACCGCCCCGGGCCTGGACGGCGTTCCTGGCCGGGCGCTAACTCTGGCCCTTACCATCTTGGGGCCCAGAGTGAGAGGACTCTTCACTGCCTGTCTGGCTCAAGCCATAATTCCACAGCGGTGGAAGACAGGCAGGTTGGTCCTCATCCGTAAGGAGGGACGTCCGGCGGATTCTGCCTCCGCCTATAGGCCTATCGTGCTCCTGAGCGAGATCGCCAAGCTCTTCGAGCGAGTCGTAGCGAGGAGGCTACAAAAGCACCTGGAGGAGACAGGTCCGGATCTCTCGGACCTCCAGTATGGTTTTCGCCGTGGCCGTTTCACGGTAGATGCCATACTCAAGGTGAAGTCCCATGCGCAGGAAGCGGTGGCCCGCGGCGACGGAGTGTTGGCGGTGTCTATTGACATCGCTAACGCGTTCAACTCCTTGCCCTGGCCCTGCATCAAGGAGGCACTTGTATACCACCGTGTGCCTCCATACCTGCGCCGCGTCATCGGGGCTTACCTGTCCGGGAGGTGCGTGACCTTTCCGGCTCCGGGTGGCTGGGTGGAGTGGGAGGTTTCGTGCGGTGTTCCACAGGGATCAGTTCTAGGTCCGATCCTGTGGAACATCGGCTACGACTGGGTGCTGCGGGGCAGCACCCTACGAGGAGTCAGGGTCTTCTGCTACGCCGATGATACCCTCGTATTGGCGCAGCAGAGGACCTTTCGAGAGGCGGCGGTCCTCGCAACGGCCGGAGTGGCCGACGTGGTCAGCCGCATCAGGAGGTTGGGGCTGGAGGTTGCCCTGAACAAGTCCGAGGCGTTATATATTGCCTTTTGCCCAACACCAACGGGCCAAACGCCTCGAGCCGTCGGCTGTTCACCGGAGTGGTCAGGTCGATGGCCCTCTACGGTGCCCCCGTTTGGGCGGACGCCCTGGATCGGCAAAATATCACCCTGCTGCGGCGCACGCAGAGGGTGATGGCCATCCGGGCGATACGAGGGTACCGGACCATCTCCGGTGAGGTGGCGTGCGCGCTGGCTGGAGTCCTGCCATGGGACCTGGACGCGCAAGCCCTGGCGTCGGTCTTTTGCCGGCGTCTTGGCACAACGTCTGGGGAACTGGTAGAGCCAGAGCCACAGGAGGAGGTGCGGGAAGCCGCAGTGCAAGAGTGGGAGTCCCGGCTGGCAACACCATCCGCCGGCCTGAGGACTATCGAGGCAGTTCGTCCGGTGTTCCGCCAGTGGTTGGCGAGACGTCACGGCGTCCTGACCTACCGCACGACGCAGGTCCTCACGGGGCACGGTTGCTTCGGGAGGTACTTGTGCCGTGTGGCGGGGAGGGAGCCCGATGCTCGCTGCCACCACTGCGGCAACTGCCTCGAGGAGACTGCCCAGCACACGTTGGAGGAGTGTGCAGCCTGGGCGTCTCAACGCCGCGCACTGCGCGGCGTCATAGGGGACGATCTCTCCCTGCCAGCCGTGGTGAAGGCCATGGTGGCTTGCGAGAGGTCGTGGGACGCGGTCGGAGCCTTCTGCGAGGCAGTGGTGCTCGCGAAGGAGGCGGCGGAACGGGGGAGGGAGGCCTCTTCCAAACTCTCCATCCGTCGCAAACGACCGGGTCGCCGGAGGGCGGCACACGACCGCCGCCTTCCGCCCTAATCGGCCAGAGGGCGGTCAGCTTGGGGAAGCTGATCGCCTACTCATCTGGCCCGAGTAGGCGCGCGCGGTGCTACTCTGCGCGCTACTCTGAGCAGGCCGTCGAGGGTGGCCCACCGCCCTTGACTCCGCGACGTGTCTAGCCGGCTCCCGCCGCCGGGACCTACGGAAGGATCGGGGTGTGCCCGAGGTCCCGGCAAGTGGCGGTCGAGGAGGAGCACCGTGAGGTTTTAGTGGGTAAACGGGGCGGCCTACATCTGCCAATCCGGAGTCCCACCTGTCCCGAGTCCCCGATCGGGAAGGTATCCGTAACGCGATTTCCTCACGTAAAAAAAAAAAAAAAAAAAAGTAATGGTCGCTGTGTATATCGGCACCTCGCCTATTCCGGACTTCAAGCAATAATGAGCGCCATTTGGAGCTGATTGTGATGTGCTCAATTTGGTTCTTAGTGATTCCATCGGGTGAGTTTCATGAGCATGTGGTGGTTGCCGTGAATAAATAGTGTCCGGAGGGACATCGGAGGATGGTAAGGTCATCATACGGGTAGGGACCCGTGCTTGCCTATATGCCTTTGACAACCATCATTATTTGTGCCAACTTTAGCGTTCAGATCACCCATGAGTATGACAATATCCTGTTGGCGGATGTTTCTTCAAAGTCATGTTAAGTGTACTATAGAAATGGTCCTTAAGATTGTCTGATGCCAGATTTGTAGGTGCGTAGCACGATAAGTGCGTGAACGATAGTGATCTTGCTGGCTCTGGTGTTAAAACAGTCTGTAATGATACGTTCGGATATACTGGAAACCCATATCAGAACTTTTTCTTTGCATCATGTAGGAGATCTTTGGGAGTACTTTAAAGAGATTTTCCGACTTCCTAACGATCTCAGCATTACCAATACACCTCCGGACTATTTGCCCTAGCCAATAGAAAACATTGATGTTTCTCCACCGATAAGAGAGAAAGTGATTAAAACCATTCAATCCCTTAAAAATGGCAAAGTCCCAGGAGCCGACCTCACCACAGCAGAAATACTTAAAGCAGACCTCTGCAGACCGCTGCAGATGCAGACGTGCTAACTAGACAAATAGTGAATGTCTGTGATGCTGAAGAAATACCGGACGATTGGCAAAAGGACCTCTTTATCACCGTGCTAAAAAAAGAGATCTCAGTGAGTGCGGCAATTCGAGAGGTGTTACTTTGCTCTGGACACCATCTGAGGTGATCAGCAAGATAATCCTAGAGCGACTATCGAGAGCCGTTGAGCCTCTCATTCGTAATGTACAAGCCGGTTCAGAATCTGATTGATCTTGGACGGATGATATCAACACTCTACGTATCATATTGGAACAAGCATAAAAATGGTAAAGGGAATTGTATATCAAATTTACGGAGTTCGAAAAAGTTTTTGATTGACGTTGAGGCGCGCTTATTTCCGGGACTAACTACTTGATAATGGTGTTCCAGAGAAGATAACGAACCTAATTACGGCTATATAGAAAAATTATACATGTAAAGTAACACATAACGGCCTTATCTAGGAGGACATACCAGTAGTACCAGTAGCGATAAAAGTATCGCTTTTTCTCTTTCTTACCGCCCTCGATGGCATAATGCTAAAAACAACAGGCAATAAGCAACGCGACATAGAGTGAGGATGTCCAACACCCTAGAATATTTGGACCATGCCAACCATCTATATCTGCTGAGTCACATACACGCCTATATGCTAGCCAAATTGGATGACTTGCGGCTTGAGGCAATGAAGACTAATTGGCTAATAGAGTCAGGGGATTTGTGGAACACCCTACCTCGAAAGCATCATATCGGAAAAAGGTGGAACCGAAGAAGAAATCGCTTCGAGAAATACCAAAGCAAAAGCACTAACCACATTTCGAGGCAAGCTCTACACTGGAAATCCCAAGGAAAGTGGAAGCGTAGTCGCCCTAGGCAAACCTAGCAGCGGAGTATCCTTACAGAAGCGATGAAAATAGGTAAAAGTTGGAACAAGTTAAAGAGCAAAGCTGAAGATCGACTGGGCTGGCCAAGCACTGTGGACGCCCTCTCCCCAGCTGGGATAGGAATTTAAGTAAGTTAGTAATAATAATAATAATAATAGTCTTTCAATATTAGTTACATAAAATACTATTTAGCACTATTTAGCGAGTTGTATCATTATCAATTTAATTGACATAATAATGATAAAGCGAAGAAAATGAATAGAAAGGATTAACCAATGAATTGGAAATGACCAACATAATTTTTTTATCTCATCACTAAGAATATGCGGTCCATATTATTTATATGTTTCTTAATTTGTCTATCTTTTCTTGAATTATTACTTAGATATCATTTTCTTTTCTGTTAAATAGCAAAAAATAAGGCATATAATACTTAATTTTTATGATTGTGCATAAAATTAAAATTAAACCATATTTATATGAAAAACAATAATTTGATATATATTAATTAAAGGAAAAATGAAAAGAAAATAACGATAGTGGTATGTTTCGGTATGGTTCATTTACTCTGAATTCCATATAATTAGTGTATCGATTACTTTATAGCTTCAGCGTTTGAAATAATAAACTAGTTGTTGTGCGGCATAGAACATAATCATTAAATAATATCTTACCTTTTCCTCCAGTTCCAATAATTTAATAAAATGGTCGACCTCTTCCGAGATCTTTGATTTCTGCACGCCTTTTAATCTTGAATAGAATATGATATGCTCAGCTACAGTGAGATCGGGGAAGAGAACGTTGTGTTGGGGACATATTCCTATTGATTTGCGAGCTTGTTTCGTTTCCGTTACAATGTCGTAGCCGTTTATAGTGGCCGATCCAGATGTCGGCGGAACCATTCCTGTATTGAAATACAGATAAAACAGCCATATTCTTATTTATATTTTATATAAGTCCCTTTTTAGTAGTGATTTTTATCCACTATACGCTTTTGCAGGAACGACAAGAAAGAACCTGGCACTAGTATATTAGTATATTCACTGGAGAATGCAGACCACAGCCACTGTGTTCTTCACCCTCGACAGGTCGTGTTTTGAATTTAATTATATTTATTATTGTTTTTCTTTGTTATTTCGATTCCTTTATCTTCTGCCTTTAGCTCAGTAAATTAATACATACTTTAGTTTTATCCACTTTTTGTATATTTTAGTGACGTTGAGAGGTAAATGATAAAACCAAATGCCAAATTCTCTATTACGATGCGAAGAAATAAAAAAACTGAAGGGAGAAATCCACAACCAATGGTGTGTATGCAGTCAGATGTTGGCTTACTCACCATGACAACCTCTTACTAATAACATAATATTTTCTCGAACAGGATTCAAACTCACTAACACACACAACTACTACCAATTGCCTCCAATCATTGTCACTTATCATTTTCAATTAAAGTAAAATTATGTTGATTTTAAAACTAATAAATATTACAGACTGTAGTACAAAAAATTAAATTTAGTTTTTTGTTATATTTTTCAGTTTTTTTTATAGCTATAAGAGAAATAAATTACCTGTCAACATTGATATTGTAGTGGTTTTACCAGCACCGTTATGACCTAAAAGTACTGTTATTTCATTTTCATACATTCTTAGGTTTAAATTATCAACTGCTTTCTTGCGTCCTTTGTAAACTTTTGTAAGATTCTGAAAAACAAATAATATACATAGAATTTAAAATAATATATATTTAAGTCCCAAAATCGAAGATTACTTTACAATAAAACTGATTGAAATTTAAAATCATTTTCCGACTCAGGTTCCATGAAACTATAAATTTTAGTAACGTATTATCTTATTTTTAGCCTCACGCTTTATTTACTTCCCAGATACACGACCTCATTGGCTTATTCTAATATCTTCCTATCTACCCCACTTCAGAATTCCGTGCTATGTTTGTCTCTTTTAAATACCAGAATCCTCTTCGAAAACTTCTTCGCTCTGATAAGTGCGGGTTGAGTTCCACCACTCAACTCGCAATGTCATGAATTCGGTGGAAAGAACAGAACGGAGTATTATGACACTAGATATTTTCTGTCTATCCTGCTAAATAAATGCAAAAATGCGGGATAAAAGCGTGAAGCGTTTTACATATATTCAGGTTTAAACCATAGCTTTCACACACATCTTTCATGATGATGACCATTGCCTGTAACTTGTATTCTATATCATGCAATTAGCACTGCATCATCCACAAACAATCGTGAGGTCAATTACTTTCACTCAATCACGTAGTTTAGTACTACTTTAATAAATAAAAAAAAATAAAAAAAATCAACTTCACAAAAAAAAACTAAAACAAATTACGAGATGCATTTAAATTTGTATATTATTTACTACTGTTTAATTAAATTAAATTATAAGGAAATACATTTCAGTTAATCTTTTTACGATGACTAAGTATGAGAAAAGGATACAATAGGTGATTTTGTTTGTATATACTCATGGAGGTATCCAGGACTAGCCAGTCTAGTCCTGAAAACTTCCATGTATTGATTTGGTAGTATAATTAAAAAAATTGACTACTTACACACTTTATCAATCGTACATGAGTATTAGCAATGCATATAATTAAATGAAATCGTGGACGAGCGTAAAAACGAAATAGCTACAGTCATGTACTTCAACAGGGCGAAACCGCGATCGTACTGCTAGTTACTAAAACAATTGTGTAATTAGAATACGGCGGAAGCCGAGAGCGGTTTATAACCCAATAATATTAAGAAAATAATAACAAGACATTTAGTTATATAACCGAATTAAACTGTTATTAGTATAATATAAAACATATAATATAAATGCTTTGGCTGAATATAAATTATACATTTATTGTGAACTCTAACCTTGTATAATTATAAAAAGAAATAGAAATATAATTCACATATTAGTGAGACTACGTTAAGTAAAAATACGTATATACGAGTACTATATCTATTACAAATAGGACAAAAATAAAGAACCGGTCAAGGCCACATATTTGACGACAATACGACGTGTTTAGTGACCTTTATAATAGAGCCGTAGTATTTACAACATTGATTCTAGGTTTACGTAAACACGTTGTTGTTATTGTACGTTGTTACAAATAAAGAAAACCTGGAAATATCTTATGAGACGCAGCTTTAAGTATCAAATGTCAAAACGTAATGTTTCGAATTTGAGTGAAAAGTGGACACTAGGTTCTGTTCCTTCGTTTACCACTTTTCGCTTATTAAGATATTTCGTGTTGTTACCGGTTACTAAGCGATACGTTCACAGGCATATAAAACCAGATCCTGGAAGGATCTTAATTCTTGTATATCGCAAAATTATAGCAGAATTTCGAATTATTGTGTACAATTAAATACGTCACATCTATTGTCTACAATAAATTAATACCTATTAACGTTAGGAACAAAAGAAGTCAACAAGGGTTATGTTCTGGTGGTGGTGATAATATAAATCAAAGAAACACAATTTAGATATTATGACTATTATTTCCTTTAAACGTAATTTGAAAACCAGACATCTCTAAGTTGGCGGTCCACGGCGCTACCTTCTGTGTACGTTTAAGCTGACGTTTCTCGGATGGAGACGGTTGATTAAACAATTAGGTGTCCTATATACATATATATAAACACTAATAATAGTAATATAACCGGCTATTCTTCATTATTGTTTATATTCCGAATATTGTTTCTACGACTTACCTCGATATTAATGCCCATGGGTACTCCTTTCGGCTCTTCATCATGAACTACTTTCAACAAAGCATTTTTGTACTCTTGGTCGATGACGTGCTCATTTGTCAAACCTGTATATGTTAATAATGTAAAAGTTTGCTTTTGATAATATTATTTTATTCAATGTTATATTTTTATTTTATTATTAGCGTTGAGTACACGGGAAATACAGATTTCATAAAAATAGACCTTGAAGTATTATTGCCAGAAAAAATTAGGGGCCTTATAAAATAAAGTATATATACACATATTTTAACATTTATTGCAGAATTTGTATTCATGCCTCTTGGATAAAATTCAAGTCTTTTTCTACAAATTTAACCCTCCAAGTCTACGAGTATTAAGCTAGTTTTATTTCCCGTCTCAAAAAAAGTTTCTTTAAAATTAATACGAATTTTGTTCTTCTCTAGAAATATTTGAATAAAGTCGTGTTAAGAAAAGATTATTATGAAGAATTATTGTATAAGTATATAAAAGAAATTTATCTATTACCACTGCTATTAGGATTATTTTAATATTTATTTAAATAGTTTTCTTATTTACATTGTTTTCAATTGTAGCATATTATTATATGAAAGAAATATTAAAATATTATTTTATATGAAACTAAAGTTTCATCATGACTTCGCATAAATGTGGAACAAAAATTCGATATTAGAAAAATGTGTAAATCAGTGGCTAAAAGAATTATGTTATCTTGTAGGTATAATATGTATGTACTTACTTTCTGTATCATATAATTTAAAATTAATTAGTAATTTAAAAGTTTAAAAGTAAAATACTTAAGGCAAAAATTAAATTAGCATACGTTTTCATTTTTTTATTTCTGTAAATTAAAATTCAGTGATTTATTTCTGTACTTGACATATCTTAGTATTGTTATTTTATAACCTTGTCGATGAGATAATCATAAGAATGAAAAGAAGAAAACTGGACACCTACCTATTACCTTTATTTCTTTATAGTTAGAGACTATAAAGAAAAAGTAGTAGGTGAAAAAATCTTTGACGTACCTTGACTAAGACGTTAAATTAATTTATGTATAACATTAAACTCTAATGAATAATTAATTAAAATCAACTTACCTGCTACTTTAGTATTATCTGGGCACCAAAAACTTTTTGTTAACGGAAAGTACCAAGGCAACGGTACTCCATATAATCCTGGACGAATTTTTTCAACATACATAGCAACTAACATATAAAGTATGGAATCTAATATTAACATTAAAGCTACATGACCAGGTTGAAACTGATCGTGATAGGAAACTGGAGTGAAAAATTCGTTCCACTGTAAACCTGAAAGAATTCAAATAGCTGTATAATGACAAATTTAAATAATATCATAAATAATAAATATAAATATAACTTGTTATTTTATAAGAAATTAAAATATACTAGCGACCCGCTCGCAGCATCGCCGCTGTGAAGCGGGCGAATATATCAATAAAATAATATTTAAGTAGTTTAGAAAATTATTTTTTAAATGGAACAAATAACCCGTTTAAAAAATTCGTTATCTTTCAAATGAAATGTCCATTTTTATTAATTTAAATAGCAATTAATCAAAAATAATTTGATTAATACAGAAGTATGAATGGTATCGTTTGGGTACTACGTGTAGATAGTTGCGATTCGCGGTAATAAGGTAGTTCTAAAAATTATTTTTGAAACATAAAATATACCTGCTTAAATTATAAATAATACCTACGAATAATAAATACAAATAGAATAATAAAATATATAAGAAAATATGGTTATAATAATAAAATATATACGAAAATATAAATAGAATATAGCTTTTTAACTGGAATAAAAACTGAGTTTCGAAAACTCTAAACCCGCGGCAGTGTTAGAGATATCAATATCCCTTTCCTCTCACCCCCGCACTCACCTGCTACGCTACGGGGTAAGGATTAATACAGAGATATGACTATTATTATTTGATTCTTGTAGCCTGTTTTCCACCCTTAAAATTATACGAAACTAGTTATAGTGGCATAACTGCAGTAGTTAGACACATGTTATTGCTGACTTTTTCGTAGATATCGATACGATCTATAATATTTTTTATAAAATAAGCTAACGCATCGCACGCGATGATAATTTTTTTATAAGTACTTTTTTCACACCTTGATTTACATCATTGCATTTTTATTGGGGATACCTATTTTTTTGAAAATGTAATATAGCTAATGTTACTGTTATGAAAGAATTTTTGAAATCAGTCGAGTTGTTTTTGCGTAAAAACGCTACAAAGATACAAATGTATCCTCTTTATATTATTATTAGTATAGATAAAATAACGTATATTGCATATAAGATTATATATAGGCTTTCTTTAACAAACAAATAAGTTAACACATTCAAAGAAGTAAGGATCTTAATGTTTTTTATTTTCATAATTTGACACTAAATACTTTTTTATTTTCATAATTTGACACTAAATACTACTAAGTATCATGTTCTTCAAGTTGTTGAAATTTAGATTGTAATACAGCTACTTATATTAAATTAGAAGAAACGTATTAAATTTTTTTTAAGAAGCGTTATGTATACGACTAAATAAACACAAAACCACAAACCTATTAGTCGTTATTTATGTTATCCTAGCCAGAAATATGATTGTACACTCATAGGTATACACGTAATATATTATATTAAAGCAACATCGCTATTTATTTTTATTACAATATTATCTAACTATAATAAAAGAATATTATAAAAAAGTACCAAGCAAGCAAATTGGTTTAAGTATAAAAGAGTCGCCTTAGCAATTACGTTTTAGCATGAAATAATTACAATAACGATTAGGTAGACGAACTTAACTTTAATATTAAGTCTTCAGAAGTGCATTATGCAAATTAATCATAACAATATACTTTTAATTGGACAGCAGAAACGTGGGGAATTTTATATAAGCTAGTATAATAGATTATTTGAAATTTTATATTACAACGCTACTGCAATAAACAATATTACAAAAAATATTGTTCGTAAAAATGTTATTCGACTACTATTTAATCACATGCAGGTTGTAGGTTCGAATCATGGTCTGGGGATGTATAGATCCTACTATACTATACTATACTATACTATACTATACTACATATATTTCCGTTTTTTGATCTGGTTAGATAAAGTGCGACATTTGATTCCATTAATCAATAAACATTCCAAATTAAAGACATTGATTGACTTGACCTTTCAAATTATTTCTAGCGACAACCAAGTAAATAGAGGAGCTTGAAACTCATACTGTTTTAACACTAGAAACAAATGACGTGTCCTCGTTGCGTGCTTGTCCCCCATGAGTAGGTACCTACATTCCTACGTTTAATATATGTTCAATGTCCTCTGATTAGGAATCGACTGATGTATTATTAACTATTATAAATAACATGTGTTTAGTAACATACAAGATAGTTCGTTTTAATACTATGAAATGTGCAATTAACTGGTAAATTTATTTAAATTACCAATTAAAAATTTTGTTCCGTTTCTAAACACAATCAAAAAATCATCACTAAGTTTATTTAAAATTGTCATATTCAATAATGAGTAAACATCAATTATTAAAATAAATTTACATTATAAATTTATCTAATTAGTATATGTATAACTGATAAATCGATGAAATTATTTTGAAATATATTATCATTAATTAATAAATTTATTTGAGATATCCTTCCTTCCAATAGCTTCCTTAAGTCCTTAACAGCTTCGTTAAGTCATGGACTTATGACACAATGGTTGCCTTTATTGCCAATTTAGTCCATACTAAAGTTCACTTCTCAGAGGCACATTAATAAACCACGAGTTACAAGGTTATTTTGTTAGTTACAAAAATTATGTATCTGTAGAATGTATCTATTAGGTATAGTTAATTTTTTTTTAATATTTCTTAAACATAATAAAACTAATGTTTTTGATTTATATTATATATCTATAATATATCATAGGATTAATGGTGCTACTGGACATGGCAAAAGTTATATTATTTTTTAATATAAGTACGGGATGGCGATCAAAAAACCAGGTATTGGACTTCTAAGTTGTGGTCTTTGTATATCATCATATACGTAATAATTATTAAATGAATAATAGGAACACATTAACTGCATGTTTGTTACACGCGGTACCAATAAACATTAGGCAACTTGATTTCTAGTATACAACGGTGTATAATATATAAAGTATTCAAATATATCACCAATACCATACTTAATATTTCAGCAATTGAAAAATTCTAAAGACCTTGTATTCATATTAAATCTATAAAATATTGTGTTTGTACTAGTGTGTGTGTGTGTGTGTGTGTACACAGAGGATTTAATAATTTAATATATTTAATATTTATAAATTTACGGTTATACGTCATCATAACATGCATCATATGATTACGTTCATAAAATATTCTTAACGCAATTAGAATATTGTAAACCATAAATAATGATAGCGGATGAGGAATATCTCCTAAGAACATTCGACGTATACCATATAATATTATATCAGTATTTATAATTATCGCATTACACTTTTAAACTTATAAAAAAATAACATTAATTTATTCATTACGGTAGGTAAGTGTTTATAAAGATTTATGTAGGTATATATGGGGTTTCCCAATAAGAACAATATGTTTTGAAATTGAAATAAAACATGTAATATATGTTTTATTTCAATTTCAAAACATATATGTTCGAATTTCGTGCTTAATGGCTTTATTTGATGGGAAATTTTATGCTATTTATGATTTAATTAAAATATCGTTCAAATGACCGCCACAGCTTTTTTTACACTGGTGAATACGATCGGTCCAATTTTCGATGACTCGGTGCAGCATTTCGGCTGGTATGGCCGCTATAGTTGCTCGAATGTTGCGTTCAAGGTCTTGAATCGTAGCTGGTTTATTGGCACACACTTGAGATTTAACATACCCCAACAAAAAATAGCCCAAGGGTGTTAAATCGCATGATCTTGGTGGCCAATTGTGAGGACCGTTGCGAGAAATAACCGACTCACTAAACTTATCACGCAATAAATCTATTGTGACGGTCGCAGTGTGGCATGTTGCACCATCTTGTTGAAAATAAATGTCGTCCGCATCGATTTCATACACTTCAGGAAAAAAAATCGTTCAACATGTCACGATAACGGTCGCCATTGACAGTAACAGTACGGCCTTCATCCATGATTCCACCGTACCATAATCCGCACCAAACAGTCGATTTTTCAGGATGTAATGGTGTTTCATGAACCACTCTTGGATTTGACGCACTCCAATAACGACAATTCTGTTTGTTCACATAACCATTGAGCCAAAAGTGAACCTCATCTGAAAAGATGATTTTCCTATAAAATTCGGTGTCCGTTTCCATCATTTCAAGCGCCCAATCAGCAAATTCACGACGTAATCGATGGTCTGCTGGCTTGAGTTCTTGTGCCAACACAATCTTGTATGGATGTAGGCCAAGATCCATACGTAAAATTCGCCAGGTTGTCATTCTGGATAAGCCCAATTCCTGTGCACGTCGTGGAACAGAAATATTCTGATTTTCTTCGACACTGGCTGATACGGCGGTAATATTTTCTTCACTACGGCCTGTCCGCTGTCGTGTTGGTGGTCTACTATCGTGCAAAGAATATTCACTTTCCAGTTTTTGGATGATGCGACGTATAGCGAGCTCAGACGGTGCACCATGACGACTATATTTAGCACGAAATGCTCTTTGAGTAGACACAAAATTTGGACAATTTCCAAACGTTGAGGTAACGTGAACTTGTTCATGATTAAATGGCAAACATAACTGAACACAAAACAACACAAATGTCAAATGTTAAACAACCAAGATGGCGGCTGTGAGCAATCAAAATCCTATCATCCCTATTGGGAAACACTTTATTTATAACGATTTATCAAAGAAAAGTTTTTGTGTAGGCCATAGGTGTAATACTTACATACTTGTTTTATACTATATTGCTTCTACTGCTACTACTATACTACGAAACTACTATATTGCTTGCTATCCTAACTTCACTTAATATATCTCCTGAGGTGGTTGATTTTTTTCGTTCTTACTTGCACGGACGCCAACAGCGCATTATGATAGAAGTTTCTTATTCCAAATGGTCCTTAACCGTTAGCGTGTTGTCTCCTCATCTATTATGATTTTTTATAAATTCTATCTGTTAAAATTTCTCATCTCTACCACCTGCACGCAGGCAACCTACAAATTTACGCGCAAGGTACTCTCACTCGAGGTATCCGATACCAATATAAGAATAAATAATGACCTTGAATTTATTTCAACTTGGAGTGCTCATTTTGGTCTGACAATAAATACACCAAAAATTTATTTGATCGATAACTTAACTTATTAAAGCGATATTTAACTTATTTAAGCGATTTTAATCGGTTGTCCGAGATTACTGGCGAAAGTAGATACTTCAGAAATGTCTGCTATAATTATTAATAAGACTATTATACAAGATAGTGAACAAGTAAGGAATCTTAGTATTATAATGGAGAAGCAGGAATGGTAAGTAGAAAAATTTATACTGGTTCTGCATGTCTGCGAAGACTACGCAATTTTCTTACTATACCTACCAAAATTGCGCTGGCAAAATCGCTCCTATTACCAATTCTAGATTATGCTGATGTGTGCTATCTTGACATTAAAGAGGAGCTACTAAATAAACTTGAGCAGCTTCAAAATCTTTGCATAAGGCTCGTGGTTCGTATACGTAAATATGACCACATTTCTGGATTTCGTAATACGTTCAAGTGTCTCCCTATCCGACTTCGCAGGAACACTGACATAATTCATCTTCTCTATTCCGTCTTTAAACAGCACGGAATAGAGAAGATGGAGTATGTCAGTATTCCAGCATCCGTCTACTCCTCCCTACTTGAAAAAACAATGCAAGTTTCTTCATCATATTCACTTACGTTCCCTACGCTCCGACAAAAACCTACTCCTTAAAATTCCTCGTCATTCTTCTTCCTTTTTCTCAAATTTCTTCACTATAAATTGTAAAGTGAATGAATTAAGTGTCCGATTATGGAATACCTTACCAATTAAAGTTAGTTGTGCCAAAAATTTACTTATTTTTCAAAATTTACTTAAAAATTAGTAATTATTTATTTATTTATTTTTAGAGTTTAATGCCTGAATGTTTTTTAAAAAACAGTATGTATATAGTAGATGTAATACTTATGTTTTCTATATCTATTTATATTTATCTTGTATTTGTATGTCTATTTTACATTTAATGTTATATATGTGTAAATTATATATGTATAATTAAATCCGCCTCCTATTAATTTATCCAACTCCAACATCGAAAGGTTACCTGGAAGAGATCGCTTCAAGCGATAATGTCGCCTTATTCTTCATTTCTATTTAATTTTTATATATTTATGTATGTTTTTTTTTGTATTATGTGTGCAACAAAGAGCATTGTATGATATTGTACTGTATATTGTGTGATATTAAGCATAAATAAAAAAAAACTGATATAAATGATAAAACCAATTTAATTTTGTATAACCTAGACCTTTGACCTTTAACGAAAACGAATGTACCTATGAGTACCTTTTATCACAGTACCTCAATCGTATTAGCTATACACATAAATACGTCCTAAGAACCTATAGACTTTTTTTACAATTATATTCAATAATGACTAATGTAAACATAACTAATGTAAAATAATGTAAAGTGAGATCGTTTTTGAAAAAAAATACACACAACATATACATTATTTACTATCCTACCTTTTTTTTTAAAGGACTTGTCACAAAAAACTAACATTTCGTCCCATTAGCTTACATTAATGCACCATAACTATTTTATAATTTATTCGCTGTTCCATTCATATTGATTATTATACATGCATAGATATAATATATTGTACATAAACAAACATATACAAATACCAGACCTATACATATATCGCAAAACATAAAAGTTAGAGAGTTAAAGTAGAGAACAAAATACGAGGAACTCTAAGTAACCTAAAATTATCTCTTATCTAATCCTTATTTCACCAACTTATACAGACTAATAGCAGAACTTGAATAAGGATATGCTAATATACTGTTGGGTACTATCCTAACTTAACCGCTTAAAAAATTAAATCGCGTTTAATAAAACAGATACCTATTACATTTAATAAATATTCATAAGAAGGTAACTAATAAATGATGCGTCGTAAACCGGTACGGACACATATGATGATAATAATGGCGGCTTAAACGTATAGTATTCGTCGAACTACATTATTTCTTATGTCAGTACGCTCACAGCGGATATTGTTTAACTAAATAATAAAATTTATATAGGTTTAAAAAAACATTTAGCTATTATTTAAATTTCATTATTCAATTTAAAAAAAATACAAAAAAGTCTGACTTAATAAGGAAAATTATTTAACATTTTTGAAAAAACGTATAAGAATTTCGACGCAGCTGGTAGTAGAATGCATGGCTTAGCGGTCAGAGCGCTTGGACGGTATCCAAGAGGCGCGGGTTCGAATCCCGCTGCGTTCAAATTTTTATACGTTTTTTCAAAAATGTTTTCTAATCCTAAGTGTGGAATAACACTTTAAAAATAGTAAATATTAAAATTATAAAATATCGATAGGTACCTAATATTTTTGATTTACATTATATTGAAGGCAAGAATAATGAACATCGATTTCGTTATTCCACGCGTTGTAACATGAAAGCATGAACATTACCTGTATATATTAGGGTGGAGTAAAACATAATTTTTTTGTTCGCTCTTTTCAAATCTCCTGTATTATTAATTGGTTTGAGTATGAGTATTCTTTCAGGTGGGTGATTGAGAAAATAATTTCATAAAAAATAATATTTTTCCTTATAAACTTACCCTCAAAAAAGATTTGTTTGTAAATATAGAATTTTTTTATAAATGGTTTTGAAATAGTGCCAAAGTTAAGCAAATTTTTAGAAAAAGTGCCTAAAATGTGTAAGGATTTGAGGCGTCCCTCATCTGGTGATCCGATCAAATTCAGTGATAACATATTACCTGCATATTGTGATGTGATTAAAAACTACTTATGATAACAAACGAAATGTTAGAACTGTATACTAAAAGAACCCTTCAGCCAAAGATTTATGTCTTTGGTCTTGACGGTACTACTACAGGCCCAAGTGCCACCAATCTTAGCTAATAATAGACTCAGAAAAACTAGCCCACTATCTGTTGGTGAACTTGCGCTAACAGAATTTTTCGATTGTATATTGGTACAGAATATCCGACAAATAATTTGAAGGAATTTCCTTCATTAAGAAGACACTGGGACTTCTGATACTGAACATTAAAATGTTATTTTTATGATAATTCCATACAATAATTTATTGTACTATCAATTTTGAGTTTTTATTTAGCGTCGTTGTCCGTTGTCTCTGATTATCATTATCACAACGGAGCGTTACGGTCCCTACATACCTCTTTCGCCTCGTCCACAGTCATTTGCCTTTATACACGCCCTTCGGGGGATTCCTCCAGTATCTTCGATGCTGTGTTTTAGAAGGTCAACTGACCTCTCGTACCACTCACCTTTGCTTCATAAATCTTTCTTCCATTTTCCGATCACTCATTCTCTCAACGTGCCCAAACCACCGTTCTCAACGTTCGTCTTCACTATTACTATGACATTCATGCTTACACCTGCCATTCTAAGTATCTCCTCGCTGCATATACGGTCAGCTAAACTGACTCTGCATAACCGACGAAGAAATTGTATCCTTACTGTATTCATCTTTCTTTCATTCTTCTTCTGACACGCCCATGTAACGCTGCCGTAAAACAACGTTAGTATCAGTACTACATTGCGACGGTTTTACCGCCGCATCAATGCAACAACCCTTCATCACCCTTAACACTGTTACCGGCAGCAATAGCTTTTTCACAACCATTTGAATATAAATTCAGTAAAATATACGATAATATTGTCAATTTTTTTTGGAATTCTTGTTTTTTCTTATTTATCTACTCTTATAATTAATGGCTCACCTCAAGATAATGAATCAGAAAGCTGTGAAAGGAGAGGAAATTTAAAATGAAAAAAAATATTCATTCCACCCTATATATGTATATATAAAATTATTTCACTTACCTACGCACATAATATACAGAATTATATCACTTACCTCTAGATGTGCCCTCACAAATAATAAGCATTTGTAATGCATAACCCACTGCGGTATTAGATATAAGGCTCAATAACAGTTTTGTTGTTAAACTGATATCCTCATAAAGCATCTGAGTCAGCATGAATGCGGCGTAGGTTGAGAACCACGCGAGACCCATGAATGATGCGGCAGTATTCGCTGCAAAACATTACGGGTCAAGCAATGGTACAAAATTATATGTTATTATTATGACATGGACATACTTACACGTGTATAATGGTGTAAATATTCTAGAGATATATTATACATCATTATATCAAACTGGTTTGGTAAGAAATATAATCTGTACTATGCTAACTTTTGTAATACATACATAGTTGATTGTGAAGTTGAGCTCCGCTCTCAAATTTTTTTTTACAAGCAAACCAGGCAATGAATAAAAATATCCAAAATGAATATATATATATATATATATATATATATATATATGTTGTTCTACAAATCGATCGAATCAAACATGTTATTTATATAATGCTAAATAATGATTAAATCACCTTTCTATTTCTTATGAAACGAGTTTTCTGTACTACTTAAAAGGCGATTTGTTTCAATTTTTTTATTTAACTCAAGATTAGGATAATGATAAGAGTGCCAGAGACTAAGGCAAACATTGCTTTGAATAACCTGTTAAATGATTGTAACTACTAATTTTATAATTTATTTTTTATTTTATGACACGCAAATACTTCCAAACTATAGTAATTACAGGTGTTTTAACAAAGAAAATATTTACCTATTAATATTATTTAATATTATTAGTATTTATTTTAATATATGCTATATTTTCTTTAAAAATATCTCTTATTTACCTCTCGTAAAAAATACGCTGACCATAAAACAAAACGATAGCGAAGCTATGACGAACAGTATTAAAAAGAAAAGCAAAACAGTCCAAGGTGTGAATGTCAAAACTGCATATCCTTCTCCATCTTGTGTCGAGTTAAAAGGTATCTAAAATTATAATATCGAATTCATATATTTTATTAATTAAAATAAAATATTTATTTGAGTAAATTTTCGGATTGTAACTCGATTGAATATCATCTTGCCATCAAATTGCAACTGTTGTTAGGTACATTTGACTATTGTATACAAAATATATCATTATAGTCTTTAAACTATCCTGAATTTATGTGAAAATTAAAAAATAGAATATTAAAAAAAAATATTTTTTAGAAAACATAAAAATATGAATTCAGCGGGCTTCAAACTCGCACCTCTAGGAAACCGTCTAAGCGCTTTGACCACTAAGCCATGCTAAAAATTCATCATTTTCGTATTTTATTTCGTATTTTATTAATTCGTATACATCATTAACATCTCTGTCCAAAAATTTGTAAAACTTTCTACTACGCAATTTTTTTTTGTAACAAAGGCTTGGACGGATTCCAAGAGACGTGGTATCAAACGTTCAATGTTTTATACGTTTTACAAAAAATATTTTCTCATCCTACACATTAAAATATAGAAATATTTTTCTGTAAAATACTAACCTTAAACAATATAACCATTAATATTACAGATATTAATAGAAAAGAGAATTGTTTGATAAACCATGCCAGCCAGTGTAGCCAGGATGGTAGCCCCATTATTGTCATTGTTTCCTGTAAAGGTAATCTTATGTTCTTACTTTTTAAAACATTTTGCGACATAGCAGTTAAAAAATCACATATTTCACAATTAAGGTAATATAAGTAATTTAAGAAATATAACTATGTAGTTATGATTTTTCCTAGTAAATGATTTTTCAGGATTCTTTTATTTTCTTACACTAATAAAAAAATATCTATACTATATTAAGTTCTGTCTATACATTGAGCATTTTTAAGAAAAAATAATTTACGGGGATGCAAAACTATACAATGCATACGGGGATGCAAATATATAAAATTTAAAGATCTGGAATATCGGACGCAGAACAATAAGTGTGAATAAAATAGAAGATCGAGATCTAACATAGTCGTTTGTTAACTAAAATTGCTAAGTGTAAATGTAGGTTACGAGGAATAATTAAAATCAATGAAAATTAATCACAAATTAAAATAAGAGGCTAAGTGGGATAACGTCCGACGATAAACGCGATAGTCATGAGTATCATCTGAACTCGGAGCAATAGTTATTATAAATTTTTTGTTATTAACGTAATATTTCTATTAATAGTGAAGGACGTTATAAAATAATAAATGAGCCAACTTTAAATGTCAACAACTGATAAATGGAAGTATGTAGTAAGTTAAAAGTCATAAGCTCTACGCAAACGAAGTCTTGCGGACTTCAAATCGGTATTCGATAAAATAGCAACAAAGCTTTCTTTTTAGATAATTCCTTTTTTTTACTAAGTATCCAAAATTGCATAAATTAAATATTTTAGACTTTGTAAAATATACATTAAGATTAGTCAAGGATCTCATTAATATTAAAATGGAGCTACTTTGACTTGCAGTAAGCTGGGATATAAATCGAGCAAATAAATGAAAAATAATAATGTAAGTATATATTTTAATACGTTTTTGTACGTTTTTGTTTGTTTGATTGTGGGACTGTGGAGAAACAACTAGTTTATCTTAATATTATTTATGGAAACGCATTAAAAAGCACACAGGTCGACAGCGAGTATCGAAGTTCGTCGAAGCGTAACCTTTTTCCTATGAACTTGTCTACCATAATCAGGAAGAATATTTCAAATTTATTCAGATCTTTTAAAGATTAATTTAAAATAAACTTTTGTAGCGTTTGCGTTTAAAATAAACTTTTTTCTACTTTAAAATATTAATATAGGCTACTAGTCTCCTTACCTTTAGCTGTAATTCTTTCTCGGCAGTGACAACTCTGACAGTATTTACGAAAGTATAAGCGAAACACATCATAATTATCATAGATATAAATCTTTCCATAGCAACTAGTAAGTCGTCCTGTCTATACGAGAGCTGAGGTAATCGTTGTAAGTAAACCTTAGTGTTTATTGACTTTCCACTTTTTTGCTTAATAATTTCTTGTGAAACAGCGTGTTGAACGGCTAAGAACATTTCTGGCGAATATCCTACAAAATTATTAGTTTAAGATATACACATCTTCTAATTTACTATTATTTAAATAATCTTTTCGCCGCAAATCGCATCCTTCGTAATAATCGTTCTCGATAATATTAAGAACATTACTGTATCTTTACGTAAATTTGTACAATGAAAAATAATTGTGCACTTTTTGTAATTTACTAATACTAATTAGATCTAGAATCATAGAGAATTAAACATATAAAATACCTGGCATTTTACCCCCATACATATCGTTAGGCTCTCTAGGCCCAGGCATTGGAAATAATGGAAATAAAAGGTTTGTTCTCCAACTTATTCTTAATGGATGTTCTAACATAGGAGTTCTCATCACTGCTGGAAATCTTAATGTAACTTTAATATCATCTGGCCATTCTGTTGCATCTACAATTAAATGACTTACACTGATTAAAATTTTCAAGTTGGTAAAAAATATTATAGTTAAAATAATAATAAAAATATTATAGTCTTATTTTTTTAAGTATTAGTCTTATATTTTTCTTCATACATTTTACTTTAGGATATAAGAAAGATTTATTTGTGTCATAAGATCTTGTAATCATAGATTGCAAAGATAAAGTGTATTGCTTGTTTGTCCAGCAGTGCATTTATAAAAAAAAACAGTAAATTAATGGTACTTACTAGCCATATCATCATCAAACTGAATACCAACAAGGATGTGATTCATAACATTTGGTTGAGTGAGAGCAGTTTCTAATGCTGTTGAATTTGCATGACCTTCTGGTGTAGGAAGCAATGTTGTATCAAAAAATAGGGCTATAAAGCCATTCAAATTATCCAAAGCAACTTTAGCCATAGCATCCTCAGTAACCTTTCTAGTTAATGGATTTTCAGGAGAAAATGCCAATGTTCCTTCTCGTTTTGCTGATGTAAGGTTTCCTCTAAACATAATATTAAGTTAAACACATAATAAATGGTTCATGATTATTTATTTTTCCATATATATTATTTTTTTCTATATACTTACAACTGTCTTCCACTGATGTTGAAATATGTTGGTAGAAAGGGTGAATAAGAAATATTGGGCTTTGATTGAGGATCGACGAGGCATCTTATTAATATTAAAAATAAAGAAAATATCACAGGAGATGCTATTTCAAATAGAGTTTGCCATTTATGTCTTCTTTGTAAAAGGAAATTTTTCCAGATTAGGAGTTTTAGTTTGTCGAGCGAAGACATTTTCTTACATTGCTGTAAATAATTATTTAATTACAATATGAAACACGAATATTCATAAATACATACACAATGGAAAGAGTTACACGTGTGTTCTATTAATATAAATAAAAATAGTAACTCACGTAACAGCGCTACTGAGTCAAATATTATGACGAATAAATAGTACGTAAAAAATTAAATCAAGATATTAGTTTTGCCACAATATTATAAGAATAGTAAGTCCCTGTGATCTCAAGCAGTAATTTCTTACCCAAGCATTTCACTTTACTATCACATAAATTTACGTATTTTACTATCACACAAAATTTAAGTACGAATTTCACAAAACACTTTAGTTGACTCAATTCAAATATATTGGCAAAATTATAAATTATCATTTATTAAGCAGCGAGCCAATAGACTGCTTTTAATTATTTAAATGATAAAATGTCACTTTACAATTGTCATTCTTCAATTGTCAAAAATATAAGCCATAGACTACAAATATAAAATAGATTACAATGCAGATTATATATGTATGTATGTATGTATGCATATCATGTATTATTATCAAGTGTACAATTAATGAAATAAAATTGTATTATTTATTAGCATGTGAATAATTGTTAAGTTTTGTACATTTTGTAATTTCTTATTGCTAGTGCTTATTTTTGCATTCATACCGACATAATAGCAACACCGATAATTAATAAAACAAATTTTATTTTCTTCAGCTGTCAAAAATCTAAATTAGTATACAATATTTACATGAATTATTTTGAATTTAACATGGAAAATGTAAATTAAGTGAATTTAAAAATGTCAACTATAATTAAATTTGAACTTAAAGAACTTAGAAAACTAGCGAACAATAAAGATTCCTGTGTAATTGAAAAAAGAGTTACTCAAAACCTAGCGTTACAACCATGGTGTTTAGGGAATCTTAAGGACTCGATAAAGAATTTGCTAGATTATAAAATAGGAAAATTTGATAAAGAGTAAGCATCTCTTAATATTTCTTTTGCATAACATTGTTCAAATACTGACAGTAAAAATGACACATTTTAGATAAGCACGATAAACATATCGTGCTTATTATTTAACCCAAGTATACTTTTAATATATATTTTTAGTTCACAAGAAATTCCTTTTTATTTCCTTATACAAAAGCAGAAGTTATTGTAATTTTTAACACATATACTAATTCATTAATTATTTTCAGATTTAATGGAATTCTTTTAAGTTATAAAAATTTACGTGTTTTACAAAATATAGGCTCCATAAGAAATGATAATGCAGATATCCATTTTCAAGTACAAGCTGATTATTTCATATTTCGCCCACATGTTGGCGCAACTCTAAAGGGTATTGTGAATAAAAAGAGCATCACACACCTTGGTGTCCTTGTTCACAGGTGAAATGTTTTTAATATTCTCTCAGTAAATTATAAATGAAATCAATTTATTTTGATTATGCACTATTATTTTAATTTTGCACATACTATTTCTTAATAAATTATTAAAGACTTACTACTACAAGATAAAATTTGTATTATCAACCTGGATAGTAATTTCATCTATACATATGACTTTTCTGTATATTGATGTTTATCAATAGATTTGTGTATATATTTCAAATATATTTGTGTATTTCTTCTTTCGTATCTAATTAAATTTTAAATTTTTGAAAAATTATATATTAGCTTATTTATTTCAGAGTATTTAATGTAGTAATACCAAGGCCTACTGAAGAACCTGGTAATAACTGGATTGGATCAAATATCGAGGAGGGTCAAGAAGTTGTTTTTCAAATAGTGGTACTAGATCTTTATGGAGCTTTGCCATACATAAGAGGCAAATTAGATGAAAGGTACAAAAATTTATCAATGCTTTATGTTAAATGAAACATAGTTAACACAATTTCCATAACAATATTAAAATGATTTTTCATTTAATTACACTATTTTTCTCTTTTAAATTTTAGATCATTGAAAATAGGACCAGATGGTGATGATGATACTATAGAAGTAAATCCCAGTAAATCTATGAATATTACTTATGTTAATTTTGATAAAACAAAACCAAATTTAAAACCAATTGGTGATGGAATATCAAATACTTTATTTATAAAAAAAACTAATTCTTCTAAATCAATATCAAATAAATACAATGGGCAAACAAATCATGGTGAATCTTCAAATAATGCCACAGAGAAGGTGAAAACCAAGAAACAAAATAAATCTCCATCTTTGGAGTATAAGCAATCAGATGGTAATCCTAAACATTCAAAGAAACTAAAAAGGGATGTGTAACAAACATATGAACATGTAATAAATTTTACTTATTGTAAATTTACACAAATTGTATATTGACTTATATAATTATATTTATATTTTTCAATAATCTTGTTGTTTCTCTTAATAGTTTTATATTTAAAATATAAAAACAATCTCTGTATATTAGAAATAGAATTTTTAAACATTTGACTAATAATTGTAAATATAAATATAACCATTTCTTATTATTTACTATCACTATCACCTTCCTACTATCCAAAGTAATGGATAGAATTATCAATAGGCAACACCTGGTATATCTGTAGGATCAACTGTTGCTCAATGTCTACCAATATGGCTTTCGCCATGATTGCTCAACTTTTAGTTTAAATAATATATCTTTGAGCTGAGACTATTTGCAACCAGATAGTTAGTTTGGACACTGCAATGGCAAACGATTGAGTGTGGCACAGGGATCTCCTGAAAAAACTCTTTCGTCTTATGGACTTCTCAAGAATCTATAAGTGAATTGCCAACTTTCTTATCTCAATTGTATACTTTTAGATTTATTATATTTTAAAAAAATTAAAATATCCCATTTATTAGGGTCAGGGATAGGAAAATACACCTTTGAGCTATTTGGGTGGTGCTCGCACTCTTTCTAATTACTTAATTACCAAATTTATACCTACCAAATTTAGCCGTGTCCAAAATATCAACTCTGACGTATTTGGTGCTGCTCTCTTGATTGCTGACTCAATGCGAGTTGCGACCATCTATATCGTTATAAATAAGATTTTGTGTATTTATTCATCTGTTGCTTAAATTTGATAGCATCCGCTTCCTCTGGACTAGGGGTACCACCAGACCCTCAATTTCGACTCGCTACGCTCGCAAAATCTCGGGTGTTATTAGTAAATTGAGCGATGCGAGCGGTTAACATTAAGTGTGCGATGAACCGTTGTTTAAATTAAATTTTACCCAAAGGTTCGTGAATGTTTTTTGAAATAGAATGACACAAAAAAACTAGGACTTCCGCTGGAAATGGATTTCAAAATTTACAACATGAAATTTTTTCAATTTTTTTTAAACTATTATCATGATGGATGAAAGGTGTGAAAAATTTACATCCTTGAAATCTATCAAACAAATCTTCTATTCACGGCATTGGATATTTATCATTTCAAGCAATTTTATTCAAGGCACGATAATCAATACATAATCGCTTTTCTCCAAGCTTTTTATTAACCAACAGTGCTAGAGTCGAATAGGCTGATTTACTTTCGCGAATAATACCATTTCCTAAAAGCTCATTTACCATATTTCGAGTTATTTGTCTATCTGAATTCGACGTTCTATAACCCTTAATAGCCTAGAGTTTCAATTTTGATACCAATCTTTTAAACCGAATGTTCACATTCCTATAAGTTTTTTTTTATAGGTTGGCTGTACGTATTTTACTGTTGCATAATATTCTTTCGAACGAAATTAAAAAAAAAATCTAATGTCATTATTGTTTTATTTTATCTATGACATATTACTTGCGCGGCAAAGTGGACAAGTAAACACATTCTACTAAAAGTTTTGTTGAGTACAAATTTGATATATTTTCTTTTTCTGAAGAATATAAATACTTTTGAGGAATATATTATTTAAGTGAATATATTATTTTTGCTATGATATAATTATTTTTTGCGAGTGCATGTTTTACTTGAAGAAATTAGTGCCATTTTTGTGAGTATCAATTTTGATACTTCAGGCATTCCGCCCTACATAAAACCTACCTACTAATTCTTTAGCTATAAAAACTTTTTGAACTCCCGTTTCATTATTTTTCTGCATGGCTTGGTGTTGGGATTACATTTATTTTTATTTTATTATAGAAATATATCCAAAATGCGACCAGAAGACATTGAGAGCATATTGAGGCGGTTAGAAAATGGTGAAATTTCGGAAGACGATTCCACCGACAATGAAGATGACATAGACTATTATTCGAGCCAAAGAGATCTTCTGATGGAGCTAGAAGACGAAGAGGATGACCCGAATTTGAATGCAGATCCGCCTGCAGCAAACGTAGACATGCATCATAATTTTGAGACTGTAGAACGAAGCCCAACTCCTACAATTAGCAGCCAGAACAACCTGCAAACTGCACCTTTCAACTCTAGAAACTTAGTGTGGAGAGTAAAGAATATGGACACAGTCCAAAATGCTTTCCAGTTTGATGGAAACACTGAGTATTCACAAGAAATTATGAATTTAGACACTCCTTTTCAGTTTTTTTCTTATTTTTTCGGTGAAGAAATTTTGAAATTTCTAGTAGACGAGTCAAATAAATATGCCTTCCAAAAGAATCCCGACTTTACAGAACCTGTAACTGTCTTAGAATTACGTAAATTTATTGGAATTCTTATTTTTACTAGTGTATATCATTATCCCAGTGTCAGGTCATACTGGTCAAACATCACAAAGTTTGAACCCATAGCACAAACAATGAATCGCAACAGATTTGATAAAATTCGACAAATTTTTCACATGAATGACGACTCTAAACATTTACCTATTGATCACCCCCAGCACGACCGACTGCATAAAGTAAGACCAGTGGTAGACTACTTGAACAGGAAATTTATTACTGTACCATTTGAGCATCGTTTATCACTAGACGAGCAAATGTGTTCCACTAAAATAAAACATTTTATGAAACAGTACTTACCCAATAAGCCCCATAAGTGGGGATTCAAATTATACGTTTTATGCTCTCTGTCGGGCTATGCCTACAGTTTTGAGATTTACTCAGGAGCTAAAGACATAGACCGTTTGCCTGGCGAACCAGACCTCGGAGCTGTATCGAATACAGTTATTCGATTGTTACGACCAGTACCAAGGCACGTCAATCATATAACATATTTCGACAATTTTTATACGAATATTCCTCTGCTACATTACTTGACCAACGAAGGTATCTATTGTCTTGGAACAGTACAGAGAAACAGGCTTGGAAAGTCGTGCAAGTTGCCGGAGAAACGGGAAATTATGAAGTCCAACGTACCCAGAGGAACATATCACGAAAATGTGGCCTCTTACGAAGGCCAAGAATTTTCGGCCACAAGTTGGAAAGACAACAAACAAGTATTATTACTTTCCACGTATGTTGGCGCTGAACCAGCGGATACTATTACCCGTTACGAAAAAAAACTAAAGGCCAATGTTCAAGTATCATGTCCTCGGGTCATAAAAGAATATAATGCACACATGGGCGGCGTTGATTTGATGGATAGCTTCATCGGTCGATATCGCATACGCATAAAGTCGAGAAAGTGGACAACGAGGCTCTTTTACCATTTGTTAGACATGACTGTCATCAATGCTTGGGTACTATACAAAAAGGTAAACACAGTGAAAGGAAAACTTCAGAAGAATATTATGAAGTTAGCAGATTTTAGAACTGAGCTTGCCGATACTTTATGTAGATATCAAAGTCACTCGAAAAATAAAAGGAGAAGACCCAGTACCAACAGTCGACAAGACACTACAGTAACTTCTAAAAGACCCCGGACAGGTGTACAAGTACTACCCTCTACTGACGTGCGTTGCGATTGTATTGGTCATGAAAAAATTTTTATGGATTCTAGAAATAAGTGTAAATTTAATAATTGTAGGAAACTTACATCCTGGTTCTGTAAAAAGTGTAAAGTGTCGTTATGTGATAATAAAAACAATCAATGTTTCGCATTATTTCATGCATAGGTATATTTGATTTCTTTATGGCCTTAATGCCTGAAGTATCAAAATTGATACCTGCTTTTTTTTCTAAATAAATATGTAAAATAAATATTGTGATTTTTTTAGTTATTTTTCCCTTCATCTAGACCCTCAAACAAACATAGTAATATTTTTAAAAAATCACTTCCGTAAATCAGGCTACTAAGGGATAAAGTATAAATACAGGTTTTTTTTACAGGTAGACAGAAAGTACTTTGTATCAAGAGACTCCGTACATCACTTTCCACAGAATTCGAGACATTGCGTGTTGCGTGATGTGAAATAATTATAGTCACTTTCTCAAGAGGGGATAGAACCCAGAGCCGATTGCGTTTATACTCAGACTCTGCCACACTGCCACCACGATTGTCATCTTACAGGTTTATTTATTTGTTTATTTATATACACATCATTTATTAAAATTATATGTACAAAAGGCGGGCTTAACGCTAATCTGCATTCTCCACCAGCCAACCCTAACATAAGGGAAATAAAACATAAGAAAGAAATATATATATATATATATATATATATATATATATATATATATATATATATATATATATATATATATATATATATATATATATATATATATATATATATATATATTGTACTGTACTGTCATTAAATAATTCAAATAATTAATTATGGTATAAATATACAGTAGTCCTTATTAAGCGCATTCTAAGTGTTAATTCATTTCCAATGTGCAAGTACATAACATTTTTCTTTTCTATCACGTTACGTCCTAATAACATTTCATATCCTGATAATTCGTTAAATATATAGGTATATTTTAACGTGTTTTAGGTACACAACATCTAATTTAACATCTCATCGGACACATTCTGTTATGGCCTTAAAGTTGTCTTTGGTTCTCCTTTTCATGTTACAGGAGACTCTAAGAATGATCTCTATAATTTACATTTATCCAATAGACTTAAAAGTAACTATTGAGCAACTACTACTATTGTCAACGAACTTTTCATAAACGAATCTATTATTAATTATCTCTTTCCAAAATTTATTTTTAAAAGGTCTTCTCTTCTTCTCTCTTTACTAAAATCTTTATTTCAATAACCCAAATAAATTTACTATTGAGGATGAATAGTATTTCTAAAGACTATTTTATAAATTAATATATAAGAATGGTAATATACAAAAATAGTAGGACCAAAACCAAATTTGTTAATCTAGCAACAATTATAATTGTCAAACTGTTTCGTGTATTGTTGAGTGTTCGTGTTGTGAAAATCTTTGGCATCTACGATGCTTATTTTGAACGATATATTGAATCGTTTCTTGTTATGAAGACAAAAATATCTTAATTGTATCTTACCTTCCAATGGGGAATTTTAACCAGGACATTTAAAATACACATAAAATAATTCTCAACTACTTCGCTTTAATCGTTAAAAATGTCGAAGAATGGCGAAGTATCGTCAAACCAAGGTAATTGCTAATCGATGTAAACATCAACATTGTCGCATGGAGAAAGCAATTTAAAACGCGTTTGCATCTTTATTTAATTTCAGGGCCAAGCAGACCTAATAATACAAAACCAGAACTAAATTTATTTGGCACAGAGAAACGTAAAGTTTTAAACCTCCAATTTGGGGGACCTTCAAGTGATAATGCCGCATTTATGCCTTTTTCTACGAACACCTCGTCACAAAAATCCAGAATACCTTCAAGGACAATCAGAGACGTATTGCCGGATAACACTAGGTACTAATATTCGTTACCTTAACATTACATTAGAATTATGTTAAAAGACAAAAATAATTACTGAATTATTATTCATTGTTACTTTATTTTATTGTGTAGTTTGGCAATGGTCTCTATTATAGTTTAATTTAACAAATGTTAAAAAGTTATAAATGTTCAGCACATTACAATATATTATTTATAGTGAACATAACAATGAATAAACAATTTTCAGAGACAGATGTAGGATTTATCCATCTATGCAGTCATCAGGAAAGTTACAACTATCTGCCACTGAGATATATGATTTCACTGCTGATGATTTACAAGACCTTGGTGAAATAGGAAGAGGTGCATTTGGAGCTGTCAATAAAATGGTTCATAGAAAGTAAGAATGTTGATATATTATCTTGTTGATTGACTATTTTATTACCAAATTTATATTGAATGCTTATTTTCAGAACAAGCAAAGTGATGGCTGTGAAACGAATTCGATCAACAGTAGATGAAAAAGAACAAAAACAATTATTAATGGATCTTGAGGTAGTTATGAAGAGTAATGAATGTCCATATATTGTTCAATTTTATGGAGCACTCTTTAAAGAAGTAAGTTTTATAACATTAGTATTACTTTTATATTTTTTTAATTAATTAAAAAAACTTATATGTAGTAATCATAAAGTACACTATATATCTTTATTATTGGATGCCGGTGGAGAAATTTTATTTTCTCTATATAAAATTATTTATATTTTCTCAGTTAACATTTCAAATATTTTATAACAGCAATTTTTTTATAAGACATATATTTAATAGTTGAAAAATTACCCAAGAAAAATATTCAAATATAATCCCAGATATATCCAAACAGATATAAAAATTTATTGTGTTATTTTGTATAATATTAGTGCCAGTGGACAGAATATATATATTTGTTTCAATCAATTTAAACATTGACAAATTGCACATGTTATTGAATATTAATTGTTATTTTGATCTCTCACCTAGAGGAACTAACCAACTGATTTTTGTTGAGCATTTTATGTTAGGCTTACCTCTTACATTTATGTGGCTGATAATCAAGTTTCTACTGTACTTTTAAAATTTTCCTCATTTATCTTTTGCTTAAATGAGAAATGGAAAATGAATTGCTACATAGTTAGGCTTCTGCTTCTCTCATAAATCTCAAAACACCAATGTGAAGTTGCCTTTAGATGTACTACTCCTTCTTGTACTTAATTTTTATGCTTCTATTTTGACATTTTTATTTTAGGACTACAGTAACTTATTAAATAAAAAAATTATCAACCTGTTTTTGTAAAAATGTATAAAAATTTGAATGCAGCAAGATTCAAACCCGAGCCTCTTGGAAACCGTCTAAACACTAACCACAGGGCCGTCCATTTTACTACAGGCTGCGTCGAAATTCTTATTTGTTTTGTTACAACTTATTTATGTTGTTAGCATCTCTGTAGAGAGATTTTAAGAGGAACAATTATTTAACAAGAAAGATTGCTATTTTATTTTAATAGTTTAATAACAACCTTTTTTTTCAATGAATGATTAAAAAGATATTAATTGATTGACAGGGTGATTGCTGGATTTGTATGGAGTTAATGGATACCTCATTAGACAAATTTTATAAGTTTATTTGTGAAAGGATGCAAACTCGAATACCTGAAAACATTATGGCTAAAATAACCTTAGCAACTGTCAAAGCTTTAAATTATTTAAAAGAAAAATTAAAAATAATACATAGGTTAGTATTGTACATTCTAGTATTGTAAACAAATTGTAAGCATAGTTATGTAAATTTTATTTATTTTGTCTACAGAGATGTGAAACCTTCTAATATATTATTAGACAGGAGGGGTAACATAAAACTATGTGACTTTGGTATATCTGGTAAGCTTGTTGATTCAATAGCGCGCACACGGGATGCTGGATGCAGACCATATATGGCTGTAAGTATTTGAATATTTCTAAAGAAAATAATTTTTGGAGAAATAAATACTTTTCTAATAAAGTACAATAATTTTAATTTATATACTTTAAATAAATGAAATGGTTGTGCCTTGGGAGTGATTGCCTGTTTTAATGCAATTTTTTCTGTGATGTAGACACTTTATTACAGAAATATACAACATAACTTTATTTTGATTAGGTAAGGAATGGATAATAGATATATTAATAATAATAATAGATAAGTAAGCATTTAATTCTCTAGATAATGAATTTCTTTTTTTAATGCATATGATTTGATTGTAAGATGATGTTGTTAATTACTTTAATTTTAGCCTGAACGGATTGATCCTGGACGTGCCAGAGGATATGACGTCAGATCAGATGTATGGTCTCTTGGTATAACTTTGATGGAGGTAGCCACGGGATCCTTTCCCTACCCAAGGTGGGGTTCCGTATTTGAGCAACTTCAACAAGTGGTACAAGGAGATCCACCACGGCTAACTAACAAGAACAATATATTTTCAAACAATTTTGTGAATTTTGTTAATACTTGGTGAGTAAATAATTTGTTATAACCTTGACCACCACTTTGTTTGTATTAAAAAATAACCATTTTTGTAATTATGTTTTTGACTTGTGTCTACATATGCTTTGCAGTCTTATTAAGGAAGAAACTCAGAGACCAAAATACAATAGACTTTTGGAACATGCATTCATCAAAGGTATAGACCAAAGTCGAGTGGATGTTGCTGCATATGTTTGTGAAATATTAGACGCTATGGAGCGTAATGGCGTTAGTCCATTTACAACAGACCAGCCAGCACAGGCTTGGATAGACTAAGTTATAAAACCACCCAGCTATACATAGAACCACTTGCATTACTTTACTACACTGGTATTTTGCACCTTCAGTCAACATAATGTTTATTATTAATTATATTATATTGAGTTTGAAAATTAGCTTGCCTAATATTGAAAATGGTTTTGTAATTGCAGCAAAAGTTTAAATTGTTGTATATTTTATACTTCATAAATATAACATGAAAATAATATTAGAAAAGTAGAGGTATTCTCCTTATTATATGTATTACCTATGTATTTATAATTGCAATGTTTATTGCATTTATATAAAATATACATATTTAAAAAAATATTATACATGGTTATCATACAATTAAGAAGTTCTGGGTTCCCATATTCTTAAAAAAAATCTAACTATATTAATCTAGAAAACTTTGCAACAAATATTCAAAAATAGATTATATATTGTAATTTATTCCAAAGAATGAAAGAGCCTCATTAGTTTGCTCATAGCAAACATTATAATATTAAATAAATTACAAAATATGCCATATGATTTCAAAAATTGTTTTAAGCCACTTTGTGAATACATTTAGAAGTATTGGTAGTATCTTAATAATAAAGGGGACCTAGTGTTATGTTGTAATGGATAATTGTTTCTAGTTTGTGTTTGTGAATTGCTTGTAGTTAATAATCAAGATCATATATATAGATGTAATTTTGTAATAAATTTGTATATACAGACAGATAATAAATATAAATAAGTAATTAAATAACTAGCAACCATTTTTATATGGCAGCAATACACTTATATATTTGTTCATTAAAATAAAACACATGTGATCGAGTGCATTGCAATTAAAATTTGGCTCACTTAAATGTAACTATGAAATAGAATCAAATGATAAATGATTGTTTTTTATTTTTTCCTTCAATACATTTATACAATTTCTTAACAATACTAGTCTCCAAATTCATTACTTCTATAAAAAACTAATAACTTTTATTATTCTAAAACTTGGCTCATTTTTGCTGAATTTTTTACAATGCCAAAATTAATAAAAAGTTTATATTTGGTTCCGTCAGTAAGTTGTGGTTGAAGATAGAATTTATCTGTATTCCTGGGTTTCATATCTAAAATAGGTATCCATTTATCAACTGTGATTATTTTGTCTACTCTTTTTCCAGTAAATCCAACTGATGATATTTTAATTTGCTTATTATCTTCACTTATGTATAAATGCCCAATAACATTCTTTAGTGGTAGAGTAAATAACGAGAGTACTGCTGCACCTGTGACACCTACAAAAAAACAATAATTGTAGTTTATTTCATACATATATTTTTATTCATGGAAATGTAACAAATTATTATGTTTAAAAAATTTAGCTATTAAATATTAGCATTTATGATTATACATTATACATAGAAGTTTATATTTATTTAATTGTTTGTACATAATCCCTAATTGAAACCTTACCAATGTAAGAAGCAGCAAGGAAACTACCTTCAGGTAGAACTTGAAATAATTCCATTAAGCCGCAAGAGGGTAAGACGGCGCATGAACCATATATATGGTAAATTTTTAATCTGTTAACCATTGCAATATATTTTACATATGGAAACGAGAATACAGGTTCAAATAGTTTTTGTTGTAATTGATTTTTGCTTGAGGAAAAATTTCGAAATACATTACAAAGTTTCGAAGGATGCATATTGTAGATTGATTAATGAGTTTTAAAATGAATTATATATATATATATATATTTTAAGTATATCCATAACAATATTTTACACTTTATATTAGTCCCGTCCCAGTTTCATAGTATTTTCATTTATAATAGACAAATGTCTTTCAATTAAATGTCATGTCCGCTGTCAAATTGGCAATTTTTGTTTTTTTTTAAACTGTTTACGACGTACGTACGTACGGCGTACGTAGGGTTTAAAAAGCGATCTGAATGTGAAATATGTCCTCTTGAAATGGCTTTATTTTTCTTTAATTATACTTTACACATCAAAATAGCTTTTAATTTATAAATATAAAATTAGTGCCCCCGAAAATTATGATCTTAGTGGTTACTCACATTACATGATATTATTATTAGTACCACTCACAAAGTACATTAGTTATAAATAAAATGGTATAGTACTACCCTTGGATATAAATGCTTTATGTATCTATAATAAATAGCTACGATTGAGCATAAATTTATGCGACACCAAGAGGGTAAAAGTTGTTTACCCTCTTGGTGTCGCTATAAAGATCAAGGGTCAACAGCATGTACTCAGACAGAAAAAGATAGCATAAATGATATGATATCACAAATTGTTTAAATACATATTCGTAAAAAATTATTTATTTTAATAAAGTTACCTTTATTTTTTTAATATAAGTTTAATAATTGTTATAACAATAATAGTTGGCTCGGAAGATAGTAAGCTATTCCTGTCATCAATAAAATGAATTCATAAACAGAAAATTGTAATTGACACTTGACAGATGACAGAAGAATTGTTTTGGTTACCCACGTGTGAATAGAACTAAGGAATCAGGAAAATATTTTTATGAAAGTATACATTTACTAAGATGACTACATTATTAAAAGAAGTGTAAGCGATATTTTAAATAGTTCTTTTATATGGATATAAGATAATATGATTACAAGATTCTTTGCTTTTTTTACAGATATGAGAAACAAGCTGAATATGAAGCTTACTATACTGGTGGTGATATTCAATGGACCGTTGATGGTGGACAGTTTCTCTGTCAATGTGATGATGTGATTAAGGTTATTGATGTTAACACATTTTGTAATATCCTCACTGTAGGAGAAACATCAGAGGATAAAGATGACAGTGACCAAATCTATACTTTTCAAATGTCGCATGATAATAAAACTTTACTAACTGCTCATAAAAGTGGTTTAATAAAACTATGGGACAGAGAATCTGGAAAACAACAGAAAGTATGGCGGTCTGGTCATAAAGGTGCTGTTGCTAAGCTGGCCTTTGACACTGAAGATGCTAATATTGCTTCAGGAGGTACAGATGGCAATGTAAGACTTTGGGATTTAGCACATTCCACATGTACAAGTAGTCTAAAAGGAGCCCTTGGTGTTTTTACTGTTTTAAAGTACCATCCTGATTGTTCAAAACAAATAATATTTGGAGCTGCAGATGATACTAAAATTAGATCATGGAATTCTAAAACTGGTGACGACAGCTTGATTTATTCAGGACATTTCAGCAAAGTTACTTCACTACAATTTACTCCTGATAATGAACATATGGTGAGCTCTGGGCGAGATAGAGTTCTAATTCTTTGGAAACTTGGTGAATCGAAGGCACTCAGAGTGGTACCAGTATATGAAAGCATTGAAGCAACAATTTTAATGCCTCCTTCATTTAAAATACCTAACTTTAAGAAAAAACTTGAAACTGATGGAATTTATGTTGCTTGTGCTGGTGAAAAAGGAATAATAAAAGTTTGGAATGTACAAATGAGTCGCCTTATGTATGAGCAAACCAATAGCTTGGTTTCACCAGCAATAGAGGAAGGTGGACTGGCTATCACAAATTTATTATTTAATGAAGCTAGAAATGTGATATCAGTTGTTACTGCTGACCATAATGTCATCATTCATGATTTAGAAACATTTACATGTATGAAACAAATGATAGGTTTTACAGATGAGGTCCTGGATATTGTATTTCTTGGTATAGATGAATCACATATTGTAGTGGCTACAAACAGCAGAGACTTGAAATATTATGAGCTTAGTAGTATGGATTGTAAATTAATTAAAGGTCATTCTGATATAGTTTTGGCCTTAGCAAATTTTCCTGCTAGACCTAACCTTTTTGTATCTTCAAGTAAAGATAACACAGTAAGGATATGGTCTCAAGATTCAAATTATTGTATAAAATGTTTTGGTATTGGTACTAGACATACTGCCTCTGTTGGAGCTGTTTTCGCTTCACAGACTTCTGATAATTTTTTTGCATCTGTAAGCCAAGACAATTGTTTAAAAGTTTGGACTGTTCCCAAAGATACTGATATATGTGACCAAAAAATTAAATCCAGTCATACAGAATTAGCCCATAATATGGATATAAATTGTGTTGCTATCTCCCCAAATGACAAAATATTAGCAACTGGTTCACAAGATAAAACATGCAAACTCTGGACAGATGATTTATCATTACTCGGAGTCTTAAAAGGACATAGGCGAGGCATATGGTGTTCAATATTTTCTCCTGTTGATCAAGTAGTTTTAACATCTTCAGCAGACAGTACAATAAAGTTGTGGTCAATAGCAGATTTGAGTTGCTTAAAGACACTTGAAGGCCATGAAAGTTCAGTCCTTAAAGTACACTTTTTAAGTAGAGGTCAACAAATAATATCAAGTGGAGCAGATGGCCTTCTCAAACTTTGGAACATAAAAAGTTCTGAGTGTAAGATGTCTCTTGATAACCATGATGGTAAGGTGTGGTCATTGGCAGTTAGTAAAAACGAGTCTCTTATAATAACTGGTGGTGCCGACTCTAGACTTGTTATTTTAAAAGATGTATCAATTGAAAGACGTGAAAAATTAGCAAAAGAGAGGGAAGAATTAATTTTACAAGAGCAAGAATTAGTAAATTTATTACATGATAAAAAATTAGTTAAAGCACTGAAATTAGCTTTAAGAATGGAGAGGCCATTACATGTGTTAAAAATAATAAATGAGGTTTTAAGGTTTGGACAGGAAAAACTATCAGAAACATTAAAAGAAATTAATAATACACAAAAGGAAACATTGTTAAGGTTTGCTTCTGAATGGAATACAAATAACAAAAATTGTCATGCTGCTCAAGTGATATTTTATATTCTAACTCCTGAAATTATATCTGGTAATCTTGTAGTTCCATCTTTAGCTAATTTTATTGAAGGTGCTCTACCATATACCGAAAGACACTTTGAAAGATTAACGAACTTATTACAAGATCTTAATTTAATTTCATATACTGTAAACTGTATGCAACCACACAACGTTCAAAATAATTAAATATTAAGAAGAATCATAAAAGCATGTGTTTTTTTTATATTCCCTCCATATCTATGTCTATTATATTACTTTGATGAAAAATTTAAGAATGCCAATAAATTGTTATCATAAGGATCGGCATAAGGTTCTCGTTGAAATTACGCACATAGTCCACATACTTCTTAAATCTTGCGAAATATAATTTTGCCCGCTCCGCATTTAAAAGCTCTGACAAGCTACTACGTAACTACCAGCGCCGCGTGCGCATTTTCATGGGCTTTCCGCGGAAATAACTTCCCTATAGACAGTCTTGGTTAATCGCTAACGCGAAACAGACGCGTTATCTCAACGCGCGCTGTAATCATCGTGTTATGCGAAAGAACCGACATGGATTCGAAAATTTTATTAATAAGTGTAATTTTATTTCTTTTTAATTGTGCCAGAGGACAAAAAACTGCATTGTAAGTATATTAAATTGGATTTACTTAATTATTAATTAAAGTTTTCTTATTTTTTCAAAAAAATACAATTTCACAAGATATATATACATCTAGGTATATATTCACTTGTACTCTTAATTATTTTGATATTATTTATATGCATTTTCGAATAAACTATGCACTATTTTGAAATATGGACTCATTTTAAGTGAAGTAGGCTATTTTTGTTAATGCTGCATCATCACAGGGGCGGTAAATTACATAATGTGTCAGTTATAATTTTATAAAATTATATTTTTCATTTTTATATATTTCTATAGAAAATAAAGTAATATTTATATAAAATTTCACATACTTAACTATTAAAATACAAATTATTTACATGTATATAAAAACTTAACACACGAGAGATTGTTTTATAACCGGTCGAATTTCAAATCATTTTTAGAATCGAAACAATCAATAATTTATAACTATTAAAAACAAACAATAGATTGTAGACATTTAAATTTGTAGTCTGCACCTTGGTTTCATCGTTGATGGTCATGGATGGCACTAATCCGACCATTACGCAACGTTACATGTCCACACAGATTATTTTTTTGAAATATTTGAATTAAATGTTTGTTTTTATAGAGTAAAAAAGTTTCGACGGAAAGACAAGTAGTCTCAACACTAGATATTTTCTGTCTACCCTGCTGTGCGGGATAAAAGCGTGAAACTAAAAAAAAAAAGTTCCGTTAGGTAGGCTTACTATTTTATAAGAAGGTATATAAAATAGTAAGCCTACCTAACCAACTTCCCACATGCATGGCGCCGCAATGAGTAGTTAAGTATAAGGTGACGTTGCGATAAATGCAAAGAAAGTTGATAATCGAACTCGAACGAAATTGTCGTTATGTCAATAGCCGCCTACGATAGACACATCTTTGCACAAATCCCATACAACACTTGAACGCAAGCAGGTTATTTGCTACGCATAATGATATTTCCCACAAGAATATATTTATGATTTAAATTACCTTCTTAGTTTTTGATAAAACATACAGCTATTAATTATGTCGGGCCCGCAATACCAATACCATGGGCATTATAAGAGTGGGTATAAAATTCTTACTAAGGTTCTAAAATTTTACTGACAATTTTTAAGTATAATAAATATTTTTATGAATACACATAAAAAGCAACTTGCGTTGACATGCTTTTATATTACACGAAAATTTTAGCAAAGTAAATTTCAAGATATAAATTTGAGTTGAAGTCAATGGCGTAACTAAAACTATAATTAATCATAATTAGAGCGGGCATTATGCAAAACCACGATATGCATACGTTTTCCTATAGGTACTCGATGAATAAGCTTAAGAATTAAGACTATTCTCTACATATGTACATGTATGTACAAATATGGTAATAGGTATAAGTATATATTTATTTAATTTTTTTCATAATGCTTATGGTATAAATATGATATTTTATACAATAATTTAAGAATTCACGACGGCTCACCTATGCTTTTGTACTTTTATTATTTGATAAAAATGTACCTCCCTAATACCTAGGTATACTTAGGCTGGCCTCTTATTCCTTAAAAATCATTTGCATGTACTGTGTATTGCATTTTGAATATGACTTTATGCTTACAAGTCTCGCAGCATATCATATGCTAGCTAGCTAGCGCAACAATTACAAGACATCATTTCAAGAAATATTCTCACTTACGTATGAACGTTCTTTTATTTTGTTATCATCATGGTATTATTCATATGTGCATGTTTTATTACGTAGAATACTCGTTCGTGACAAACTACCATGTAAATCTCATTGTTTTTATTATTATACAAAATCTACACCACTACATTATATTGCTAACTTGTCTATTAAACTACATACTATCAAAGGAATATTTAGCGATACTTATTAAAAATGTTATTCTTATCTATGAGTTATCCTATATCCTATACTTTATTTACATTTTATGTTTATAGATTTAAAGTAAGTATTTACTGTAAATTATTTTATTTAATCAGCCTATTTGTATAAACCAAAAATTCGCGAATTATCTTACTGAATCTCTTTGAGTGAAACGTCAAGATCAGTTAACCGAGTTACACAAACGAGCTACTAGGTTTTCTTGCCATCTCGTAAAATACAAAAAATCCGAGACAAAATATTATTCTGTCATAAATTTAAAAATTTTATTTTTGCTCTACAATTAAAAAATTACTAAACTAAAAGTATTCTTTTCGGTTTTTCTTAAGTTATCGTATATATATTTACTTTAAATCAAAAATGTTCAAATTTAGATAGATGGATAGAGATATACCATGAGTGCGGTTCATTTTATTATTTATCCATGGTACACCACGTAAGCGGCGCCATTATTTGTTTTCTAAGGCAAGTCTTTTAAGTACTCATAATTGAAATATATTAATCAATAATTACTCTTGTGTATTCAAATCATTAATTTTTTTAGAACAGCCTTACCTCTGTTTATTTTCGCGCATTGTATTACAGAAGGAGCTATAAAGAAGATGTACGACATCTTCCGTCACGTCGCTATGATGTTATTATGACAATAATGATGTATGGTCACGAGTGCAGCTCATTAACAGTTTCTTAATTAGTATTTGTTTCTTTAAAATCAATATTAGATTTAACATGTACTGTATAATAAATAAGTAATCCATTATGAGATTCATTTTTATTATTTAGTTACGATTAATTTTAGGTACGATTACAATAGTAAATTATTTACTGATTTAAGTAGTCAGCAGTCATACTAAAATAGCATATGTATATTATAACAGAGAATTCAAATTGCATTACTTGATTAAAAGTAAGGGCGGAATTCAAAAATTCTAAATGACAAAATTCACTTAAATCATCTGGCATGGTAGAAAAAACAAAGCGTTAATCAGAAGAAAATGTAATAGATCAAGAACTTAATAAAATTATTAAGTTCTGCAATCTGCAATCCGTACTTTTGTCTAATATTTTCCAATTTTTAATACATACCACATTGATAATACAGACCACATAGAGAACAATTTGAAAATAAAACATATCATATACGGAAATGTTGACTTGACAAGCTCAAGGCTTAGTTTCTGATCTATCTAACGCTAAAAAGTTCAACGGTTAGGTATATCTACTATTGCTTTTAGTCAAAGAGCTGCACCCGCTTTATTTCCAATACAAAATGCTTAAAATTTAATATCTACAGAGTCCGCACATACTTACCTATTTATGTTCCTTACATGCAAAAATTTATTTATTTTCAGGTTTCAAGTTGTAGGCTCAGCTTTTACTGACACTTAGTAATGACGCACATTTAATCTGCACTAATACGTCCAGGTTATATAAAAGTTAAACAATCGTAAGCCGTAAGCATAGGTCTTTTCAAGCCAAGTAAACTCCCCAATACGATTTTTTACTTAAAAAAATTTTTTTCTTAGACTATCTGTCGCATAAAAAATAACAGTATATTCACAAAAAATATCTATATAAACTAGAGTATATAGAAACATAAAAAAAGTCGGTTCGTAAAGTGTCCTACATGGTTTAAAATTTTTACCATTATATCCAAGGATTAATTCTATCGTGATAGAGATACATGTAGATTATCTTTAGTGAGAAATTAATCTGTTAATTACTTTGATAACAGTCGCGTCTCGTTTTTAAATTCATCATAAACTGTCATTGCGTCCATTGACGTAAAACTTGCTAGTTTTAAAATTAAATAAGTTTTCTTTTTAACTGAATTTCAGTAATTTTTGTTTCGCTTTCATAAAAATCCGGTAGCTAAACCCTTATTACTAATACTGCAGACCAAATGTCATATGAATGTCAATTAGACGGGTATATTTCATATTATCACGCTAGTCACAAGTCTTGATATTCATCAAATCCAAAATTAAATGGCCCGCTTGAATAGTTTTGTCTTAATTAAATGGACGTAAATAGAAATTGAATTTAAATAATTGAAGTAAATATTACGTTAAGTACATTTCATTAAAAAGACATTTCACAAATGCAGTGTCGTTCATTAATATTCATTGCCCCCTTATACAATGTACTTATGTATGTTTCTTCTGTAAGTGTTTGGTATTAAATTTAATTATTTTAAGTATTGGTGAGCTATCTTATCATAATAATTATGCTGCATAAATCATATGTATTCATTGAAAACAAAACATACATGCATACAAATATTATAATTTGGCATATTATTTATATATCCCTATGTATTAAGTATTGGACAAATCCCGTAGGATCCTGGTATTTGCCGGACCCCGCACATAGAAAATATTACTTCTTATGTAAGGCAGAAAACCAACAAATTAGAACATGCTGAACATGCATTATTACTACTCTTATTAGTTACACTTAACTAAATTTTATATTCGTGAAACGTAACAGATATACGTTTAAATCAGATAACATTTCTCTTTCCATCTCCGAGAAATGTATTTACGTTTCTGAGATTGTGTATGCACTGAATATTTATTTTAGCTTTATAATTCTTAAGTGAATCATCATCTTGGTTCTCTTCTTCTATTATCTTTTTTCTTTCATCTTCCATCCTTTCCTAGTGCGTTGTGTCGCCAATTTTCGAGCTATTGCGGTTACGAAATACCATACATATTTCTTTCTAGTCCATGCGCGTATATGCGGGATTAAAAAATGACGCGGGATCGCCCCGTACCGAGATCTTGGTATTCCAAGATTGGAAACCCCACGTAAATATCATCATACAATAACGTAGGTTATACTGTAACCTATGACTATTATACTTGTATGTGAAGGTATATACCTACACATATAGTTCTGCCTAATATATAAAGGAAATGTATTACACAACGTATCCTGATATCTAACCAAATGGCAATATAATATGAGCGATAAAGATCAGCATAGAATCTAAAGTATCTGATTATTGAAAGGTATATTCCATAAACACTTACAGTCAAACAGCTTATCAATTGAATACCTAAATGTTTTCATTGTTAATTGTTTGACAAAAAGTTACAAGAACGTCTCAAGACACGGTCCGATAATCAGCTGTGATCATTAGATGGTTGACACCACTAATTCCGTGTTCTCAGTGAATGTTCATCGGAAGATTTATTGCCTTTTACTTTAAAAAAGTATTGAGATAATACTTAACAATTTCAATTGTATATGATGTAATTCTGAGGGAATACCACTACTAATTTAAGGTTTAGTTTATTAATTTCTAAAAAAAATACATCATACTTTATACGCTTACATTCAAAATACAGATTTAGTTTCATTATATTTAAAGAGGTTCGAACAAAAAAAAATAGGAATTGTCATTTAACCTAATTATTGCAAATTGTTGGCTTTGATATAAAAAAAAAATATAAAATTGTTTATTTTCTGTTTTCTAATTACATAAATATATTTTCTGTTTTCTATGTATATATAATTAAAAAAACTCAATAAATTACCTGAAACTATATAAATATAACCAGTTTTCGTCACATTAAGCAAAGACAAATAAAATTAAATAGTAAACCTTAATCTTTTTAATTGTTTATGCGTGATGCATCACTGTACAAGGCCAACCTAGATAGTAACAAATAAATAGGGGTATGGAACATCTTGTTCAAACTTTTTTCTATGTATCTTTTAATAATAACTTTTCATTTTTAGGCATAAAATCTGGGTGAATTTTTATACGTTATGTAAACATAAACAGTAAGGCTTGTAATCCTTCTATATCTAAGGCTTAACCTTAACCTACGTACAATATATAATATACATCTGTATATCGCAATTTAAAGTTAACAATTTAGGTCAAGCAGGCTACATATTTGTTTTATATAAATAGTTAGTAGAAAATGTAATGTAATTAGAAATTCGAAATTTAAATACAGTTACAATGTTAGGTAAAGATGAATAATATGCGATAAAGCTATTACTGCTCCTGGTGGCATTAATTGCATGTTTAGTTTTATTTGAAGTAACAACTGATTTCTAAAATTTCAGTAACTCTAAATAAAGATAATGACATCTACATAGCTGTGTATTTCACGTGACTATAGCAAACGTCACCACTCTGTATTTTTATCTATATAAAACTTTTTAATTTGATGATATTTTTATTATGTAGAATTTATTTACGTAGGCATAAGATGAAATAAATATTAAAGTGGTAAATTGTGAATGAACCGCTAAATGGCCTCCATTGATTAGGTTGGGAGAGTATGCGACGGCGGTCATGTGATCAACTGGCTGAGGTGCGCCGTAATCAGCGCCAGGGTCAAGGTAGACTGACCATCGGTTCTTGCAATTAATAGATATTTGCCAACACTAATCACAATTTTTATGATCTAGTTGAACTTCTAAACAATAGTGCTTTTATATACATTAGTTTTATAATTAAAATATAGTTATTTTTTAAATAAATTGTAATATTAATAAAGGCAAAAATTTCTTACTTCTTAAAAGATAATATAATTACAATAAAAAATCGGTAACATTTATAATTGATTTATTAGTTATTGATTTTAAGCATTTTCTGGCATAAGTTAAAGTGTGAGAAATCGGTTTTATAGAGTTTGGCTTGCTTTTAATTACAAAGTAAAGTAATATTAAAAAATTATAAACTAATTATTGTCGAGTAAAAGAGTTAGTTTCTTACATTATCCCTGAAAAATTTTGCTATTTCAAGGTCAGTATATTATTTCTCTTATTAAATCAATATAGTATCATTGTTTTATGACGATTTTTCTGTACGTTTGATGTTGAAGAACTGCCATACAATTATTTATGCATATCAGACATATAACGTTAGGACTTTATCTTGATCAATTTCTTCATAATGTTAAAGAGTTGTCAGTTATTTTGATGCAGATGACTGTGCAAGCATTGTCAAGTCATTTCGACCTTATTAACGAGGATCACGATCATCGATACTTGCCAGCATATATTGTTAACAAATAATCACTATTCCCAAAATCAATTTCCTGAATCAATGACCTACTGATTAAGGTAAAGGTTTCGCTATTTTTGTGTTTGGAATATTGAACAGACTAGTTAGTACGCGATGCGGGCTAACAAGTCAAGTATATGACAAGTCGTTCTTATATTTTGCGCAAATAAAACTAGTCAACAAAACCCCCAAAATTTTGCAAATTTTTATTACAAATAAATGTATTTATCTGACACTGTGTATATGAATGATTAGTATAGATTTATTGGACACGCGTCAACTCGGCACAAAAGCTTATAAGCAATTGTCAATAACATACAAATTTTTAGTATAAATTATATAATTCGACAAATTGTTAGAGATCATGATTTTTTCCCTATATTTTTGCTAAATGTTTGGTATAGTCATATAAATATAAATAAAAAATTAATGACTACATTAAACATAATTCCGATTTTATTCAAGATTTGAGGATAACTGTAGTATATTAGTAGCCAGATATTTTCTATAGTCTTGTAAGCTTGTGTATTTAATGTAACGTAATCCAAGGCGAAACGCAAAGTGCGAAAGGCTGTCGTGAATCACGATGCACTTCGTTAGAGACACGCAAAATTAGTGATTCCCTATGATCTAAACTTGAGTATCACAAAAAAAAATGTCTGTGTCCCTAATATAATGTATATACTTATATACTCTAGAAAAAGGGATTGTATCAGTTTAAATATTTAGATGTACAAGCATTTTTTACAATATACCCAATGAGGCCGTACTAATAAGTAACTATAATTATCGTTACTTCAAAGGCTTTTGTTGTGACTCCCGGTGTGGTAACAATGTCCCACTTTAGTGGGTTAATCCCACGAGTAGAAATTGAACCTACAATCTATTTTTAATTTGAAATTGTGTACCATTATTGGTGTAAAAAGTGAGCACAATTGCCATACAAGCATTTATTATGAATAACGTACGCCTTTTCAGTAAAAAATATTTAAAATGTAAAAAGTGTATTTTCATTGTATTTTTTATATTGACTTGAAAATGACATAGCTTCATTATTTAGAAACTAAAAATATACATGTATGTTCGAAACATTTAATGGCGTTTTTTTAACAAAAAACAATAAAATATTTTACAAATTACTTTTTTTAATAGAGATGTATGTATTGGTATCGGCCATATTCATCATAAAAGATTTTAGAGAACAATCGTCATACAAGTTTTTTTTCTTAATATAATTTATTTTGTTCTCATCACTAAGATTTTTATACTACGTTGTTACAAGGTTTTATGACTACCGCGCACCTGATTACGTACTAAAGTAAATTTATTAAGTAAATTTGCCTTTAAGAAAGAAGACAGATTAGTAACTATAAATATTAAAACTTATCTAGTAGATAAACCCTTCTTAACAATTACCGCATTATGATATGTACTCACCAAAAATTATTAATGAACTTAATTATAAGATCAATTTTTACACTGACCTTATTATTCAATAATAATTTAGAATTACGCTAAAAGACACTGCTAAAAATATACGATAATCAAAACTTCTAAAACCTAGGCAGTAAGAATTTGGACAAATGTAAATAATTCTAATATATAAATTATTCAAAATTTAATAATCTTTCGGGCGACTAATCGAACTTGAAATTTGTAGAGTGCGTTTTACCCACACCATGAAAATGTAATCATCTATTAGTATTAATATCATTTTTTGGCATACTGTTTACAAAAATATACGCAGTGCTTCTCGTGATATCAGTTGAAAGTATAAATTAAGATACTTGTTAAGACAATGTATACTTGCTATTTATATAAGATAACAGGAAATGTATTGTGATGCGACAAATTCTGCATTATATTTAAATGTAGGTGACGGCGGTAGTTATTTAGCCATTACTTACCACAATGTTACGTTGCATTATCAACGTATTGATATATGATTAATAAATCCCATAGGGTCAACAACTAAGTACTACTAACATTTAACACGTTGGAAAAATCATTAATTTATTTTTAATTCTCTACAGCTTACAATGTAAAGAGAATGTACCGAGAGATCTATCATTAACTCGATGTTCTTATTAAATTCAACTGTAGCTATGAAACAATTAATAAATTAAAGAGAGCTATTTTGATCCTTCATGTCATCCATCCAATTTGCTTAAAGAGAGTTTCACACGTCTAGGTCCCATGACATCATATGAGTCCACGACAACTAGAATAAACTTATATCAAAACTGCTAGATGAAAACTTTTTTTGGTTTTTAAGCTATTTTATTTGATCATAGCTATCTCTTAAATATACACGACTAAAGAAGGAACATTAATCTAAAAAGTTAACAAGTAACGTTCTATAATTAGGTGAAAAACACTAGAAATCTCACTGATCAAAGGCCCATTGCGAAATACTCATTAAAAGAAATGAAAGAGAAAATGATGTTTATTAGTAATTATTTAAAAAAATAATTTATTTATTAAGTTGTTTTCTTTAACATTAATGATTACCACAGTAATAAGTCATAATATGTAGGTACCTGTGTCAACTATGAATTTATGACGCATATCTTATTTATTTTATTCTTACTCATTAGATACACTCTATTCATTGAACTGGATTAAGAGGCTGCTTCTATCACATGTTTTTAGTGTATATTTAATGTTCCTATGTATATATCTGTAAGCAGCAAGCAGCTTAGAAATTAATCTTAAAACAAATCCTTACGGTATCTTGGTGTATTGGTTCATAATGTTATCTAGAACAGTAAATATTAGTAGAACAATTGTCTTTGGTAGCTACCTCGACCTTATAACAACATGGATCCTTTTATTAAACTGACTGTAAATATAGAACAATCGCTATAAGAAGAAAAAATAATTATTATCACTGGCTTCTATTTACGTCGTGTTTAAGCTTAATTTATTATTTACATAAAAGATATACTTATTATAAAACAGGTGATATTATGTGCGTACCTATAACCTACATCCGCATGTACTGTGTAACTTCTTTTACGATATGTAAGTAAAATCAATAAGATAATTGTGTTTTTTTAGCGATCTTTTTATCAATTGTAAATTTCTGATAAGCACAATATTTAATTAATGACGCTTTCGCAATTCGGTCGTGGTTTATTATTTAACAAACACCATAGTTGTCGGTTCAAAATCCTTACCAGAGGAAAATATTTTAGGAAAACGTTACCAACATGTCGCGTAAAATCAGCATGCTAATGTACCCGATGGACCCAACTCGTACAAATGATGCAGAAGATAATAAAATGGCGCAGAAAACCGCATTTAAAGAAACTCAATGTAGAAACTTAGTAAACGCTCTCCAATACGAAGAGCAGGCGATGTGAAAAAGGTGGCAGAAAGCGGATGGATGAGAGTTAGCCAGGAACGTGATGGTTGACGCTCTGTTAGGGAGGCCTTCGTGTAGCAGTGCTACTGGCTGTAAAAAAAATATGTAGTGTAAAAGATTTATTATATTCGTAGGTGTAACTGACACAAAACAATTAAAAATATTTCTTTTTTGAGATAGATAGAATATATGATATCTATACTTCTATACTAAAAAATAAAATCTTCTTAAAATTCTGTTTATAAAAAAACACTTAGACTTGTTTTGAGGTATCTTATATACTATAGAGAGTTCGATCTTTTTTAAAATTGATATTTTGGAGCAGAAAGTAGTTTAAAACAATTTTATAGAAGTATTATACCAAAGGGCATAAATAAAGTAAGGTGTCTGTTATTAACTTGTCTGTGTCGTCACTCTTGCAGTTATTAATATTAAGCTTAACTTTACCTTTTGATTGAAATAAATGCCTATGCTGTCAATTTCGTGTTATTTAAACAGTTTATTTAAGTGAAAAATGAACTAGTTTAATTCCTATTAGAAAAAATATCAGTATTTATTTTTGTAGAAATGTTATTCCTTTATACATCTTAGATGTGAAAGGTGCTAATTTTATTTAGGTGCCTAAGTAAAATTAGCACCCTTAACCATGAAGCTAATAAATCTCTAAAAAACTTTTTTCAATGTACGATGAGAAAAGGTGGTGAATTAGGTATGGCAAGCAGCCAAGATACCACAATGCTGAGAGTAGCAACCAGTCAATATATTTGATACTATATTTATGTTGTAAAATATAATATTTCAAAAACATATTTATACCAGATGTATATATATTTTTCAGAACGACTACAACCCCGGAATGCCCATCTCTTGAGAATGGTGACAGATATACACAATCGGAGTTCTTGTCCCGGCTAGCAAATGAGTGCCGCTACGATAGGCTCTTGCTTCCCACTTACCAAACAGGCGAAGTTGTTTATGTGCACGCTAGCGCTTACGTTTACTTTATACAACCAGCAGAGGCACACGATTTGGTAATTTTTATGTTTCAAATTAAGTAATATAGAATATAATATCATTCTAAAATAATTAATGACTGACAGAGAGAATAATTATTTACTTAAAGCTCGTATGTAATCTCTTTTGTACCTTTATGAGCACATGCTGTATTCCATATTTTGTGATAAAACCACACTCCACATTTTTGTCGATTACTAGTATATTGCTAGATCTACTGAGTGATATATATTGTAATTATCTATTTTTATAAAATAATTGAATATTTTTACAGAATTTCAAATTGCACTTCCTGCTTCAATTACGTTGGACAGACGCAAGATTAGCGTATGCATTATATTCGCCTGAACGCACGAAAATTATTGGAGAAAATGATCTACGACAACGGATATGGGTCCCACATTTATATATGTCTAATGAACAATCTTCAAGTCTTATGGGAACTGACAGCAAAGATGTGCTCATATCTATTGCTCCTGATGGTGAAGTTTTGTTTAGTCGTAGAATGCAAGCGGTACTCTATTGTTGGATGAATCTGCAAAAGTTTCCTTTCGATGACCAAAAATGTTCTATGAATTTAGAAAGTTGTAAGTTGCTTGAGACTCAAAATATTTAATTATGGATAAAAATAAGATTATTTTGGATAAGATAGTGTTTTCATTTCGTAATGACACAGTTAAAAAAAGCCATAAAATACTACTTAAAATAAAAAATAGTCTTAAAAATACAATTACTTTATTATAATTTATAGATATTGTCCATTTTGTGTACATAATTGTACGTTGAAACCTTGATTAGATTACAAAATACTAATAAATGATTTAAGTTAAAACTATAAAATAATTAGGTTGATTATTTATTTTTTCTTTCAGGGAAATATAATGCTTCAATTTTGCGTTTGATGTGGGAAAAGGATAATCCAGTTCGGCTGTCGTCTGAACTGCACTTAACCGAATACTCTCTATTAGACTATTGGACCAATGAGTCTGTTGTAAGAGGCGATATCGTCAATATGCGACTGGGAGGAGGTAGATGTAATGTCGTTTTCAGTGTTTCGACTAGTTTGCGGTTACGAATAATACATATATAAGAGAAAAAACACATGTTTATTCGTCACAGTCACATATTTACTTTTTTCTTTATGATATTCACTGAACATGAAAGTTTACCGAATCATTCGTAATGGCAAACTCTTCTTTGTGGCGTATTTTGCTTAAACTAATAGATAATTATGACTCATTTATTATTACGTTTTACAGCTGGGAACTACAGCGCTTTAAAGTTTACCTTTAAATTGGGTCGTGAAGTTGGTTATTACCTTATGGATTATTTTATTCCTTCAATGATGATCGTCGCTATGTCATGGGTCACATTTTGGCTACAAGCGGACGCTTCAGCGCCCAGAATCACTCTAGGTACAAATTATGTTACATATATTCTTACAAAAAATTACAGCATATTTCAAAAATTCTATAGCTTTGTTTAAAATCAATATTTTCGTTAATTACCATTTAGGCTAAACCCTATATAAGAGTAAAACCAAGTAGAATGTCTTAAGTGCTTAATATTCAAGTACGCTTCACACTTAGACATTTATCATACACTTCAAAAATATCACGAGCACATTGTATAAAAGCAATATTGTTTTTATACTAAACATTCATACAAGATGAAGTACCTACATAAATACGATTTGTTATGTTATTGAAAATAATTTATGTAAAGAATATTGATCTACGCCAAAGGCCACAAGGCAATATATCAGCCCAACATAAGGAAACAGTTAAAGTACAGTCTGAAAATTAATCAACAAATTTTAAAAAAATATTAAAGAGTAAAGTAAAAGTAAAGTTATTCCGTAATATCAATATTATAAAATATACTAATTAACACAATTTACGTGATTCATTTTTGTTCGATGCAGTAAGGCTACCATTTAGTCTCACAAAGATTATTTTGAGTTGAACCCAGTAGTTTTGATTTTATAAACATATTTGTTAATTTGACGACATCATTTTCGCGACTCTTTTTGCGTATTTACCATCATTTCTCCGACAACCTTAATAAAATGTATGTATAGCAAAAAAAATCTTGTGTATCGGTTCACTGACTTCAAACCCATGAGTTGGTAACAAAACTAAATAATAGTAGTTATTTTATTAATATTGGTTTCAAGATGTATTTAAATTAAATCTTTATATTTTTTTTTATTTTTCAGTTTACGAAGTGAGTTTTTTAAACGTGGTTTACTTTTATGTTAACTTAATTTGCATAAGGACAACACTTATACCTATATACAACATATATGTACATACTAATTGTTAGATATCAATATGCGTAAGAATTCATAGCATGATCCTGATGGAGTAGCTAAGAGAAATTCTTGAAAACGTGTTCTTTAAATTACATTTAATTAGATTTTTAGGCACTACACCACACCACTTGTAAATAAGTGACAGACACAACCATAAACAATGACAGTACGTAATTAATTGAGATTTATATTCTATTTAGTTTGATTAATTTTCAGGAACGAGTACAATGTTATCGTTTATTACACTTGCGTCATCTCAAGCCAAAACTTTACCAAAAGTTTCATATATCAAGGCAAGCGAAATTTGGTTCTTGGGTTGTATAGGGTTCATCTTCTCAGCATTGGTAGAATTTGCTTTTGTCAACACAATTTGGCGTCGGAAGTAAGTCGCTCATATTAATATTTTGATATAATATTTATAATTTATAAGAATAATTTATAATAAGTTAACCGAAAAAGATTGCTATTTATAATTATAATAAATATAAAAGTTATAATTAATGAACTATGTACATAGATTTGCAGCGCTCAGTTTGCTTATTGTAAATACAATTGGTTCAGCATTTATCTCTATATTCATTTTAATGACCAATGAGTATTCATTGACTCTTAGTCTATTTTACGTGACTTTAGCTAGGTAAAGTTAATATGTAACCTTATTCTACTATGTACATTAAATTTAATCAAGATGAAACAAAACTTATTTACTTAGACAAAATTATATATTTTTTTTTCATTTTAGAAAAGTGGTAAGTTTAAAGAAAGTAAACAGCAAGTACATTTTGAAGAGTACATTGACCCCACGGCTGGCACGCAAAGAACTCCAGAAAGAATTGCAATCTTCCCCACAACTTACCAAATCGAGATCCTGTTCTTCATTACAACAAGAAACCAGCAGCGATCCTGCTGGACCTGGATACAACAATTATCTCACTGTTCACGTATGTATTAATTTTACTCTAAATAAATCTTTTTTGATATTTCAATCATATCGAAAAGTATATCTATAATAAATGCCAGTTTTAGTCTTTACATAAAAAAATGCATTGCATTTTATACATATTTAATACTGTCTTATATTTTTATGCATACAGCTTAAAAAGGAGATGAGGTAATTAAAAAATTTTCAATGTAACATCAATAATAATAATTATAATAATTTAGCTAAAACATAAAATTCATTTTCATATCAAACAGAGTTTCCCTTCGGCCCTCAACTTGCCAACGATCACTACTCAAAGCTACGACGACCTGATGCCGGGCGGGCGGCAGTCGCGCAACAACGACAGTGAGGGATCGGACGAACCTCCCAAACATCACACGTGGACACAAATGACCCCTCAGGAGATCGCCACCTGGATAGACAAGCGATCTCGTCTGCTCTTCCCTCTTTTATTCATATTCTTCAATATTCTATATTGGACTTTCGTTTATTGTTTGTAATGCAATGAGCTTTGATTGACGATTATATTAGTGTTATAAAATATTAATATTTTATATCAAATTTAATATATCGTAAAAACCAGGCAGATACACGGAATAAATTATTAATTAATTTAGTATATTAAATTATTTTTAATAAAATCTTAAGACCTGAAATACTTAGAATCTTAAGATAATCTACCCATAGATAATCTACTAATATTGTCTTGCATTTCGCAAAGGGACCAAGTAGATTTCAAGCAAACATGTTCCTATATAAATTTTATTGTCTGTTAAATGAAATATCATCCAAAGTTAATTTTAATTCTTCATATTACGACGCTTGAGATATAGGTACTATGTAAGTACTTAATTCATTTCGTATACGTAGCGTATCAATATTAGCGAATGGTATGTCAAACACTGTTATACGTTTTGTTATGTAACTTAGATCGGACAAATCATAACTTTAACAATATTTGTGCTTTTGTAATTTAAGGTATCTAGATAAAACTTTATATTTTATTATATAATTTAACTAAACAAATAAAATAATTTAATAAAATATGAATCTTAAGGTAAATATCGAGTGCAAAATAGTCATCCCTTAGAATAGGTAGGCGTATTTATTTACTAAGTTACTTTTAGGTAACCTTATAATGTGAAGTATGCATTTGTGTTAAAATTACTTTAAGAGATTATTTGAAATTACTTTAAGAGATTATTTGAAATATAGTAATTTTTAAAAAAGAAAGTAATTTTTATATAACTTACAATTTATGTTTAAATGTGGTATGTTTAAATAAAAAAAAGAAAGCAATTTTATAAAGTATTTTTATTAAAAAAAACACAAACTTATTACTACAGCAAATAACACAAATCTAACACTCTTTTGTTAACTTCATATAATTTACAATATTTCATATAATTTACTATATTACAAGGTGTGAGCCCGACATCCCTGTTGGGACGATTGGAGTTACTATAGAGTATGTTAGAAAACATTTTCGACTGTATTTTATTTAGATTGTTTACTAAATATCTACTATACTTTTACTTTACTTTTTTTACTATACTTTTACAGTATGTATGTCTGTGTATTCGTCATTCTTACTGCTGGATAATTTATACAATAGAGTGTGAGTATTTAGTTTATCTTTCTTATTTAAATTAAAATTATGAACTAGTAATGAGAATTCCTTAATTTATTTGTATTTATTTGTCATTTTAAGTTTCCATTTTTAGAAGGAACAACTATATTATTCTTTTTATAAAAAAGTCACTTAATTTATAAACACTGTAATAAGCTTATTTGTTGTTTTATGGATTTTCTTAGTATTAAAGTCTATAGGCGTCACATCACAATATATGTTTATTTATATACAGAAAGGTTAATTGATGGAAGCTTTTTTAAAATGTTTTAATATATTATCTACTTCAATACAAATTATAAAAATAAGTGCGTGCTGTACAATCACAAGCAAACACAAGCTACAATTTTAATGTACCATAGCAAAATTTGAAACTCTATCTCTATTCTAATAGCAGACAAAAACAAGACAAAAATGACCATAAAAAATATCTTAATTTAAGAACCACAATCACTGCTCTATTATTCTTTCCGTAGAGCACATACAGACAAGTAGTGTATTCTAGTTTTAGTACTCTTTCAGAAATGATGGGTTATAAGTTTTGCGAATTTCTATTGTAGAAATTCAATAATACAAACGTAATCCCTGCACATGTGAGTGTGTAGTTCAGGGCGCCGCGCGGTCGTGTGGGCGCGGAGCTGTGATAACCAAGCTGTCGTCGCTGGAGTAACGCTTGAGAGTAGTAGCGCTTGCGTGACTGTAATATTGACAGCATTATACAAAATATCATTTTTTTTTATTAGTGCCGTTGTATACAATACGAGGATGACTCTTTTCATACTAATTTCTGTAATTATCTATCATGGTGGTGAAATTTTCATTTGAAGCAAATGAAATCAGATTAAAATTGAAATTTAAAATAAAAACATTTCATAATTGTTTGAAGTCGCTTAATTATGTACCTTTCCCTTTGATATAAACATTTATGCATACAGGATTTTTCAATTATATGGAATATCTCTTACGACCATAAGTTTTATAATGGATACATATTTACTTATTTACTAAGAATTATTACATATTGTTTTTGGAATTACTTTATCATTAATTAAATACTAATATTTAAAATATACAAATAAATTCTACCTATATCTGGTTCGTGGGCGGGGTGTGGGTGCGAGTTGCGGCAAGCGCTGATCTAACCCCAAAGTGCCGCCCGACCCCGAGCTGGAGCCTCGTCCTGATCCGCTTGAGCTCTCAGACCAAGCCAACTCTGACATGCTGGATAATAAATAATATACAAATATATAAACAATTTTGTGTATTTTTCTTTTTTAAACGAGACAGTGGTTGACGGTTATTTTCTGATAAAATAAAACGCAGCGTTGAGTTTTTCCACTTGGCATGCAATATTTCGAAGGTATTTTTCAAATGTTATATTTAATTATAATCTATATCATATTCAAAGTAAAATAAAACAAAAGAGAAATAATTATAATAATTCTTTAAATATTCTTGAAAAATGTAATATATAGCGAAATTTATAGCTTGATACTTGGTACCTATACTGTATAATATAAATGGGTATGTATAATAATGTATTTTGATCAATTAAATATAAGAATATTATAGAATTTTATAATTATAAAAAACTTCTAGACTCCTATGAATATTAAAAAGCAATGCTAATTACCTAGAAGAGATCGGCGGCAAACGATAAGGAGAATAATAATCACTGCCCTCAGTATAAGTTGAAGCATGAATTTCTTGCTGATAAAGTTCATACAGCTGTGCTAAATCTGCTTGTACCCCGATACCACATTCTGCAAATACATTTGGCTTTTTAATTTTATTTAAAAATTAAAACTATAGGTAAACCTGTAACAAAATATTTAATCTTTAACAAAATATTTAATCTTTTTAAATACTAAAATGCCTTGTTGTCTTTTAATATTAATAATATTATAAATTTTCAGGCAAACCATTTATATCGCTTTACATGTAGGTTGTAAATATCCACCAAAAGATTATCAATATAAAAGATATATTGACGCTGCTCTGCGAGTATTACCATGAAGCTACTTTTGACCATAATTAATTTTACGCGAGTAAATATTTTATGTTAAGCCAACTTCGATTGCTGGTGATTATAATATTTTTTTGCTGATTATAATATCTAGAATTCACTTTCGCTAAATCCTATCAGAGGTTTAATTTTATTTAAATTCAGGTTGACTGATATTTAAAAAACGAATAAATAAAAAATATGTCTATGTTAAATTGAAATGTACCTTCAAGCGCACGTCTCTGCCTGGTAATAATTTCGTCGGTGAGGCGTCGTTGCGCGTCCCGGCGTTGTATGGCGAGGTCGCGGCGCCGCAGCTCGTGCGACCGCGCGGCGCGCTCGCCCTGCAGCGCCAGCTTGTCCGCCTCTAGCTCGTGCACGCGGCACACTAGAGACAGCACTTCACGCTCCGGGCCGCTTTCTATGTGCGCCGGTAGCTCCTGATTGTTTATGTTATTGTTAACGGACTGGTAATACGAGAACGTATACTCGTACAGTTACTCAATTATAGCGTTTTCCAGGCTAAACAATAAGAAGGCACAAATCCTTTAAGATTACTTTATCTGGGCGAGCCAATAATTTTTAATACGTGCCAGTATTAAAAATAGCTAATCCGGATATAGACAAACACACAAACACAACACACAAAATTAAAAGGTACAAAATTAAAAAGCTGGAAAGCTTTTTAATTTTGTACCTTTTCTAGCCAAGTGTTGATAAAATGTGTTTAAAAATTTATCTAACAAAGTAATAAATTTATTATTGATATTATTATTATTTCTTTACTTATAAAAAATACATAATGTTTATATACAAGTAAAATAAAGTGTGTTTAAATACTATATTTTGCACTTACTAATTATTTACAAAATCTAGAGACAAAACACTCTGTCGACTGCTTTCTGTCCAAAATCAAGACATTACCTGTTGAGTGATGATCCTAGAACGCAATGTCTTTAATTTGTCAAAATTATTTAAATTTACCATGTCACTTGAAGTATCTCTTTCAACGATCTTGTAAACTTTTTCTGCATAAAATTGTCCTCAATTATATTATAATTAACTATATTAATAATTATGATAAAATCATAGATTTTCACGAATTTTACGCGTTTAAAATAAAAGTATAACATAAAATAGTTTAATTTAAAATGAGTAAAAATCAGATTAATCGCGTATATTCAGGTATTGGAAAATACATTTTATATAATCCAATATTTCAACTTTACAGTATTCCCTGGTCACAGACCAACTGATTCCCATATCCACAAGTACAGTCACCTGCTCGAGCTGCGCGCCCCGCAACCTCACTTGCTCGAGCTGGCGCTCCACGCGCAGGCGCTCGGCGCGCGCCGCCTCCTGCTCGCGCTCCACCGCCGCCAGCTCCGCCCACGCCTGCTCCACCGCCACCTCGGCCTCTGCGCGCTCGCCGCCGCTCACGCTGCCACTCACTGTGGACGCTGTTCCACCTCTGTGAAGCGATTGATTTTACGTACTGACACTTTATTCACAATTAAATTATTCTCATAACTTTTAAAGTATCCGGTAAAGTATTTTTTGACTGACCACTTAAGTTGTTGTTACTACTGCTTAGGCTGCTTTTGTTATTATACTTATTTATCAATAGAGACATTTAGAACGTATCGAAACTGACATATCTTTTTTTAAATATATTTGGCAGTGAAACTGTAAACGCCATTAGGTTCAATTCCCACTCGAGGTAATTATTATATTTAAAATTATTTTTATCATTTATATTCTTGCTGTGGTAAGACAAAGTGCTTCGTTGAGTTTGCTACTGAACACACAAGTAAACAATGCATCGTCTCGATTTCAGACAAAAAGCAATCTATGAAATATCTTGATACTAGGTTTCTGATTACCCTGCTAAGCGAGAAAAAGCGTAAAACAGCTTTTTTATCAAAAGTTTCATTGTTACTATTAAAGAAGCGACGAATTCTATAAAGATTATTTTGGTTTTTCATGCTGTTAACCAAATAACATTCCATTAATAATCAATGCACTGTTAAAAAAAATATAGATAAGTGTAATAAAAATTATTCAAACAGAAAACATTTAACATAACTATGCTTATATACCTATAACTTTGTTGAGTACTGAGCCTGGAGCCTGTAAAACTAATCGGCTTATATAATCGATTGAAACGAGCTTCCCAGTGTGATATCGCCGCGTGTTGTCTCTCCGCGTCCAACGCTAGTCCCAACAAATGGCTATCTAACTCCATCAGTCGTCTCCGCAATCTCATCTGCTGTTTAAATGTAGACACGATTGCTTCACGAAGAGATTTTAAGTGGGCGGACTTTTCTTCAGAACTTTCTTTAGAAATAGCTTCATCAAGTTTCTGTTGCTCCTCTCGGTTTCTGTGAATTTAAGGTAAGAAAAAAATTAATGCTATTTTTAAAAGTTTAGGTGAACGTTTTTAATAAAATGAATTACTATTAAATAATAATATATAAAACTTACTTTGACCTATCGTCCTTCATTTTTGTTTTCAATCTGGATATTTCCTCTCTAAGCTCGTTTATTACTGTGCGATATTGTGATAAATGCATTGGTGTTTCAATTAATTCACGTTCAACCTGAAAAGTTATTTAATAATTAGCTTAAAAAAGAGTTCATTAAATTAAGTTACTTCCTGTTTGTTATATTTTTAAAAGTTATTAGAATCTCCACTTGAAGATATGAGCCTAACTATTCGGGATTTTGACAGATAATTAAAAAACTCTGATTGACTTAATTCGAGATGTGGAAAAAACATACCGAAGAATGTACAACTTTCGCAAAGAATGTACAGAAAAAAAATATTTTAACTTGGGCTTAGGTTATTTGTCAGTTTTAAGTACTGATTTTATTTACTATATATAAACGTTAGCGTTTGTGTTACCTTATTAGTAATAGCAGAGGCACGCTGCGCGTAGTGCAACGTGGAGCGCGTGGTGTCGCGGTGCGCGGCCGCGGGCGACACGTGCGCCACCATGGCGGTGCGGCAGCGCCCGCCCAGGACTTCACGCAGCAAGCGTGTTAGTTTCGAATCTCGATAGTTTACATATCTAAATTGACAGTTTGTATCTTATAATAAACAATAATAAATTTTGATTCTATTTACAACTCTTTTTAAAACTTCTATTATAAGTTATTCAGGTTTACTTGGTCACCTAGTTACTTTTAAAAATGTATATTTTTATTCACGTAAATTGATCTTAATATTAGCAAGAAAAAGAATATATCTACTAGAGAAAAAATATATTTAACAATATTACCTGGCGCCCCCAGACAGAGCCATTATACAGTTTCCAAGCGCTAGTAGGGAGCGGTTTATATGTGCACCTTCAAGGCGACGTGCTCGCAAACTCGCTCGCTCTGACCCTGCTAGGTCTATGAGGAACAATCGTCCTCGTTGAATGCCGTTTGACACTGATTTGCTCACTGACACACTATTAACAACAATAAATTAAAATTGACATGACACTCGACTTGTACAAACAATATTTTTAACAAGATTATATAGTTAGCTTATTTCCCTTCAAAATCCGTATTTTCTTTATTTGAGATACAATTTTTACACAAACCTAAGTAAAGCATGGCCTCTTGAAGAGTGCTGATTGGCATAAGTTGACTCGGCAGTCCTAGAACGGTCACCTTTAGCCAAAAGTTCTGCTACATGCGTGGCATCGAGAGCTCGTACCTATGTTACAAAAAAATCCAAAAAGTGATAAAATGAATACGCCTTGAAACTATATGTCTAGCATTTCATGACGATCTTCACATATCTATCGTACCGGACATTACGTGTTGTCTTAGGGGAAGGAACCACAGTGTATCCGAAACTCTGACTGGTGGCGGTCGAGGAGAAGCACCTTAAAGTTTTTTTGGATAAACGGGAGGCCTATACCTGCCAAATCGGAGTCCCGAATAACTTATCTCGAGTTGCAAACTGGGAAGATATCCGTAAAAGAACTTTCTCACGTAAAAAAAAATTAAAGGGATCACATAATGAGCACCGGCCTAAAGCAAGCGCCCCATACTCTTATATATATATATATGAATGGGAATAAATTCGATTCTAAAATGTAATATTTTAGAATCAAATGTTAATTTTCATATTCAAGACAACGTTTGTGCTTTGTTATTGTTTCAAAGTGGGAACAAACTTCTCATGTTGTCAAACTAAATATACTTAAAGAAAACTAATTTAATTTTTTTACTTATTAATTACTTCTTATATAGAAACATATTATTATGAAAAAATGGCAAATAATATCTTGGTGCGGATATCTACTAAATGTCCTAGCGTCAAAAATCAGAATAAACCAACGTACTTGGCCATATTAAATGCTTGTACGTAGAGCTAATTATCTTTACGTGTCATGACATAATCGTAATATACGAACATTTATAGGATTTACCCATGTCACGCTACTTTATTGGATCAGGCTTCGCCTAGCAGTCAATAATGCCATAAATTAAAAACATACAGGCTGCGCAATTTGAAATATTTTGTAGAGTTTTACATTTGAAATTCAAATAAAATTCTAAGTATTTATCAAATTAGTAAAATAGTATAGTAGATTAATATCTAAGTAAAACCTACTTACGATTAATATCTAAGTAAAACCCACCAAGGTTTAGAAAAAAAAGGGTGAATATTATAATATTATAATTTATTTTTCTTTTGTTTAATGACTTATTGGTTAGTGGAGAATTCTGATTAACATTAAGCTGCCTCTGGTACATGTTATTTTAATAAATTGTGTGCAATGAAAGGTTTGTAAATACATAAATAAGTGACTTAGTTACCTCTATTGTTACTTTACCTCACAGAGCCCTGCAACAACAGGGGGGCCTGTTCCTCCTTCATCTCGTAGTTCAAGAGAACCTGCGCCGGGGTTTAGTAAGTCTCGAATATTCTCATTATAAATTTCAATGTATGACATCTTGACCTACGGACACATGGACAAATTATAATATTAATATATTAAAATATTATATAAAAAGAACAGTTTAACTTTCTTTATCGAAAATAGAATTATTAAGGTATTTATGTAAGCACATTTTACATTAATTATAGTGGAGGCCACGTCGAAAATTTGAATATTATCGTAGCCTGAGTAGACAAGTTTATTGAAAATGTCAGAAACAAAATGAAATGATCAATAGTTTACTATTTTTAAAGTGTTACACACTTTAAAAACACACCCAGTATTAGAAAACATTTTTGAAAAACATAAATAAGTTGTAACAAACGTATAAGATTTTCGACACAGCCAGTAGTAGAACGCATGGCTTAATGGTCTGAGCTCTTGGATGGTGTCCAAGAGGCGCGGGTTTGAATCCGACTGCGTTCAAATTTTTATACGTTTTTTCAGCAATAAAATGAACAACCAAAATCAATGTTTATTACATTGCATCTGTTATCTTTATAATGTGTAGTGACATCGTCGTCGATATGTCAATGCATGATATGGGAAATCGGGATAACCGTTTATCTACCTATTGATCTATTGCGTGTCATGTGACTAAAATCAAATTTTCTTTGTATTAAATTTAACACTATGAAGAGCTACTTCTCGATATATCTCAAAGTTGGCGAAAAAAACAAAAAATAATAATAAAGTACGCCTAGCAAATATCAATATTTACATTAAATAAAAATTAACTTGTGTTTTGTGTACATTTAATAATAACAAAAAAATATTTTGAAATAAACATGAATATGACGAAAATAATTTTTAAAAGAAACATATTCATTCATTTTTTAGTCCATTATAATATTTACCAACAAGGTGACTTTATTCTGTTCGAACTCAATTTTATATTAAGCATTAGAAGTCATAGGCCAAATAACCATTGCCTTGTGACGCCATTAAAAATTCAATAGAACCACTTATTTTGTTAAATGTCGGATGTAACTGCCACTGAACTTACACCCTCATCAAATTTTCAAAACTTAGAACTTGTTAGCTTTATAATTATAGATACGCAGGTAAGAATGTATATATCGTAAGCCTACTTTAAATATTGGTTCATTTATTAAATACCGCAAGTAAAAAAAATCTCACTTTTTAATCAAAAACTATTTTATGTCTATGTTTAAATTTTGCTATTTATTATGTACCTTCGTTTTACACTATTGCACGTCTTTAGATTCATTCACATTGGGAATTATGAATTAGTAATTTTATAATATAATATTTATATATGATAACAATTCTGAATAAAATATTTTAACAGAGAAATATTATAATATTTTAAATCATATAATAGTAATTCTACATGGCTTAGGGTTTTAATTTACAAGGAAGGAACAGTGTTGTGTAAATAAATACGTTATATACATACATATACATTAACCTAAATACAATCATAATTCATTTAGTATTTCAATGAAGTCCTTTCTACCTGAATTTGATGTTTGCTCTGGATACAATAAAAAACAATAAATCAATATGTAGAGGCGTGTGTAAAAAATAAAAATGTATTGACTAACGACCGTTGACTAATGATCACCCTGGCCTTGCCTTTTGCAATATTAAAAGGCAGCTATTATTTTACAATTTCCCGTTTTCACTATTTAATTTAATTTTCATACATAGGTATATTTATGTACATGCATCCATAACAATTAATCTTTAACTTTTTAAATGTACTGAAACAAATCGCGGGACCAATATGAATGATGAAGACGTATAGTTAAGATTATTTTCTGCCACAAAAGTCGTTCATAATCGTGTCTGATAATATTGTTTAAAAATCAGAGATAAATATAATGCAACGAGCGCTCTGATATTTTTATAGATATTAATTTTCTACATTCGTTACGTGCAAGCTGGTCTTAGTATTGATTTAAGTCTTTTAAATAAAATAATTTTTACTCGGCTTTTTCTGAATAATTGGCTAATTAGGACTATCAAATCTATGGACAATCGTTTATCCTAGCTACAAGTGAAAATAAACACAACATTATTTACTATTTTTAAAGTGTTATTCCACACTTAGGATTAGAAAACATTTTTGAAAAAACGTATAAAAATTTGAACGCAGCGGGGTTCGAACCCGCGCCTCTTGGATACCGTCCAAGCGCTCTGACCGCTAAGCCATGCGTTCTACTACCAGCTGCGTCGAAATTCTTATACGTTTTGTTACAACTTATTTATGTTGTTTAGCATCTCTGTAGAGAGATTTTTACAAATTTCTACTACTTAAAGATTATTAAGAAATAATCGTTTAATAAGAGATATTGCTATTTTATTTCAATATTTACTATTTTTAAAGTGTTATTCCACACTTAATATTAGAAAATATTTTTGAAAAAACGTATCAAAATTTGAATGCAGCAGGATTCGAACCCGCGCCTCTTGAATCAAAAAACCGCTGCGTTCAAATTTTTATACGTTTTTTCAAAAATTATTATTGTTTATGTCAATAAACATTATTTATGTCAATAAAATATTAAAAAATCAATAAAATACATATATTAGAATGTGACATCGGTTCAAGTCTAACATTGGAGAGGTTTTTTGGTAGTAACCTGTATTTACAGAATAGTATGTATGGAGAATTCGAAATAATATTATAAATTTTACGATATTTTTAGCTAAAATATTGCCCAGGGTTCCGCAACCTTACAAAGACCACATCTTTTTTCACTGGTTTCCCTCTGTGTGCTCTATAAAAAATCCGGAGGTGCATTAACATTTAATAATTAACAAATATGAAACACAAACATGTATAACTTTAACGAGCTTGTCCCATAATGAGAAATGAAACTCGACTATAATAGTTTCGATAAGAATGATGCATTGTGCAGTTGGTTATTTAATAATGCGGCACAATAATTTACAATTGCTGCGCAAAGCAGCCAGCCTTTATCAGATGGAAACCCGCCGCCCCTAATCCATATACCCGTATGTAGTAACTTGACCATTTTCGCTCTTATATACTATCAACTTCTTATTAAGTAACAACTATTATTTAGTAATAGTGGTAGAAGGATATTTTTCAATCATGTTTATTTATTTATTGTAAACATAAGCAATTCCATTATTTTCACTCATCTTAGGCTTATTAACTATCAGTTGTAGAGCCTTGTTATTCAATAGGGAAGCCATTAAATCAGTGACCATCAGCATCTTGCAGTATTATTATTATTAAATCTGTTATAATTCGCCATTTTTTATATAAACCCACAATATCATTTAGGTTACCTTTATTCACCCCTGTTATTTACCCACTACCTAGAACTAATAAACTATATGCTTAATATGTTTACACCAGTAACATTAAACAACAGATTTTTAGATAAGTTTATAGTTACAAATGTTAAATAATTCTATTCACTAAACTTAATTAAAATATAAAAGTAATAAAAAGAAAATTATGTTTCTTATCAATTAATTATTGTGTTATCTAATCAAGACCACTCGTTATTAAACGATAACGATAGCTAAAATTAGAAATATTTTGCATACACTATCCAATGTTAAATATAACAACATCGAGTATATTTGTTGTGCTTCACCATGGTACCTACATTAACTTCACTCACCTACTCCTTTTTTTAAATCACTTTTCATAAAAATCAGATAGAGAGAGATCTAATGTTCAGACACTTCGTCCTCCAGATTCTGTTGAAATTATGAGAGGTATTGCATACATGCGTTGAGTGGCGGAACTTAACACCGTGCTTTGTTAGCAATGATATTCTGTCACTTTTCCAAGCGCTTACATTTATATGGTTATGGTTTTTAAAAAGTTATTAATTTAAAAATAATAATACACATCTTTTATTATTATACAATTCATACAAGCTAGGTAAATTATACGAGGAAATTCTCCTTTATTACGGTCACAAACACCTGTGACAGGCTTAAAAGCCTTGAATAGTCATGGTTGATGGATCTAACCTGATGATATATGAAGCTCCTATATTCTATACTTACCTTACCTACTACTGTCTGGCGAAAGAATTTATTAATTACATAACACATACGTAAATATCTACACTTAATAGACACTACGCCTAATATACACGGGTGCCTAGGTACGAATATGTTTCATGATTTGATGAAACCTTAAATAATATTCTATAATTTTACTTTATATTTTGTTCTTGAAAGGTGCTAAGCGCAATAAAGTTCGTGCTGAACATTAATGAAGCTTGTGTGAGGAAAAATGGCCATGAATATTTAACGAAACCTCCCGTCTCTATTTAGCCTTTATTACGTCATAAGATTTAGCTTTTACCGAAACATTTTTACTAGGTTTATGCGATTATTACAAATCTTTAATAATTTAATTTACGATTAGTAATTAAGTAAGTAAATATAATTTGCTTAATTTAAATCACACAAATATTAACAATAGTTTTTAATGCACGCAAGTTAATTTTGAATATTTATTACTTACAAGACACGTCTAAAGAACTAGTGACAATTTCATTTTTATATTATTTTTATGCTTCCTTATCTTCTTGTCTGTAAGAAATACAAATAAGAAATATCGTCTAGTATAGATATAGATTGTTTTCGTGCGTTGTCAATCACATAAAGAGCCCAGGCACATGTGTACATGTAGACACTGACCTTGCCACAATATGGGTAGCCACCCTCACCGAACGAAACCACAACGCTTGATTGCTACGTAAAGTGTTCTTTCAAGTTCAATGTTTCTATTAACACAAAATATTGATTGCAGCTTTTTGAGTAATCGCTAGGATTCTTTCTTTTTGTTTAAAAAATTAAACACTCAAACTTAATTAGGTATTGTACGAACATTTAATAAATCAGTAATATGAATGGTATGTATTATATAAACCTACTTTTAATCGGTCAAGGCAATTTCCATATTAGACGAATGTCGTAGGTACAAACTATGTGTTTACTGTTTAAGTATGTTTACTTACCTATAGCTACTATATCGGCCTGATTTAGGGTAATGTAAATTTACTTTGTAATATACAAACAGTCTTGTATAACGATATGTAAATTTCTTTGTTTTTTTATTGTATCCATTTCTATGTTAATTGTAATAACCTAATCCGCTTTCCTATAGACTACAGTGAAGACTCGATAAGCCGGCTCTCTGCTAAACATATTCACTATTATACGGAATACCAATTCGCATATTTAAATGCCCTGATATTCGATTATCCTAATGTCAGGCCTTACTTCGCCTTATCCTTTTTTTAAAATACCGAACTAAATTGTTTTCTACTTGTAGATATACCTATAACCATAGTATACCATATATATACCTAGAACCTTAATATTTTTGTTTAGACTAAATAAATCATAAATATTTTTTGTAGTAACAAGATAAGGCGCCACATTACAAAATAATATTCAGTAGTAATCTTCATGTATTATCTATTAAAACTTAATAAAATAATATAAATAGTTTATTAACGACTTCACAAGATTTAACGATTAGCGTGTAACTGTTGATAAAGAATATATTTAGTAAAATTAGGCGCAATGAGGTTGTGGTACGAAAAACGTAAATAATATATTTCATGTAATAGGTAGTGGAAAAGAGAAAGTACCGTAATGTTCACCTTCGGTAATCCTATAGGCCTCCTACCAGCATTGATGACAATAGAACAAGCAAATAGTTATATTGTGACAGTAGCTATGATATTATGATTGAGAGTTCTTTTTGTCGAAAAATAAATAATGTATCCATTTTATATTTTACAAATAACAAAATAGCAATAACTACCACCTGCTAAGAAAAAGATGCAATATATACAAGAGATTGACATAAATAATTATTATGACATCGTCCGTGTACCTTCGTAATAACGCAAAATACTATTGTCTATATGCATATATATTAGTTAGTGTCTTAAAATACCTTGAGATGTAGCAGTAGAAGTAAACACATAATATATTATTTTTATTTATTAAATACAAAAGGCAAAGAAATATTTCCTTGAGAGATAACAAATTTTTAAATATTAATCGTAGTTTTTTTTAAATACATAGTCATTGGAATCGCTTATTATTTCTATTGTATATTAATCACTAGATGTGTATTATATATTAATCACTAGATGAAGTTGTACTTTTAATTTCAAATAAATATTTTTTATATATTTTTTACTCTATAATAAATCCTCCAATATAAAAACTTAAATTGGCTTAATAAAAAAATGCCCATATTAAAAACATTATTAAAGTAACTAAGAAACAGTATATCTTTTAGTATATTGTACTACTAAGGAGTATTTTTCTATATTTTTAATATATAAAGCTAATATAAAACACCCACCTACTACTGGAATATAATAAAACATATTCTATACTATATACAGTTAAAATTTGGTACGTCTCATACATTCTGTACAAGGCGATTAATATATTTGAGTATAATTTTATAATATAGGCATAATTAAAAGTTAGTAAAAATTGAGTTACATGGAATCGTAAGCTATTAATGTGAAATAGATAGTCAAGGCTTTTATCGTAATATTACAACAATAGCACCAGGTACAATAACCTCGTCTTATTAAACGTGTAAGAAATCAGAAACCTTAATTTATTTCATAAAACCATCACTAAACATCCATAACATTTAGTTAAATTTTAAATTAAAAAATGTATACTTCATATTATATTCAAATAATTATTACCTCATAAGAATCAGGGTCGTCACTATCAGCGATAGATGAGAAAAGGTGACTTAGAGCTCTAGACATGAGCCCTGTCATTGTGTGCGTTTTACCAGCGCCCGTAGCCCCATAGGCGAATACAGCGCCCGCAATACCATGCAAAGTGTCATTCACAAGGGGTGCACATATAGCATTGTATACATCCTCCTAAAGAATACATAATTGTCATGTATGTATATAAATAATAATAAAATTTAGGTGCACAAAATTGAGAGTAAATATTATATTCGGTTTACACTTGAAAACATTAAAAAACGGCTTATACAGGAATTATTACTGTAGAAATAATTATTTTATGAAACCATACATCAGTTCTAAGAATTATGTAAGAAAATAACAAGATAATCAGCTTTGATAAGTGATAAAAACTAGTGATGTAATTCAAACATATTTAACTAAATATTTACTAGTCATATAATACGTACTTGTGTGCTATCCTCTGAAAAGACACGATCATAAATGTAATGTTTATCGTTGACTCGACGCTGGCGTAATACGTCACGACGAATGTCCGCCTCCTCCTCGAGCACTAGCATCTGTTGTTATTAAGGTAAATTATTATTAAGTATTTTTTGTATCTAATATTATAAGAAAATTCTATTAAATTTTATTTACATTGTTATAAAACTTGACTTAAATCGTGTTTTTGATGTTTTTACTAGTATTTAGTAAGTATTTTATCTAATAAAAATTATTTATTAAAAAAAGTTACTTTCATATAAAATTATCACTTCTGTATTAATAAGAACAAATTATTTTTTACTCGACTGCGGTAAGTAAAGGAGGATAAATTTTAGTTGATGAATATTATTTTTCTTATAAAGGCTTCAGCTAGAAAGGTAAGGTAACCTTAAAGCGCTTGCTACTTAGGATCCCTACAAAATGAATAATATAGATGTTTACGTATTATATATCTAAGTACGTATGTTATATTAAAGATTGATTGATATGTTTTAAAAGAATATTGTATTCATTAATTATTTATCTTTACATGTCTCCTGAAACATCTCAACTATTAAAATGCATTATTTAACTCTATATTTTATAGATATTAGGCCAATAGACGTATTGTACATATGTTTATAGCAGGAAGCGGTCACCTTATCGCTAACCACGTGGATGATGCGGGGACCTTCATCAGCACGTAGCGGTCGTACTCTTACTGCGACCTGTCAATATAAAATATAAAAGATATTAAAGATACACTTGTGTAATATATAATTATTAATAATGTAATATAAAAAGTAAGCTTCTGCTTCAGTTAAAAAAAAAAAAATTAAGTATGCATAACTTTACAGTAAGTAAAGAAATGAAACTTTTATGAAAAATACCAAAGATAAAGACTAGAAAAAAGTACTAGGGTAGATAGAGTGAGCATCGTACGGTTGAACGGCCGCGACAACGACCACGACATAGTAAGAGTGATACGAATATTGTTAACATAGCTGTTAAACTTTATTTTTGAGACTAAATAAAAAAAGATTAAGATGTACAGCAAAGAACGGATCCACTGTTATAGGTATGATGATGTTGCCCTTCGAGATGCGTAAAAAAACTTCATCTTACTCGTTTTAGAAATCTAATTTTAAGAGTTTAAAAATAGATATTTATGTAAAGACACTTCTGGTACCATTTTGGAAAAAACCTTACGGTTTTATATTTTGAAGATAGCTTTAAGTTTATATATACTTATATTTAATATATATACTTATAATTTAGCGTTTTAATAATGTTTCCTGCCTTAAATATTGTCCTCGTATAATATAAGTAAATATAATTAATAGATAAAAATAACTTAAAAAAATCAATACTTTTGTACAATATTATTTTTACTAAAACGTTTTGTACAAGATAATTTTTTAAAATTGGCGCCAAATTTGACTGTCCAATTCAAATGCAGTTTTAAGATATTTTGATTCAATAAAAGATGTAATTCTTATTGTGGCATTAATATAGCATCATATATATATATATATATATATATATATATATATATATATATATATATATATATATATATAATAAAAATAAGATCTTTAAATTATGCTCTAAGTTTAATCTAAAGATCTTATTTTGAAAGTGAATGTAATTTAAAAACCCTCTTTAAAAAAAACATTAAATAGAACCTTTATGTTCAAAACTGGGCATTGATAATACCTTAGATAAATACTTTGCCGTATTATTTTTTTAAAAATAAATAATGTGGTAAATATTAAAAGAATATTTAACATATATTTAAAGTTGCCATAGACTTTAGATATTAATACTCGATTAACCAAGTTTATTTTATTGTAGCTGCCGCAATTATGACAATAATTATATAGGTACAGATATTAAAACTTTTACTTGTCCGGCACACCGCAATGACAAGGTGCGAAAACATTATTATTATTATTTATTTTATTTACTATTTCTGGCACTTTATTTTATAACTAATTGCTTTTAAAAAAAAATTAAAAACATCTATTAATTGTAAACAGTTAAAAAATGATAAAATTGGACACCAGGATGTTTTTATTTTATTTTATTTTATTTTATTTGGGAAACAAACAGTATATAATATTCACACAATTTCAACAAAAGATAAGACATAAACCAGTAACGTTTCCACCTATAACTATACAAATAAATAGAGCAAGGTGAACAAATATTTTATCAATATAATAATTTATAGAAAAATATTACTAATTTAAGTTAATGTAATATTTAAAATATAACTATACAATTAATTTAAATTCAAATTGAAATATAATTATAAGGTTTAAATACAATATAATTATAAGTTTAAGGCATTTCAATATAAAAAATAATAAGTTTAAACATTATCAGTTAGATATTTTATCAACATCTTTTTTACTAACGAATTTATCAATGACAAAAAGATAAATTCCTTATTATATTTGACACGAGCACGGTTCATCTAAATATTTTGGATGTGTACGCTTCTGGTTATGGTAGTATTAAATAAGAAAGGCTTACGCGTAGTTCTTTGTAGGCACTTAAAATTAATCTAACTTAAGAGGAACGCGGAGTACAAAATATTTCTTAAGAGCTTAAACACAAATAGTTGATCTCTGATCAATCTTGTATGGGCAAAGGACAACATTATTGAGCAATAAAGAGATTCATTAACGATTTGTTTTGTTAAAACGTACAAATTTAATAAATTTATTTTGAACGCCTTCAAGCCGGCTTACATGTATATTATAATGAGGACTCTGAACAGTAGAGTCATATTCGAGAATAGGTGTAACAAAAGAATTGTACATAAGTGTCATTGTGCTAGTTTTCTTTAAATTCTTCGAGACTCTGAATATAAAGCCCAACATGCGAAATGCTCTGGCTATCGTTCTATTGATTTGTGGGATGAAAGTAAGCTTATTATCAAGATGTATGCTCAGGTCCCTAACCTCAGATATTTATAATTACATATCGTCCGTCGTTTTATAATTACACAATCAAGACGATAGTCATACCCTGTTAAATGATGTTTTCGAGTGTATGAGATGATACTTCATTTTTTTATGTTTAAAAACACTGAGTTGACAGTACAATACAAGTTCAACCTATTGAGATCATCCTGTAAAAGAGAACAATCAAATGAAGACGCGATCCTTCTGCATATTTTCATGACTTTTGCGTATAAAAGTATATAGGAATGCTTTGTAATACCAATGACCAATCATTGATATAAATCGAACAGTAAAGAACCAGGATGTCTCTGATTACCCTGCTTTGCGGGATAAAGCGTGAAGCTACTTGACTAACATGTTTTTTAAATTACTTATTTATTTAATAAATAAAAGCGCAAGAGCACGTGTAAAAAATATGCTTCGATGATTTTTTTTGGATATCTGTGCAGTAAGAAAAAATATTCAACATAAAAAGCATGTGAAAACAGAACCCGCTAGCAGAATTGGAATAAAATTGGTAATCCTAAAACTGTATTCAAAATACTTGTAAAAATTAATTCGTTAATTTTCCTATTTTTAAATAACCACTCGTTACTCAAGTCTTGTTTCCGTTTACGTGTTACGTAGCATACGTAACGTACGTTACGCACGTTACTTCAAAAGATCACATTATATGTATTAAAAATAAATTAAAATAATATATTTAATAAAAATATATGTCATAACGTTAAAGCAATTTCATTACAGTACAGTACAGCAATTTTATTAAAATTGCGGCTATAACACGTCAATTTACAAATAATATACCGAAAGTAGTGCTAAAAACCAATGTTTTTCAAAGTGATAATATTCCTGATGTTGATATATTTGTGATAACTCGTTTATTTTGAAAGATTTCGAGGCGCCAAAGGATCGAGGTAAGTTTATTAAAGATTATTATAATCAATGAAAATATTTTGGTAAAAATAAAACTTAATTTTTATGCATACTGCCTATTGATAGAGTTACTGCAGAGGTGATTAAATATGATGAGCCGCGCACCTTGGACCTGTTCTTTTTTCAAAGAAATTTATGCAGTAAGACAGGAGAGATCCCAGATGATTCTTGAGTCATCGTGCCTTTGTATAAAAGCAAAAGTTCACATATAGACTGTGCAATCAATAAGGCAGTTGCATTAGCTTGGGCATTTATTTATTTAATTTATGCTAAAATCCTAGCGAGAAGAATGCAAGACAGATCTGAAAGGCTTTTGTGGGAGGCCTAAGGAGAATTTAGACCTGGAAGAATGTGCATTGATTAGGTCTTTTCTCCCTGCATTATCACGGAAACGTTTCTGCCTGTAAATCACAAAATTTTCTGTGTCTTTGTGCACTTAGAAAAGGCATTTGATAGGGTTGTGTGAAACAAATTATGGGAGATACTGCCCCAGTACAAATGGGGCGGACCCTTGTTGCAGGCTGTAAAATCTCTTTATCGAGATCACTTAGCCTGTGTACGAGTAGGAGCTGGCATGTCTCCTCGGTTTGATATTCAATCAATCGTCAAACAGGTTGGCGCTATGTTAGCTTGGCTGTTCAATTTGTATTTGGATAGTTGTCTCCTAAGTGTAAAACAAAGTGACATAGGAGTGAAACTAGGTAATTTCGTGATTAACTGCCTGTTGTACGTTGATGATGCAATGCTTATGCAATAAGCACTGCGAATCTCAGACTCATCAGAATACGAGTTATAGCACTCAAGCGAGTTACAGGCATTGGTCACCATTTAGAAAGAAGTATGTGAAAGTAATGGTCTAAACCTGAATGGTAAAATGGTCTAAAATTCTGGTATTTGTAAGATATGAAGAAAGAACGAAATGCAAGATTAGGGGAGATGGAAAGATATTAGAACAAGTGAATGAAGTGGTATATCTGGGAAGTATGGTAAGTAGAGATGGAAGATACGAAATGGATGTGGAAAGAGTATCAAAAAAGAGTATAAAAAAAGATGAATGCAGTAGAGATGCGATCTCTTCTATATACAGTATATACAATGAGGAGATACGCAGAATGGCAGGTGTAAGCGTGAATGTTAAAGTGGGAATGAAGAAGAACGTGCCCAGGTGGTGTGGGCGCGTCCAAAGAACGAGTGATGAAAGGACGGTAAGGAAGATTTATAAAGAAAAGGTAGGCGGTATGAAAGGTCAGAGAAACCTCAGTTGACCTTCGAAACTTCGAACGTACTGGAGGAAGGTCATGTAAAGAGCATGAGGACCCCCGAAGGGCATGTATGAAGCGGTTGATGACTGTGGACGAGGCGAAAGAGACCATTGCGATTGGCATTCCGGCCTCTCAGACTACCCTGCAAGGGTTAAAGCGTGAAGCTAATATATATATAATCTCCAGTTATCGACAATTGCCCAAATATAGAAACCCAATTATTGACTTTTATCAGCAATGAGTATCTGCCAGATTTGTCAGAATGAAGATGGACTTGATACATTATTCCTTAATTATAAGTAAGAAATATCACCAAAATGAGGGCTTTTCACAATATTATTTTATTTTAATTGAATATTATTTTATTTTATTTTGAAATTAAATTCCTTTTAGAATAACAATCAAATATTTTTTCTCTTTCTTAATAATAATTCATAAAAATATTTTGCCTTCATATTTAGTTATTCGAAATTAATGATGACGATTGGATCGAAAACTTCTTGCCTTTCTTTAATTTAATGAATGGAAATTTACATTATGGTCTGAAGTTTGAATTCTTTCTTTAATTTTCTTTCTTTTAACTTTTGTCTTGCCCGTTTTTTTTTTAATTATCGTCGGCTAATTTTTCGTTTCATTTTTCTATTTCTCTTCTCTGTTATGCTCTTTCTTTTACTGTTTTTCTCAGCTTTTTTCTTTGTATTTTCTTTTTTTCTATCTAAATTATTGGCACAAAACAGGTTCCTTTCGAAATGAGACAATCTCCTCACTTTTCAAACCCAAAACACTTACCAGAAACTTTTCTTCAATTATCTTATTCTTCAATTATTTAAGGCAGATCGAAAGATGATGACTTTGGTGGTGTCAGTCAGTCAGTACAGTGGGACCGGCACTGACAAAATAACTCCTTCCGTTATAATTTCGTTAATTTGAGCAGTCGTTATGTCTGAGAGACTCTATTTTTATTTAAGTTTGATGTTAAAGCAATATTTGTCGAATCTCCGGATTTAGTTTTGGCCCAAATATAAAGCCAAGTCTGGACCACAGTGGACCAGTAAAATACATCGTGTCGATTACTGATAGCTCCACTGTCATCAAACTAAATTAAGCATCTACCAGTTCAGCAAAGATCGTAGGACCATAATGACTTATAAAATAAAACATTAAAAAAATATATATTATAGACACTTGTCGATAATTGGAAAAAGTACATTTATGTGAACCACTAATCGATATCAGCAATTAAATTAAAGTAAAAAAAATAACTTCTAAACTTTTGTTTATAACAAAAACCGATACTATAATTTTCATAAAACGTAAAAAACACGAAATTAAAATAAATTTCAATATATCAATATGATGAGCCTATATTGTAATTCACATTCTTAAGGATTTCGCTTAGAAACGTCTTTCTTTACGAAACACATTAGCTGGACTCAACTTTTACACGGCTATTTTTAAAAATAATGTCGATTTTGACTTACTATTGAGACTAGATGAGAGAAGGAAGCATATTGTGTAAGGCTTAGTATAGTTTTATGAGAAAATCGATTTTCATGGTAAATTTACCATGTAAATCGATTTTAATTGTAGAAAAAATGTCAATCATTGGTTTTTGTCGAACATTGGTGCCAGTACGATATTAGATTAACACTTATTTTAAAAGTTACAGATTCATATTCTATTTGACATTACTTTGTTGTATCCCTTCCGATTTTTTAGTTTTTACTACTATTGAAGATAAATAAATTTTGATAAAAGGCTCACTGATTTACCAATGTTATCTTTTCCTTTACTTTACTCATAATTGAAATTTTTCTATCAATTCTGTTCGAGTCCACGTCGAAAAATAAGTTACCAATCACTATGGTCACGACATGCTTCTTTTGTTTCCTTTATTATCATCAACCTATTCATACATTGCTATTAATTTTAATATCAATCCACTTGCTTTTTATATAAGCATCTAAAAGTATCATCAAATATGGTGTTTTCAAAAGTATAAAATAGGTGTTTCTCTCGATTTTAGCAAGAAATCACTTTAGTTACAAATTTTAAAAGTGTATGTACATGAATTTCTTGATTTCATACGGATATTCAAGAAATATTTAATTTTTACTATGTTTTAATATTTGCGTCCTATTGTATATAATAAAAGAAATATTTTAAAATATAACTATATTTTTTTGTTGCATTGAAATTTAATTCAAAATTCCGATACATATCGCTACGTAAGTATGCTAAAATTTAATACAAAAACATTAAAAATAATGCCATAAATTTTTCATTACCATGAGTTTTTCTTCGCTAACAGAACGGCCGCTGCTGTGAAATTTATCTGCAGATGTGCTGCTTTGAGTCATGTTAAACTGTGTTTTAATTTATTATTAAGACACTATTTTCACTTCTGGAATCTGCTTTTGTAATAGTTCAAAAACAATGCTAAACAATGTTTCTTTTTATTACTAAATTAAAGTTGTAAAATTGTTCACATACATATATCAATATCACAATAGCACGTGGTACACCCTTTAGAGTACCCACATGGACTGATTGCTGATCAAAATACAGCCTTCGTTGTGGACGGTCGTCAGGGTTACAGCTAACCACCACAAACTTTTATGTGCCGTTAAGCTCTAACGAAGTACAAATATCACTTTAAGAGAGGTGGAATTGTAATAGGTATCTTGAAACCATAAAGTTCATCCTCCATTCTTATTTATCTTTATAGACTTAAATGCCTCTACCCAGTCGGATACTGTGTATCTTCGAAGTATTTTTTGTCAAACCAATTAATTTAATATTATGTTTTCTCTATGTATGTATTGTACCTAACCATCGGGTATAGAGTGGGGCACTGTCCCAATGAGCCCTGATTGCGCAATAAATAAAATCCATTACGGTATTATGATATGGTTTTTTATTTATACAACCGAATCATGTTAATAACATTCAATATGTAATGTAATAATAAATACTTTTAAGCCACGTTACATGGACGACGCAAATTTTAGAAATCTATATATATATAAAAAAAAGCTTACCCTGATACACTGACTGACTGATTCATCATCGCCCAAAGTAAACTATGGAACTTAGAGGCATGATTTTTAGCCACTGAGCTCATTTTATAGCATAAATGCTCACTCAGAAAGGATTTTTTGAAATTCAACCCACAAAAGGAGGAAATATTGGTTGGAAGTTTTCATGAAAATCTGATAATTTTGATGTTACAAGCACGAAATTTTATGATTAGGTTACTGATTAAAAATAAGTCAATATTTTTGTGAAATACGGGTTACTAATAAAAAAATAGTACCAAGTATGTATTTTAACGATTTGGAATATTTCACCCCTAAGTGTGCCAGATAAGGGAGGAAAGTTTGTATAGAAATCCACCATCATTGATGTTAGACACAAAACTAAATGTTTGGCTCGGTAAATGCTGTGTTGACTCTCATAAAAAACGTATTTGAGATACTAGAAGCATTAGTAATAAATCAGATATATTTGGATGTAATTTTAATTGTGTATCTTCATTCTTTATTAAATGTAATTTAAACGAAAAACACAAATACACCGGCCCGTGCAAAGCCGGGATTGGCCGCTAGTATTACTTTAAGATTCTTACATATTTGGATATGATTTTCACATTTCTTTGGCTTGAGGTTAACATTAATATTTGATCCTGGAATCTTTATGAAACGTAAATTTGAAAACTTACATTTTTATAAATCCAGATACCTAATATCAACTGTTGAAGGCGATTAATTATTGTTGATAAAAATTCAGTGAAAAATTTTATTACTTAAATTTAAAACATGTCCTTAATATATTTTTTTAATAACTTATTTAATGAATGACGTAATTTCATAGTTTTTTAATACTTTATAGACTATAAAATACACTTTATTAATTAAGACTAATACTTCATAAATTATAACACCTAACAAAGTTTTAAATATTATAAATATACTTATCATTTTATAAAAGTATTTTATTAATAAAAATAGTAATTTATTAAAACTAGTATTTTTTGCAAAAGCTTTTTTATTTGCATAAAACTTATAACAAATAACAATAACAAATTTAAACAAATATTTCTTAAACATTAAACAGTCCCAGGGGCCAATAATTTAACTCCCCTATCAAATAATCTAAATAGATATTGGGATTGCTTATGATGTAAGGTAAATAAATGGTCTCTTTGATACTTTTGGCCAATATATTTAAATGTTAAGCGACCAGAAACATCTGCACTTAATCCTGAAGGTAAATTTTCGACTACAGTCAAAATGTGGGCTTTATAAGTTAAGATGTTTGTTAATACATTTGTTACATCATCATCACTTGCAACATTACAATGAAAAAGTAAAAATGAATTTTTGCTGCCTCTCATTAAATCAATTACATTTTTACATATTATATTTATTTCCTTTAGAGAAAATTGCATATCAAATAAATGAGACAATCCCTCAAAAATAATATTAACATTACTATGTTTTTCATTTAATTTCGTAATTTTGGCCTTTATTTTAATCCATAAATCCCATGATAAAACGTTTTTGTCTTCAAATGTGCTGCTAACCAACTCTTCACCTGCTTCAAAGAAGTCTACTAACCCAGATTCTATAGACTTCTGTAAATTGTAATTCATTTTGAGTCCAACATTATGATAATGTAATAAGCTATTATGAAGTGATATTACTAGTAAGGAAATTTTATTTTTTATGCAATGACCAAGAACACAACTGGAAATAAAGGAGCTATCACATTCATTTATTTCTTTTATAACTACTATTTTGATATCTTCATCATTCTTATCAAAACCAAAATTTGTTATAATATCTGAAGACATTCTGTAAAGAAAAAGGAAATTAAGTATATACTAATCTCAATATTCTTCTCATTGTTTCTATAAGTGTAAATATTTTAGTAACAAGAAAATAACGATAAAGATTACACAGAACCGATTTGCTTTGCTAAGTGTAACAGTTGGTAGTTAGTCAGTGCCAGCCGGCGGTACGCTAGCGTAGATAATTTCGTTTTAAGTAGACTTTAGGTATCTATGTTATGCAATCATAGTTTCTAATAATTAATTATTTCAATATCATTTTAATACTGTCAATAGCGAGTTTTAATTATTTTAGTAATCTATACTTTTGATCGTATAAATACAAGGAAAGGTAAGTACCTTCTTTCTACAACTTTTAGCGTTAGACTTAAAAATCGATGTCTTAAAACGTATTCCAATTTTATTTAGTTCGTATATTTTGTCAAGAAAATTCAACAATTACCAAAATTGCAAAATTAAGTCCTTGATTTAAGTGACAAGTGACATTCTTATGTACCTACCACATGTGAATTGTGACAGTCATGACATTGATATAGATTACATTCGCATTCTACTAAACGTCACAGGTAATAAACAAATATCAAAATAAAAATTGTGTGAATTTCCTCGAGAAATTAGGAATAATTTCTCGACTAGTCGGGAAATATATCAACATTCGTCAATAATCTCATCATAAATAATTAAGCATTCGTGAAAATATCCTATTGTAATCTTTTAAGCATACATCTATTCCGAAATAACCCTAATCTTGACAGTTTTATCTGTTTCAAAAAAAACGTCACGATTTGCCAGACAGTTTAACCCTTAGTAGCCTGATTTACGGAAGTGATTTTTTAAAAATATTACTATGTTTGTTTGAGGGTCTAGATGAAGGGAAAAATAACTAAAAAAATCACAATATTTATTTTACATATTTATTTAGAAAAAAAAGCAGGTATCAATTTTGATACTTCAGGCATTAAGGCCATAAAGAAATCAAATATACCTATGCATGAAATAATGCGAAACATTGATTGTTTTTATTATCACATAACGACACTTTACACTTTTTACAGAACCAGGATGTAAGTTTCCTACAATTATTAAATTTACACTTATTTCTAGAATCCATAAAAATTTTTTCATGACCAATACAATCGCAACGCACGTCAGTAGAGGGTAGTACTTGTACACCTGTCCGGGGTCTTTTAGAAGTTACTGTAGTGTCTTGTCGACTGTTGGTACTGGGTCTTCTCCTTTTATTTTTCGAGTGACTTTGATATCTACATAAAGTATCGGCAAGCTCAGTTCTAAAATCTGCTAACTTCATAATATTCTTCTGAAGTTTTCCTTTCACTGTGTTTACCTTTTTGTATAGTACCCAAGCATTGATGACAGTCATGTCTAACAAATGGTAAAAGAGCCTCGTTGTCCACTTTCTCGACTTTATGCGTATGCGATATCGACCGATGAAGCTATCCATCAAATCAACGCCGCCCATGTGTGCATTATATTCTTTTATGACCCGAGGACATGATACTTGAACATTGGCCTTTAGTTTTTTTTCGTAACGGGTAATAGTATCCGCTGGTTCAGCGCCAACATACGTGGAAAGTAATAATACTTGTTTGTTGTCTTTCCAACTTGTGGCCGAAAATTCTTGGCCTTCGTAAGAGGCCACATTTTCGTGATATGTTCCTCTGGGTACGTTGGACTTCATAATTTCCCGTTTCTCCGGCAACTTGCACGACTTTCCAAGCCTGTTTCTCTGTACTGTTCCAAGACAATAGATACCTTCGTTGGTCAAGTAATGTAGCAGAGGAATATTCGTATAAAAATTGTCGAAATATGTTATATGATTGACGTGCCTTGGTACTGGTCGTAACAATCGAATAACTGTATTCGATACAGCTCCGAGGTCTGGTTCGCCAGGCAAACGGTCTATGTCTTTAGCTCCTGAGTAAATCTCAAAACTGTAGGCATAGCCCGACAGAGAGCATAAAACGTATAATTTGAATCCCCACTTATGGGGCTTATTGGGTAAGTACTGTTTCATAAAATGTTTTATTTTAGTGGAACACATTTGCTCGTCTAGTGATAAACGATGCTCAAATGGTACAGTAATAAATTTCCTGTTCAAGTAGTCTACCACTGGTCTTACTTTATGCAGTCGGTCGTGCTGGGGGTGATCAATAGGTAAATGTTTAGAGTCGTCATTCATGTGAAAAATTTGTCGAATTTTATCAAATCTGTTGCGATTCATTGTTTGTGCTATGGGTTCAAACTTTGTGATGTTTGACCAGTATGACCTGACACTGGGATAATGATATACACTAGTAAAAATAAGAATTCCAATAAATTTACGTAATTCTAAGACAGTTACAGGTTCTGTAAAGTCGGGATTCTTTTGGAAGGCATATTTATTTGACTCGTCTACTAGAAATTTCAAAATTTCTTCACCGAAAAAATAAGAAAAAAACTGAAAAGGAGTGTCTAAATTCATAATTTCTTGTGAATACTCAGTGTTTCCATCAAACTGGAAAGCATTTTGGACTGTGTCCATATTCTTTACTCTCCACACTAAGTTTCTAGAGTTGAAAGGTGCAGTTTGCAGGTTGTTCTGGCTGCTAATTGTAGGAGTTGGGCTTCGTTCTACAGTCTCAAAATTATGATGCATGTCTACGTTTGCTGCAGGCGGATCTGCATTCAAATTCGGGTCATCCTCTTCGTCTTCTAGCTCCATCAGAAGATCTCTTTGGCTCGAATAATAGTCTATGTCATCTTCATTGTCGGTGGAATCGTCTTCCGAAATTTCACCATTTTCTAACCGCCTCAATATGCTCTCAATGTCTTCTGGTCGCATTTTGGATATATTTCTATAATAAAATAAAAATAAATGTAATCCCAACACCAAGCCATGCAGAAAAATAATGAAACGGGAGTTCAAAAAGTTTTTATAGCTAAAGAATTAGTAGGTAGGTTTTATGTAGGGCGGAATGCCTGAAGTATCAAAATTGATACTCACAAAAATGGCACTAATTTCTTCAAGTAAAACATGCACTCGCAAAAAATAATTATATCATAGCAAAAATAATATATTCACTTAAATAATATATTCCTCAAAAGTATTTATATTCTTCAGAAAAAGAAAATATATCAAATTTGTACTCAACAAAACTTTTAGTAGAATGTGTTTACTTGTCCACTTTGCCGCGCAAGTAATATGTCATAGATAAAATAAAACAATAATGACATTAGATTTTTTTTTAATTTCGTTCGAAAGAATATTATGCAACAGTAAAATACGTACAGCCAACCTATAAAAAAAACTTATAGGAATGTGAACATTCGGTTTAAAAGATTGGTATCAAAATTGAAACTCTAGGCTATTAAGGGTTAACAGTCATAGAAAGACAGTAAGGAGAAGCGATGTATTCTTAATTTATTTATAAAATAAATTAATGTATCCTTTGGCAGAATTTTATGCCGAAATAATGTTTAATGTAATATAAACTTGCATTTTGAGGATATGTTACACAAGTCACAAGTAACTATATTTTTGGTATTTCCAGAATATGAATTATTGCATATACCATAATTATATTTGAGGAAGTTATCACTTAAACTTTTCAGCATGGCAAAAATAAAGGAAGTACGAGTTTCACAATGGTATTTTGGCGGGCTAGCTTCGGCTGGAGCTGCTTGTATTACTCATCCTTTAGATCTACTGAAGGTTCAAATGCAAACACAAAAAGGAAAAAATATTTCAATGCTTCAGTTAACTGGAATAGTTTTAAAAAATCAAGGTAATATAATTAGCAGACTTATATGTTCATGTTTAGATTTTTAATAGAAAGGTATTTAATATAATTTCTATTATTGTTTATTAAAAAGAACTGCATTTATTTTATGTGCCGATGAATATGTTTTGAATGATATTATATTTTTTCTAATATTTTTTACTCTGAAATTTGTTTATTCAATCATAGTATTTTTCATAGACCAAAGCGTTTCACTAATTATATTTAAAATTTAAAGGAGTTATGGGCCTATATAATGGTATATCAGCATCACTATTACGACAACTAACATATTCTACTGCAAGATTTGGTATTTATGAAGCAGCAAAGCAAAAACTTAGTCCCAAAGATGTGAGTAGTAAAAGAAATTTTATGGAACAGTAGAATAACTTTTTAAATTTTTTTTGTTATGAAACTTTAATGTTTTTAGGGCACTGCAATACCATTTTACATGTCTGCATTTTTAGCTGGCTTAGGTGGTTTTGCTGGAGGTTTTGTTGGAAATCCAGCTGACTTGGTGAATGTTAGAATGCAAAATGATGTAAAGCTTCCTCCCGAGCAACGACGAAAGTATGATACCTATTATTATATTTAATGACTACTTTATTATTTTCAATTTTTGTATGCTTGTAATTGTTTGTGAAGCCAGTAGTGGTGCAATTGGACAGCGTCTAGGTTTGATCCCCACTCTGAAATGTAATAATCTCTGGTAAAACAAAGTGCGAGCAAAGAGGTCCACCACTCAACATGCAATGTCTAGAATTTGGAGGAAAGTGAACTTTCTGTATATCCTGCAATGAAGTATAAAAGGATTAAGCTAAAAAAAATCCTTATGCATATAATGTTCTTACTTTTAATGCAGTTTTGAAATCATTTATTATATCTTCATGGGTTAGGTAAAAAGAGAGTTGTAAACTTTTTTTAAATATTTTAGCTATAAAAATGCTATACATGGCATTTACCGTGTTGCTGCAACAGAGGGTATCCTGCGTTTATGGGCTGGTGCTTCCATGACATGCTCTCGAGCAGCTCTTATGACTATTGGTCAATTATCATTCTATGACCAAATCAAAGCATTGCTACTTAGTTTACCATACTTTGGTGATAATGTAATAACACATGTAACCTCAAGTTTGCTTGCTGTAAGTATTTACATTTCATTTTTTTGTAATAATAGTAGTTAGGCAAATAAATGATTTTTTGATTTTTAGGGAGGTGTAGCTACAACTATGACACAACCCGTGGATGTTCTGAAAACTAGAGCAATGAATGCAAAACCAGGTGAAGTGAAGAGTATTTTGACATTAATTCAAAACACTGGTAGGGAAAGCCCTCTAGCATTTTTCAAGGGCTACATTCCCGCCTTTGTAAGACTTGCCCCACATACTATACTCACATTTGTATTCTTAGAACAGCTAAGAATGAACTTTGGAATTATTAAAAAAAATTAATGTCTAAGTTGTAATGTCAGTGTAGATGATTAGTAATTCTGTGTAGGCCTTGACATCATGTGTTCAAATAATATTTTATAGGTGTGTTTTGAAACATATTTGTCTCAAGTTTTTGTTACGCTTTTATTTATGTACGAGGGTTGAAGTTATTTTAGAAGAATGATAATTAGATAACTTGAGGATTCAGTTTTACTGCTTTTACATGATCTATGCTTTTATACATATGCTTTAGACTAGCTCTAAAATGTCTAATAATAGAAATGCATTTTTATAACTACATTTACATAAAAGATCTGTTATGCACTATTTTTTAGATGAAGTTATTATTTTTTATATAATTTATACATACTATAATATTTGTTCCAACTTATTATGACAATTTTTTGTGATAAAGGAATTCAAGTTACCGAGGGAATTATTGATTTTCTACAAAGTTATTTTCGTATTATTTGGCTGAGAGTCAAAATTCTCCAAGAGAATATTACTATAAGTAAATGTTATTATTCAATACAGTAACTTATTTATTAGAGTCTAAGTAGGACCAATGTTCTTTTTATAAAATATATCTATCTAGTATTCCATTTTAATTTGACATTATTCTATATATTTTATGCATTTTTTATATTGAAAGATATTTTTTTAATATTAAATAACAGATTCAATTGTATATTTGCTTTTTATAGTTATATAAGTTTTTATTTATTTACGTTAAGTGTTAATGAGTTAACACTTAACCTGTGGGGCTAATAGTCTTTAACTGTATTTGCGCAATGTGTTTTATTAGTAAATTAATGAATTAATATTTTACTTTTTCACAATTTGCTATTTTCCGTATGATCTTTAAAGTCGATGTATGTCAATAAAATTAACACAGAATATATAAACAAATTGAATACTTAAGCTGTTATTAAAAGATTTTGTTACAGAGCAAAAAATCTACCAATTCAAATACCAATAGCGCACACTACCTATATTTTCCTAATAAAATCTAAGAAATGTACAAATATTCTCCATAATGTAGTAAGTCGAAAGATGTATGTGTAAAATATGATATATTACTATCCAACACTGTTCTCGTCTGGTGCCAAAATTTCTCAAGGGCAGTTTCATTTGAGCCAAATTTTTTGACAATGTAATGTTAAATATTTATATTTTGTGATAACATTCTCTTTGAGGTGATACAACATTCCTTGACTAGTGTGTTTAAATGTCTCATCTATACAAAGTAGTATATTTTCTGTGTATTTTCAATGTCATATTCACTTAATGTGTTTTTTTATTAAAGTCGACGTACATATATTATCGATGTACAAAGTGCATTGTATTTCATTATTTGACTTTTTTTCATCTATCCGATTAAAATTACTATAAAATTGTCTCCTAAACTTATACCAGCAACTAGATATAATTATTTACACTGTTATAACTTTAATATATTCAAAACTGATAAAACTAGTGCAGTTAGCATGTTGTCTTAATGTTTTTATAAATCCAAATGAAGTACTATTGACATATGTAGATGTCCTTGTTGTTAGTGGTTGTACATTAAATGTTGAAAATAATATTATTGTTTTATTAAACTGTCATATTTAATGTTGTAATTAAAAATAAATTGAAAATACCGTCATTTCTTAGTCCTGTTCAATATTGAATTGACTTTAAAAATAACTAACCTCAACAGAGATTTCTGCACGTTTGACCGTGGTGCCGTCCAATTAGAAATATCAAAATTCGCTCACGCAAATTTACCTAAGTCATTAATAATGATTCGCACTGAATCTTATGAAGGTCAATAGCTAGGTCTTTAAAAAGACAATATTACTTTTATAATGATGCTGATTTAATATTTCTCTCTTTATTTTAAATATTTTTTCTATTTTCTATGAGTGTAATCTGTTATAGAAATCTTACTAAGTATTTATATTTAAATATCACCTGTATAACAACCCTCAAAGTACTATCTCAAATCAAATATTATGTGCTGAGTTTGTGCAGTATATATAAATAAATTTATTTTTAGACCCAAGTATAAAAATAAAACTCGAAAGTCCCAATGTCAAGACATTTATTTTAAAAAGTACCTACATCACAACAACAATTTTTTGGACGAAAACACGTACACGTTAAATTATTTATTACTAATTACTTCAAAGGCAAAATTAGTTTACTAATGCTTTGGGAATAAAGATATTTTAATAAAAAAAATCTTTGGTTGGTTATTCAAAAATGGTAACAATAAAAGCTCTTATAATACTAGGAGTATTTGAAAATCACATTTTTTTCTAGTTTTTACTAAATTGGTGTTATAAAATATATTTGTATAGCGAATATACTTTAAGTACGAGATTTTAAAACACTTAAATGCATTTTTATATAAACATAGCAATTATAATTATTTTAAAAAGTAATGTATCTACAGTGGAATTCCTTTTTATCACTTTCATATTTGTTTTTTCTAATATGTTATTAAATATAACTAATAAAAATATATTTTTATTAAAATATATATAACTGATATTTGACTTTAAAATATATTTTTATTAAAAAACATATTTTTATTAAAATTTAAAATAGCTTTAATTTATTATAAATCAATTAGTTATATATTATTAAAAGTACCTAAATGCGTAGTTAATGCGTAATTTTTCGCAAATGCATTATTTTTGGGACAATTTGAATAAAAAATATATATATATATATATATGTGTGTGTGTGTGTGTGTGTGTGTGTGTGTGTGTGTGTATATATATAACTATTTGTTTCGTTAATTTACCAAGAGGCATATTTAATTTTCTATCAAAGTAAATATTTCATTTTAACCTTCACCTAGTCAAGCACACCGCTACAGAACACCATAAGATTTATTAATTAAAAAAAATTATAACTTCAAATATTTAGATTTTAAAATTTGAAATATTATAACATCATTATTCTAAGGTTTTTAAAACAAATTCTTGAATCTTCTATTCTTGAAACTATTGGTAAACATAAAAATGTGTGACATTATAAATTTCACAACAACAAAATGGCTAATGACTTACAAATTATTATAAGAATATTGAAATAATTTTCATAATAAATTGTTTTACATTTTGTAGATGGTCTACATGATACGTTTATGTTATTGGAAATTCATGTATAATCTGGGATATGATGACTTTTCTTATTAGAAAAGCTCTTTGGAAAATGAGTAACAAGAAGTGTACATGATTTTGTTTATATGTATATATTTTTAAAATAACTTATTTGTTTTGAAAACATGATTGTTTGCAAGTTTTACAATAATTTGTCTTATACTAAAAGAAGTTATTTGTTCTTCTGAGTAGGACGTAACATAGTGCTGCGACCGGCGGGCTCCACCATGATAGTGGCGGAGCCCTGCATCCAAGGCTCTCCGTCTACTTGCATTGCACAACAACCATCTAATTCAATCTAAAAAAATACCTTGCATTATTTTTTTAATTTAACATATTAAGTTAATTAAATTTTGAATAAATAGTAAATAGACTTTAATATATTATTTGTTAATCTAATTAAAAATAAATAGACTCCATAGATGTTATATGTTACTAATCAATTAAACAATAGCAGATTTCAATACATATATTAGTAAAGGATTAAATTATAACATTTACGATTAAAAGTATATGGAACATCCTTTCAACATAGGTGTGAACCATAAATAACGAAGCGTCTAACTATCTTCTCTTATCAGAAATCAAAGGAAAGATATAATATATTTATATTTAAAAAATATTTTCCCTTTTCGCTTTTGTATGACTAAGCGCGGCGGTTGAGTTCACTACTGAAAACGCTATGTCTCAATTCTGGACCTAAACTGATTGTCTTAACACTAAGTTGGGATAAGACATGAATGCAATAAAGAATACTTACGCGCACGGTCGCCGCCTGTGCGAAGCGGTAGGGGCGCGCGAGCCCGCACTGCAGCCGCGCTATGTGGAACGACGACGATATACCCACCACCTTTAATGACCAAATTCGAAATTAGTTCAAATTTAAAAATTAGTTAAATTTCAGCTTTTTACCATAACTTACAAGTTATTGTTATTATAATCCAATTTGAGCCTTTTACATAAAATGCAAGCCATAGATCCCGTATTCCTGTAGCTGACGGATAAGGTTAGCCATTTATATATTTCTATCATTTGGCAAGAGGCCAAAAGTAAAAGAGCATGTCTTCACACTCTCCTCAGTAAGCCTTTGAGATGGACGTTGGATGTACACGTTGTTCCAAATATAATAGGCTGATAAAAAATAGAAATAGAAATTTCTACTATATATATATATATATATATATATATATATATATATATATATATATATATATATATATTCATTTCTCCCAGCTGAGCCAGGGTCTGCCTTCCCACTTCACCTACTCCACTTTGCACGGTCTTTGGCATCCTCGGTGATAAGATTGGCTCTCATATCCTGTTTTACGACATCCAGCCATCGCTTCCTTGAGTTCAGGCGGTGTTCTGCGGTCGCAGACAACACCTGTGACCTCACGCCATTTGGCCCAAGCAGCGCTGCTACGGGCATGGATGTCGTGATCAATGCCCCCAGACTTATGCACGATGGATCCAAGGTACCTGAACTTCTCCGATTTAATGGCTGGTTCAGGACCTATATGGACAGTGCCAGAGTCCGGGCTCCCGTAAACCATGTACTTGGTCTTTGATACATTTAGGTTAAGACCGCCGTTCTCAAGCGTACCCTTCCAGAGGTTCACTCTCTGCTCCAGCTTAACCCGGCTCTCGTCAGTGAGTACTATGTCATCGGCGTAAGAGCCGAGCCTTGGTGAACCCCTACCGTAATCGGGAAGGGTTTCATATCACCAACAGCAGTCCTAAGCATTGAAGCGGAATCTCGGTACATATCTCTGATAATGTCAATATAATAATATTGCCCAGGGATCACTTTTGATCGCAATGCCCACCAGATGCATTGACGAGGTACACAGTCAAAGGCTTTCTGCCGATCTAAAAATGCTATGTGCAGAGCTCTCCTTTTTTCCCTGTATGCCTCCATCAAAATTCTGAGGCAAAAACGGCATCCATGGTATCCGATTTGCTGAAATCTATATTGACACCCAGAGACAGTACACTCTCGGCGAAGCTTTAGGTCGATCACGCGCTCAAAGAGCTTCAAGACTCATAATCTTTACTTGAGTAGGACCCGCTCTTATACGTGATAAGGTGCTGAGGATTCTTTTAGAAGAACGTGTTCACAACAGCTAAGTCAGACACAATACAGGTTCTTAGAATATTTTCTCCCTTTATCTGGTTCTTAGAATTTTTCTTGCGACGACCATAACCTTATGGTTATGGTCCTCGCAAGTAACCTTATGGTTATGGTCGTCGTGAACACGTTCATACGTTTCTGCAACCCTACCTACGTGACCGTTCAAATCCCCACAACTATGATTACTTGGGCAGCCGGTATAGCACGTAGAACCTCTTCAGACTGCTCCGAGAACGATTTCTTATCGGCCACGCTACAGTCCGCCTGGGGGACATAAGTTCCGATTAAGTTAGTAATTATACCCTCAATCAGTACCTCCAACGGCAGTGGCAACGACAGTTAACTTCAAGGAGACCATTCCTAAGCTCTTCAGATAGCACTACCGCTACACCAGCCTTGCCTGAAGGCGACCCAGTGCATATAAGCTGGTAACCCTGTTCGATGTTAAGGAACTTGTTACCTCTTCAGCGCGTTTCCTGTAGGAAAGCACACTGGATGTCACATCTCATGAGTACATCTGCATCGTCCGGTTAAAGAGCCGATATTCCACGTTGCAAGTGGAGTTTCCGTCTGGGTACTTGCGTCTTTAGCCGTGCCCGTACTTGACACGGTAGCCCTTGCCTACTTGTCACAGGTGTAAGGCGATGTGCCTGCGCGTCGTTAACCGACGACGGTCATAGTCATACCCAGCTTTCCTTTTTTACGATGAGTTTTGAGTGGCGTATATTCCATTAAAAATGGAGCAATTGCCATCTGTCCTCTAAACCCCATATAGTGGGTGAAACCAGGAAAGGAAAAGAGAAACAAAAGGGGAGAGCGGTTTGGAAATCGGGGAAGGGGTTAGTCACAAGACACCACTTTCACCGATTGGATAGAAATATGATGGTGGTATCTCGAGAATCCAGGGTGGCATACCCATATGCCCAAGTCCAAATATCGGACAGATATTTGGTAGAACACCCTCTGGGTGGGTATACATATATATATATATATATATATATATATATATATATATATATATATATATATTAAAACACAATATGACATTACCTCTATCTGCCCATCATCCATGTGTTGTTCACCAACATCCTCTTCGCTACCTAAACCTAAAAACAAAAAAACAATGGATAATATTCAAAAGAAAAAAATGTGTACCAAAAAACAGGATTAGGGTCGTATGTTTACATAGGTACATTTAGCAAGAATAAAATAGCAAATTAATAAATAACTTCAGAGAAAGTTGTGACCAATGCCGAGAATCAAGTATTATTAAAAGTCCCTGTTTCAAAACAATTACTTAATCTATTGAAACTAAGTAAAAAATTTTTTAAATTAATAAAGTTATGAGGACTTTATTTAAGAAATACAAGGACATAGCGGTCGGATACTTAAGTGGATAACTTGTCAAAAGAAATTGGTGAGCTCAAATAATATACATATATATATATATATATATATATATATATATATATATATATATATATATATATATATATATGCATTTTAATGTATGCAGAGGATCACTTATATGAACAAAATATTTTTTTATATCTGAGCAAGTCATAAAAATACGATAAACGGGAAAGTTAATTAAAATGTTTCATAAGATACTCTGACATTTAAGTTATACAACTGGTATAGTTAGTCAAGATTTACTTAGCTTGAAACAAATAATAAAGTGAAAATGTATGATGCTATTTTTTTATGGGATAGGTAGGTACTTACCTACTTAGAAGGTTAGATAGTATGTAGATAAGTATTTTAATATGTGTGATATTGAAATAAAGCTTTTATTTAAAGAATTGTCCCAATAATTGCATATTCTCCTACTAGTACACCTCTCACATCTTATAGCTTTTATTAGTCTCCATTGTTTAAATCCCAATATTTTAATTAAATGTACCTCCAAATAGTCGATTTATTTTGTTAAAAAAAACTATATTTGAATCCAGCATCAGTATCGACTCACTCCACAGATCGACGCCAGCGCCCCACGAAGGTATGTTGAGCACGACGAGCGCCTGCAGCGGCGGCAGCGCGAGCGGCAGCGCGCCCGCGTGCACGCGCAGGCGACGCTCCAGCCCGCCGCAGCCGCCGTCGTCGAGCGCGCGCCCCACGCCCAGCACCGCGTACGCTAACTGTAACAATCATTTATATTACGAACGGATATACCAATATGTAGTTTTGTTTACATAATTCACTTATTTTTGACGCTGTCAACCCGCATAGCAGGGTAGACATAAAGTACCCAGTGTCAAGACTCTATACTCAGCTTTTCGCCAAAATAAAATTTACATAATTTTCTAGTATTAATTTCATAATATTTCACTCACATATCACTTTATAACAATGTAACTGTAATTATGAGGTAAATCATTAAATAAATAAAGTCTCACTATAAACACAACTGATTATGGGTTTGATACCCACTCGGGGGTATGAGTATATATAAATTACATATTAATAAAATCTAATATTCAATATTTGTTACACTAATCAGCACAACTCACATAATTAAGGTACCGGCTTGCATACCGGTACAGGAACTGAGATCGAGCGCGGTCGAAATCGAGAGCGACCTGCGCGTCGACGCCCACGCTCGCGTAGTTGTATGCGTAGAGCACGCGCTCGGGCCGGAGGCGCGCGAGCCGACCGCGCTTGGGACGTATTGATATCTTCCATCTTGAATATATATAGGTTTAGGTTTAAAGAAGTTTATTTCCAAAAAGAACACAGTTCGCTTACAAAGGAAATTTTAAAATTATAACTACAATGAAGCTATTACAAATAATAAGCAGTAGTCATATTAAACAGTATCAGTGAAATCATCTAATATATGGGTTCTTAATCGTTTTTTAAATATATTAAGAGATTTTGAATTGACAACATTTAGAGGCAAAGAGTTATACAGCTGTGCTCCTTCAAATGAAATAGTTTTTATGCCGTACTTGGTTCGAGTTTTAGGTGTTTCTAGTTTATATCTGTTCCTTGTGTGTGTGTATATATATATGTATATATATATATATGTATATATATATATATATATATATATATATATATATATATATACACAATCCCAATGTACAACAATTTTTATCCAAAAGAATTATTTATAAATGTAATAGAAAGGTTACATTTTTAAAAAAACCTATAAACATTTGAACTCAGCGGGATTAGAAACCACGCCTCTTGGAAACTGTCCAAACGCTCTGACCCATAAACCATGCGTTCTACTGCTCGAAATTCTTATACGCTTGTAACTTATTTATGTTGTTAGCATGTCTGTAGAGAGGTTTTTGCAAGTTTCTGCTACTTAAAGGTTTTAACCGTCAATCGTTTTTAAAGTGTTATTCCACACTTAGGAATAAAAAAAAACCTTAAAAAGTTTTCTAATCTTAATTGTAAAATAATACTTTAAAAATAGTAAAATATTAAAATAAATAGCATTCTCGTTTGAAAAACGATTATTTCTTAATGGCCTTCGGGTAGCACACATATGTAAAAATCTCTCTACAGAGATGCTAACAACATAAAAAAGTTGTAACAAAACATGTAAGAATTTCGACGCAGCCGGTAGTAGAACGCATGGCTTAGCGGTCAGAGCGCTTAGACAGTTTCCAAGAATCCGCGGGTTCAAATCCCGCTGCACCCAAAAAATGTTTACAAGTTTTTTAAAATGTTTTCTAACCCTAAGTTTGGATTGATATTTTAAAATAGTAAAATATATTCTTTACCTGTCTAATATTTGAATGTCTGCTTGTTTTATGGAATGTATAATAGAATGTGCGTCTAATGTAGAGGAACCAGGGCCCCAGCCGAGCGCGCGAGACAGATCATTGCCGGTACCCATTGGTAGTATGCCTACAGATGCCTGTGATTATTTTAATTTTAAAATTATCATTTTAAGTTATATCAGATACTAATCCACATTTCATAAAAAATAAATGTTATATTAAGCGTGGCCGCCAATCTAATATAGATCGCTAATCAACACGCAATGGCATTATTTTGGAAAGCAATTAACTGTTTCTTCTTAACCCTAGGTTGTCTCTGACTTTCCTGCTACGCGACATAAAGCATGAAGATATTCAAACAACTTTTGCATCTTGCGGAGCAGTGGAATTAATGGATATTAATAATTATTAATTTAACTAATTAAAATTAATCAGTTAATAATCATTTTTTTCTTTTTCGCTTCACTATTTTATCCCGCATAGCAGGGTAGACAGAAAGTACCTAATGTCAAGACACTCCGTACTTCGCTTTCCAAGGAATTCGAGACATTGCGTGTTGGGTGGTGGAACTCAACGCCGCTCTTTATCTTTACCAGAGCGAGGAAGTGAAATAAATTAAATATAATCACTCCCCCTAGTAGGAATCGAACCCACAACCGATCACGTTTACAGTCAGACGCTGTCACACTGCGCCACGACCGGCCTCAATTAAAAAATAATCAAAAATAATTTCGAAAAATCTCATCTTACCCGACCGAATAAACAAATTATGTTATGTTTTGGACAATTTATGTTCGTCTATTGAGGAAAATAATAAAAAAATAATCGAAATTACCTTAACATGAGGAGTAGTATGTAAAGCGTTAAGAACCCACGCAACGGTGCCATCTCCCCCTGCTACTAACACCCGGCATTTCTCAGGCAACCATTTCACTACGCGCTCTGGTCCCATTACACTGATATCTATTACCTATATATAACAATTATTATTATTGTTTCTCGTTACAAGTTGCCAGATTGAAATGAATCGGGTCCTATAGAATGCTTGTGTGGGGATACATGGCGTTCGCCTTTTCAATAGTTTCAAATTGAGTAGTCAACGAACGGTAACTCGCTTCCCACTACATGGGACCTAGAAGGCTCGGGCGCGACTCCGGTGTGGTCGACTAAGAATTACGTGAGACCGTGTGTATCGATATCACTATCGCGACCGTGCTCGTGAGGTGGTTTTTTGTTACTACACAGATTGAGCACTTCCACCATTCGGAGCATACCTCTCGCGCTCCACACTGCCAGTCAATAAAGGTAAATCAAAGTAAGTGTTACTTTGCCCATGTAGGTCTAAGGGGTCGCCATTTCCCAATAGCCCGACACTAACTGCCCTACAGGCTTATTATTGTCATTCAAAAATAGACGCATAACACATTAAAAACAAAAGACTAAAAATGTGTAAGAGACGGTCTTATAGTATATGTACATACTGTTGTGGCTTTTTCTGATTAGTCGAAACTGTTTATAACTCAGAATGAGTTACATTAAAAAAGTAATAAAGCTAAGTTGTAATAAATAAGCAATTTTTAGTTAAGTAAATTTGCACCACTGTTATTAATGAGTTAGAAGATTGTAGGAGTTAAAGTAAACACAAACGTACATCAAATGTTCCATATGTGAAAAGACTTATATACTGTTTTTTAGCATCACGCTTATTATCCTGCATAGCAGTGTAGATAGAAAGTACCTTGTGTCAAGACACTCCATACTTCGCTTTCCACCGATTTGAGACATTGGGTGTTGAGTGGTGAAACTCAACACCGCACTTTGTCTTTATCAGAATGAGGAAATGATAATAATTATAATCACTATAAATATAAAATATAATCACTACCCTGAGTGGGGGATCGAACACACAACTGATCGAGTTTACAGTCAGTTGCTGTTCTACTGCGCCATGACCGGCCTCAATTATAAACTATGTTAACTAGTTTCCAATTAAAACAAACTTTAATATGAAACATAAAAATAATCTTTTATAATTTAAAAAGGTAGCAACCTGTAAAGGATTTAAAAGCCCTCTAAAAATAGACAAAACTTCATCACTTCTATGACTTCCTGATTTTCGATTCACTGAAAAATATATAAAAATAAAACATTAAAAATGTAAAAAAAATTTTACCTTTCTGATGTGTTTGTTATACATCAATATTTTAATCAATGCCTTACCAAATATAAGCAATGGTTCCCAATTTTCTATGCTTGGTGGCTTAATACTTATTACCTTACTTTTTTCCACTTTCACACTTGTTGGAGGAATTATTATATCTTTATATTTAATTAAGTCACACTGCTACAAATAAATAAACAATTATTGCTAAAAATCTGTTGTAATTAAAACATTTTTTATTATTCATACATACTTCTGTATCATTAAGTATATTTTCTGAGCTATGCTTTATTCTTTGGCACCAAGAACAAAAATATTTTGTAACATTATCACTATCTTCATTTTGATCATTATTATCTCTTGTTGTTACACCCACTGTAAAATAATAATATTTTTTGTAATCATTTGTGATAAATTGAAAAACAATTCACAAGTTTATTAAAGTCATGTAAGTGTTTACAAGTTATCAAATTTAATTAAGGCAATTTGAAAAACATTAGTTTTTATAATACATTGTAAAATGAAATCAAAATTCTAGCACTTGTTTATAGTGTATGACTAAAACAACAACTGATTTAACTATACACCTCATACTTTGTCCAAATCTGAGCCAACATATAAATATGCTTCATTCACTGAACTGTTAAAAAATATTAAATCCAACTAATTTTGATTGGAATTAAAAGGGTTAATCATAATCTATAATAAATTAAGTAGTTATCTAATTAGTAATTGAAGCAAAAAACAATTATATAAATTTGATTACTTACCATTTACCCATAGGTGATTAAAAGGTTTTTCTTCAGGCCATGAAATTTGTTTGCATCTATACTTCTTATCTGATACACGACGACATTTTTTGCAAGCACTCACCCCACAACATTCACAAAATAAGCCTACAATTGGAAGCATTAATTTTCCACATATTGTGCACTGAAAATATTGCACATTATTAATATTTTCAATTATTGCCATCATTTCTGATAATAGGTAATATTGAACTCACATAAATATTATAGGGTATAGATTTATTACATTCAATACTTCTCCAAGTATGACCTCGCACTTTATATTTGGTTTGTACAAAATTTCGATCATCGAAAAAAGAAAATAAAATACGATATATGAGATAGCTAAGAAATAAACTACCAATCAAAAAATAGCCATCGAAGTTGATAAAACGCATGTTCCAGTTAGTTTCTATATACATTATGAATTCCAATTTACATTATAATGTAATAAGCACAATTATATTCCTAACAGAGGACAGTATTTCAAAATAAAAGCGTCATTTTCACATATAGAATATTAAATAAAGTTATTGGTCCTTGTGATACTTAATTTTTAACAAATTGTTTATTTACTTTAATAACAGGAATATTTTGGTACAATTTAAAATGTACATGTTATAAATTTTTTAAAATAAACAACAAATGTCAGATAAAGAAATTACAATGATTGGTATTGATAATTAACCGACTGACAACTCACGTTAAGTGTTGCCAACAGACAAATGAAGCTCTCCGACAAATAACTTATAAAATATTTAGAAAACCATTATATGACAAATTAAAAAATGGTTAATAGTCATTATCATGACTATGTAATTGTAATTGTAGTGTGTTTTAGATTTTAAGCTAAATAAAAATTATTTAATATCAATATTTAATAAAATATCTTAATATTTGAGAGATATAATAAAAAAAGCACAAATGTATGTGAATCATATATAGTGTTTTATTTACGACTAATGTTCGTGATGAACTAATGTATGTAAATTATATATCATATTTTATTTATAACTAATGTACTGTGACTGAATATTGTCATTATTACGTCAATTAGAATTGTTCTTATCACGCTATGGCCAATGATTTGTCTAAATGACAAATGTGATATTACTTGAATCTTTCTACAATCGAGTAGCAAAATATTAACTTCGAATATTTAAACTAAAAAGTCAACCCGACTTTAAGTTATCAATAAACATACCATATTACTTTATATATAATAGTTATACAATTGAATTACATCTTAACTTAGAATATATCAAACTATTTAAATATGTCCATTGGTACAATTTATGAAAAAGCCTACAAAGGCGATTTTAATCAAGTCAAAGTAAAAATAGATTCTGAAAAATCTTTGGTAACAGCGCCTGATTCTGTAAGTAATTATATGTTTAGTCCAACTATTTAAAATAATGCATTTAGTTATCGGTTCAGACTTAAAGTGATCATGTGATATCCAATTGTGCAGAATAATCGACTCCTTGTACATTGGGCAGCTTTAGGAGGGAACGAGAATCTCGTAGACTTTCTAATAGATGAAGGTAGTCCTATTGATCCTGTAGATGACACTTTTTGTACACCGTTAATGTTAGCATCTTCAGCCGGAAGATTGGAAGTTGTTAGATTGCTGATAGGCAAAGGAGCTAAAGTCAGTCAAAAAAATAACCGAGGGCAAACATCTTTGCATTATGCTTGTTCTAAAGGTCATAAAGAAGTTAGTAAGACTATGTCATTTTCAAATTTTACTTATATAATATTTTTTTTTATAAATTTACATATCATAATTTTTAAATTATATTATAAATCATTGTATACATATAAATAGTTTGAAGTATTATAACTACAAATTTTGCAACAATATTCTTTTAGATTACAAAACTATTACTTGATTCTGATGCAAACTCTTCAGATGTTGATTCTTTAGGTGCTACTCCATTACACAGAGCAGCAGCTCAGGGAAGAACTGAAATTGTTGAAATATTACTAAAATGTCCAAATATTAAATTGGACCTTTGTGACTCTACGGGATGCACAGCTTTGTAAGTTGACTTCTTAGTAATATTAGTATTAAACATGATTGTACCCAATAACTAACTAATCATTCACTTAAAATTAACTTAAGCATTGAAGTAAAACTTATTTATGTATTACTTACTAGATTTATATAATTTTGATCTCATTTTTATCATTACAATGTAATGCTATAAGTTTTATTTTTCAATATTTTTTTCTGTATTTCAGACATCTATCATGTGAAGAAGACAGAGAACCTGTTGCGTGTATGTTAGTAAAAGCTGGAGCAAGTGTCAGCATAAAAAATAAAGAAGGAAAAACAGCTTTAGATATTTGTTCTACAAAATTAAAAAACATTTTAATAAATTTACTTAATTAAGTGATTGTATTTTAATTTATCAAACAAAAGCTTTTTAGTTAGAATCATATTATTGGATACAAGTTTATAATTGTAGCATTGGTTTATATACTTCATGGCTGATAAATCTCATAATCTCCTCCCACCAAATTACGGGGACCCGCCTCTTACGGGACACTACCTATCAGCAGGGAAAATGAATTCTAATTCAGGGAAAATGAATTCTAATTCAGGGAAAATGAATAATTAACTTTCGTTTTTCATTCATTATACTACCAGTCAAAAGTTTGAGACCACTAATATAAACTATTATTATCTCCTCACCTCGAGCAACTTCGCCATAAAAGTACAGTGCGTCATAATAACTCACATATCAAATAATGAAGTAATTTTTTTATATTATTTTACTATTATTGTCACAACAATAAAAATAGGTTTACCAATGATGGAACCAGATTTTTAACGGTAGTTCTTTTTTAATTAAAATTTTATATTTAATATCTTTGAATAAGTTACGTAGTAACAATTACTAAATGTTCAGTCAGTGGTCAAAACTGTAGTTGACAGCTGTCATACGTCAGTTATCTTGTCAGTCGTTAGTCGTAAGCTTGTATACCTAGCTAATGCTTTAATAGACTTAGATTGAAAATTGAACCGGTTTAATACATAAAACGGCCGATATTGTGTACGTCGTATTGTACTCAATTGGCGCAATAGTTAGTGGTTGTAACAAAGTTAATATTCAATCAACTGATGCAACACGTGTTAAATAATCAAGGAGTACGCTTAAGGTCGTATAGAAGTATTATTTAGTGACAAACTTCATATGCAATAATCCTTTCGATACAAAACTACGTATTGAAAAAGTTACTGATATAATATATAAAAATGTCTTCAGCATACTATGATTATTATGATGGTAGTAAAATATTTCTGTTTTTATCTAATAGACTTGGTCTTCCCATAGATTTGGTAAGTAAAATGAACTGATTTTAAAACATTTAAAAATGCTTTGTAATTATATTTAGCACATTAGAAGGTATATTTTTATACAATTTTCTTAAAAATTAACTTTTATTTTAATTTAAAAAATATAACTTATGTATCTACTGTAAGAATACATTTTACTCAATCAAGTATTTTGTTTACTTCTAAGGACGACTTTTAAATTTATTTTGTTTAGAAATGTGAATAAATGTTTTGCTTAAAATTAATAATTTGAATATTTGTAAATAATATGAAATCAATATAGTCTCAAACACTTTTATTTTATGTTGTTATTTTTAAGAGCACTTTTTCTTTTTTTTATATATTAGGTTAATTTTTTGATTGCACAACTAGCAGCATTGTGTGCGGCCAGACTTTTTAGAAAACCATTAAAATTAGCTTCACCAGAATTTCGTCATTCATTGTGCCTTATTATAGGATTGCTGATGGGATATTTCTGCTTTGGCAAGTAAGTTAGCTAAGTTATATTTCTATTTCAATATCTTTGTTTGTTAGCTTGTAGATGAAATATTTTCATTTCTGATTTGCTTTGTTTCATACATAAAAGGTGTAGAATTTACCTACATTTTAGACCATTAATATACTGTAATATTTTACACATTAGAGTATTTATGTTTTGAAAATTTATTTTGAAGAGAAAACAATTAAAAATAGTAAATTCATTACATAATATGAAAATATGAATGATTAATTTTATCAATATTATCCAAGTGGTGTAGTAATGTCCATTAATATGTATCATATACCAAAATAAATATTAGCAAACTAAATTCTTTGGCATAAATTTATATGTATGTTAGTGTATATGTTAGCTACAAATCAAACATAGTGCAAAAAATAAAAGTTGCAGCTTGGAATATAATTATTATATTGAATAAAGGTTTTTTTTGTTACAGACAAGCTGTGCATTTATCAGTTCTACCAATGCTGAGTTATGTTTTATTAAAGACTGTACCTGAGCATTTAGTAGGAAAGTGTGTATAATTTACTGGTCAATAAATTTTATCTTCTAAAATTATGAATTAGAAAATTACTAGTCTATATATAATTTTTTTTGATAATTTTTAGAAAATATATAAAACATTGAGTGCATCAGAATCAAACCAGAGCTTCTTAGAAATAGTCTATGCTCCCCAACATTACATGTCCAGTTGTGTTGAAATGTTATTATGTTTGTTACAACTATTTTCTTTCTTCATTGTTTAGATATTCTTATATTTCTGCTACCTATAAAATTATTTCTTCAATTCTATTCTCTTAACAAATGCTTATCCTGCTTAAAACGTCTATAGGAACCCAGTGACGACTTATCTTAAAAGTGAAAGAGTATTCAACTAGAAAGATAAATACAACAAATTATGTGTAGATTTTAAAATAGATTAAAATATTCATAAAGTTCTTACAGTTGTGTATTTGTTTCCATTATTAAAAGAATACACTTTTTCTTATATTTCGATAATATAAAAGCACATAAAATAAAAAATATTTTAAAATACAAGGCATTACAATAATTAGTTATTTAATGTAAATTTATTTCATTCAACACGGTTTTATTATAAATGGGAAATTTTATCATTATTAAGTATGATACACAATATTTCCAGCATTTTTTAATTTAACAGATCATTTTCGATAAATAAAACATGTCAGGATATATAATTATTGATAATTCAACTAATTTGAATTTACTAAAAGGGTTACATTCCCTAAGTCCAAAAATACAAAAAAATATAGAGGATTAACGAAGTTCACTAGGTCATGATACAAGTGGTATGTTATAATTTTTGGGGTGTGATAACTATTACTCATATTATATATTGTACTATTTTTTAGTGTACTTGAAGTACTCACTTTAATTTATTTTGGCTAAAAAATGTTTTACATGTCAATATAGCACAATTATTGGAATGCCCAATTAAAGGTCTTTAAAATTCAGGACTACCCTATTACCTAAAGTAATTAAACTCAGGGCTCTAAATCTTTATTTGCCGATAATTTATCTAAATGATGGTTTTTTAAATAAATATCAACTTTGTTTTTTTTAAGTGTTATTCTTATATTTCACAAAATTCATAATTAATCTATATTTTGTAGAGACCAATATTGTAATTCTTTTTTGTTGTCTTATATTAAATACCACATCATGTTTGCTCATACCCATCATAAAACAATTGAATATTTGATTAAAAATACACTTTAAATTTTCAAGTTGCAGGATTGATGTTAAATGAAGTATTTGGTGCGAAATCGTATCAAACGGGTTTTGCTGTATAATGTTTGCTGTAAATTGTTTTTATAAAGTGCTGCACGAGTTTTTATTCTTTTATTTTACTCGGAAACATTTATAAATGTATTACAATTTTTCTGTTATAATTTCAGCATTATTTTGGCAGGTTCTATGCTCTATCTATCATGTTTGCATTTGCATCGACAAATATACCACACAGCAGATTATACATTAGATATTACAGGTAACTATAATCATAATAATAAATTAAAAAGTATATATTATGGATTTTATATAATATTTTATAAAATATTTTGTACAATGTGGGTAATAATAATAAAAAAACATGAACCGAGACTTAATTCATTACTTCAAAGCAGATTGAGCTTATTGTTTGCTAAATTAGTGCATAAATTATCAAAAGCCTAAAATTGTAATATAAAAATTAGACGATTACGATTACGACTTAGAGATTATTTATTTGGGTATTAATATCAGTAATAATTGCTAATTAGATTAGTTTCGTTTACAACATTATCTTACCGTACACCCACTGAGAAGAGAATGAAGCCAGATAAAAAAACATCAATATTAACAAGTAATTTTCTCGACACTTTTTTGCTAAATTGTAAAATTTCTGTTTGTTATTTGTACTAAAATGTAGATTATTTTCACGTTTAACTCTATTGATACCTATCTCTGTTGATTATAAATCACAGTGCACAGTAATCGTCTACCAATAAGCAAAAGATCCTTCGTTCCGACCGAGACCCATAAACCCCTCATTAGTTTTTTTTTGAGTCTCATAAGTACAGAATGTTTACATCAGAAGTGTGATGTATGTTCCATGTGGTTGTTCTGATATTTAAATTTTTCCTCTATTATGGATAATTTCGTAATTTTGCTAGGCTATAAATATGAATTTAAGTGAACTGCAAAAAGTTCATTAATATTTATATTCAAAGCAGAATTTAGCGATATAAAAACTTCGGGGGTAAAATTTAAACAATGTATCTATATAAATAGATATATTTTTATTCACATAATTAATATTTATTTATCTTTATTAAATTGTGCTCAACGTTTTTCGTTTTTCTATAACAATCACTTTGTATTTAGTTTCAATTTATTGATGCAGTCGCTAATTATGGTGCGTTTGTGTTAATTAAGTATTTATCATTTGTGTTCAGTTAACATTGCCTCGCATGCGACATGGGATTTAATTCCCATAATATTGTTTTATTGAACTTCTGTATGTTTTGGTGGGTTTAGTTGCTAATTTTTATTTTTCGTTACGGCTAAGACAAACACATTATAAATTCTAAATTATAACTGTGTTGTAAAACATGTTTGATTTGTTAACATTTGATTTCTTTGCAGGGCCGTTAATGGTGATAACACAAAGAGTTACATCGTTAGCATATACAATACAAGATAATTTAACGCAAAAAGAAATAAATGCGAATTCTGCTGTACAGTCTAAAGATAAGACGTTGAACGTTGAAAAAATACCATCGCCACTAGAATATTTTGCTTACACTTTAGCCTTCCAAACGCTAATGTGTGGGCCAGTTGTATTCTATTCAGATTATATCAGTTTCATTGAAGGCGATCTTGTAAACAAAGTAAGCGGTTGTTAATTTTATTTATATAAGTACTACATTTCGTTGTTTCTGTGTGTGTGTTAAAAACCTCAATTTTACCTCTACACATTGAAGAAAAACACTGATGTCACCTTTAGTTCACAGAGGGCAACGTACGAACTGTTGTAGGTTTAAATCTGATCAAAGGGTAAAAGGTAGGGAAAGGGATTTCTCGATCTGGCAAGACAAAGTCCAGCATTGAGTTCAGCAATAACACGATTTCGGATAGAATTAATTGAGAGCAAATATCTCAACACTAGGCATTTTGTTGTACAGGAACTAAATAAATTATATACTTTGTCACGATGTAATATAACAATATTTTAAGATGCGCGTTGCAAATTCCTTAGAAAAATAAATGCTGAATTCGCAGTATGGTGTTTGCTAAAAATTTTATACAGTGAGTAGGTTTTTATTTAGGGATTTTTGGAAGTTTTAAACATATTATGAGGCAATGGGATGGCGTCTAAATGTAAACGCAGTTGGTTGTGGTTGCGATTTCCATTGATTATATTTAAAATTAATTTTTATTTCTCCGCTTTGGCAGACAAAGTACGGTGTTGAGTGTCTAGAAACTGGGTTGTCTGTACTCTGCTATGCGGGATAAATTATAAAATATTTTAAAACACATTTTTGAAAATAGTAGTGACGGGTAGACTAGCTACCTATTACCGCGTGATGTATTTTCGAATCCCAAAATATACGTCAATTTTATTATTTGTATATTAAGCACATTATGGGCATGAATTTAATTATAAATATTATTTATTGTCGTAAGCATGTGAATTTAATTCTGAATATTTTGTACTTAGGAAGAATATATTAAAACTGGTGAAAAAGAGCCGTCTCCTCGTTGGGCAGTTTTATACAAAATGGCTGGTTCGGTGACCGCTGCAGTATTGTACTTATCACTCGCAAAACGCTACCCATTAACACTTTTAGAAGGTAAGGCTGTAAGAATTTTATACTTTTCCAAATATTTCCTTTATAGTATTAAAAGCAGATATCTTTTTGATAGTATTATTTGTATCGAATATTCTTTTTTAAAATTTTATTTCAAACCAAGACAAAATGTACAAGAAAATGCTGTTTACACTTTATCTTTAGAATATCTGACTGCTTATTCACGTAAGAAGCACAGATAGATGAATGGTATAATAATGCTTAGTGTACAATTGATGTGATTGGTCATGACTCATACTAACCGTCTATACCTGATATCTTATGCTACTCACTAAAGTTCATACATGTTTTAACTGATGTCAAAAATATTCCAACAAACAGTTTTAAATATTTTTATTGGTAAAACTTTTTGAATGCTGAATCTGAATTTTTATTTTTAAAATTTTTTGAATGGTATGATGAAAAGCAAGCATGGCCTATATTTTCTTTATATTTCTACGGGTTAAGACGTTGAAATAAAAAAGCGTAAAATTAAATGAACTAAAACCATTTAGTTTTATTAGACTAGAGACTAAAATATACGATTTTTGCTCTGTTAAGTTGATGTTCCGAGTTCGATGTTCAAATTGACTAACGCAATTGTTACACTTAAGTAAGACTAGCTGGAACAATTGTCTTTCTGTTAAAAATAGTTATGTTTAAAATTGTGTTTAGTATCTAAATAATATTATTAATACTTTGTTATATACCTGTTTTATATACATCTCAAAAATAAAAATAATAATATATATGTTTTGTGGTTAATACGATGACAATATATTTTTAATAAAAATAAGCCAACGGCATGAATTTAATTCTATTTAGAAATGACAGTATTGTTGTCTCTTCACCGTAATAGCAATAATTAACCTTCACAGGCAGGTTAATTTTTAATTGTACATTAATGTACACAGCTACTATACATAATATGAACACGTGTTATTTTTTTTTGTATACTGATTAATCCTTACTAGTGTATATGTATATGTGAATGGTTTTATACCAAATTCGACAATCTTAACATTATTTCTCGTACTCTTGCTTCGTACTTCTATTACGCAACTCACCACGCAATGTCTCGATTTAGGGCGGAAAGCAGTCCACGAACTGTCTTAATACTAGATTGTCTCTGACTATCCAGCTACACGCCATAAATCCTGAAAGCTTTAAATACAGTGTTTCCCAATAGGGATGATAGGATTTTGATAGCCGCCATCTTGGTTGTTTAACATTTGACATTTGTGTTGTCTTGTGTTCAGTAATGTTTGTTATTTAATCATAAATAAGTTCACGTTACCTCAACGTTTGGAAATTGTCCAAATTTTCTATCAAAATTCGAGAAATATTGTCTCTTCTCAAAGAGCATTTCGTGCTAAATATGGTCGTCATGGTGCACCGTCTGAGCTCACTATACGTCGCATAATCCAAAAACTGGAAAGTGAATATTCTTTGCACGATAGTAGACCACCAACACGACAGCGGACAGGCCATAGTGAAGAAAATATTGCCGCCGTATCAGCCAGTGTCGAAGAAAATCAAAATGTTTCCGTTCCACGACGTGCACAAGAATTGGGCTTATCCAGAATGACAATGACTGGCGACTATAGCGGCCATTCCAGCCGAAATGCTGCACCGAGTCATCGAAAATTGGACCGATCGTATTAACTAGTGCAAAAAAAATCGTGGCGGTCATTTGAACGATATTTTGTTTAAATCATAAATAGCATAAAATTTCTTATCAAATAAAGTCATTGAGCACGAAATTCGAACATATATTACATGTTTCAATTTCAAAACATATCGTTCTTATTGGGAAACCCCATAATATCTATTATAATAAAAATTTTAATCTTTATATGCCAATTCCTGTCGATACAAATTATCCACATTATATGTTATAGACACTGAGACAGCATAATAACTTTATCACGGATAATATATTCAGCTCAGCAAACAATACGTTTAGTCAAATATCATATTTTGGAGTAACCATTACGGTCACCGAAATATGTATCAAAATCTAAAATCAAAATTACTTTATTTATACATAAATAAATCAATCTTTTAGGTCGTTGACCTTTAAACTTGAATAAATATTAATATATAATACTGGTTACTTTAAATTTCATTCTTAAATCATAATTACATATATAATTATCAATAATATTGACAACTGAAAGTGTTTTTATGAATAAGTATTATAGTTTTATACGTGGTATATATCGTAATACAAAGTTTAGACTAGCGCACAGTCATTTTATATTTTTTAAATAAATTAAATATACGTTATAAATTACATAATGGAAACTCACGTATTGTTGTAAATAAAATATTACATATTATGAGATTTTTAAACATTTATTAGATGTTTTTATATATCTATTTTGTTTAAACTATGAAATGATAATTCAACGCCGCGTCGTCGTTACCAGCTACATAATTATATGTTACTGAATATATTACTTACGTACTGATAAAAGTGATGGCAATATATATAATTATATTCGCGCCTTGCCTGCTCCTAATAATCTTAGCTTTAGTTTCGTTCAATTCACCGAAAATGGTGTTAAAGAGAATATGTCGGCGATTACTTCTGATGCTGTTGGTGCTGATTGTATTATTCTTAAGATGATCTTGCCAATTCTTGATATTTTAATCCCTGTGCTTACCTCAATCCTCAATTTTTCGATAAATTCCGGTACCTTTCCCTGTGTTTGGAAATAGGCCCAATTAATACCACTGCCTAAAAACCGCAATCCTTCTTTCATGTCTGATTATCGTCCAATATCAATACTAAAATTTCTATCAAAAGTTCTCGAACGTCTAATAAACCAACAACTTAATAAGTACCTAGCAACCTATAACTTATTTAATCCTTTTCAGTCCTGTTTTAGGCCTGGTCATAGTACAACTACTGCATTAGTGAGCATATCAGACGATATTCGGTATGGAAAGTCACCAAGTCACTTTGATCCTTTTACTCGATTTTAGTAATGCATTTAATACTATAGATTTTGATATCTTACTAGCAAATATGTATTCTCTTAACATATCTCCTAAGGTGATTGATTGATTTCATTCTTACTTGCATGGTCGTAAGCAACGTATCCGGATTCAGGGTTCTTATTCTGAATGGTCCCTGGTGCTTGCTGGCGTTCCACAAGGTGGCGTGTTGTCTCCTCTCTTATTTTCACTATTTATTAATTAGTTCTGCCATAATCTCTACCACCTTTATGTGGATGACCTTCATATATGTCGTCAAAATTTGCTGCACGATCTTCCGAATTGTATAACATCATTATCTCATGAACTTACAACTATTTCTACTCAAAGCAAATCTTTAGCTAAATATAAATCCAAAAAAATCCAAAGTCATTATAATCGGTAATCTAAGGCTTATATGTCAAATGACATTAAATGAATTGCCTAATTTGTCACATGATGGAATACCATACCTTTTACAAAAAAGTAAAAAATTTAGCTATTATTTTTGATCAACATCTGTCTTGGAAGCTCCAAATTTGTGAGGTAAGCAGAAAAATATTTTCAGCTGTTGCATGACTGCGTCAACCTGCGTCGTTGTTGTTACCTCGACTTAAAAGAGGAACAATTAAATAATCATGAGCGCCTTCAAAATCTCTGCATTAGGTTCATTTTCGGACTACACAAGTACGATCATGTCTCTAAATTTCGTAAAATGCTCAAGTAGCTTCCTATTCGACTTCGCAGGAATACTCACGTTCTTTGTCTTTTGTATAATGTCTATGTTATCTCTTAAATTTCCTTGCCACTCCTCTTCCTTCTATACAAATTCCTTTACAGTGAAGTCTGTCCGCTTGTGTAACTCCTTACCCGTAACAGTAAAACATTGCTTAAAGAAAGGCTAAAAGAATATTACTTGACACTATCTTATGAATCCTAAGTGTTAATGTCAACTGTAAGAAATTTATATTTTATCTTCATAAAGTTTTCGTATAAATGAATGTATTCATGTATATATCTATGTATTTTTTTTAACGTATATATGTATTATGTAGATGTTTATATGTGTTTGTATGTGTGTTTGATTATATGTATTTAGTTATATGTTTAGATTATTGTTATATTTTTTTTTACTATTTTTCGTTTACTGCATACACCCCTTCCCATTTAATTTATTCTCTCCTCTATCACAAGGTTGCCTGAAAGAGATCGCTCTCTTAGGGATAAGGCCGCCTATTGTGCTACCTTTCATTAGTTATTACTCTCCTGTAAATGTTTTAATCGATGAACAATAATGAGTATTTTCATTTCATTTATATTATATAAAAGTAACTGATCGCTGTCTTTACATGGAATGTATATAAGATCTGTTATTGGGGTAAGTTATTATATAATAGAACCCAAAAAACATTGATTTTAGATTTTTTATCTGTTTTTCTTTGCGTTTGTGCACCGTAATCTCGAAATAATTTGGAGTGCTGTTCTCGATCTTAAGGCTGCACCTCAGTATCAGTTTAACCATTTGATTGCATTCAACGTAAAGCCGCTCTAATCATTGGGGACAATGATGGAAACAATGATTTGTGAAAGGCTTGACGTCACGACGACGCGAGTCGTTTCCTCCTTGTGTGTTATTTACCGCATATGTCACGGGGAGTGTTCTGGAGAACTGTTTGATCTGGCCCCTACCGCTGAATTCGGCAATAGCACAGTACGTAAAAAAAATGAATATCATCCAGCTAGATACGTGGCGCTCTATCACTGTGCGGTTTGGCCGGAACTTCAATTCACATACCACACATCTATGGTATGATTTACTTGCTGCAGTGTTTCTAGGTCGATATGACATGGGTACTTTCAAAAAGCGCGCTTACTCCCTTCTCAAAGGCGGGGGAGTCGGCACCGTGTCGCCTCCCACGGCACCGTGTAACACGGGGAGCTCCCCGTGTTACACGGTGCCGTGGGAGGCGATGATCACTTAACATCAGGTGATCCGCACGCTCGTTTGCCTTGCTTTTTCCATAAAAAAAAGATTCGAATCTTAAAATTTAATATTAGTTTTATTTCAAAAAGTCTGTAAATAAAAAATGTTATCCATTTAAAGTATTTTGTTCGATTAAGCTATAGAAAAGGTTAAATCCTCGCAAATGAAGTTGCAGTCATTCACTAGTTTTATTATGAAATTGAATAAAAGAAATAAAATTTACATATTATGATTTATGATTACATATTTTCAATTTAGTGCTATTCATTGATTTTGTAGACTTGCAAGATCCGACGTCTGAAGTTTCTCGATCGTGGTCGGCAGTGTATCTACTGTGGTATGCGTATTTGTCAACACTTGTTGTAAGATGTAAATATTACCACGCATGGTTGCTATCTGAAGCAATATGCAACAACTCCGGAATGGGTTTCAACGGGTACGACAACAACGGCGCACCAAAATGGGACAAAATGTCGAATGTGGATGTTTTTGGGTTCGAGGTAAGAGTTGGATTGTTTTATATTTCATCGAGAGCCAATGTTATGCAGTGTTGTGAGTTTAATTACTTCTCCTCTCTGGTGTTACCAGAGAGGAGAAGTAATTAAACTCACAAAGCGATAAGTAATTAAACTCACAAAGCGAGATGTTCAGTTCTACGACTCATATGCAAAGTCTTGAATTCGAGCGACACATGGCGATCGAATCGTTTTGGCTCTAGATTCTCTCTATCTACCTTGCTATGCAAGATGGAGTGTGAAAGGGTTTTTTACATATTTTTTTTTAAATTCAGTTTTTAGCAAGTTGTTTAACTTTATTATGATTGTATGAAACTTTTGTATACTACGATCTTTTTAAACGACGACGTGTAAGTCACCCTACACAATGTCGTCTAAAAAGACGTCTACTTGTTTATTAAAGTGAATTAAATGTGCAGTCTTATGTTAGTAGGTTATCTGCACATTGATAATCCAGACTAGCACCACGTCTCTTGACTAGTAATTTAAAAAAAACATTCAACCAAAATTGTAAAATACAATATTTTTATATTACTTTATGGTTGTAGTAAATAATTTTATTTGTATGTTTTTTGTTTCTGTATGTAGAATGCATCATAAAAATAAATTTGAAATATATTGCAAAGATTGAAATCAATTATGCGGATTTTCTATTATCCGAAATACTACTGGATTTATTCGTCGAGTCAGGATTCAATTGTATGTATATCTATGGTCACCAGCTGGCGCAAAACTTCCGCTCGGCGGTGTCCAGCTGGAATAAGAACACGAATGCGTGGCTGCGCGCGGTGGCGTACGAGCGGGGCGCGGCGTTGCGAACGGCGCGCGTGTACGCGCTGTCGGCGCTATGGCACGGCTTCCACCCCGGATACTACCTAACGTTCTTCGCGGGCGGACTGTTCACTGTTGCTGCTAAGAAGGTTATAATCAATTTTTTTAATTTAAGCTCTTTTCATTTCAAATAAAATATAGTTGTAAATTTTTTTATATTTACGATTTCTACATATATTAAATGAAACTTCTAAACAGTTTGATGATTTTTATTAAAATGGATATTAATATTAAATCTAAGTACTAAACGAATATACGAGTACTAAACGATATCACAAAACATTTAAAAATAAAAGTTAAATAAAAGTTGGTTTTTATAAATTAATATTTCACAAACTTAAACCCCTTTTAATTTTTTTATTTCTTTGAACTGGACCGCGTGGACTTGACCCTTGCTATATTCTTTATATATTGTGTAGCATATCTTTGTATTGCATTTCTTGTTAGCTTAAATATTTATACAAATATTCTATTATTGATTATTATTATTATCCACAGGTACGAGCATTTGCCCGTCCTATGTTCTTGGACAGCAGACCAAAGAAGATTTTATACGACGCTCTAACATTTATAACGACACGAGTCGCCATGACTTATGCCACAGTGCCTTTCGTTCTCTTGAACCTTTCACCCAGCCTTGTGTTCTATGGGTACGTGATATATTTATAGCTTGACATTTATTGCGTCTGTTTTATAAAAATAAGTAATTTCGGGGAAGACCTTGGTTGACTTTTGAAAACACAGTAACGAAGATACTGGAGGAAGCTCATGTAAAAAACATGAGGACCACCCGAAGAGCATTTTTGAAGAGGGTAATGACTGGACGAGGCGAAGGAGAAATGCAGGGTAGCTGTAAGCGCTACGTTGTCTCGGACCGTCAGGGATACAGCGTGAAGCTAAAAAAATATAAATTTCTTGTAAATCTCTTATATTAAAATATTGCTATTATTGAGTATAATTTATAAAAAATACTACAATTTAATAAAAATGTTTTACTTGATTTTAACAAGAATCGCTATTTTATTCATTATGTTTTTATGGTACATTTTTATGCATAGGTACATTTTTGTTTTTATTTCAGAAAGTTGTATTACTCATTGCATTTTATTGCTCTGGGTGCACTATTATTACCAGCGAAGTCAAAAGCGTATGTGACTCCACAAAAACAAGAGCAATTAATGTCATCGAAGTATGCTAAAGATATTTCTAATACGAGTAACGGCGATGCTAACGGAAAGCTTAAAGTATTCTAATACACATATCTATATAAATTAAAATTATAAATATATAAACCCAATATAATACAATTTACACAATTTAAATAAAATGTATCAATTGTATGTTTTATACAATTACTATTGTGTACATACAGCATAACAAAACACTCGCATTTATCAACTTGCACAATTTAAAATGAAAATTGCACAATATTTAAAATGGCGTCATAATTTCTATTTCTACATTGATAGATTATTTTTATTTCTTATAAGATAAAAAAATATTTTGATTTTTTACTTTATGAATGTTTTATAGCTAGTATTACCAGCCATGGTTTTCATTCATAATGGCTGTAATATCTCCTTATTATTAAAGAAATAACATTATTTATTAATATTTTAAAGGAAAATATTTTTTTATTTATATTATAAATGTAAGAAAACTTATAAACTATATTTTAATTCTAGAAATTTTTTCAAAAACGTCATGTGAGCGTGCGTCAATAATTGACTCAAATGGCATATTTTTTTAAGAATTAAAATTACATTGTATAAGAAGACTATTTAGTTCATTTTTCGAAATCTAAAAAGGTTTTGACATAATTGAAGATTGATTTTTAATATTTTTCACCCAGTATATCATATGCAATAAAATCATTAAAAATGAATAGTTTTGAATATTTGAATATATATATGTATATATATATATATATATATACATATATACATATATATATATATATATATACATATATACATATATACATATATATATATATATATATATATATATATATATATATATATATATAAAATCAGAAAAAATAAACAAAGAATTTCTTTACTATATTAATGTAACATCTGTTTGATAACAATAAATGAAAGAAATAAATATAACCTAACTTTGTGTTTTAAAAATAGATAGTTTGTTTATTTTACTATTTCTGTTAATTAAAAAAGTAAATGATATTTATTTGACAAATATTTAATTACTTTAAATTTATTAGTTAATAATAGTATTGCATGCAGCTTATAATGATACATAGTTAAATAGCTATTTTAAAAATATATATTTATTGTATCCACATTATTATTACATAATGAAGGCTGAATTTAAAGACCAAAATCTTTAAATATGTATTATGGAGCATTTGCCTATACAAATACAATACAAGTATTATCATAGTACAATTATTACTAAACAACAAATGTTACCAGACTTGTAACAGTATTTATAATTACATGCTACCTGCTTGTTGAACCTGATTTGTTGTTTTATCTGTTACATTTATAAGAATGAAGTCTAATGTTGTTAATTTTTGTATTAATACATTGATCCTATGAACTAACAGTGGTTAGGATATATTTTTTTATTTTCAGTATTAACTGGAAAAATTATATTTCCTGTAAAGTAACTTCATGTTTAATGTATTATTTAGAATTTGTTATGGAGGTTGGTTTCATGGTAAATAAATCTAAGTTAGTACTATAGGAGGAATAATTTCAAGTTTTTATCAAGGAAATAACAAGTTAGGGTTAGATATAATTATTTATTTATTTCCATAAGAATTTCAAATGTTCTAGATTTTAGAAAAACATTCTAGATTTTTGTTATAAACATGTATACATTAACAAAAACTTCACAAAATGCTATTTTACAACTTATGTAAGTTACATTTAATTATTGTTGAATTGTCATTATATTTAATAAATGTTTATTTTAATTACTCTTAATATAATTCAAATAATATTACCCTATTTCTTATTCTTCCTTAATTCTAGGAATGCTTGTCTTACACAGCAAAGTGCACCAGGCAGATCATTAGTTTGTAATAACCTCTTTTGAAGTACTTTAAACTGTTTAAGCTTTGGATGAACATTTTGTACTAAAATCAAATACCATTATATTAGAAAAAGGCTACTTAGAATAATTACAATACTTTATTTGTAATGTAAATAGAATATTATATAATACTTACACTCATATTGGCCAGAGTTAGTATGCCGTAATAATCTTACAGAATAATTTTCATTATCTTTTTTGTTTTCAGTAAAGAATTGAACAAATACAATATGTGTATCATTACACTTTTTTTCTATACAATAATATATTTTTAGGAATTTCTTGTAATGTTTTTTAGCCATTAAAAATGCTTCATGCGTCTCTTTAATTTCTTGTGTTAGAAGTTTATGATCTATAAAAAAAAATAGATATATATATTTATATATATATATATATATATATGTATATATATATATATATATATATATATATATATATATATATATATATATATATATATATGTATATATATATGTATATATATATATATATATATATATATATATATATATATAAACATATAAACATGTCAATGTACTGTAGTCCTAAAACTTTTACCTCACCTTGTTTGTAATTCTCGTACTTTGCTTGTCGATCTGCTAATTCCTTCAATTTACACTCAATCTCGTCCTTTAAGTTTTTGTTACTTTCTGTAAGCAATTTGAGCTCTTCGTCGTATGTTTCAGCCAAATTTGCTTGATAATTTATATTTTTAAGTAAAAAGCTATTTTCAAGCATTTTTAAAACCGTATTACATAAAGTATTAAGTTCTGATTCAAAAATACCGAAATATTTGGTCTCAATTTCATCAATATCAATTTGATAAGCCCAGCTTTGTTCAATAATACTCATTTTGTATATTTATTACACAATTAGTCTAATTGCTAGGTTTGTCAATTGCTTAATATCTAAATCGTTCCTTTTCTTTATTTTCTGGAATCGTTTCGCGTATTTGCTTCAAAACTAACATAACGAATATATTTGAAATTTTCATATACTATTTGTCAGTATTAACCACAGATATTTTATGTAAGCATTGAAATAAAAGTTAATCTTATGTAAATTGCTGTTGCTACATTTTTAACTTGAAATAGTGAAATTTAAACAATATAAATATACATAATCAATCTTATTATTATAATGTAATATTCTGCGTGTTCACTATTTTACTATACTACATAAAATGTAAATAATTAGAATAAGTATAAGTCGCATATTTACAACTTTTTAGTTTTATAATATACTTGTTAAAATGTTATAACCAAGGCATTAGAATTGAGTGAGCTTTATTTTTATATTAAATTAATTTATTATGGGATAAGGGACATCTTAGAAATAACGTATTGTCATAGAGTAAAATTAATATTAAACAAATTGTCATAATGACACTAAATTCTTCTTTCGTAATCTGTTTTGGTTTTTGATTTGATATTAGAAAAAACATTTACGAAATAATTATTAATCTCAAAATTATAAACATTTATATTTATAACAAATATAAGAACTTTAAAAGATCCGAGAATGTGTAAGAAACAATTCCCTTTGCAAATATTTGTAATTTTTACTTGAATTTCATTTATATACGAGAGAAGAGGATGGTAAGTTAAAATCACGTACTTACTTAATCCTAATTCGAGTCATAAATATTATACATGGAACATATCACACAGAAACGTATGCTTTATAAATTTCAGGTTTTTGTGAAACGATTTAGATATCTGAGTAAGAAATTTATAGTTGATCATTATGTTGCATAGCATATTTCCTGAAATATTGACTAAAGCTGTTGGTGCATTACACAAACATTTTATGATTTGGAAGTTTCAATATTTTATCCTATCAAATGGGCCATTGTCTTAGCTGCTTCAAAAACCAAACAAACATAGATATAGCAACCTCAACTCCAAGGCAGAAAGATGGTAAGTTAAAAAATATATTTCATATAAATATTTTTAATATTCTTTTTCATGTTAAATTAATTATTTCAGAGACGATGGAAGTTATCTCAAATAATCAAGTACCTACTGTCATGATATCTAATTATCCTCAAGATGAACCATTGCTACACAACAATGAGAATAATATTCACTGTTACAGGAATAATAGTCATATGACAAACACAAATGTTCTTAATTCTATAAATGAGAACTGTTCTGTAGATGTAGTGCAAAAAATACATATAAACAATGCAAAGACACCTAAAACATTTTATCAAAAGCTGCCATCAATTCCGAGAAGCATGTCCTCTATTGGATCTAGTGAATCCCGTGTTTCTGAATCAAAAATTATCCAACTTTATGAACTTTATAAAGACAATTCAGATGATTCTATACTTGCAGATGGAATTGAAAACTTTTGTAATGATTTGCAATTAAATCCAGATGATTTTAAAGTGTTATTACTTGCATGGAAACTAAATGCTAGCCAAATGTGTAGGTTCACCAGAACTGAATTTGTCCAAGGCCTAAAAAACATGAAAACAGATTCTATTAAAGGTATACAACAAAAATTAAATGATATCAGTCAGGAATTAAAGAGAGACTCAGAGCACTTTAAAGATTTATACAGATTTACATTTAAGTTTGGTTTAGATGTAACTACAGGTCAGAGAATATTGCCAGCAGATATAGCTGTGCTACTCTGGCGCCTAGTCTTCACAAACAATGAACCACCCATATTAGACAAATGGCTGGCTTACCTAGAGAAGAATCCTCAAATTAGAGGGATTCCCAAGGATACATGGTATATGTTTCTAAACTTTTGTGAATTTGTAGGTGATGATCTGAGTAGTTATGATGATACTGAAGCATGGCCTAGTTTGTTTGATGATTTTGTGGAATATGAAAATGATCAAATGAATCAAAATATAAGTAAAAATGAAATGAAAATTCAGGATTAAATTCCTTATTTCGCCAAAATATTTTTTTAAGTTACTATAGGTACTTAAAAATTGAGACTGATATTCTGGTAACAATGGCTTAGTGAGGATCATGTTTTAAGTAGTTATGCAATGTTTAATTGATTGATGTGAGAGTATTAGATATTTCACTGAAGAGATTTGAATTCAATCAAATGTAAATATTGTTAGGACATTTTATATTTAAATAAGTATTGAGGGACTATAAAAACATTTAAGTCTTAGTTTTATTATATTATATATTATTGACATTCCAGAAATGGAAATGGATATATAGCCAAAATTTGTAAATAAATAGTTCTCACGATAACTTGCTTGTTTTGCTAAATATTAAGCAATTGAGCTAAATTTTTTTCTAATTATTTACTGTCGCATATATTAAGCTTCATTTAATAGCACTTAATTATTCCCTGATGGACTTTGTAATAAATTGATTACTCTTCTGAACTGTATATGTAATTAGAAATGTATAAATAAATTATAATAGGAGAATATTACTACTCTATTATTAACATGTTTATTATATACTATTTATTTTGTAAATATATTGTTGCTAGACATCATGATGTGGGTAATTTTATAAGATGGTAATTGAAATGAAATAAATTTATAGTTTCTTTAATTTCATAAATGATATTTACATATTTACTATATTTTTCTATGTAACCTTATAACTTTTAATTATATATATATAAACCATTGTGGATTATTATATTGTTTGAAATGTATACAGTCAACCAAAGACATAACATTATATAAGTACCTTGAAATTTCCTTTACTTTATTTTATATAGGAGATTAATCATTTCTTATGTGAATTATGACATGTTAATGTAATAACTAAAAATACATACCAAAATAGTCCGATGTCTAGTAACAAATATTTTGAAATCCTAATTTTTGTTGTAATAATTTCATTAAATGTAAGTTGTAAGACTGCTATCGTATTTATAATAAAATAATAAAATTGGTTTGTGATAAAAAGTCTGAAGAAATTGCAGTCAACGTTGTAATATTTAACATCTAAACACAGAAAAGAAATATAATTTTTTCCTTAACATGTTTATTTAGAAATCCCTTACTAATATATTGTTTTTATATGTATAGAAAAGGATTTTAGGAGATGGAGCAGGGTAGTTTTGGTTATATCCAAAGGCAGTAAAAATTTAAAAACCAATTTATAAGCATGTAAATATACAATGTAATATAAAATATTATTCATCTGACCACATTTGAGTTTTTCTAAATGTTGATAATGTCTGTCCTAAGTTTATTATCTACTCTAATAGTCACAAATATTTCCTAGTTCATGTATTTTCGAAACAAAAAACTGAAGATAGTAAAAAACATATTTTATGTTTCTCTGTTATTTCCATTGTTGTAGTCGTTATGTTAATTACAATACATAAGTATTTGTTATACTTCTAGTGAAAGAACAAAAGCAGAGTGTTATAATAAAATTTTATTTTATTTTAAACAAAATAATATAGTGGCAGACAGCTGGGAAGCTGTCATACGGCAGAGTCGCGCACGACGGACGCGGTCTCCATGCGGGAACATAAAGGCACTACGACGCGAGCTCGCGCGCTTCTCACCTTAACTACAAGCATCGTCGACAAATAATGTATACAATGTAGCGCAGGTGAACCGAGATAGGGAACTGCGTCCGTCTTACGTTTTCACTAATATACACAAAATATCGATATTGATAATAACATATTAAACATCCGCCTCGATTGTAAAAAAACTGATTATATTAATAAGCAGATATTTCAAACTCCACCTTACACGAAAATGAGTTGATAATTTTCATATATGTATAAAATATATGACTTTACGTAAGTACGTTGTTTTCACATAAACACTCCAGATATTAAATAAGTATAAATAGGGTTATGTTTGATACCCGCCATCTCAAACGTACATTAATAGTGATAATCGTGGTTAAAATTATATTCTAATCATAACTTACTGAAATATGAAATGAAGTTCGTCGCAATAAACGCATTTCAAAATAATTTAGCCACGTGTTTTGCTTTAGTTGTAGTATTCTAAAAAATGTTGCGAGTAATAATATAATCAGTGTTATAAACATACCTAAAGATTATGAGTTCTTATCAGGCTTTTTATTTCATTTAGTAAGATATAAGGAGCAAATAATTTTAAAATAAAATATACTTTTATTTTGAATTAAAAGCCATAAGATAATTTGAATTGTGATTTGAAAAGTACACTAGTGTCATGATGATCAAGTTTGACATGTGGAACAGCAATAGTCATCAGTCGTCGTTCGATTCTTGTTTGTAAGGGATGATCATCTTTAAATATATGAGAGTTGCATCTACCATATAACAACACAGTCACGGGTTTATATCACTTAGTGCTCGTTTATTTTTTCATACCTAATATTCTTTCCTACACTTTTAGCAGATTATTTATAGCAGTGGAATAAACAGACTATATAATTATGTTTAACAACATTTCACTATTCTTTTTTTTTGTGCATTTAATAAAATTTTATAACTTATTTGGTTATATAACTTATTTGGTCCTGTTTGAACCATATTAAAACATTTGCATTTGACATGGCTCGGATTTACTAATAAAATCACGAAGTATACTACGGAAATCCATTTGGTGTAGTACATAAATAAAGGGCGCCGCGACATTCAATAAGAGCACAAAGGACAAAAACCACCGACGAGTTCAAAGCAACAAATATGTATTTTAATTTTACGCAAAATTGTTAATTTTTTACTCGCTCTATTTTCGACTTAACGATAGCAACGCCCAACTTCTGTTAAGTCATTGCATTGACTGAGAACATGCAATACAATGTTTTTATATAAATTTGCCATATAATAATTATATATAAATAACACAATGATTTAATATTAATTAAGAAAATGCATGAAATTATATAAGAGGACTAACTTATTTGTTAGTTTATATTGCTCTAATATATCAAATTTATACATCATAAAAACAAGTTGAGCTCCAAACTAAAGACTTCATGTTCCACCTAATCAATATTTATTTACTAATTCAAAAATAATATCGCAATTAACAGTATTCAACGTTGCTAGCGATAGTTCGCATTTTTCGTATAACAATTTCAAATTAAATAAAGCATAATGATTGCAATCGTTTTGAACAAATGTGTTGCTTGATGGCAGTGGATGCAAACAGTACTTTAAGGTTCCACGAGGACTAGCTTTTCTATAATTCGAAAACACCAACGAATAAGCAATACACTTGAGCTCTCACATAGATCCCAAAATTCTGAATTACATAATACATCCATCCTCTGATGAAACAAGTTTGGAAATGCCTATCCTAACTAAATTACGAATTGTAGTGCCATGTTTACTCAATCACCTTCAGGACTTTGCCAATTGCAATCGTTTTATCTGAAACAATATAAAATACATTTTAATAAATGTTTTATTTGTAATACTGATTTCGTAACAAAAGTTCAAATTTTTTTTACAGGTACATAACAACATAAGAGTAATACAGTGTATAAACGCAATACTAATCAATCAATAAAAATCAATATTGCTAACATATTTATAAAGTTTGTATCAAACCTACTTTCATCTCTTAACGTGAATCTACCCATCTGGGCGAACTTCTTGAAGGGTTCTAAGCAAATGATACCCGCACATTCTATCCTCATAATGGCCACCTGATCCTGTTTTACAAACCGTGGCCGTGTCTTAGATTTTTCTCCAGTCTTCTTGTCTACTAGACAAATAAGAGCCTGTGAAATATATTTAAGCACTTATTATTTTAATAGAATCAAAAAAATAATTTAAAAAGATAGCTGGGAGTGCTGTTAAAGAAATGAATATTTGTGAATATTAATTTAAATAATAACAAGCCTTAAAAATAACCAAACATGGAAGTAGTAGACTATAGTGATAAAATTTTTACTGGGTTGTCTAAATAACTTATGATAAATACCTTAACAGTAACTTCTTCAGCTGCACAGTGTATGTGCATCACAGCAGAATATCCTGCACAAATAATCGATTTGTGTTCCAATATTACAACTTGAGCATCAAACACCTGAAAAATAACAAATTTTGTATATAAGTGTACAGCTTATATGCTCAATAAGTCATGAAAAATATATATATTTCAGTGTTTAATCAATATAACAATATTACTTACTCTTCCAGTAGTGATGGGCTCAGCAGTATCACATAAAACAAAACCTGGGGACACATCTTCCTCTTCAATTCCTTTAAGTTTTACTTTGACATTCTCTCCAGGGCCAATGGAAGTGACTTCTATATCATCTGACCATAATTGATCTACATTAACTTGAACCTGACAATTAAATCATTTATTTCCTTTTACTTCTTTACTTCATAAATTATATGGAAGAAATGTTTATAAAAGTAGATATATTTTTCCCATATAGTGGGGAAGGCAAAGAGTACTTTATGTTAAGATACTTCATTCTCCACAATTGTCCAAGTTTGAAATAATTCTAATGTAGAACACAGTGTTGTACATTTGTTTTATACTTTAGAATTTTTATATAAGAAGGAAATGATAACATTTAAAGACAGATGCTGTGCGACTCAGATAGCCTCACAATATTTATAAATATTACTTATTTAATAATATTGATTATATTTAATAATATATATTATGAGTAATATCTTGTTAAAGTAAATGCTCACCCTATTAGGCATAAGGAAGAGTGTTGCACCCTTGCGGGTTGTTCCAGCTTCTACTTTTCCCATGAGGACAGTGCCCATATCTTTGTACTTATCAACAACAGGCATAATAAAAGGCCCATCCATCTTGCGATTTAAGGATGGTAATTCGTCAATTAATTGGATGAATGATGGTCCACGATACCAGGGGCATATTTCCTCTGTGACCTTGAAACAACATTTAAATTAAGAGTTAATCATATTTTCAAGGAGTACTAATTAGATATTGTAGCTTTTTTTATTAGTAACTTGTTCCTTCTGTGTTAAAGTACATAAATCTTGCGATTTTTTTACGATAATTATGCATACTGAGGATGACAATGGCATAATTATTATATTTTTCAACATAAATTTTTATGAAAATGTACTAGAAATACATTAAATTAATGAAATAAATTTTATAATCGTGACTATATATGACATTTAACTTTTTATAGACATACATACACATTGCTAAGGCAATGCATTTTACATAAACTGAGCCACAAGTCATTACAGCATTATTTTTCAGGTATATTAGATAAGATACAATGCTATTTTTCTGACTAGGCTGTGTGGCCTATATTACAAATATAAACAATTTCTTATGAACAACTAAAACCCAAAGCTCTAAAATGAAGCATCAAGTTGGACCAAAGTCAATTATCATGTTATAAATTATATACTTGTACACAGAAAGCATCATGAATATTCATGAAAATAAAAATAATATACACAAATATAAATATTGCTTACTCTCTCCAATAAACCTTGACCAGTTTGTCCTGAAACTGGTAAAAATGACAAGTCTTTAGCTGTATTGAAACCCAGCTTTTTGAGGTATGGCATTATTTTATCACGACATTCATTGTATCTGAAAAGATGAACACAATAAACACCTTTTAGTATAATTAAATAGTAATTAGTAGAATCAAAAATAAATGTTGTTGAACATTGTGTTATGAGAGTGCTTTAAATAATGACATGAAAATTTTAGGTTGATTTAATGTAGATGTTATGCTTTTTTATTTGAAAGTCAGTAAGAATAAAGTGATGTAATACTTAATCTTGTTAATTTTGGCTACTCTTTAAGCATGATAACAAAATGTGAAACAAGTTGATTAAAACAAGAGAAAAAGTTTATACAAATTTATCACCTCTTCTCATCCCAGTTCACTGTGGGGTCATCCATTTTGTTTACTAGGGCTACTAAATGTTTAACACCAGCGGTTTTTGCCAACATAGCATGTTCACGAGTTTGTCCGCCTCTGTCAAATCCTGTTTCAAATTCTCCTTTTCTTGCAGATATCACCTGGAATTGACACATAGCACCTTTATAGTACATATTGATACCACATATAAACAGCTATACTGGTTTTTATTTATATGTTTAAAATATTGTTTTTAAATTCAGAAATTGTGCTTAAACTTTCACTGTGCTCTTTGTCCTTTATTTAATCACTTTGTTCTAATGTCAATTAAATGCAAATATATACCTTTCAAGCTTTTTAATAAATAGCGACTATGCATAAAGTAAATTTCTTAAAATATGTTGGAAGTAGACAAGAGTTTATATAATATTTGACTTTTTTTGCTGAAATTGATGTAGATGTATAAATGACAACTTTTCTTTGCTTAAGATTCATTAGAGATTAGTGGCAACATGAAAAATTGAAATTGCAATAATAATATGGCTTCAAATTCCAAGTGGTGATTTAATTTTGGTTTTATACAACGTTTAAATTACTTCAAAAGACATATATATATATATATATATATATATATATATATATATATAAAGAGTACTTTTGAACATTATTTGTGTAACCAAATTATTAATGTTTTCCTTCTTCCTGTATAATTTATATTAACAAACAGTTCTTAAATTGTGTTGCTTGTGCAACAATAATATTGATGTTTTGAACACATGTTGTATTATTTGATATTGGAGTTAATAATACTGGTCATATTATTTGCAACTCTGTAGACTTACAAGAACAGCAAGATCTGCTTGTGCCGCACCACCAATCATGTTTGGCACAAAACTCTTGTGCCCTGGTGCATCAAGGATTGTAAAATGCTTTTTGTCAGTCTCAAAGTATGCTCTGCCAACTTCTACAGTTTTTCCCTTATCTCTTTCTGCAAAGACGTAAATCAAAAATATTAGTCTTAAGGCATAAATTATTATTGCAAAAACATATAAAATAGGTACATTTCCAGATTTATTTCTTTATAATAAGAAATTATAATTGAAGTTTATTAACAATGATAAGTAAACAACAAGTCCTGGAATAAAAAAATAGATAACATTATGAAATATAATTACCTTCTTGGTTAGTGTCAAGTGCCCAAGATAAATACCAAGATTCTCTAGATTTCTCTCTTGCTTCTCGTTCATATTTTTCTAATGTTCGTTTATCAACCATGCCTGTTAACGACATTATCTGACCTCCAATTGTGGATTTACCAGCATCTAAAAGAAATAATTATAAAAAGTCAATATAAAAGAAAATAACATGGTAGCATATAATTTTACTAATAACTAGGTCTGTACGTACCCACATGCCCAATAAATACAACATTAACATGCTCCTTCTTACTACGAGTGTCCTCTACTCTGGGTGGCTTCTTTTTAGGTATTTTTTTTGCAGCTTCTCCATCATCCTGAGTGAATTTCCACCATTATAAATATTAATAAAAATAAGGTGATATATAAAAAAATATATACTAATTGATGCAGATTTAAAAATTTTTCCCACTTCAATTCAAAGTTAAAAGTTGGTAAACTAATAAACTAAAGTTGGTAGACTAATAAAAAAATTTAAAGAACTAGTTCCTTGTATGACAAGAATTAACACCATGCTAATAGACTCATAGCAACATAACAGAAAAGAGAATATTAAAAAAAACAATAATCACTTGATAAAATCTTATCAACATATACTAAGTAGAGCCTAGAAGGACATGTTTCAAATATAAAGATATTTATATGTTTCTTTTCCTTATTTATTATTCTTATGAATAGAAATTTTGTTGACTGAAGGGCCACTTGTTGGGCACACAAAAAATGTTATAAATAAAATACTACAGCATTTTTATAAAAAGATCTTGATCAAATTTAAATATACTCTCTACTTATTTATAAATCTTTGTATATTGTTCTTTGGATTAGCTTTGAATGCAATAGTGTTTTTTAATATCTATCTATAAAAAGAAAAGGCAATTAAAAATTAGTTGTAACCTGTTGTTCTAATTCCTCTTCTTCTGGTTCGTTGTTATCTTCAGGAGTTAAAAGGGCATCATCTGCTTCTGCTTCCCAGCTATCAGCAGTAGGGCTCACGTCAGGAGGAACAGGCAGCGGAGCAGCAGCAACAGCTGGAGGGACAGGAGGTGGTTCCTCTACACGGGGAGATGCAGAAGCTGCCCTTCCATCGCCACTTTCACCGCCATCTCCACATCCTTTTGTATTAGGGGCCATTATTTATCAAAGCCGTATCAGTTAAATTTAATTTTGCTATTTATAAAATGTAAATGACATTGGCGGAAATAAGACTCGATAGTGAAAGTAAGTTAAAAAATAACGCGATAACTTCTTATTTCGCAAAGATCCTGTTATTATTTCGAATCTTTGCTCTTAATCTGAAGTCATTAGGTATTTATAGAGAAAGTTAACCGAGAATATGTAGACATGCCGCGTGTCTCGACGTAACCCGTTAGAACTGGATTTAGAAAAAAAAATACCTGCTGACGTGACTATATTAGAGTTAATAACACTTTTTATATTTATTATAATCAATGTACTTCCGATTAAATACGGTTCTTCAAAAACTCAGATATATCAATGATAACTGAGTAGTATTGACAAGATGTGTCTTACCGTTCAAAACTGGACTTTCAGCCGAATTAGTTGATCCACTATCAGATTTTTGTGGGGAAGCAGGAGAATCGGAACTATCATCATCTTGGGAAGACTTACAAAAAGAAGGCACGAATTCCACGGCATTTACATTCAACGTGGAAAATTTTGTAGACATATCATTAGAATCTTTTGCACCTTGTTCACCTATAACATCAGCTTGACTTTCCCAAGAGTCCGGAGCACCGTTATTGGACATTTTTAAAAACGAGGCAATGTAAAATTAATAAATAAGTCTTTCTATTTCAATTATTTTTATAATTATTCGCGTTCTTTTCTCGATAGATCCGCGTGTGTCTTTATCTTACGCCGGAAGTTCATGGCAATTCGCCAAATACAGAACCGTATATAATATTTTTTTAAAATGACGAAAGTAGTAAAATTTTGTCAATTGTTTTGAAATAATTATAATATAATGTGTATTAAAGTTTTAAACATTTGCATCTTTTTAAAGTTTTATTTGTAAAATTGCTTTTTATTTAAATAATGTAGCTGTTTTGACTGTGAGTTTCCTGTTATAAAATGTTACCATTTTATTTCATTGTTTTAAATGTTTGCTGCTTACAAGCAATAGGTAAATTTTTTAATGCGATTTATTATTTTTAAATAAATTATATTCATAATATATCTAATTAATTTGAACAAAAATTACAAACATGTTTCTTCATTATAAATGTACATATGTATATTTTTAAATTAATATAAAATTGTAAAATAGGGACTTTTTATTTTTTAATAAAGGAGAACCTTATAATAAGAAAACATTATACTTTATTTCTTTATTATATTATATAAATTTAAAATACTTACTAAATATTATTGTATATCCTTTTATAATATGTTTTATTATCTGCATTCCGTAAATTGTAATTGACTTATTCTCAATTTTCGTTTCTTCAGGTTTTTTTAATGGCGGTCTAAATGCAAGCGTTAGTCGAATTGGAGGAATTTATGTTTGACTAGTCTACCTATGTTCATTTAGACTACAATAAATAATTATAAAACGTTAACGAGAGAGTCCTTGTTAAATTAGATAAAATAAAACCCTACTATTTAAATTACGAAGTGTTAGCATTTTACTAGACTAAAATTTATTATCAGTTTATTGCTTCAAAGTTGTGCTTAAACACGTGAACATTATATTGTCATGTTACATCAAATATCTATGTACTGCTGTTTACGGAAATGTCTGTGCACTATAAGTTTAAAAGTGCATTGGATTATGACACCGTTACTTTTGATGGACTACACATTTCAGTAGGTGACTTGAAAGCTGCTATATCACAGCAGAAACGAATTGGCAAAACTTCAGACTTCGATCTTCAAATTACGAATGCTCAGACAAAAGAAGGTTACTATGAATAATGTGAAATTATAATGATACGAGTATTTAAATATTTACAGGCTATTGTATATTTTTATCGATTAACATTTTTATGTATTGACTATTTAAAACTTCCTACTCAATAAATATTTACATTTTTCAGTGTATGTGGATGATAATACATTAATTCCTAAAAACACATCACTTCTTGTTGCTCGTGTTCCACTCTCTCAACAACCAAAGAAACAGTGGGAAGGATCAAACAATAATCAGTCATCACTTCATAAAGATGTCTCAGTTAACAAAGGACTGGCCGATTTATCTCGCATGGAAGGTAGCGAGCAGGATAAAATTAATGCTATGATATCACAGTCTACATTTGATTATGATCCTAGCAAGTAAGAATATAATATTAAAAGAAATTAGATAATATAATTTAAGAACTTTGATTTTCGCAATTTTACACATTTTAGATGAAACCATTTATAATGGTTTGAGTATATTTTGGTAATTAAAAACATATTTCTGACAACTTCACATTTCAATCACTACAGTAATTTGTGGTCACTTGTAATGGTATGTTTGAATTGATTATATATATATATATATATCTATATATATATATATATATATATCTATATATATATATATATATATATATATATATATATATATATGTATATACATGTATATAAATTGTGTTATTTTTTAATGTATAATGTTTTATATTAAATATCTTACTTTTGTAAGACTTTTAACTTACTATGAAGTGTACTTCATAGTAAGTATAAAAGTTATAATTTGCTGTTACTTATATAAACATCTTTTTGTTTCAAGCTATCAGAAGATTAGGGGTCAGAATCAAAGAGGAGCAGTCCCAAGTAATTATATTTGTTACAAGTGCCAGAAAAAAGGCCATTGGATAAAAGACTGTCCAGCTGCAACTTCTGTAAGATTTGATTTAGATTTTGTACAAATTTAATACATATAGAGTGTAACACATATTAATATTATAACTTACTTATTGTTATTTACATGTTATTGCCATATTTGTGAAATTAATAAATATACTTTTTACTTTAGCTTAATATAAACATTATGTTCACTAATATATTTAAACAGCCATCAATATTTTTTAAAATATTTTTGTGATTGTTATTAGGGTGATCCAATAGAAATAAGAAGAAGTACAGGGATACCTCGTAGTTTTATGGTACCCGTAGATGGTCCTAAAGCTCCTGGGGCCATGATGACGCCAAGTGGAACATTTGCTGTTCCAGCTGTTGACCAGTGAGTATTTTTGATTTATGTTGCAATATATTACGGCATAACACATTGTAACAAAAAATCAACTAAAATACATTATAACTAAATAAATATAATAAGCAGTATGAGAATTATAATAAAAAACACTAAGCATAAAAATATGAAAACTTTGTTAATTTACTGATTCTGGTAGGTATGCTGTAAATTTAATTAAATTATAAGAAATTAAAAATTGTTAGCATAATATGGGGTAAAATATATCATTGGTAGAGTTAAAGCTAATGGGTGTTAACATATTTTTAATAGTTGTTTTGTTTTTTACCAACTTTTCTAAATGTTTTCCAAATGTATCACTTTTAGTTTAACTAAGCAATTAAATTCTTTTTATACATTTTAATTATAAAATGTATAAAAAGAATTTAATTGCTTAATTCCGTATATTATATGCTTTCAGTGAGGCATATTTGGCTTCTGAGAATGCGGGAGCAGCTGATACACCTACTAATGCACCTGTTGCACCTGAGCCTACAATCCCAGATGAGTTAATATGCAGTTTATGCAGGGATCTGCTTACTGATGCTGTGATGATACCTTGTTGTGGGAACTCATTTTGTGATGAATGTTAGTATTTTGTGTTAAATAGTATAATTATTTGACTTATTGTTGTACCATTGTTATAAAATTTTAATTCATTAGTAAATAAAATATTTTGGGTTTTGTATTATTCTTTCAATTCTTGATTTTTTTAGGTATCCGGGGAGCATTATTGGAGTCTGAAGATCATGAGTGTCCAGATTGTAGGGAAAAAGAAATTGCACCAACTACCCTAATACCTAACAGGTCAGCCATGTTGTTATAGAAAATAATGTCACAAATAAATGTTAATATGTAAATTTGAAGTAACACATGATGTGAAATTTTTTTAATTTACTACTTGTCTTTGTTAATAATATTGTTTTTTTTTTGTAGATTTTTAAGGAACTCTGTATCAGCTTTCCGTAATCAAACTGGATACAGCCGAAGAATGCCACATCGGCCATCGGCTGCTCCTCCTGTTATGGGTAAGATTTTTTTAGTTGCACCCTTTTATCCCGCATAGCTGGGTATATAGGAGAACCTAGTGTTAAGATACTCCGTAATTCGTTTTCTGCCGAATTCGGGACATTACGTGTTGGGTGGCTGAACTCAACTCCACATTTTGCCTTACAGAGCGAGGAAATGAAATTAATTTAAATATAAAATATATTCCTCCGAGTGGGGATCGATCCCAAAACTGATCGTGTTTACAGTCAAACGCTGTCTCACTGCACCACGATTTCTTCTTTTTATTTTTCCACTTAGGGTATCTGCCATCAGTTCTAGGTGGGTTGAGAGAGGTTGTGATTTTGGCGAGGTGAAGCAATCGCTCCAACTCCCTTTAATTAGGCAGCACATCAGCTCTCTACCTTTTTTCTGATGCGATTGCGGCTGTAAGAGTTCTTTAGAAAGAGGATTGGGGTGGTTACTTATACGTTTCATATAGTTGGCCGAGTAACGCTTGGATTCTTGCAGGACTATTGGGATTGCAAGGTATTCGTGGATTTCTGAATTGCGCGCATACCAGGACGCTGATGAGAGCGTCCTTAAAATATGATTTTGAGCTCTTTATAAGCAGTGGATGTTCGATTTATTGGCTGATGATCACAACTGGATTTTATATGTCCAAAGTTGGATAAAGACTAGGCAAACTATCTACCAAGAAACCATAGTAGGTTTTTGAATCTTAATTTAATGTCGTTTCGCCTCTGTCTTATGTAGTCTTTCCAAGTCATCCTGCAATCCAAATGATAACCTAAGTATTTAATGCAGTTTGATTGAGGCAGTGCGTCGGGGCCTAAGTTGACTGGGGGGCAAGTTTCTCTTAAGAAGATGTAATGTGATAAGATTTTGGTGCGCTTCCTTTTACTCGCCATTTATTTACCCGGGTGTTGAGTTGTTAGTTAAGCTGAGTAGAGTTAATTAAGCTGAGTTTGCAACAATTGGCTAGCTTCTTTTGGATTAGTATTACAGCTAAGAAAAGCCACGACGTCAGCAAAGGTTGCTGCGGTGGTTCCAGAAGACTGGGGTAGATTAATAGTAAAAATGTTGTATAGGACTGGACCAAGTACCATGTGGCACTTCGGTCTCCGCGGAACTTGACGTGGAATTTTTTGTTCCTAACGTAGGAATCCAAAATAGGTAGAATGAGTTTGGTAAGTACTTTTTAACTTTGTATACTTTACAAACCTTTGTGCCAAACTCGGTCGAAAGCTTGTTATACGTCAAGGAAAGTGGCTGAGCAGTACTCTTTTCTTTCTATGCATTGCCTTATCGCATAATACACTCTGTGTACTTGCCCAATGGTGGAATAGTGTTTTCGAAAACCAAATTGGTAGTCGAGTATACTGTGGGCTGAATTTAGGTAAGGCGATGAACGTGCCAAGATGATCCTTTCCCACAATTTTGACAGCATAGTTGTTAAGCTGATAGGATGATATGATGTGATCTCATTAGGCGGTTTGCCAGGGTCATAATGGTTCCGGATGTATTCTAAATTCGGTTTCAGTTCTTTAATTGCACGATTTAAGGAGGTTTTAGCCGTTCTCAGGTGGCATGTTTGCCTAATTCTGCATAGTCGAGGTTTTCAGTGATTTTTTATTTTATTTTGAGAGAGAGCGTAATCCGTGAGAAGATTCCTTTACTTCAGGGTTACTCAACCAAGCTGCCATTTGGATCAGGTTTGTTATGTTAAGATTGTTTGTTATGCGTCGTCTACATCATCCTCGGCTTTAAGCGAAACATTAAGATTTATGTTTGACTCAAGGTATTCGCGGAAATTGAACCAGTCCATTTTACAATTATGGAGGTAGTCGGTGTAAAAATGAGGTATGGCAAAAGAGCTAACTATTAGTAAGACCGGTGAGTGATCAAAGCTGCCCTCGAGACTAGATCTAACAAGGAAGTTCTGTATCTTTTGTGACAAAGAAGTCTAGAAGGTCTGGTGATTTGTTTTTATCCGTAGATACGTCGGTTCCCCAGTTGACAAAGTCAGCAGTTGGTTGGAATCTATACTCTTTTTTAGTTCTCGGTCTCTAGTAACTGCCCCTAATAGGAATGCTTGATATTCCAGTCGCCACCTGTAATGAAGCGGCTGCCCAGTGATTGGAAGTAGTCAATAATCATTTCCTCTTTGATAGCATGGCGTGGACATTCTTTGTGGTATACTGTCCAGTATACCACAGAGAATGTAATAGAACCAAACTTATCTTTTACTTTTAAAGTTCTGCTTTAAAGGTAGGGTGTCATAGTAAGTTCTAAGAGGTGTTGTTTGAGACTATTCTTAATAACAACTGTCGTTCCAGCGTGTGTTCCATCATCTGGCTGATAAAATATACAGAATATCCTGGAATGCGTATTCGGCTCCTTGATATTGTATGCGATTCATAAATAAGATAGCTTGTTGTATTTGCTGAGGGCTTCAAGTTTATCTGTATTAGGAAGCTAAGCCACTAATGTTCCACGTGGCGATGTGTAGGGATATCATTAGGTAGGTTAGAGACGACGTAGTAATAAGAATGAGTCTTATTACTACAAGGAGGCTATTTGTTGAATTAAAATGTCTATTTTCTCACTTTTTAGAATTGTTGATTATATTAGTAACTTTGGCGTATGTGCGTTGGTAAAGTTGTGGTTTTACTACTTTCAGGTATTGCTGAAGTGGTATGGGGCTAAGTTAGTAGTCTGCTGTAGTATTGGGGACGGGTTGAAATTTTTTGAGATGTGGTTTTTGTTTCTTCGGCAAAGGATATCTTTGTACATTTTAAAATCTTTGTAGTTCGCTGGATAATGTCATCCGAGGTTTTGTGGCCTTCACCGCGTTTAACGCGTTCAACGCTTCTGATATTGCCTCATAAGGAGTGGAGTGGTGTAGTTCTTTTATAACTGGCCAAATAACATTTGCTATTCTTGGGTGTGAATATATGTCCTAAGAGACCATTTGCTTTTATGACCGCTATAATTTTTTTATATTCCTCGGCAGTTTTAACAAGAATTTGGAGGAGGTATTTGTTTATAAGTTTGAACTTGAAGTCATCTATGGAGCGAAAAGTTTGAAGTAATTTGGATAATTCAGTATCATTTTCTTTTCCATGTAGAATAGGTGAAAGTCTATTGGGTTTCGGATGGTTGATAGTGCATAATTCATCGGCTGGATCTCTAGATCCAGCCGATGAATTATGCACTATGGTTGTGGATAGGTAAGAAGCTGTAACGATCAAGCCCATAACAACAAATCTATATGGAAAACTTGCTGTGTTAGTATTTTGTGGAGGTGGGGTTCGGGGTTTTTTGGGGTGTTAGATTTTATCTTTGTTCCTACGAGTAGGGTCGCAATAAGAGGGTCGCTTATAGAGTGACGCCCATTCTGGTGAGAAGGCACATTACAACAATTAGCATTGGGGTTATTTTTTATGGAGGTTGTCTTCCTCTTGGTCCAGGCGGTTAAGCCAAAATCACCTTCTCTCCGAGACATGACCGCAAGCTTGCGGTTTGTAGAAGTCATTTGCTACCTTTACGGTTACTGGCCGTTAAACCAGCCGTGCAAGTTAGTTGACCGCCGCCTGCAACTCGGCGTTGGTTGTTTTTTGGCACCACCACATGTCCCCTACCACGTGTAGGGTTGTGGATAGGTAATTCCTACGGACGCGAACAACAATTGCCCCTCGTATACCAAGATAATTAAAATAACAATAAATAATTTCACAGTGAATCATTCATTCAAACGAATTTAACATCTTCGTTTTGTAAATTAGAAATGAAATAAATTTCAATTAAGAAATGACGTTACTGTGTTTCAGAGCCTCTGCCTGTCATACAACCTCCACCTATTAATGGACAAATGCAACCAGCTCCAGTCCCAGCTAATAACGGTTAGTATTATAACTCATATATACAAATAACTCATATCTACATAAAAATAAGAAACCATTCTTTCATTCTTCATTAAATCTTATAGTCGTGTATGAAATCAATTTTTTAATTTTTTATTAAATATACTATGTTATGATACGACTGAAAGTGGGAAGTATGATTGGAGTGTAATGTGTGGCCTGCAGTAGATGCGCGTGCCTCGGGTAGCGGTCGCACCGACCGGGACGCTCGAGACGCGCGCGGCAACCGTGACGCTCGGGACTATCGAGACGGGCGCGAGCGAGGCGCACGCGACGCGCGCTACGAACGTGACATGCGGGGCGGACGTGACGGACGTGACGGACGTGAAGGGCGCGGCGGGCGTGACGGGCGTGATGGTCGCAATGGACGCGACTTACGTAAAGAGCGCGAGGGTCGTCGCGCTGACGAATCGGACGGGTCGGCGGACGACAACATCACGGTGACGGTGCCGCCCGCACACGCTCACCGCGCGCCACGTGGGCCCCACGCACACCACGTGCCGCACGGGCCCCATGGGCCCCACACGCCTCACGGGCCCCAGCGCTACGGTATGCGCTGTAGTTACGTCGCTTTACCGCTTTGCATGCTGTAGTCAGATCGATGTGTTCCAAGTCACGCTGAGCCGTTATTTATCGTGTATTTAGTTATGCTGTGTGTTAATATTGTGATGTGAACCGTAACATGAAACTTAAGACACTGAACTCTAGTAATTCCAATATAACAGCTATGCACAAATTGTAAAAGTGATGTAGAGAATTGTGATGTTACAGTAATTTTAAGTAATTACACGTAGACGCTAAGCAAAACAGCATGCATTAGCATAATAATGTATAAATAATACCTTTTACAATTCTTCTTTTTTCTTTGTTATAGGTCCTCCTCTTGACATAAAACCACCTGGTATGGATGCTCCGGTAAACGTAAGTGATTAGTTAATTTATCTTATATTATGTAGGCTATCTTTAAATATATTTATAGCTAATGATTTATTTAATGTTCACCATTTTTTTAGCATCTATATGTAATCTATATTTAGTAACCATTTTTTTTGAATATAATAAAGAATGAAGTATTTAAATTCTATATAAAACGTTGATAAGTTATAAAGGAGACACAAAAATGACAAGTCCATATAAAGCTATGAGTAATCAGATTTTTTAATATTTAATGTCAATTTTTCTATGCTTTTGTAACATTAAGAGACGAGACTTAATGCCATCATTAACTTTAAGAGACAAGGTGACATAAATGTTTACATTTGAACTATAAGCACTCTTTCTCTCTCCTTCTCTCAATATACATATATACATATATATATATATATATATATATATATATATATATATATATATATATATATATATATATATATATATATATGCATATATGACTACCCAACTTAAATATTATAGATGCCAAGAATCGACGAGCAGCGCGCAAGCACTCCTACTATTGATGAACGCAGGGACCCTATGTCTTCTCAAGTAAGTTGTTTAAATTGTTGTTATAAGATTTTCTTTAAACATAAAGATAGGATAATTTGTTTTTATCTTCGCAATTGAAAATCTGTGATGGAACTACAAATGTAAACTAATTACTGAAACCTTTTTATTGAATATACTATCTGAATATGCCCAATATAATTTAATTTACAGGTATATATTATTGTAAACTGATTATAGCCGCTTAACTTTTTTTAATGTTCAATGTGATTTTCAGGTACTATATAACCGCGGACCTCCGCCGTATATACCGAACGTGCCCCCGCCCTCGCATTTTAAGTAAGTATTGTTATATTTTCGATTATTATTGTATTTAGATTAGAACTAACTATTTAATATTGAAGATACTTTTGATGTCAGACAAACTAAGTAGGTTTATAGACAATGATATTGTGCAGAACTAATAATGTAGAGGCCGGTCGTGGCGCAGTGGACAGCGTCTGACTAAACGCGATCGGTTGTGGGTTCGATTCCCACGCGGGTGAGTGATTATATTTAAATTATTTTCACTTATTATACACTATTACACTTTCACTCGCGGGATAAAATGTCTAGACTTCGGATGGTCCTAATAAGCGGAATAAATCGTGAAGCTGTTAAAATAAAATTACTTATGTTTCAACAGCCCAGGGTATAGTCGTCCTGGCGCGTATGAGCGTTTCCCACCAGACTCTTTCCAGCCTCCGCCGCCCGGTATTAAGGATTCGCCCAGCAGGTAATTATTTGGAAAATAAGCAATTAAACAAAAAGTAGTAATCAACATTATAAATTTATGTTTTTAACAATGTTTTTAGAAATAATTGTCAAAATTCTATTTTCTTTTATTTCGACTTGTAAGGAAAACGGAGTTATTACATTGTTTGTCAATAATATTAAAGGCATGAAGATCCTCTGGAAGCTTTCAATAGGATGATTCGCGAAAAAGAAATGCGAGCGAAGAGGCGTGAGGAGCGTCGCCGCGCGCACTCGGGATCGCGCAGCTTGTCCCGCTCGCGCACTTCCCGCTCACCGCGCTCGCCGCGCTCACAGCGTTCGCCGCGCTCGCAGAGGTCACCACGCTCGCAGCGCTCCCCTCGCTCGCCGCGTTCGCCACGTGCGCGCCCGCGGAGTCGTGGTTCCAGCAGGATTAAATATTCGAGGTACCGTCTTTGCTGCCATTATGTTTCAATTCCGAAATCGTCATACGGTCTATAATGTAGAAAATCTGCATTTTAGACCGTCAAATATTGCGGCTTGCTTACGAATAATGACAACAATAAATTTTCGTTAGAACATCAAAGGTTTATTGTTTCATATTAAGTTTATCATATCCTTTAACAGGTCGCGTTCAGCATCACGCGGGCGATTGCGTCGTTCCCCATGGTCTCCTCGGCGTCGTCGTACTCGTGAAAGAACTTTGTCGTTGACACGGTATGTACAATGGCTTTAAAACATAAGTTAACGTAATTAAAAATTGAAATTAAATAAAAAAATGATAACGAGGCTATAATTCTCGAAACCTAAATATAAACTAAATATAATAGGAATCTAAAGTGCGAATTTGATGTGTTAATGATGGTCACAGTTCGCCGTCTCCGCGGCGCCGGCACCGCTCGCCGCTACGGTACCGCTCGCCGCTGCGCTCGCCGGCGCGCTCGCCGCTGCGCTCGCCGGCGCGCTCGCCGGGCCGCTCGCCGCCGCGCTCGCCGCCACGCCCGCTCATGTCGCTGCCGCTGCCCCCGCTGTCGCCGCCGCGCTCGCCGCGCCGCGACCTGCTCGCCCGACCTATGTCGCCGCACAGGTAAACGCACACTATACTAGTAAAATATTTTATAAAAGCGTCACATTATATATAGTTTTATCCCACATGGCAGTGCAGGAAACGACTGCTTTTCGTTGACTGCTTTCCGCTCGAAACGATGGGACATTGTGTGTCATGCGTCTATCTATCATTGTGTGTCATGTGCATCTCGACATGCTGAACATGGAGCAACGATTTTTTTAAAGTATTATCACACTTCTAATGGAACTATGGTCACTAAAAATTAACTAATAGTCACTAATAATTAAATAGAAAATCTGTTACTATTTCTCTTGCATTACACAGCACGTAACTTCTTATATTTAATAAAACTATTTGATTTTGCCAACACCAACTGTCATTCTTGTTCATTAAAATTAACAGACAGACGTAATCAGAAGGTGTCATTCCACAGATACCCAGGAGTATACGACGAACTGTTATCACCGCCTCGCCGAAGCGTAGACCCGCCGCTAGGAGCCAGGTACGATAGTAACAGATTAACTAGCGTCATGCGCCCGCGCCCGCGCCCCTCTAAGGAAACGCGTTGTTCGCTTGTTTCACACTTGCTGTGCGGCGCATCCTATATCGTATTGGTGTGATTACACATTTTAAATCTGACTGTTATAATATTTCTAGTCGTTATCATAATATATCGGTAAATAAAAAATAAAGTTTTACTATAATAATTTATTATGAAGCGGTAAGTGTGAAGCGTGTAACGTTACACATGGTGCTATTATTGGATCCAGCGTATTCGAGATTCCGGCTTGCATCGCTGTTGAAGCTGTGCTGTCTTCCTGCTCAACTTTTATTGCTAAATGATTGTAAATATATTGTGAAAAGACTGACTATATAAGTATACACGTAGAAAATCGTTCTGTATTAATATTTTTTATACTGTGGGATCTATGTACGCACATATAGATATTTATATCAAAATACTGTATAACTTGTTTTCAAGGGCTTCTACAAGACCGCCCTCTGAATTGGTGACACTCATTGAATATTAAAGATTTGCTCCACTAATTAAATCACAGCTATTCCGTCTTGAATAATATACGATTAAAAATAAAACATTAATTGCATACTCAACATTGTAAATTATTGTCCATATTTACATGAAAGTGGTACTTTTTGGAATTGTCGTCTTCGTTAACCATGACGTATAAATGTAACGTTGCAATAATATTATATAAAATTATTCTTGAATATCATTAAGTTCTTTTTTGATTACTTATGTAAATTTAATTAGAAATGATTTTAGTCCATGTTTACTTCTAGTTTGGTCGCACTTGCTTGCTAATGAAAATCTATAATTTTATAAATATATATAAATGAGTATATAGACATGTTTGCTATTTTTTGCTTTCAGAAAAAAAAATTGTGTTGAAAAATAATAAACTTTACCAATAAAGTAAAAGTAAAATTAGTCTTAATTAATATTAACCGCGTTAACCACTAAAAAGAACCCCAATTGTCGTATCACCAGTTTTCGAGAACACCCCTTAAAGCCGCGCCCGATATCAGTAAATTGGACTTTAGCGTTTCGAGCTACTGCCAGTATCGCGATCATCTGGAAAGCAAGGCCAAGTTCGTTTGGTAAAAACTTGGTTTCATCGGCAGAGCGAGACGGTACTTCACGCCCAAACATCGTTTGGCCCTTTATAGGGTCCAGTTTCAGCCTCATATGGAGTACTGTTCTCATCTCTGGGCTGGTGCCCCCGAGTATCGGCTTAAACCATTTGATCGCATTAAACGGAGACCCATTCGGATCGTTGAGGACTCAATAATCTGTGACAGGCTTCATACTTTGGCATTGCGTAAAGATGTTTCATCGTTATTCATCTCTATCGCATATATCACGAGTGTACAGTACATAACCGACTAATATATATATATATATATATATATATATATATATATATATATATATATATATATATATATATATATATATATATATATAAAATTTAACTGTACATTGCAAGTGAGAATTTCACAAAAAAATCATTGTCATATTATTATACTGGAGGTCCGCTCGCGGCTTCGTCCGTGTGAACTCACTATACTATAGCTATTTCTTTCTTTTATCTGCACGTGTTTTTGCTTGCCAAAAATTTTAATTCTGTTTATATGAATAAACAATATTTATAAGACTTCTTATACCCTTGCGAGATTTCTTAAAGCTTTTTAATCTGACCTTGTCGTAAAAGCCCTTCTTAATGAACTTCTATCTCCAAATTTCATGTTATATTCGACAGGTTGTATGGACACGTGATTTCATATATCCACTTATGACATCATAATCCACATGTGATTTCCCTTACCCACATACGGCACCACGGTTCACATATGATTTTACTCGTCCACATATGACATCATGCTCATTCACATGTCATTTCACCCTTCCACACCTGCCACAATGGTCCACATGTATTTTACTTATCCACATATGACGCCATGATCCACATGTGAATTTACTTATTCACGTATAACACCATGATCAACATGTGAATTTACTTGTCCACATATGAATCCATGGTCCTCATGTGAATTTACTCATCCACATCTGATTTTTCTCGTCCACATATGAATCATGGTCCACATATGTTTTCAGTCATCCACATATGATACCAACGTCCCCATGTGATTTTACTCGTCCACATATGACATCATGGTCCACATGTGATTTCACCCTACACATATGCTATTATGGTCCCCATGTGATTTCACCCATCCACATGTAACACCATGGTCCACATATGGCTTCAGTCGTACACATATGACACCATGGGCCACATGTGATTATACCCTTTCACACATGTGACCATGGTCCACATGTCATTTTACTTATCCACACATAAAACCTTGGCCCACATGTGATTTAACTCGTCCACATATGATACATGCGATTTTACTCGTAAACATATGACACCATGGTCCACATACGATTTCACCCATCCATATATTACACCACGATCCACATGTGATTTAATCGATGCGCATATGACATTATGGTACAAATGTGGCTTTGTGTTTACATGCGATATCAAAATACAAATATGAGCTCAGCTGCCCACACGCCATCGTGGTGCAATGCAACTGAGCACGGCGCCGGACTGCGAACGTAATTGCTTGTGTGTTTCATTACACTCGAGGAAAAGATTATATTATAGCTATTTTTTTTTGACGTTCTAACTTAAATCTATATATAAATATATTTTTCAATTTTTTTATATCCAATTTAAATTTTTCTAAATGTATAATGTACAGGGCTGTACAGAATTGATTAATTTGATATTCGTACGGCCTTATGACATTATTGATTTTCAAAATAATTAATTCAATTCTGTAATTATAATAATATTAACTGAAATTATTAATTAAAATTAGTTATATAAATTACTATTAACTGATAAAGTCTAAGAAAGATATGTCTATTGACTCCGTTGGCTGTGTTCGTCGAATGAAAATAATTTTTAAGCAATGTCATTTTCCCAAGTGGAAATCTAACTACTCTACTCTAAGATGCTGTACTCTACTCTAAGATGTTCTACTCTAAAATTAAACTTTTTTTGTTGAAGTACACAAAATAAGATCTTTAATTTTTAATTTTTGCGATTCTTGCACATTTAGCCAGCACTTCTATCATATGTGAAGGGAGTTACACACAGGATTGGCAACATCTTACGAAGAGCTTTTATCAAAACTGTATTCGAGCCTAATAAAAAAGTGAGCCAATACTTGAGACCCGTGAAATATAATTTTCAGTAATATTTGCAGTGTGCAAGTATATATAAGCTAGATTGTGATTGCAGCTTATCGTACATTAGTCAAACAAAGAGGAGCATCGGGTTTAGAGTGAGGGAACACATATGCGATGTCAAGAGTGAGCGTGTATTGCAATAAGCTGTGTGTGAACATACTATGAATAAATCCAACAATTACATCAGGAAAAGTAGATATATTCCTAGAATGATCCACGAGGCTATTGAAATTCAAAAACATCCTAATTTAAATTGAGAAGATGTTTGGGAGTTCTCTACCACCCGGGACCCACTTATAAAATAATTCGGCTTATTCTGCAAAAATCCAGGGCAGTACGCGAGGCAATTAAGAAACAGATGGCGGTAGATTGATATAATTAATTTTTGTGTCAACTGACAGACGAATGCCACCTCAGTCTACCTGTGACCACGAACTACTGTAAAGGGTTCGAAACGTCATGTTTCCAGCAATGTATTTTCGAATACCAAAATATACGCGATTAATCCGTTTAAAATAGTTTCATTTAACATGAGGTACACAAAATTAAGTCCATCTTTATTTCAGAGGAAATGAAGATTTTTATTCTGCTTGCTTACTGCAGACCCCCTCGCTTAATTATAACAGATTTAACGTTATAGCTTCATGCTCTTAATCGGTAATGATTAATTATATTTTTGTAAGATGATTATTTTTATATACTAGATGTCGTGTTGTGTCCCACTTTTTGAATATATTCAACCGTAAACATTTAGAAAATTATACTAATTAGTTTTATAAATATATTAAAACACAACAGCTCACTTCAGTTCTTTATGTATGGCGCTCGAGGCGAGAACAAGTCACTTTGCCAACGTCACGTTGTATGGAGAACACACAAAAGAGATGGTACGGTTAAAAAGAGTAAGGTTACCCTTGGGCTGATTGCATGTTAAAAAGAGACCATTAACCACAGTGTTTCCCAATAGGGATGATAGGATTTTGATAGCTCATAGCCGCCATCTTGGTTGTTTAACATTTGACATTTGTATTGTTTTGTGTTCAGTAATGCTTGCCATTTAATCATGAATAAGTTTACGTTACCTCAACGTTTGGAAATTATCAAAATTTTCTATCAAAATTCGAGAAGTATTGTCTCTACTCAAAGAGCATTTCGTGCTAAATATGGTCGTCATGGTGCACCGGCTGAGCTCGCTATACGTCGCATAATCCAAAAACTGGAAAGTGAATATTCTTTGCACGATAGTAGACCACCAACACGACAACGGACAGGCCGTAGTGAAGAAAATATTGCCGCCGTATCAGCCAGTGTCGAAGAAAATCAAAATGTTTCCGTTCCACGTCGTGCACAAGAATTGGGCTTATCCAGAATGACAACCTGGCGAATTTTACGTGTGGATCTTGGCCTACATCCATACAAGATTGTGTTGGCACAAGAACTCAAGCCAGCAGACCATCAATTACGTCGTGACTTTGCTGATTGGGCGCTTGAAATGATGGAAACGGACACCGAATTTCATAGGAAAATCATCTCTTCAGATGAGGCTCACTTTTGGCTCAATGGTTATGTGAACAAACAGAATTGTCGTTACTGGAGTGGGTCAAATCCAAGAGGGTTCATGAAACACCATTACATCCTGAAAAATTGACTGTTTGGTGCGGATTATGGTACGGTGGAAACATTGGCTCGTACTTTTTTAAAAGCGACGAAGGCCGTACTGTTACTGTCAATGGCGACCGTTATCGTAACATATTGAACGTTTTTTGTGTATGAAATCGATGCGGACGACATTTATTTTCAACAAGATGGTGCAATATGCCACACTGCGACCGTCACAATGGATTTATTGCGTGATAAGTTTGGTGAGTCGGTTATTTCTCGCAACGGTCCTCACTATTGGCCACCAAGATCATGCGATTTAACACCCTTGGACAATTTTTTGTGGGGGTATGTTAAATCTCAAGTGTACGCCAATAAACCAGCTACGATTCAAGACCTTGAACGCAACGAAAAGTGAGTCATCGAAAATTGGACCGATTGTATTCACCAGTGTAAAAAAAGTCGTGGCGGTCATTTGAACGATATTTTGTTAAAATCATAAATAGCATAAAATTTCCTATCAAATAAAGCCAATCAGCACGAAATTCAAATATATATATATTACATGTTTTATTTCAATTTCAAAACATATCGTTCTTATTGAGAAACCCCATATATAGCGAACTTCACCTATAACAACACTCATACATAGTTACAATAAAAATAAATATGTACATTGCCGGTAAAAAGTTTGAGATCACTGTAAAAAAATATGAGAAAACAAATAAAACTCAAGATATTTAAAACTTTATGGTAAACTGGATTTATTTTCATGTTACACATAAGATTTAAACCTAAAAAAAGAAAAAGACAAATACTTGTTCTTAACAAAATATACAAGAAAATTTAAACAGATTTTTGTCAAAATATTCTCTTTTGACCTTTATGACCTTTTTACCAATCTAGGCATGCGAGCAATTAATTTATATATAGTCTTGCGAGATTCCAGCTTTCTTCCAATGCATTCCACATGATCATTGTCTTGTTGCAAAATAAATTCTCGGCCGATTAACCTTAGCCCAGAGAGAATGGCGTTTTTTTATTTATTTGATTTGGACTAGATTTCCAGCCAGAGAAACAACCCCAGACTAACTAACTAACTGAACCGCCACTATGATTGACAGTCGGCACTAAACATTGCGGCATCATCTTTTCCTCGGCAGAGCGCCGGACGAAAATTCTTATGACCCGAACACTTCAAACTTTGATTAGTCACTGCAAAGAACTTATTTGAAGTCTTCAATGGTCCAATCTCGATGGTTTAGGGCCCATTGCATCCGTTTCTTTTTATTCTGATGTTTTTATAGAGGTTTACGTACAGCAACGCAGGAAGTCGTTTGAACTTGACGTCTCGCAATCGTTGCACTGTAGACACTGATACTTGTTTTTCTCGTGATTTGTTGACTACTACACGAATTTCTGGGGTTGTCAGATATCTATTACGCTTGCTCACTACAATAAATCTTGACTAGAAGTTGTAGTCCTTGGTCTCCCAGAGCGATCTTGATTACTAAGTAGTCTAGCCCATAATAGTGCGACGAACACAAGTCTTCGATAACTTGAGTTGAATTCAGATTTGCCTTTGTTGTGGAGAACAACGATGGCAGATCGCGTTTCAACACTTATTTCCGAAACTTTTCTCATTTTAAAGATATCTTGACAGTAGGAACCACAAAATGAGATTAGCTGTGGATATCCGTAAATGACCAGACAAATGCAAGGTTAAAATAATAATTAAACATATTTTGAGAATTTAGAACAATTGTATTGTAAGTTGATGCAAAAAATAGTAGCGCCAGCTGTGGTAATCAGGTAATAAATTTGTGACAATTGATCTGTCGGGCTTCCGCGGCTGACGTTGATTTTTGGATACAATGCCTGTTTATTGCCATTTCCTTGGCTTCTATACAAAACACGAAGCTTTTAAGCAATCTAAATAAAGAATAGAATATACAGATGTGCACATTACTATTTATTATCAATATTTTCTAAAATATTTACTGATAGAAAAAGTTTTTAATAGTGGTCTCAAACTTTTGACCGGCATGTATATGTACAACTTAAAAGGTTAGTAGTAAATAATATTTGAAAGATATTAACTTATAATTTAATCTTGCTATATTTAATATATTTACATAAAAAAATACAAAGGGCACTAAACATAGACATTAGCAAACACTGAACATTAATAGGGCGGGAATTTTATGAGGAAGGATATCATATAAGGGACGAATTAGTTTAGAACAAGTAAAAGGGTTTGTGGGACGGGTAATCTTCGTCTAGGCCACATTCACACAGTGGGTGGTCCCTGACCCTGGCCTTGGCCAAGGGCAAAGATGTACATGCATGTCCAAGGCGTAAACAACAGATAATCGATAATATCCTCCGTTTAGCATATCTTTAAGAATAAAACCAAGGTCGTCTTGGGATAGACTTTCTGAGTTAGAGATTTCTGAGATTTCGTTAAATACTAAGAGGTATTCCAAGATTCATTAAAATAAATCGATGCGAGGGATAATAAATAGGTCATGTGAAGAATTATAAATATTATTTCAAATGCTACACTGGATGGCTTGTTTAGAGCAAGAATCTGCGGATTCATTCCCACTAATTCCAGAATGACCTGGAATCCACGCCAAAGTAACATTCAAACCCTTTAATTAACATGAGTACAGTACTTCACTGATACTTAACAGATTGAAGATATCAGTCGACTATGTAACGAGTTTCCTTTTAAGATCATTAAGCAGCTTAATAAATCTGTGAAAATCTGTTTAAAATTGCGGTAGTGTGTAAAAAGGATTGCTTCATACGGAGCCTTCACCTGTAAACACAGATGATTCGGAAGGACACTTAAATTGTAGAAAAATTTAGAATTTTGGGTTCGAGGACGCCGCACCAACCCAATTTTCCTTGGAAAGCTTTGATGCATCTTTATAGATCAATTTTGAGCTATATCTAGAAATTTTGTGTTGGTATAGGATCTCCCTTGGTCAAGCCGAGATTTGTGTTAGTAGCAAGAATAAGTACCAGTGCTTTGTACGACGTACGAAACAATAGATTACATGGTAATCGTGACATGGGGTAAGGGAGATTGATAAATTTAAGGAAGCTATTAAGCACATATGGTAACGGATTAACACGGGGAATAAGGTCAGCCAGCTCAAATAGCCTAGACCGCAAAGGATGGGAAGACAGCTGTAACATTTTACCCACAAATCGATCGGAGAGGAATTGTCGGTGAATAGGAAAAGGGTTCTACGCAGTCCACCTGTAGAGCGTTGGTGGAGTAAACTTCATAGCATCTATCACACTCCGTAAACATTCATATTGAATACGATTGAGTTTTTTCAGTAGCTATTATATTAAATGGGTCTAAAATAAATAATCCGTATTCGATATAACTATCAACTATAGCATTGTACAGCAGTTTTTGAGCATAAGGATTTGCGCCTCACCACGGATCGCATACAGCTTTCATAGCATTTATGGCCATTTCATATTTCCTGCTGAGATATTCAGCGTGAAATTCTATTCAGTATTTTATCAAATATTATGCCCAGAAATTTAACATTTACAGTAAAAATAATGGTGTCATTATAACAATCCAATTCAAAATTTGGAAATATTCTCTTTTTAGTGCACACTACCGCCGGGCATTTAGCTACTGACAATGCCAGGCCATGTTTAAAGACTGCTTTAGATAGTGCAAAGCAGTATTTAAACGATAAATTGTCCTCTACAGATTTTGAGCCATAATAAAGGATGACGTCATCAGCGTCTTGGAGGATATTACAAAAACTATTCACAAATAATTCGAGGTGATGTTAACTGGAACATCTTTAACTACACCCATTCCAGAAATATTGAAAGATGGAATAACAGCAACATATTTACATAGACTTACGATTGGATTGCTCATAAATTCAATCGCTACAACAGAAGTTGAGAATTGATCGCTGCTTTTCTTGTGTCCAACATTTTTCACTCCACCATTACCTATATTTCATATTTTAAGGTGGTATAAGAACTGACCAAACATAATAGCTCTAATAAAAGTTCCAGCTGCGGGATCAGGAATTTCCCTCGACACATGTATATACGTAGATTTCATACAAAAATCAAAAATCATTTCTTACGTATAGCAAAACAACCACACGTGCTCACTATCATTATTCGTATCATTTTATTTTATCATAATTATAAGAATTTTAGCAATAAATATCGTATATCAATCTAATAGTGTATTCACTTACAACAAACCTGTTCATTATTATGTGTGATCCTTTAAACCGGAGCGAGAAAATTTTTCCTGTTTAATCTTAGAATAGAATTGAAATTGTGCATTGATAATGTTTTGGTTGCCCTATAATCTTCTTGAGTTTTATCAATTTAGGTCACACATCAATACAAATTAATACATAAACGAGAAGCGGAAAGAAGTACGTAATATTATTATATTGTTTTAATTTTTAAAACTAAATGAAACAATAACAATGAAATCGGAATAAATCTACGGATTCTTTCGTTTTCTATATTCCACATTTTCAGATTGCTTTGTAATAATCGCACCTTATATTTAACAGTTTATATATATTTAATTTATTTGTTAAAATTAAATTGATACAAACTAATGGTTGAATTAGGGTCAATGAATATGGTAAGACTACTCCTAGTGTCAAGATAAGGTAAACTAGAAGTAAACCATATGCAAGATTTTTGTACCTATCGGGTATCGAGAGAGTCAAACAAAATATTTTTTTTATGGCAGTCTATGACCTAAATCTGCACTATGTGCGAACTTTTCCGTCGAAAATAGTCTATTAATACATACCTCTTAGCCGAGCGGAGGATGACACTAGAAAGTTATTAAATAACGAATGTCGTTTAAAGTAGGCATGTTAATATAATGTTAAAAAACTAATCTATTATATAGGATGAATGTTTATAGTCCATTATTATGTTATTGTTAACATCATATCGAACTTTTTGTTTTAGTTTACTATGGCATAAGGTTGATTAGAAGAAAAAAAATTTGCTGTTTCATCTATAAAGTTGTTCATGAAGCTGATGTAATAAGTTTTCTGTTGCCTTATACTTTCTTTTATTAGTTTGTCTTTCTAATGCCTAAACATTATTTTGTCTTTGTTTTTTTATTTTTTTTGTAAGTTTTTGGTTACATTACATTACAAAAGTGTAGCAAAATGTTTTTCTATTTTGCCAAAATCATTTTAACTAATCGGAGAGTAGTAGTACTCTTTAAATTGAAGAGTTCAACTTAAATCGAATTATTCAAGGTTTAAATTTAATATTTTATCATATAATTTATTGAAATTTTACTTAATAACTATTTTTAATCAATAATATATTATATTTTATTTAAGAAAATATAATATAGAAAATATCGACACTTGAATTTTCAAAAAAAAAATCTTAATCTTAAAAACCTTTCAATCGATGTAATTCCTTAATCACAGCAAACGAGGTATAGCAATATCAATTATTTCATCTGTTTTTACGATTATTAATGAAAACATTGCAACTATTAAATCTGTTTTGGTGTATAAGTTTTTCCTTTCTTTGAATACTACTAATAATTATGGTGTATAAGTTTTACCCTTCTACGAATGCAGTATTCGTAACTTTTTTAATCACTATGGCTAATATAATTAGGTTGTGCTTCACATTGTCAAAGTTAAACGTTTACTAAACGTTTAAAATAAGTTATTAAAATATTACACTTTATTACTCCTATGTTTATTTAGGTTAATTATATTTTTATACCATTATTCATTATTTCTGTATGTAACAAACAGCCTTTGTAACATTTATAAAATACTCGACAATATTATAGAACTTTCAGATTGCTCTATTAATCCTCCAGGATAATAATAGTTTAATAATATTTTCAATATAATTGTTATTGTGTAAGAAATGGGTATTTTTATTGTAAATACAAATTTGGTTTTGTTAATGAGTATAAATGGTTGCTTTTATATATTTTCGTTAATGAAGCTTTAAAACTTGTTTATGTACATTCTAGCTGCGTAGACAATAATTTATTGTAATTATGAGAAAATTATTATTCTTTAAAATATATCTCTGAAATGGTTTATTTTTCTTTTTAATAAATTATTATGTCATTATTTGGGTAAAGAAAGATTTATTTCATACTGTCATACTACTTTTTGTAAATAACTATATGTTACTGTATAGAATATTTTAGTATTTTTAAGTGTTCTTCTACACCTAGGATAAGAAAACACTTTCGAAGTCGTATAAAAATTACGAGTCGTATAAAAGCTACGAGTTTGAGTCCTGCTTCGTTTAATTTCTTATACGTTTTCTAAAATACATCTACTAGCAATATCAATGCAATATGCATGGATAATGTTTGAAGATGTATTCTATTGCACACATATTCTGATTCATAAGATTTGTATAAAAGATTGAAATGTCACAGTTAGCGTGTTGCAAATTTGTGTTATGTTGGTTTTTGCTTAGAGTTACATCTAGTTTTATATTTTTGAGCATATGGATAAGGATGTTCCTTGTGGTAAATACCTCATTATAGAAAAGGTATGATGAATAATTAAATAAACTTTTTGAAGAGTATGTATTCATGTTTGTAGAAACTTAAAGCTGCTGAAACTTGAAAGCTCGGATTGAAAGCTTGTTCTTTTTGTATTTTATGAAATCCTTACAAACACTTATATTAGGTTTTTCTTATATTTAATTATTTCAAAATTCATCCAATACCTGTTTTTTTAAATAATGTAATATAATATATACTTTTTGTGTGTTTTAAGTTATCAGTAGCTACTTGTAGCTTGTATTTTACTTGTAAAACAAAACGTGCTCCTTAGTTAATATTATTTGTTTTTATATTCTACATTTGCATAAAAGAGCACATTAAAGCAAGGGAACTTGTACTATTTCCTTCTTTACGTTATTTTTTTAATGATATATAAAAAATAGAATTTAGTCAACAATTTAACATATTATTATATACATAGTCTTGCCATAAATGCTTTATTGTACGGTACATTTCTTACTATTACAGTGTGCAAGTTGAATTATTATAGTTATATTCGAAGTCTCCATTATTCTGTAATACACACTTTTTAATGTTGAGGTTTGATAAAGTCCGGAAAGTTTGATGCTAACCAAGATTGAGTGGATCAAGCTTTATGACCCGGCGGTGAGTTATGCTGAAAGGACCATTATTGGTTATTGGACATAGTATTGTTAAGGAACTTAATTACCTTCTCAAGAATGGTATCTTGATACAATTTGTGCCGATTTGTTGACACCTTTTTCACAAAATTATTGCTCAGTCTCTTTTCAAGCCTAACGCTAACCCGTCAAACCATTACTGCAGACGGATAACGTCTAAGATGCAATTTTTTGACTAATTGGGAAGGTTCTTAACAACTTTTATAATAAACATGGCCGGTCGTTTTCAATTATAAAAATTTCTCACCCTTAAATAAAAAAATTCTGTGACCTCCATTAGCGTACGTCTTAACTAGTCTTGCAGGCTGCAAGTCTTTCTTTTACTGCTTTTTTCGCAATACTACATTATACCGATCAACAGCCATTGTACCTGTGTATTGTTAAGAAAAGAAAACACGATGAAAAATTGTATAAAAATGACAGATTTCTTATTCAAAAGTAGGATTTTGTTTATTTTTAATCTTAACAATATTTGTGACCAAACTGAGTATGTCAAAATCACAGGTTCGTATTAACCATATAGTCTTGTTAGTCAAATTAATTTATAGATAATAAATATTGAGGCTGTAAAAGAAAAAAAATGTAACTCATTATTTTTATAGTATGTTTCATATTAATGGGGACTCGCCAGAATCCGACAAAAGTTTTGAAGAGCCATGTCAGGCTATCGAATTTGGCGGATTGTAGATTACTGTATGGACAAAAGTATCTTGTAATCCGACACATATTTATACTACAAATACACCGTATGGACTTGCAAAACTGCTGAGACATTGATTACAACTTAAACGATCTAAAATATTATTTTTATGCTTTTGCCTTTTATTTTTCTTATATTCTTTATGTCTTTTTGATATTATGATTTGCCTATATTGTTATTTAAAATCTGCAGTGATAGCTGTGTCGGATTACACGGACGCCGGACGGTGTACGGATTATCGCGGGTCCGCTGTATTACCATGATATAGTTATGAAATTCTCTGATAGTGTTATTAAATATTTATTAAAAATATATAACGAAAAAAAGATTGTTTTGCTACATGATACATTGTTTAATTAACAGTGTTCAATTTTCTTAATTAATATATTTACAAAATATTATTATTTTACTAGTTGTATTATTATATTGATTGAAATATGCTTACAAGAGATAGGATTTATGGCTGTGCTCATCTTTTAAACACAAAGATTGATGACTCACTTGACTCGATTGATTCAGAAACATAATATATCGATCTATAAGGAATAAAGAACTCTATTTAAACGAAAGCTGTATAGCGCTATGGACATCTTTTTTTGACAAACAAAAATTAAAGGTTAAATATTGTTCACAATGATAGTATTTTTGACACAAGACATCAAAAGTAAATAATAATAATGGACTTTCCATTATTATTAATAAAATATATAATAAATAATAAACGTAATTGAAATACCTAAAGCTTTAACTATATGTATATTTTTAATAAATAAATAATAATATAATTTCTTAGATCAGACTTAGGGAATAAAAGAGAAAATAAATTAATATAATTTATTTCTTTTAATTACATATAAAAATTTGAAAAATGAGCATGTCCATTTGTTGTGTTTTTAATTTAAAGTTGATTCTTTAATTTAATTGGGCTTTATGTTCTGGGCTACTATTTTATATGGGCTACTATTTTTTAGAGATTGCATTACATGTTTAATATTTGACTTGCTAAAGTCAAATATTAAACATTCTAAGACCTATTATATCTTATTGTATAAATTATTTGTAAAGGTGCCTAAATAAATTATCACATAAATATCGATGTATCGTAAATAATCAGTATTCAAATTATATAAATATAGAGGTGTAATACGTTGTTTATTATTCTTATCCTTACACTTTATTCTTTATTTTTGATGTTATTTAGTTTTTATGTAAAGGTGATAGAACGAACGTAATAGCTAATTGTTGCTGTCATTATTTAAATTGTTCTACATTTTAATGTTTAATACGATATTACAACCACACATTATTGCACTAGTCGACAAGATTGCATAATGTTGTATTAATTTAGTGTGAAGGTTGCTATGTAAAAATTATAAGTACAAAAAGGTGTATATAATATGTAGTATCTGCGAATTAATTGTTGTTATTTAAAAATTCTTATATTATTATATTCTTCTATAGTTCATATTTAAATTAAAGAAATATACTATAAAAAATAAAATTTGTTTTTTTTTTTAACTACACGATATATATAGTACATAAGTATAATATTTAATATTGTATTACATTTCATTTTTGCTGAAAGCGAGTGAAATAATTATTAAATAGTATTTTAACATGCAATGTGACATTTTCTAATGTCGAATTCTAATGTTTCAATAATCTATAAATGTTTATAACTCTTTTCCCATATTAAAAATATATGGCCCGTATTAAAGGTATTTTTATGTTCAATATGACAGTAATATGTTTACTAGGTTACTAAAAATTATTCTTTCCGTCAGTTACTTATATTAAAGTGAATGATTATTTATATTTTTGCATCTTTATATATTGTAATATTATTTACATAGTAATAATATCATTTTAACATGTTGCTCTTTATCAAGTATTTCATACGCAACATTATTCAACTTTGAAAGTATAATAATAATATTTTTTTTATTGCAGATATCCACCTAGAAACAATGGTCCACCACCTGGATATCCTCCTATCGGTAGTAAACCGGTGCCTCCTTTAATTCCTCCGCAAAATGAACCTCCTCCAGGATACCGAGCACGATTTGATGGTCCACCATTCGAAGATATCCCCCCTGGTGTCGAACCTCCGATTCCTGGATTTGAAAATTCGCCATTTGAAAAACCGGTTTTTGGTATATCTGGTCCAATGGAGCGGGAGAGATTACTTCCATCTAATTTTCGAGATCCTTATCGAGCACCTTATAGTGAAGGACCTCCTGTATACAGAGATACTGCAGGCATACCTCCAGTTCAAAACGAAATCCCACCTCATGTGGTTGATCACCCTCAACGATATAGAGATAATTTTAGGCCACCAGGACATGGCTATCGAGATCAGGGCCCTGTACCTTTTAGGGATGGGCAATCTTTTCGAGAACCAGGTCCTCAACAACCTTATCGTGATGGTAACTTTCGTAATGGACCACCGCCTTTGTTTCGTGATAGCAATTACAGGAATAACATGTTCAGGGAGAGTAATTTCCGTGATTCCTTGCCTCATAATTTTCGAGATACTGGTGTGCCATACAGGGCTCCCAGTGCTGAAGTCAGGGAGCCTAATGCAACACCTTATGATTCTACTTTTAGAGAAGGGTACCGTGAAGAGGTTAATCCTAACCGAGATATGCGTTCTGGCCAATATAGGTCCAATAACCGTAACCGTACCGGGTCTAGACGCAATCCTAATGTGGAACATGATAGACATAGGGACGGCAGAGATCGAGATCGTTTTAATGAAAACCGAGGAGATCAAACTGAACGAAATGAAAGATCACGAGATGTTGATAAACGAGGTGGATTTGAGAAAGGCCGCGAAATAAGGGAAGACCGTGTGCGGGATTATGAAAAAAATAGGGAGGAGAAAGAGAGAGAAAACCGAGGTTACGATAAGTCCTCACCAGAAAAAAAGTTACGAACTTCGCCAAAACGAGGTCGTGAACCACGCGAAAGAAAGCGTAGTGATTCCAGAGATCGATCGCGTGATCATGACCATAGAAGAGAGAAAAAGGAGGAAAGAACGCGTGATAAATCTTCAGGAGATAGGAGTCGAGAACATAAAGAAAAAGATAAGAAGATTAAAGATAGGAAAAAGAAAAAGAGGGAGAAAGAAAAGGACATAGAGAAGAAAAAAAAACGTGATAGAAAGGATAAGAAAGAAAAAGATGGAGTTAAAAAGGAAGATGATGATGTTGAAAAATCTGACCTTAAGCAAATCATTAAAGAAGAAATGAACGAAGTTGATAATGTTACAGCAATTACACAAGTAGAACAAGAAGTCCAAAAACTTGATAACTCTATTATAGAAGCTTCTAAAAGCGCCGAGTCTCAACAAGTTCAAGATGATTTATACGGCGGTGAAGAAGCTGAAGCTGTCGATAAAGAAATTATACAAAATTACGTTAAAACCGAAGAAAAAAAAGATATTACTGAAACAAAAATTATTGACACTACTAAAGAAGAACCTTTTGATGGAATAGAACTTCAGCCCGCATCGGATGAACTAGAAGGTGATATAGAAGTAGCTAGCAACAATAAAGAGATGTTAGCACCTTTACCAGCTTTATCAAAATGGGAAGTAGATGATGATACCATCGAAAAAGCTAAGGAGCCAGGTGAAATAACATCTCCTGAAGAAGAAGAAGATAGTGCTAAAGTGACTTCAGAAGTATTAAAGCGTGCAGAGAACGCAATTTTCGCAAAAGCAATTAATTCTCTGCGCCCTATCGAAATTAAAAAAATAAGTAGCGATCGCATCAAGCTTTACGGTGATGAAGGACAGCAAAAGAATTCCGTAAATAATATACAAATAACAGTACCAGTAACAGACCAAGAGCAAAGGATTGTTGATGTAAATGACAGAAAAAGACGCTATTCAAAGACTCCTCCGCCTCGCCTATCTGTTAAAGAAAGGCTTGGTGGAAAAGTTGATGATATTCGTAGAAGTAGGGAACCTCGAGTTGTCCAAAGTACTGTTGAACGGGTCAAATCTAGATCTAAAACTCCTAAAAAGGAACAGATGAGTTATCGCCGTGTAATTGTAGAAAAGGATAGAAGTAGAAAATCTGAACAAATAACTAGAATAGAGATTTCCAAGTCAGAACGTCACAATGCTATTGAGGGTTCTAAATCTGATCAACACTATATTGGTAATGAATTAAGAAAAAGAGATTTAACCAAGGCAAAGGATGAAAAAAAATCTTTTGGAGATGAAAAAAAAGTAAGTGGAAATCAGGAAAAGAATTATCTACCAGAGAGAAAAAAATCTCATGAAAGAGAAAGGAAAAAGTCAACACTAGATGAGGCACACTTTGAACCAGATTATGACGAGAATGTAGAGTCTGATAATGAAGCGAAAGATGAATCTAAGAAGCGTGAACGGTCTCAGGAAATTTCTCCTACTGGGCCAAGTGATTCGAAAAAAGTAAAACTTGATGAAACAATTAAACTGGATTTAGCTAATGTTAAAAAGAAGCCCGACTCGGATAGCGAGAGTTCTAGTGACTCCGAATATTCATCATCATCTTCCTCATCAGATGCTCGCAAGCGAAAGAAGAAAAAGAAGCGAAGCAAGAAGAAGAAAAAACGCGCTGCTAGCGACAGCGATAGCGACTCAGAGTCAAGTTCCGATGACCATAAGAAGAAGAAAAAGAAACGTAAGCATAAGAAAAAATCTAGCAAGAAGAAGAAGAAATATAAACATAAGTGATTAGTTTATGGATATATCTATAATAATAATTCATAGTCGTGTTTTGTTTGCATTCGCTTTGAAACTTACCCTAATATTATATTGTAGGTATAATTAAATATTGTAGGAAAGGGAATTTTATTGTTCTAAACACTTCAAATACGAGTAATCGTAATTTTAGTCTGGTACTATATAATAAACTCATATTGTAATGTTTGCGTTTTATTTACAATGCATTTATGTATGTTTGATACGGTATCATAGTTATTTATGTGTCCAAGTTCTTATGAGAAAAGATTATCAATTGATCTATTCAAAATACAATCAATACAATTTGAGAGTTGGGTCTATTTTATATAAAGGCAGCATCAGTTGGCACAAATCAGTTGTTCAAACTAAAGGTTTAGTAACCGATATTTCATTAAATTTTATGAGAAAATTACACTTTTTGTACTTTGACACAGTAAAATTTAACAACACAAATATAATTATCCAGTCTAATTTCTTTTATAAATTGCAATAAGTACAAATTCATACATTTGTTCTTTCAACTTAAGAGAAAAAAATCTTTTATTCAAAACTAATTTCAGCTTTCCACATTCATTGGTTTCGACTGTAATTCATTAGTTTTATATAAATATGCTGATATGTCAAAATAGCGTATGATTATTTTTAACATTTTTTTAAATAAACATTTCCCTCGGTTTTGATGAAATTTTGCTTCAGCTATGTAAGGAGCAAAAAATGGAAGAAACAAAGTAGTAATGTCATGAACAAATGGAATTGCTTGCGGCAGCCAGGATTTAAATATTCATTCTAAATTATTATTTATATTGAGTATTTTTTACAAAAATAAATCAGATCCAGAGCCAAATCTAGTACTTAATTGAAGTACAGATATATTTTTGTACAGGTACATATGCAAAATACAACAGAAAATGATTTAAGTGTACTTGCGCAACGAATAAATGATTAAAGGTGAAATTTTACATTTCTTTTACTTATTTACTATTTTTAAACTGTTATTCCACACTTAGGATTAGAAAACATTTTTGAAAAAACGTATAAAAATTTTGATCGCAGCGGGATTCAAACCCGCGCCTCTTATATACTGTCCAAGCGCTCGGACCGCTATGCCATGTGTTCTACTACCAGCTGCGTCGAAATTTTTATACGTTTTGTTACAACCGTCCAAGCGCTCTGACGGTATCCAAGAGGCGCGGGTCCGAATCCCGCTGCGTTCAAATTTTGTATACGTTTTTTTAAAAATGTTTTCTAATCCTAAGTGTGGAATAACACTTTAAAAATAGTAAATATTAAAATAAATTTCTTAGTAATCTTTAAGTAGTAGGAATTTGTAAAAATCTCTCTACAGAGATGCTAACAACATAAATAAGTTGTAGAACGCGAACGTAGTAGAACACATGGCTTAGCGGTCAGAGCTTTTGGACGGTATCCAAGAGGCGCGGGTTCAAATCCCGCTGCGTTCAAAAAATTTTATACGTTTTTTCAAAAATGCTTTCTATATATTTTACTTATTAACTCGATAATGATTATTATTGTTGGGGGGCGATGGGACGGCCAACGTTAGGTGTCTCTCTCGCGGATAAAATCAGAAATGATTCTATCCGTGAGAGAACCAAAGTAATGGACATAGATCGGAGAATAAGCAAGCTGAAGTGGCAGTGGGCTGGCCATATATGTCGTAGGACCGATGGCCACTGGAGCAGACGAGTCCTAGAGTGGAGATCGCGACCGACACGCTGGTCCGACCACATTCGCCGGCAGACTCTGGATGAGGCACGCAGAGGACCGAGCAACGTGACACGCTCTGGGGGAGGCTTATGTTCAGCAGTGGACAATTATAGGCTGATGATGATGATGAGGTTTATCGAGCTCAACAATATTACTAAATCGCAATTTAAATTCATAGTTATTCTGTGCTAATTTTTTTAAAGTATTAAGTAATGGACCTGAACGCCGCAGATTATATTGTCTGAGCGGAGAAATGGAATGAATTTAAAAACATTTGATTCTCCAAGTGGTGTCTAATCTAAACCCACGACGATCGGCCTTCCAGTCAAACGGTTTTACTTTGCAACGATGAGCTTAATTTATAATGAAATTTTATTGAAAATTGCTCATAATAGATTTTCCAGATCTTTTGCTATGACGGAAGACAGCTGTCTGTCATAGGTCGCTATTTAATTACTTGTTTTTACATTTTTCATTTTTTTTCCTTAATATATTCAGGGTAGGTACATACTTCTATTATCGTTTCATTATAATTAGTACAAAAAGAATAGATATGGTATATACCTAGATGTTATTTTAAGTTGTATTTCAATGTTTGCATAAAGAAGAGATATTTGATCATTGACAAAAAGGTGGTTGACTCGTTTGACATATTATTTAATACTTTACTCTTTATCCTGAATAACAGGATAGTCAAAAACAACCATTAGGTTTTTTTGGCACACTCCGCTGACTGCTTTCCGATGGAAAATCGCTGTATATTGAGTGGCGAACTAAACGTCTTGCTTTGTCTTACTAGAGCGGAAGATAGAAAATATTTTTTTAATTATGAGACTAGTATACATTTTCTCCACGATGGCTACGTTTGGTAAACTTAAAAAAAACACATATATGAGAATGGTATACTAGAACTTTATTGCTAATAGAATAAACCTAGTTGCAAAACACCCAGTTTCGCCACTTTCTGTCTGAATTCCGTATTTTGAATGTAATAAATCCTTCGAATGTGATCGAACCCACAAACAGTCTTACGCTATAATTGCCCCCAGATATTTTATCCTAATAAACATTATAACAGTATTTTTATCCATTTTAACCTTTGTAATAACTTTTAAAATAATTAGATATCAGTGTGAGTCTTACAGTATCTTCATTGTCACGTTATAATTTTAGTTCTTAGCACTTTTGATATTTAATTAAATTGAATAATCAAAAGGGAGCTGTAGATAAATGAATAAAAAAAAATAATATAAAATCTTTGAGTTTATATTGAAAGTAAAATATTGCAGCATATTGTCATGAGCGTATTTTGCAGGAACTAGAAATAGATGAAGTAAAATAATATACTCATATTAACTGGTTAGAGCTTTTTGACTGATCACAAAAGACGTGTGTTAAAATATAACTGTGTTTAAATTTTTATATATTAATTTTTCTTATTCAAAGAGCAAGAAAAAATTCGTTTTAGTTTTTACCACATTGTCCATAAATAGTGAAGTTCTCAATATGTATATTAACTATGCGATAGATCGACTAGACATAACAGCAGTGTAAGTCACACTATAGAAAATCTTATTCCTCTCGAATATCATGTAAGTACACTTACTTTTGATTCACCTGGTATTCTGCTCATTTTATAGCTTGGATATTCTTCCTTGGGCTTAATTGTTTTACGGGTGCATTTATTGTTGCTTGATTAAATATAAAGAGATATATTTGAATAATAATCTACGATAGATTATATAGACAGGAAGTACCTAGTGTGAACACACTCCTTACTTTACTTTCCACCGAATTCGCGACATTGCGTGTTAAGTGGTGGAACTCAACGCCGCTCTTTACCAGAGTGAGGAAGTGAAGATAATTTAAATGTAATTACGTCCTTGGGTAACCGAAATACTTCAAAAATCGAAAGCAATAAAGGAAACAAAGTTTTTTTGATATAGTTATATATTTGTGTTGTGTTTTATAATTTGATCATTTATTTACAGTTTGATCCTACGTCTATATCCTCCAGTTAATATTTGCCAACAATGATTCATCCATGAAGTTCTCCTCATCAGACGCTCCTCTTTAGCGGTTTGTTTGAAAATTAACCATTCCCTTTGAACATTTGTTGAACGGGGTCCCCAGGTTGACTTTTTACGTAATGCGCTTTTTAAAATCTGCAAACAATTGCCATTTCGATAGTACAATATTTAAATTAGTACAGAAATGTTAATGCTTATAATATTCTTGTATTCAAGTTTTTAATATATGTCCCACCTAACGATACACTTACATACCTGTATATAACGTGGGTGAAATGTTTACATTTTAAATAACCCAGCAATGTAAAAATACAATGACCAAAGTATTTATGCTCACGTATATTAATAAAACCTGTTTTATTACTACACTTACGTTTATAAAACTACAATCAGATCTGTTTTTGAACATAAGTAAGCTCATAAATAGAGGGACAAATAGGACTCCTGTAACAACCATTAAGTACCCAGCAACTGAAAAATAAATTCATTTTTATATTAAACTTGACATTGAAGTCCAGTACGATTATAATAAACGATTTTAAAACTATATACTTGAATAACACTTGAATTGTTACTTAGTCTCTCGACACACAATTATATATCTATTTAATTACACCTTTTTTTTAATAAAAAAAACTTATAAACATATGAACTCAGCGGAATTCGAACTCGCGCGCTTATAGACAAACCGTCCAAGGATTCTGACCTCTAAGCCATACGTTCTATACTCGCTTCGAAATTCTTACACGATCGAAGTTGCAAATTCCGCTACGTTCAGATTTTTAAAGACGAAGATAGATTTTTATTTTTTTTTCTTATATACCGTAAGCTCCTGTAGGATAATCATAATCTCCGAATTCTAACGGATCAGCCGCGACTAGAGCATATATGAATACTACAATCATCATAGTTGGTGTTATAATGCCCCAACAGAATCGCCAGTAAAATGATGTCTTAATTCCAAGCATAAATTCAATGTCTAGGCAGATATTTTCAACTCCTGAAATGCATTTTAAAATATATTAAGAACGTGAAATAGTAATAATTAACAAATTTACATATTTTCTAGTAGGCCATTGCTGCCTAATATAAGTAGGTCTGTATTTGAGATATTTTGATTATGATAATATTCACAAATAGTCCGCTAGATGTAAAGCATGAAGCTAAGAATGTTTTTCTCCCATAAACATTACTTTAACTATTACCATAAATCCAGACCACGCCTGCTACTTCAGCAATACCACAAAAGAGAATCAAGAAAGTTCCTCCAAAATAATCGGTGAGCTCTAAAATATATTGGCCTCCCTGAAAATGAAAGAGAAATTATATTTAAAAAAATCTGGTTTAAAACAGAATAAGCGAGTCAATGAACTAATAACCGAGGATGCCACAGACCAGCACGGTTGTTAGTTCTTTGTTGGTCCTTATTAGTTCTTTGTTGGTCTATCGAGTAGGTTAAGTGGGAAGAAAGACGCTGGGATTAACACCAAGAGAAAGAAGACAATATGAGTACGCCGGAGTTTGACTGTTTTCCTCGGTTCGTTTAAATCGGTTAGTTGAGAGTTCCTAGATAAAATGAATGGTAGATTTAAAGTAGAGCTCAAATTTATAAGCCCATTTTTTATTTTTTTTATGTTTGTGCTAAATTTATAAAATGTTTCGATCAAGTTAAGGACTCACAGGTGTGACGTATATAAGACCAACTGCAAATCCCATTGTGCAGGAAAACGCAGATATATAAATTGTTTTAACACGAGGAAATGCATCTAGGAGAACGGTATTGACTGCTGAGAGTAAAGCCACAGCAGATCCAATTCCAAGTACAATCATCATCAAGAAGAATAGAACTGAAAATAGCTAAAATTATATGTTTTAGTATTATGAGTATGTCCAATTCACCAGGTATCGGTAATTTATTAGAAAGATACAAACAAGATAGATAGAAGAGTAAAATAAAAGTAAGTAAAAATCTGCATTCATTTCATATCGAGTAGCAGGCAAAATTAGTATAATAAATGAAATAATGTATACCTGAGGTTGGAATGTTTTAGCAATAGCATCAGGATATGAAACAAAAGCCAACCCAGTGCCTCCAGTGCCGACTACATCACTCACTTCTTGGTTCAGTACATATGCCAAATTACCCAAGATACCAAAAATTGTAATACCAGATAGTAAGCTTGTAAATGTGTCCAAAGTGGTAACGATCATAGCATCTCTGTTAAATTATTTGCCAATTATATTTAGAGAATTAATATGTAAATATACATGTAAAAATAGGCACATTAAATAATGAAATAAAAAGGTTAAAATAGTAAATTCATGTTATTTTTACAGGGTCCAACATATTCTAAATGATGATGGGTAAACATCTGGATCTGTTGAAAAAAGATATTTTTAAAAGGCATCTGTAAGAAAATAATTAGATTGAAAGAAAAATATCATTACCTGTAAACGTTTTGCCGGAAATTATTGTATGATGAGAACATAATTAATGGTCCTGTGCAAACTGAAAGCGAAAAGAAAACTTGCGTGACGGCTGCATACCACACCTGTTAAATACAAATAACTAGTAAATAAATTTTAATAATTATATTATATAGACTTTATTTAAGTATTTATTTTTCATATTAAAATATACAGAATTATTACAAGTTCAAGAACACATATTAATTATTTTATCAACCTTATCTAGTCCTATTAACTACACTTGTTATAAATATGCTTCTTAAAAATATAAATATTTTAATTTTCTTTAACGATAGTAAAATAAACTTGAATTTCAGATGTTCATAATACGCTTACCCTAAGGCTAGCCAGTGCTTCCCATTGTGGCGTTAAAAAGAACAAGATTCCATTGCCAGATCCGGGTAAAAGAGTTGTACTAAAAATGAAACAATTTTTTTATTTTTATAATAATTGTTTATTATTGTGCATAAATTTGTATAAAAATATATAATGTTTTACCTGATGAGAAGAATTATCATAACAACGTAAGGGAAAAGAGCTAAAAAATATGACGCTTTTCCTGAACTTTTAATACCTCTTGAAACGATGATAAAGATCATGAACCATGCTCCAAATAAGCATAATGTCAAGTACCAAACGGGTAATCCTAAAAACCAAAATAAACGGTATCAGTAGCACGAATACACGTATAGAAGACTTTAAAAACATTAATAATCTAAATAACTCACCAAGACCGCCCTCAATTCCACTGCTTAATTGGAGAACTGTTTCACTAGAAAAGAAAAGATTTTGTATATGTAACTTAATATCAAATTGACAAAACAAAACTATTTCGTAATAAAATTGAAATGTAAAAATCGTATATATTATCTTACGTAAAATATAGTTCTGCGCTGCTTGTGGAGTTTTCTGTCAAGACTATATCTTCGGTCAAGCCCGAGGGAACACAATTTTCCCATTCAGGTTCACAAAGAGCCCATGGTAAAGTTGATTGAAAACTCATGACAAAATAAAATATACATAATGCAATAATTGGTACGTAGTACGATAAAATAAAGCTGCAGCCCAAAGACTGAGCATATCCGATTCCTGAAATTATATATTTTTAAGTTTACTTAGTGTTTGTTATATCTAGTATCTTGATATACAGTGTTTCCCAATAGGGATGATAGGATTTTGATAGCTCCCAACCGCCATCTTGGTTGTTTAACATTTGACATTTGTAGTATTTCCTATTTACTAATATTTGCCATTTAATCATGAATAAGTTCACGTTACCTCAACGTTTGGAAATTGTCCAAATTTTCTATCAAAATTCGAGAAGTATTATCTCTACTCAAAGAACATTGTCGTCATGGTGCACCTGAGCTCGCTATACGTCGCATAATCCAAAAACTGGAAAGTGAATATTCTTTGCACGATAGTAGACCACCAACACGACAACGGACAGGCCGTAGTGAAAAAAATATTGCCGCCGTATCAGCCAATGTCGAAGAAAATCAAAATGTTTCCGTTCCACGACGTGCACAAGAATTGGGCTTATCCAGAATGACAACCTGACGAATTTTACGTATGGATCTTGGCCTACATTCATACAAGATTGTGTTGGCACAGGAACTCAAGCCAGCAGACCATCGATTACGTCGTGAATTTGCTGATTGGGCGCTTGAAATGATGGAAATGGACACCGAATTTCATAGTAAAATCATCTTTTAGATGAGGCTCACTCTTGGCCCAATGGCTATGTGAACAAACAGAATTGTCGTTACTGGAGTGAGTCAAATCCAAGAGTGGTTCATGAAACACCATTACATCCTGAAAAATTAACTGTTTGGTGCGGATTATGGTACGGTGGAATTTGTACTGTTACTGTCAATGGCGACCGTTGTCGTGACATATTGAACGATTTTTTTTCCTGAAGTGTATGAAATCGATGCGGACGACATTTATTTTCAGCAAGATGGTGCAACATGCCACACTGCGACCGTCACAATGGATTTATTGCGTGATAAGTTTGGTGAGTCGGTTATTTCTCGCAACAGTCCTCATAATTGGCCACCAAGATCATGCGATTTAACACCCTTGGACTATTTTTTGTGGGGGTATGTTAAATCTCAAGTGTATGCCAATAAACCAGCTACGATTTAAGACCTTGAACGCAACAGACGAGCGACTTTAGCGGCCATACCAGCCGAAATACTGCACCGAGTCATCAAAAATTGGACCGATTGTATTCACCAGTGCAAAAAAAGTCGTGGCGGTCATTTGAACGATATTTTGTTTAAATCATAAATAGCATAAAATTTCCTATCAAATAAAGCTATTGAGCAACATATATTACATGTTTTATTTCAATTTCAAACATATCGTTCTTATTGGGAAACCTCATATATGACACAAATATATTAGCTTTACATGGATTCATCTGTCATTCATGTTTTGGGGAAAAAATTCTAAGTAGTGTTATATGTGACTATGTTCCACCATACCGGTGTTCTTTCCACAGGATATTATTTGAAAACGTTTTACTCATTTCGAATCGTTTACTAAAAATTAACCAATGAAAATTTTATTTAGGCCTTTATTGTAAAGGAATTTTCCTGTTACATCCTTCATTTATTTAGAAGTTAAGCGTAGAAATTAAGATTTTAATTACCTATATATAAAAATTCTGCCTATTTTCAAAATTTCATCATTAGGTATGTTTGTAATTAATAAAAATCATTTTTATACGAATGCGACAGAAGGAAGGGTTCTGTTTTTCGTAGTTAGATTAATATTTTAGTATTCTAGGTATCGAATTAATTAAATATAATATCAGGTACTCTATGCTCTTCACATTAAATTGTACAGCCTGTTTTTCATTGTTTAGTGGCTATTGGTAGTTGGGTTTTTTGTTTTTGTTTTTAATATTTCTTTTAGTAAGTATCCGTATCGTAATGTTATGTAATGTAATGTAAATATTTAATAAATATTAAATATTTTGTAACTTACTTATTGGATTAATGGCAATTTAACTTAGATTGGATCATAAGGATTAGAGAATCCATACGTATATATCATATTGTAACAAGACCGAATAAAACTAATACTGCATTTATTGTTAACGTTAACCTATCAAAGCTACTTAGTAATAATCATAATACATGTTTCATTCTATTAATCATCTAATTATTTAATTACCTTTCATTCCGGGTGCTAGTGCCCATACTTTAACTGCATTCCTTGAACTAAATTGGCCTAAATAACACTCTAGATAATACATAGGTTTTCCTATAAAAATTAGTACAATGATGTAAGGTATGAGGAAAGCCCCGCCGCCGTTTCGGTAGGCGGTGAAAGGAAATCGCCATACGTTCCCGAGACCAACTGACGTAGCAATACAAGACATAAGAAATTCAATTTGGTTTCCCCAAACAGCTCTTTCAGGTTGGCCATCTTCTGAATTCTCAATTTTCTAAAAAAATATGGATTCAGAGCGATACATTTTTATTTTCTTTCTTACTTTTGCATAATATTTTGTAATCATTTATTGCAGGTAAATTTTATTACCAATTTGTTTTTTAGTTGATCTGGAGGAGTTTCATGATTTGTAGATTCCGAATTTTCAAAAGCTGCATTCACTTTACCGCTTTGATCTTGTTGGTCGTTGCTCATCTAGTTAAAAATACAAGTTTAATAAGTATCTAACAAAACACTAATTTTAGAGATTAAGTACTTTTGCGTAGTGCGGCATTAGGTATCTGAGTGAAAACTCTATTGGTATTAGGTTCGATGCTTATATTCCGATTAATAATCAATTATTTTTTTTTGTGTATATTTAACTACAAGTTACCAGCCTATTATACCTTTTTATTCTATTATTGATATGTTGTTTATTGTTATGCTTTTTATATTTGTTGTATTTTATTCCAAGTTTCTAAATTAATATTTTTAAAATCATATTTATGAAAATATTTTCATATAACTACTATGTAAATACATTATACTTGTAGTTTGGTGTACTTTATTATGCATAATTGGATGACGTCCTCACTTCGTGATACTATGTATCAATGACCAATAGAAATACTTACATATATAGTATATAGACTAGTCTAACGAATGTTTTTGTGTTAACATAAATTGCATGTGTCAGTCATTACTTAATTTATTGTTCACTTAAATTCTCTTGTCACAAACTATGGTTCTCAAACGCGCAAGTGAATCAATGTCAGATAATATGGTATGTACGAAAAAATACTGTTAGAAGCAATGTATATGCTTATAATATATAGGCAGAGTTACAAACACTATATTTAACTTTGCTGTATGATAATAAAAAAAAATTAAAAAGGTTTGGACAAGTGAAGTTTAATACACACATTATTTAAGAAAAACATAATTATATTTATTGATTAAGTTTTAATCGATCAAACTCATCGTAGCATTATATAGACGTAAACACATGATTGATTTAATTTCAATTATAAATAGCATGCAATTTGACAAAATTTATTGATCTTTATTAGAATGTTTTATAATATAATACTTAGCAGCAAAATATACTGTATATTAATGATTGCTATAACAATATCATTTATATATGCAATAAATGCAACTGTACTTAATATACATATTAGTACCCTGTTAAATTAAAGGTGTAAGTAAAACTGGTAAGGCACATTATATAACGGTAAATATATCTGTATCTGTTTGCACAATTAATATATGATTGATATTGTACTATCAAAATAATTAATTTTTATTTAACCTTGCGGATAAACTACGACGTTGATAATTAATGATATTATTTTTTAATATTAGATTTGGTTTAGTAGTTCAATTGTAGATGCTCATAAAACTAGAATAAACAAGAAGCATACCCACGTTGCGTTTAAATATTTTAGTTTGTAGATATCCATACGATTACATAATTATACGAAAATTTAGTCAAAAGACGTGTCTCAAGACAAGGTACTTCAGTCAATGTTGTTTGTTCATATATCTGTTATTCTTTTATCTAGTAGGATATTGATCAAATTAAATACCTATATTGTAATACAAAAAGGCAACAAAGTAGGCATCAAAGTATAATTGAAAAAAAAATATATTTTATATGACACTAGAATATATTAAAGGGAATTATCGGATATATTTTTGTTTAGGAACATCCGATGTTTCGATAATTTTACAAAAGTCCATGACCACTGGTATACAGATAACCAAAGATCTTATTAAAGTAATAAATATAATATACAATTTGTCACTTACAAATATATTCAAATAATTATAAATATAAAAAAAAACTATCAAAATCTACATTGAAAAATTAAAAATATGGCAAAGGCTAGTTATTTATATATTATTGTTATTTATATATTATTATTTATATATACAATATATAAATATATAAAAAAATAATATAAAAAATAACATATCCTTTACCTTTTCTTTTAGAAAATATTAAAATTTAAATACATATTCATAAGAGCTATAAAATATAATAAAATTGAAATCCTTACCGTTTCATGTATTTATGATCCCACAAGGTTTACACATATACCTAATTATAAATAAAATTAATATTCATCTATGTTAACTTCACAACGCGGAGATGACTACGATAATGACGGATAACTTTGAAAGAAAGCGACGTAGCTCTTTTCAATGATTTATAGTAATTCCTATCCAGGGTTTGATATGCTTCGTCATTACGTTGGGGTTATGATATCTTGCATATCTATACGTTGAATTCTGAAGCCAAATTCGATAAGACATACATAATAGTGATTGCGTCCTCAATTAATTATTTTTATCACGAAAGGACTGCTTCTCATACATCTATAAAGTGCTATATTTTAAATATTAAATTATTACATTATAACATAAAGAGATTTAGAGCTTTTTAACATCTGCGATTCATTATTTTGACATATACATGTATATAAGGAATAAAGTCAAATTTTCAAAGGATTTTTTTTTTCATATATAATATTTTAAAATATGAAATGATGTTTATTAGGTATCGCTGGGACGATTTCGATAATTTTGATATTAAAAAGTCCGCAGAAGTGCAAGGAAAATTTAAAAGGCGACAAACAGTATAGATATTGAAAGGGAAATAAATAGTACAAATAACAATTCTACTTTCCCATACATATTGATAGATACAACCTGTCAAACAGTATGCGTTTAAAGGTTAAAAAGTGAACAAGTAACATTGTTTGGGCTAAAAAATATTAAAAGAATATATTTTCTGGGTATAGAATATTGACAGATAATTTGGACATCATTCATCATTTTATGTAACATCATCATCATTTTATGTAACTTGACATATCTTTCTAAGCAAATTTCTGAAAAAACCAAAAATATTTCACAGTAAACAAATATTTTTACAAATATTTAACGATTGAAAGTAATTTTGAGTTTTTGTTTTTTAATCCTAACGCGATACTAAGTTAGTAGGATCAACTAGTTTAGAATCTTACTTAATATAACTTTACAATTATTGCAGTGTACAATAACACTATTTTCACTCATTTCTGGCAGTCGCTTATTACTTTAATTTTTAATTTTTAAAATAATTAAATTCGTTACCTAAGTTAAAATAGGTACGTATTTCATGAGAGGCTCTCCGCTACCATGGTGTACCTCTCTATCTCCGGTGGTTGTTAGATGACTACCTCCAGGACAGAATAGTCCTATGGGTTGGGGGAGATGGTCAGGTCGTTCGACGAAGAGTTTGCTGCAAGGTTCCACAAGGGTTGGTTTTGGGCCCGACGCTATGGAACCTTGGGGATTGGCTCCTGCGTTGTCGTCTTCCTCACGGGCTAGGTGTCATTTATTATGCGGATGATACCCTCGTCACTGCCCGGGGACCAACTTATCAGGAGGCGTCATGCCTGGCTGAATCAGGCGCCCAACTTGTCATCGATGGCATCAAAGCGCTGGGTCTGAACGTCTCTATGCCTAAGACAAAGGCCCTTTTATTTCACGGCCGCGCCAAGGTCCCCCCGTAGGGCTACTCTGCTCATCCAGTCTCAGGAGGTGGAGGTACATTCTTAGATGATGTACCTGGATCTAACCATGGATGGACGATGGTCATTCTCGTGGCACTTCGCGCAACTTGCGCCGAAGCTTGTGAATAACGCCGAGACCTTTGGAAGGTTAATTCCGTATATTGGACGGCCGGATTCTCCATGTCGACAGCTTTATGTTGGCGTGTTGAGATCCATGGCACACACCTACAGACAGAGCCCAATTGCGAAAAGAGCAGAGGGTCATACGGGTGAGGGCAATAAGGGGATACCGTACGGTGTCATGGACGGCAGCCACTCTCCTGGCGGGTGATCCTTGGGAGTTGCAGGTGGAAGTGCTCACCAAAGTTTACGCATTCCCCGTAATTGAGCGGTCGCGAGGAGAGCTACCATTGAGAGAGAGTATCGTGCGGATCAGGAGAAGAGCGAATGAAGCCCTGATCTGACTATGGAAGGAAGACTTGGGGTCCCCGGTGGCAGTCCTAGCGATGCTAGAGGCAATTCGCCCTCATCTTGAATGCTGGGCATGGTTGCGTCGGCAAATATCTGCACCAAATTGCACGTCTGGAGATGTCACTGGATGTTGATTCGGCGCATCACACTTTGGATGAATGCCCCGCTTGGGTCTCACAGGGATCTCTCACTATCCAGTGTGATGGGGGCCATGCTGGATAGTGAGAAGAATTGGTCTGCAATGGTCTCCTTCTGCGAGTCTGTTATCGCACTGAAGGAGGCTGCGGAGCGGGTGCGCGAGTTCATCGCAAATGAAGACCCGCTTCGCCGTAGCAAGTCAGGGGGTAGGAGAAGGCGATATGCGCATCTCCAACTCCCCCTACCCTAAAGGAGCTACTGCGGGATGGTCATTGTGATCGTCCTGCAAGTCATCAAGCCTGCGGGTGCTCTGAAGGAAACCCCAGAGCACCCTAAAGGCGACGGTGGCCTGCAATAGATGGGCCGTACACCGCGGCATCGTAGTGGCATGCGCAAGCGATCCTGCGGCGTCTCATTTAGGTGGAGAAGGTTTTAGCGGGTAGTATTGGGTTCACTGATGAGTCCCACATTATCATCCATCCGTGGGGCACTGTGCCTTGCGTGCGGATGTTCTGCGTAAATTGCCTTTCCCAGCGACAAAAAAAAGGTATTTATTTCATTTATTTCATTGTCATAAAGATAAATTATAAATCTTTTGAGTTCAATTTTTTATGTCAACGGATGGCAAATAGCAACTATATCAAATGACAAGATCATAAAGTCCACAAATGAAGTCGCATGTTACAAGTTTTGTAATAAAAAATAAGCTTTTTAAATTATTATTTTTACTGAGTATAACCATTTATCAACAGATCTCGATCAATTTAGTATTTTACATACATATAAACTCCAATGTACAATAATTTATTGTTTTTATTACTATTGTATGCGATGTACTATACGGATATTTACATTTTATAATTACTTTCTGCGCCTATAGGCTCCAATCAAAATCATCCAAATATGTCTAAACCAATTCGTTCTCGCCTTAAGGCGGTCGCTCTTAGCATCTTGCTTGAAGAACAACCATTCACTATGATTTTTAGAAGCAAATGGCCCCCAAACTGGTTCCTTCTGTATAGACTTCATAATGATCTAAAAATAGAAAGGTGAATCAAGAATATGAACTAGTAAATTATACCTAACAAAGTAATATTTATGGGCTTATTATAAGAGTTTATAAAAAGTTGTCTTCTATCTTCCTCTCAAAAATATTCATTCTTAATACAGACACATTTATCAATTTAGTGTTAAGTAGTACTCAGCTCTGGTAAAAAAACGTGATGTGAAGCTTGCGACTCAATGCGCAATGGGCGGAAAGCAATCAACAGTGTCTTAACACTAGGTTATCTTTGGCTACGCTATACGGGATATATCGTAATTCTGTTTTTTTTAGTATTCAGTTATTTTGGGATTCAGTAAATATATCCCTATCTTGAACTATTAATTAAATGAAATGGTTAATAGCTATTAGCCATCTAACATACTAAGATATTTTTATACAACATAAGTATTAATTTTCAATTTACTTACATCAATAATACCGCCAGCAGATCTATTTTTGAACATGGCTGTGATCCAGAAGAACAGGATGAATACTGCTCCAAGAGCCATCATCGAGTATCCAGCAGCTGTAAAATAGTGACACATGTTAGTATATTGAAATATCCTACACAATGTCACAGCGTCTGACGGTAAACTCGATTGGCTATGGGTTCGATTCCCACTTGGAGGAAAGATTACATTTAAATTATCTTCATTTCCTCACTTAGGTAAGACAAAACGCGGTAGGTTTCGCCACTCAATTTCTCCTAATTGGCGGAAAGCGCAGTACAGGAGTATTTGGACAATAGTTACTTCCTATCTACCCTAATATGCGGAATAAAAATGTAAAGCGTAAAAAATATGTATTAATCATGAAAATAAATATATTAATTACCATAGGCCGCAGTCGGGAACACGTATACACCGTTAAAGTCTAAGGCGTTACCGGCTATGAGTGTATAGAAAAACACTACTATCATCATAGCAGGGGTGATGATACCCCAACAGAAACGCCAATATACAGAGGTCTTTACATTCAACATGTATTCTAAGTCCAAGCATATATTTTCTATACCTGAAATTAAACAGTTATATGTTTAATTTAGTTGAAAATAAGTATTAAATGTTAGGGATATTTATAAAGGATTTAAAAATATATTGATTAAAATTGTAATTACCATAAAAGTAAAATACACCAATGACTTCAGTGATACCGCAAAACAGAATTAAGAAAGTTCCACCAAAGTGATCAGCGATTGTCAAAACATATTGCCCGCTCTGTTCGGAAAATTTGAACATTAATGCAAATAGTATTCATAAAAAATAAATGTTAAGTATTTTTGGTAAAACATTATTTTACTTACAGGTGTAACGAACACAAGGCCCACAGCAAAACCGATAGTACAAGAAATAGCCGACATGTATATTGTTTTCACTTTTGGAAAAGCATCCAGAAGGATGGTATTGACTGCGGTAACAAGAGCTACTGCTGAACCGATTCCAAGAACCATCATCATAATGAAAAAGAGAACTGAGAATAACTGTGAAACAAAAAATATCAGTATAATTATTGTTATAAATACACAAATATGGCCAAGTTATTATTATTTATTAGGTCAGGTTACCTACCTGAGGTTGGAATGTTTTGGAAATGGCATCGGGATAAGAAACGAAAGCCAATCCTGTGCCACCAGTGCCGACGACATTTTCCACAGGCTGACCAAGTACGTAAGCCAAGTTACCAAGAATTCCGAAAATGGTGATACCAGAGAGCAAGCTAGTTAACGTATCCAAGGTAGTGACAATCATAGCGTCTCTGTAAACATTATATATATATATATATATATATATATATATATATATATATATATTACAAATTTTATTTATTTAATCCAGACCAAGATAAATATTGTCCTCACCTGTAAACATTTTGCTTGAAGTCATTGTATGAAGAGAACATAATTAGTGGTCCAGAGCATATAGAAAGAGAAAAGAACACTTGAGTGATGGCACTGTACCACACCTGTAAATACCAATTTATTTCTTTATAAACAAATGCTACATTTACATAATTAGTAGCTTCTAAATTGCCGGGCCAGAATATTATTAACTGCAGTCACAACTTCGTCTGCGAATTTAAAATAAATTTTCTAATTTTATTTCATTGTACAAATATAGATAAAATCTTTAAAATATTCATATCGGTTAATATATGAATCTATACTAATAATATAAAGAGGAAGAGTTTACTTGTTTGAACGCGCTAATCGCAGGATCTACTGGAGAGTATTAAAAATTTTTCCTGTGTTGAATTTTTCATTCATTGAGGAAGGCAATAGGTTATATAATATTACTCTATGAATAATGAGAGTGAAGCAGTGATAAAATGTTGTGATAACGGGAAATTTTGTATATTTTTATAAAGCTTATTTTGCGTACGCCGAGTAAACGGTAAAAGTTACGCAAAATTCATGTAACTATAATAAAATTGCTCCCCTTCTTAAAAAAAAATAGTAAAAAAAGTCCACGATAGCATATGTTGACCACGACAGCAGCTTTTACGGTTGACTCACTATAACACTTTTTATGTACATATTTTTAGTTCTAAAATAATACATTATGTGCGAAGGTGTTTCTATAAACTAAATATTAATATTTATCCAAATAAACATAAAATAGAGTATTTGATTACAACCAATATGCAAGTACTTATTATAGTTTTAAAATAATAACTTCAAATACTACGCGCGCATTAATGTGCGGGGTGTGGCGGTAAGCCGGGAGAACCCTGGACGTCAGTGTCTTCTTACTAATATTATAAAAGCAAAAGTTTCTGAGGATGTACGTTTGATTTGGATGAAACTTTATCATATTTTAGCTTATAAATCAGGATAACATATAGGCTACAGTTTCAAAATATTTTTTGTAATTTGGTCGTAATATAACGATACAAATCAATAAGTCCGCTAAAAATCGGCCCTCTGAAAGCTATCTTAGCGTACGCTGATAAAACCATTGGAGTTAAATAAATATAATGTATGATTGTTTGTCTAAAAAGTTCTAAATAAACGTCCGAGATAGCATATATATTTATCTTTTATGTGGAAGTGAATGATAAATTCTGTTAAATTGTATACATTAACAAACCCTTACCAAAATAGATACATTTGACACTTTAATATAAATTTAATATTAACAATCTATTTTACACTACTAATTTGGCCGAATAGTTTAAAAATTATAACGATAGGATTGATTTTGCTTTTGAGCGCCATAAAGCGTCTAAAAGATACGCGTGACGCAGGGAAGAAAAATTTCGTAATAATATCAAGTTCAAATATAGTTTTTATCAACAGACAATGCGGGCGAAGCCGCAAGTGAAATCTAGTTAATATATAAAATTAAAATATTAAAACAACCACTTTTTATTACATGCATAGTTACGTATAACGCAATACGTATATCATAATAATATATTTTTTTACTATTTTTGTCGCTTTGTCTGTTTGTTCCGGCTAGTCTACGAAACGGCTGGACTCATTTTTACAGAATTTTACTTTGACTGGCCGAGAGTTAACGTAATAAAAAGTACTTGGACTTAACTTGGACTACTTTTCTATCTTCGCACGACGAAGTCTATCTTCGCATCTTATGGTTTTGCTCGAATACTGAGAAAGACTTTGTTTTGGTCTAGGTATCATGATTTATGTCACATTAATAAATGTGTCAAAAATTGTTAAGGATTACAGTATATGGTCGGTTACTCCTTGGCGTTTTCGGGCAGGCCACCACCAAATCAAACGTATACGTAAATATAAGCCCGAAGACAACTATTAAGAATTATTACATTAATGTAATAATACTTTTTCTAGCCAGTACTAAACTATTACCACCTTATTCTATTTCTATTATTAAGTTTATATAAAAATAATATTTTTTGTTAATATGTTTAAGATAGATATAAATAGCTTAATAATAGACCGTATAAACTTATTCCCGCGTAATTGCGTAAGTTGTTAAAAAATAATGATTCTATTAAAGTACGCCCGAGATCGGTTCGCCACTCAACACACAATGTCTCGAATTGAGCGGAACTTAGAAACTAGGAGTACGAAGTGTCTTGACACAAGTTACTTCCTGTCTACCCAGCTATGTGACATACAAGAGTGAAGGTAAAAACATAGATGTCATAAACAATTTAAAAGTTATATTTTAAATGTTTAGGTTCCGGTGTATCAGAATAGTGTGGCCGCGTAATCTAATCTTTCTGGTTTCCTTCGATGTTCTGAAGTTTCACACCATGTGTCTGTGTAAATCTTCAACTTTCTTACGTTATCAGAAATTGCTCTGAACATCTTTTCCTAAGACATATACTCATATCTTTCAAGGTTTTGCCTATGACGCTTTATACATATCTATTAAAGATTAAACGAGCCCTAGAGTTTCATATCAAGGAGTCAGATTTTTATTATAATAAGTCTATATGTCACTAAGGACTAATAGCTATAGCTATTACTGATAGTTGTGTATAACAAAAAACCATCAAATTTCCTCTTGTAGTCATTGCGTGAGAGGCAAACAACATACAGACAGACATCAGGCAGAAGGACAGACAGACAAAAAAAAATAACAGTTTTTGATTTAACTACTTATATTAAGACCCTCTAACTACGGGACTCCTATCTGTATTATATTATTGTGCTTAGATTAAAATATTGAATAACTATCCTACCTATTATAAATATAAGAAAACTTACGTTAAGATCTGCCAGTTTGTCCCATTGGGGGGTCAAGAAAAACAATATACCGGTTCCAGATCCAGGGAGAAGACAGGTACTGAAAAGTTAATTGATAATATATTTTAAAAATACCTACAATTTCCTTAATATTAACTATTATAAATTAATAGATATATTAAAGTAATTCTTAGCTTGCTTAATATATAAAAAAGTATTATCCCTACCTGATTAAAAGAATAATCATAACCACGTAAGGAAATAAAGCCAAGAAGTACGATGCCTTGCCAGAACTTTTAATGCCTCTTGAAATAATGATGAAGATTATGACCCATGCGGCGAATAAACAGAGAGTCAAATACCAAATCGGTAATCCTATGAAAATAAATAAAATATTAAAAATAATCTTGTATAATTATAAGAATAATAGCATAAATTAATATTAATTTTTGGAAAATTATTGTTGACATTAAAGAAAATTTCAATTGTTTTATTGAAGCAACCAATCATATTTTTAACCAGTGTGATAATCTAATTTAGTTTTGTTTAAAATGCTACGTGGATTTAAAAGAATTTAAAAGTGATATTTTGATATTCACAATGTAACTTACCAAGACCTTCCTCGAGGCCATCGCTCAATTGTAGAACTGTTTTACTGTAAAAGAAATACTACTGTATAATATGATATTGTAAATTAATTTATAAAACATAATGGAAAAATGTTCAATTATTACCGGAAATACAATTCAGCACTGCTGGTCGAATTTGGCGTTGTGACAATATTTTCTGTCAAACCAGATGGTACACAATCACTCCAGCCTTCCTCACAAACAGACCACGGTAGGACTGATTGAAAGCTCATAGCAAAGTAATAAATGCATAATGCTATAATAGAGACATAGTACGCTAGAACGTAACAACAACCCAGTGTTTGCGCATAACCGACCCCTGAAATTTTCACATAAAGTTAATATTATACCACACGTAGTTTAGCAAAAATTAAAATGTACACACCTACGCAATTGAATATAAATTATTATATAATTTTATATACAAATATGTTAAGTGAACTTGATTTTTTCCCGGAAAGAAAGAAAAGACATTTCAAGTCTATGGACTTGAAATTTTTTAAAGCTACCTAAACTTACTGTAACACACTATATTAAATATAGTGTTTCCCAATAGGGATGTTAGGATTTTGATAGCTTACAGCCGCCATTTTAGTTCTTTAACATTTGAAATTTGTGTTGTTTTGTGTTCAGTAATGTTTGCCATTTAATCATGAACAAGTTCACGCTACCTGAACGTTTGGAAGTTGTTCAAATTTTCTATCAAAATTCGAGAAGTATTGTCTCTACTCAAAGAGCATTTCATGCTAAATATGGTCGTCATGGTGCACCGTCTGAGCTCGCTATACGTCGCATAATCCAAAAATTGGAAAGTGAATATTCTGAGGCTCACTTTTGGCTTAATGGTTATGTGAACAAACAGAATTGTCATTACTGGAGTGAGTCAAATCCAAGAGTGGTTCATGAAACACCATTAAAACCTGAAAAATTGACTGTTTGGTGCGGTTTATGGTACGGTGGAATCATTGGCCCGTACTTTTTCAAAAACGACGAAGGCCATACTGTTACTGTCAATGGTGACCGTTATCGTGACATGTTGAACGTTTTTTGTGTATGAAATCGATGCGGACGACAATTATTTTCAACAAGATGGTGCAATATGCCACACTGCGACCGTCACAATGGATTTATTGCGTGATAAGTTTGGTGAGTCGGTTATTTCTCGCAACGGTCCTCAAAATTGGCCACCAAGATCATGCGATTTAACACTCTTGGACATTTTTTTGTGGGGGTATGTTATATCTCAAGTATACGCCAATAAACCAGCTACGATTCAAGACCTTGAACGCAACATTCGAGCGACTATAGCGGCCATACCAGCCGAAATGCTACATCATAAATTGGACCAATTGTATTCACCAGTGTAAAAAAAAGTCGTAGCGGTCATTTGAACGATATTTTGTTTAAATCATAAATTGCATAAAATTTCCTATCAAATAAAGCCAATGAACACGAAATTCAAATATATATTACATGTTTTATTTCAATTTTAAAACATATTGTTCTTATGGGGAAACCCCATATACAACTAATTTCTATATATATTATCTACAAGATTTAAGTAAATAATACCTTTTAATGCTGGTGCTAGTGCCCATACTTTAATAGCATTGCTAGAACTAAATTGTCCAATTGCACATTCAAGATAGTACATAGGCTTTCCTATGAATATAAGTGCTATAATATAAGGAATAAGGAAAGCTCCGCCTCCGTTTCTGTATGCTGTGATGGGAAAACGCCACACGTTGCCGAGGCCCACAGACAAAGCAATACAAGACATAAGAAATTCTAACTGATTTCCCCATGTTGCTCTCCCAGTTCCAGTCTCAGTGTCTTCCTGTAACGTACAAAGAATATCATGTTACCTGTCTATATCGAAATATTAAAAAGGAGTTTTGGACTATATTTATCTAAAAATAAATATTTATACTGAGTGCAGTACGCCAATATGTCTAATCCATCAATGATTAATTATTTATTATTTATTATTTAGTTGTTTATTATTACACAAAACCTTAACCTATTACAATAGCAGTGTACATCTTAAAGATATTTCCTATTCCAAGGTTCGGCCAACAAAAATGTGATGAACCTCCGTACTAGTGTTACTGTATGACGGTAGGATAATATTCCTCGCACGCTTGTTTGCTATCTTCGTACAGAATAGGTGAAACATTAGGATGAACCACTTTATTTAATTATAAATAAATAAAAAATAAATATAATAAGTAGTAAATTTAATTTTGAACCTTGACTAATAAAACGTAAAATATTTGTGTGAATGTGTATGCTAAAATGTATGTATATGTTAATATGTTTGTATAAATTGTATGGATATTAAGTAATTTGTGTTTTGAGTTCTCCAATATATAAGATATTATTATTATGTTCAATTAAATTATTTATCAATATATTATAATTAATCTTGAAATATTATTTATTATATATTTATATTTTTTAATTAATGTTGATGAAATTGCTGATGTGTTAATAAACTGATTGTATCATTTTTTCTGTTTCTTTACATGTGAGTGTTTTGAGATCTTTGAGTATTTCTAACATGTTTGTTTGCCTTACATTAAGCATTGCAAATTCTTTATAGAGAACATCAGTAGGATATACATAGTTCTTAAAGTACATTACTGTAAAAATAGCCCTCTGGGATCTTTTTAGTCTTGACAAGCTTAATGTTCTATTAACTCCTCCCCACACTGTGATACCGTAAGATACAATTGAATTACAAAACGCATAGTAAATACATCCCAGTTTTTTGTGATTAAAAATATAACATATATGTTTAAAAATGGCGATTAAACGTTTGAACTACTCAAACGCTTAATCGCCATTTTTAAATACAGTATATTTATATGAGCTTTCCAAAAAAGATGCTCATCCACAACTACCCCCAAATATTTTATATTTTGTACTTGTGTCAAACTTGGACAATCACATTCTACATTAGATGGATAAAATTTACTACAATGCGCTTTTAATTATAGTGTTGTTTCATAGCGGAATTTTAAACGGCTGATGTTAAAATTAATATATTTAGTTTTGGATATATTTAATGAAAGCAAGTTATTATCAAGTCACTGCGTAACAATATGAAAATCTTTACTGGCAATCAAAACTGTGTTGTCTGCAAATGCTATTATTTTAGTATTTTTCAGCGGTGATAGGCAAAGTTCATTCATGTACAAAAGAAAAAGTGTAGAACCTTAGATACTGCCTTGAGGCATTCCGTATGTGACATTAGTTTCGTCACTTAAAATGTTATCCAATCTTAATATTTGTTTCCTATTTGTCATATAACTAGTTAGTAGTGGATGTGGAAGACCACATACACCTATATATTCTAGTTTTTTTTAGTAATAGAGGTACAGAGACACTGTCGAATGCTTTTTCAAAATCTAAAAATGTTTCGATACACTTAACACGGTTATCTAGATGACCTACTATCTCTGAAACCAGACATTTCAAGGCATCTGAATAGAGGCTAATATAGTACTTTTCTTTAAGTATGCTTTGAGGCGGTTCTTAATTATTTTTTCTATAATTTTTGAGTGTAGGTAATAAAAATCTGTAGGTCTGTAGTTACAAACATCATTTCTTTTGCCCGTTTTAAATATTGGGATAACAATAGTTTTCTTAAGAGAATTCGGGAATGTACCTTGGTTAATGTACATACTACAGATCATAGCAATAGGTTCCGCTAATACACTATTTGATTTTTTTTTAAATATAGCCGTGATGCCATCCCATCCACATGAATTGGTATTTTTGAGTGATTTAATTACGTTAGAAACTTCAAATTTATCAGCTGGATTAAGATAAAATAAGTTACCTTTATTAATACTTTGTGAACTAATTTATATGAGCTTACTCTCTGTCATTGGCGTTCTTTGCATTATTTCATTTGCTAACTTTTCCTTATTTACTTATCAGCAAAATATTAGTTAGCATAATTAATTGACTCTTTTGTAGTTTTTTCCAATTCAAGTCGTTCTAGCAGAGGTTGCTTATGTTTTTTAGATTGCATTTATATTTGCTGTATATTTATTTTCGTTCAATTTATTTTTGTAGTATATTCTTTTAGCAGTATTCAATATGTCTGTCGACACGTATTCCTATATCTAACATAACTAATCTTCAGAATAACATTATTTGGATCACTGCGTAATTTACTATGTAGTCGATCTCTGTGTCTCATACATCTAATTAATCCAATTGTAATCCATTGTTTATTATTGATTTTTCTTGATGATAATCTTATTCTTATTGTACTAGAATTTAATGAGGTGATAATTATATTTAAAAATAATTGAGTAGCTTTTTCGGCGTCTAAATTAATTATTAAATTGTTCCAGTCGATGCATTTTAATTCATCTAATATAATAACGTAATTAATTTTTTTGATATATTTTATTATAAACTCTTTGCTTTCTTTAGTGAAAGTGAAACTATTACACACGAATGATCTGTTATAGTTGACTGATAGACTATAGTTGTAATTGGAAGTTGAGAGTTGACGAAACAATGATCAACGTAGTAAGGAAATTATGGGTTGCAGTTAAACCGTGCCTAGCTAGAAATTTTGATATAGCTGTCACATTTAAAGGAATTTGCCCCATCTATAATATCAATATTTAAGTCACCCATTACTAGTACATTATTTTGCCTATAATCATTAAGGATACTTTCCAACGACTGAAAAAGTTTTGTAGATTTACAAATTCAGGCGGCCTATAAACACCAATGATTATTATATCCTTTAGACAAGCAACAGAACCAGTTATTTCTTTTGTATTTTGTGGTTCTATTACTGTCATATGTAAAGAATTTTTTTATATACATCACAACCCTATCACTTTATATTTAGATTCCTCTTTGTATTGTAGCTTTTAAATTAATAAATATGGCCAAATCATTAATCTTAGACAACCAGCACTCTGTTAATATAATAATATTTGCTTCAATTTGAATATCTTGGAGGAGAACCGAAAGTCCATCAAAATTTTTATTAATACATCATATATTTTTGTCACTATGCGTAAACCATTACCACTATTTTGTAATATCCTTTTGTACTATCCAGCATTATTTATCTTTTCCGTGTCAATTATTAACTATTGGAAAGTGATGAATTTTGCTTATAATTATAAAACAGCAGTGACATGATGTGGAGTATTTATGAAGAAAATTAAATAGTATATTATCTATTAAGGATCTTTTTGAAAAAAATTTCTTTTGTGTATTTGTAGTATATGTGTGAGTAAAGTGAAAGAGTAGATATGTTACGTATGATTGTGTAGATGTATTGCGAGTAAATAATATAAATTCCTATATTTTCACAATTTAACAAAATGAAATTCCAAATATAAGCTTCTATAAAAATAAATAAAAATAAAGTACAATAACAAAAGTAAGGAGAAAAAAAAACTTAATTAAGCATATACAATAAACAAAACAACTTATTAGTCACATTTTACCTTCTGTTTTAATAAATTCCAGTTGCTCGAATGATCTGATTGGCATAGCTGGATTCCCTTCATTTATCCTAACGTAGATTCTTCCTCTAGATACCCAATTATACTTAAATCCATACGATTTACAAAGCTGTCTCAAATGGTAATATAACTTTTTTGCGTAATGTGTGAGAAATTGATTGACATAAAGAAGTTCTTTTATATCTCGAATACCAAAGATTTTCCTCGTTTTACTTATTGTATATTTTTACAAGTTTCGTTCCGCATTTGACCATAATGTATTCCACAGTAATCGGTTCTTTGGATCTTTGATTAACTCTGTCTAATACTATTTTCCACAGGCTTGGCTCTTATTGTAATAAGAATTTTTGTAACCATATCTCGAATATTCTCATTTTTGATAATGGGAGTGGTTATTTCGATAAGGAACTACGTTGGCTTCCTGAATTTCTTCAATTTGTTCCTCAAGAGCAGTAACTTTGTTAAGCTCTTTCACGTGGTCATAATGAAGTACGTCCACTGACCTTCTTAGCTCATTATATGATTCCGCTGCTTGGATTAACTTATTTTACAATTTTCTCGTTGCAACTAATATTTTTTCCATTTTGATCTTTTGAAATATTGTTCTGAATTTTGAACTCTTCTATGCTTTTTGTGATTTTATCAAGTTTTGTTTGATGTTCTGATGTAATTGTTGCTATTAAAATACGTATTTCATCTCTTAAATCTACAAATTCACTTCGTTATTTGCGTTTGCGTGCGGAAACAAACGGCTCCATGTCAGTTTTACTGTCAGTCGCTAGGTCAGGTTGGGAGCAATATTTATTGTCGTTTTTAGATGGTGACCGCATCATTGTTTTGACTATACTATGTACTATTGACGCGTCAACGAAAGTACAGAAACTGGTTGATTGGACGAAAATATGTTTTGTTTCAAAAACTGACTTTATAACCGTACCTTAAGGTTGTTAATTAAAAGGATGATATGTTTTATAACAATTAACAGACATTGTTTCGTGCACACGACTGATCGACAGAAGACCTTGCGAGGGAATGTAATTAAAATACTTAAATATATTACAAATTTTATTATTAATATAAACTTTTGAGTGAGTAAACAATGTATTCACCTGCTTGCCATTGGTTTTTTCTAGCTGTTGTTTGTCTTGTATTTGTACAGAATGTTCCGAGAGCTCAAAAGCGAGATTGACTTTGCCGCCTTGAGCTATAACGTCACCCTAGAAAAGAAACGTTTATGTGCACCATATTTATTATCTGGTTTTATGACAAAAATGAATATTAGTTCATAACTTAGTACATTTGAAGCCGATCGTGGCACAGTGAAACAGCGTCTGACTGTAAACGCGATCAGTTGTGGGTTCGATTTCCACTCGGGGGAGTGATAATATTTAAAATTGTTTTTATTCTCTCACTCTGTTAAGACAAAGTTTGATTTCCGCCACTTAAAACGCAATGTCTTGAATTCGGCCGAAAGCGGAGTATGGAGTGTCTTGACGGATACTACTACTAGGTACTTCCTGTCTACCCTGCTGTGCGGGATATAATTGGGAAAGTTAAACAAAAATATATGCATCTATTTATTATTATAAATTCGAATGACTCAAAGAGTAAGAATTGGATTTAGTAGTCTGTATAACGTGTTCATTTCATGTACCATTTTACAATCCACAAAAGCCACTTTAATAATTACAATTAGGTACCTTCACAAAAAATGACATAAATATTAACGAAAGTAAAATATTAATGGCTTCAAAAGACAGGTAGTAAATAATCTAGATCACTATCTTAAAATTCATATCCTGGAATTGCTTTATGATAATATAAGGCACTAAAATATTAGCAGCACGTCATCGCTTGCTACTTTATGTGGGTGTATTATCGTAAAACCATAATAGTTTTATTAATTCATTAACAAATTATTTCCGCTAAAGTATTTATGGGACAAGTGATCATACAAGAATACGAAAGAATACTTTTATCTTTTTATGTTCCGTGCTTCTACACATAATTTTAATATATAGACAGAAAAATGTGAATACAAAGATCTGGGCTAAGGTTAATTCCTTATAAAAAAGGTATATCTAAAGGTAATTATTTAAAATTATAAACGTTTATTGCCTAAGATTTTAACGCTTATCTTGTCTTTCATGTAGAATAGTAGATAATTAAACTCGACTAAGATAAAACAATACTCATTAACTATTAAAAAATTTCATCATAGTTAAATAGCTTTTTAATAAGATTTTCTCTTTAACAATTTAAAAAATAATGTATATAAAAAATAAGAAAAACTGCTAACTAGTATTCCACGCATTCACTATGCTCGTGTCGATTCCACGGCATTGCATAAATTATTCAAAAGTTTTAAAATCTAATAAAAAATAAATTTAACATATATAAATAAAAGTTTTAAATAACTTAATAAATCCCACAAATGATGATTTAAAAAGTCAAACATAGAGTTCTGATTTATGAAACTTTAATAAACATTAAAGTAATCTATATCTCAAGTAACACTTATTTGTACAGCTATGATCTAACTATGTACATTAACTTAAGTGATACATTTAAAAAAAACTATAATAAATATATAACACAAGAAAGAGTAGAACACATTCTAAATTTAATATCCTGTCAATAAATTACAAGTGTCTGTTATTCGTATCTTTTGTAATTAATATTTTTCTATCAAAAACTTTTCACTATTCAATGTGATAATTTTTAGCTATATTCATTACAAAAATATTTTGAAAAGACTAAATATATATATATATATATATATATATATATATATATATATATATATATATATATATATATATATATATATATATATATATATATATATATATATATATATATATATATATATATATACTATTACTCAAATTATTTTAAATGTAAGTTTAATTTTAAGTCTTAATTATAATATTTGAGGTACTTCAATTATCTACATTTAAATAAAACGTATTAAAAAAATTAAAAAAGCAACATAATCTTACCATGCTGATTAAGTTTCACTAAAGTACTAAAACTTCACTAAATAGCATGTGCACTTGTACGACAACGCAAAGCTACGCGTAACTTTGGAGTGGATGAACATCGCCGATTTCATTGATTTATTATAATTCCTATCACTGGTCAAAAAACGATTAGTTCAGTTATTTGATCTTTGTCACTATCTATGCTGACTATAGAAAATTTTAAAATATATAGATATGATAGTATCAGCCAATGGCTGAAGTTTACAAAGACAATTAAATTAACCGTGATTATTGATGATCGCTTTCAAAAAACACGTATCTATAAACAAGAAATTTTAGTGACTTTGCAGTTTAATAAAGATGCATAGATAAGAAATTCCATTTTTTGGATTCACTGGATCTGGTCAATCTATGCCTGGCCAGGTCACAGACAGGGGTGAAACCAATATTTAAAAAAGATTTTGTTCAGCCACCTTAATATCGGCCAAATGTACAATGAACCAAACTATAACTGAAATTGATATTAAACGATTTTAAATTACGATTATTATTAACATTTTTGACATTATACCAAGTTATATATTGTAATGTTCTCAATAGAGCTTTTATAACTATTATTCAACGATATTTTCTTTCGTTACCATAGCCATGACTGTGTAATGCAATCCTTGTTTATGTTTACTTAATCATAATTTTATATCGTATTTGGAAAATAATCTTAGTTTTTTAAATTGTTTACTTTTGTAAACGGCATGAAGTCGCTTAGTGCCATAAGTTTTGAAAGTATAGTTTCAATTACACATTGTCCGTCGGCCACACATTGTCTGCCATTAGCAAGTAAGTACAACGTATACATTGGTCTTACTTGCTGATGGCAGACAATGTGTTTCAAACTCACAGCAATATTATGCTTATATGCAACTGCAACCGTTGGTATAGTCAATCAGATGTTTAGGAAATCTTCATTATATACTTATGATGTTATATATGAATATTTCAAAGTACTATATATATATATATATATATATATATATATATATATATATATATATAGATAAGTAATAAATTATTTATCATCAATCATCAATGCAAATCATGATGCAGTAAATTTGTATATCTGTGCTCCTGCATAGGTTTAATACCTACTAAAAATTATAAAAGTTATATTATGTTTCTAAAATGAACAAAAAAGTTAACTTTTTTTCACTTTTAATTAGATTAAATGTAGTAATTAAATGTAAAAAAATCATCCAACATCCATATTTTGGGTGGGTGGATTAATCGTTGTGCTATGTTTTCACTGTCCTAGCTATACTTTAAACGCTAAATTAGAAGTAAAAAGTTACGAAATAATGAATTATAAAAATATATGAAACTGTAATTTTTAACTACATATCCAGCTATATATGAAACAGGATTTTACTAAATATTTTACTGCTTAATAACTTCCATAAATTATGATAATAATGTTAAGCCTTTTTGATATGACTTAAATGCAAAAAGTGCATTGTCATGTGTATATATATATATATATATATATATATATATATATATATATATATATATATATATATATATATAAGCAGTACAAACCACATAAAGTAGCAAGCAACGACGTGCTGCTAATATTTTATGTAGCTTATGCTATCTTCAAGCACTACCAGGATACGATATAGTTTTAAGATAGTGATCTTCATTATTTATACCTATTTGTTATCTTCTTAAGCCATTAATATTAATTTATTTTCGTTCTTCACAATTAAAATGACACACATATGTGTGTCATTTTAATTGTGAAGATAGCTTATTGTAATTAATAAACTCGCCTCTGTGGACTGTAAAATGGTACATGAAATTAACATATTATAGACAGTTCTTACATTTTGAAATCAATTTTAATTATAATAATAAATAAAACCTTCTGTACAATTACAAGACATACAAAAGCTAGAAAACCCAATGGCTAGCAGGTGTGTATATTGTTTACTCGACAATTTATATAAATAATAAAAATAGGAATATACACTACACTTATTAGTATTTTAATTAATTATTGGACATGACGTGACGTAAGGCCGGTCGTGGCGCAGTGTGACAGCGTCTGACTGTAAACGCGATCGGTTGTGGGTTCCCTACTCGGGGGAGTGATTATATTTAAATTATTTTCACTTCCTCGCTCTGACAAAGAGAGCGGCGTTGAATCCACCACCCAAGACACAATGTCTCGAAGTCGGTGGAAAGCGAAGTACGGAGTGTCTTGACACTAGGTACTGTCAGCCTACCCTGCTATGCGAGATAAAAGCGTGAAGATAAAATTGGTCATATTGACGCGTATTCAGTATAATATTTATTTTGAAATAAATATATTCCAAAATTTCTTATTTATGTTTCGACACAGACAGATAACATGATGTTGGCACGTGCACGGGATAAAGTGACGCAAGACAGCAGCAATCGCAAAGTGTCTATGCATTAAAGATTTACTGGGGTCTATGCATTAAAGATTTACCAGGGTATACTGCTTTAAAATCATGCCTCTGTGAAGGAGAGATTGAGGTGCTTCAATGATCTGCTGAACACTCAGCACCCATGTAGTCTTCCGAACCGAATTGCCTACTAGTCTTGGACTTATTTCCCAATTACACCTGGTGAAATTCGGGATTGTTTTCGACGCGTGTAGAATCGTGGAACCAGACGATCGAAGCTTGGAAATAGTTGGGCTCTCTTGATGTGCTCATGCTTACTGACCTTTTTAACCATATCTTAAACATTAGAACGATGCCACACCAGTCGCAGTACAGCTTTATAAACCCTATTTTCGAACGCAGGGGCAGTATTCAAGATTGTGGTAGTTTTAGTGGCTGGTGTGACTCTTAAATCACACCATGAAGCTCTTAAGTCACACCATGAAGTCCTCCGAGAGTGTGCTGTCTCAAAATGTCAAAAGTATAGGTTACCAGGATCGGGCACTGTTGACATTATTTTCGCCCTCAGATTTTTGATGTAAAAAACGGAGAGCTGCATGTGGCATTTTTAGATCTACAGAGGGCCTTTGACTGCAAGCCTCATCAATGCATCTGATGGGTATTACGATCCAATGGGATCCCTGAAACCTACATTGACATTATCAGAGATATGCATCGTGTTTCCACTTTAATGGCTGCTGTTGATAACGCTAAACTCTACCCGATTACAGTAAGGGTAAGGCCCGGCTCTCAGGTTGTTCTTGTTTAATGTAATGCTACATATTAGAAGCCATTCTCAAAAGAACCTCTGGAAGGGTATGTTTGAGAATGGCGGTCTAAATGTGGCGAAGGCATGGCTTGCAGACGCTCCGACTCTATCACCATCCATATAGGTTCTGAACCAGCCGTTATGTCGCTAAATTCAGGTACCTTGGATCCATTGTACATGACTCTGGCAGCATCGATCACAATATCCATGTCCGTATTAGTGCTGCTTATGTAAAATGGCGTGAGCTCACAGGTGTTTCGAAAGCAGACCACACCTGTGGCCAAAGCAAGATACCACCCATACTTAACGGGATGATATACAAGAACATCCGATCGGTTCTCATGGCATGGCTATGGCAGCAAATGTTGGCCAGCACTTACTCGGCACACTTAGGGGCTTCACGTCACGGAACGCAACGCTCCAAAAGCGTCGCTTGAGATGATATGGACACGTTGCGCGCTGGTCTGAGAACTATGTCAGGAGAATATGCCTTGATATATCCGTTCCAGGGGTAAAACCCCCCGGACACTTCAGGAAACGATGGCTGGATGTTGTACAATAGGATATGAAAATTAATGGACTTATCACCGAGCTTGCAAAAGACCGTGCAAAGTGAAGTACGTTAAGTAGGAAGGTAGACCCTAGCTAGAGCTGGGATAAATTCCAGGAGGAAAAAGAAAACCATAACATGATAATGCAGCAGGATTCGAATCCGCTCTTCTAGGAACCGTCCAAATGCTCTGACCGCTAAGCCATACGTTATACTATCGGCTGCGTAGAAATTCTTATACGTTTTTTACCACTTATTTATGTTGTTAGCATCTCTGTAGAGTCCCGAATCCCACTGCGTTCAAATTTTTGTATGTTTTTTCGAAAATATTTTCTAATCCTAATTGTGGAATAACACTTTAAAAATAGTAAACTATGATAATACAGGATTGTACAGGATGATGCTGAGGCTGGAATTGGGAAATCAATTAGATTTACTTATCTCTCGTATTGTTTTGTCTATGGGTCTCGGCAACTTATGGCATTTTCCCGTCACAGCATACAGAAACGGAGGCGGAGCTTTCCGTTTTTCTTATATTTATAGGAAATATTATATACTATCTTCAATGGTAAATTAAGTTCAAAATGTTATTTAAGTATGTATAATTGCAATGAGAGGTAATTGTTTTAAAACTTTATGTGTAAATTTCAGGAGTAGGTTATGCGCAGAAACTGGGTTGTTATTGCGTATCTCTTATCAGGTAACCCCTTTTTATTTCGTATTAATTATTTTCAATTTAAATTCCATTAAATAATAACTTTTATAGCTCATTTCAAATTTTATTTGAGGCCAATCGTGATACAGTGGGACAACATCTGACTGTAAACTCGAGGGATCGTGGGTTCGACTCCCACTCGGGGTAGTAATTATATTTAAATTTTTTTACTTGCCCGCTCTGGGCAAAGTGGGGCGTACTTACACATACTAGGTACTTTCTGTATACCCTGCTATGCGGGATAAAAGAGTGAAGCTAAAAATATCATTAATTAAGGCTTCAATTAAATAAAGTAATATAATATTAACATTGCTTGCTTTTAGTTTTATTTAATACTAACGGTCCGCACGAGGCATGATCTGTATGTGATTTTACTCGTCTACATATGACACTATGGTCCACATGTGATTTAGCGCATCCACAATGACACTAGAGTCTACATTTAATTGCACCCTTCCATACAAACCATTATGGTGATATCACTCTTCCACACATACCACCATGATCCATGGTTTGTGATTTTACTCATACGTCTCGATTTACGATTTTACTCGTATGACATCTTGGCCCACATGTGATTTTAAACATACACATATGACATCATTGTCCACACGAGACTTTTCTTATCCAAATATGACACCATGATCCGCATGTTATTTTACTCGTCCACATATGACACTGTAGTCCACACGTGATTTCACCGTTCCACTCATATGATTATGGTGACTTCACTCGTCTACATATGACGTCTTGGCTCATATGTAATTTTTACTAGTCCACATACACCACCACGGTCCGTATATGTTTTTATCCATATGACATCTTGGCCCACATGTGATTTTACTCGTCCACATATGAAACCACGATCCACATGTGATTTAACTCATCCATATAACAACTTGGTTGACATGTGTTTTACTCGTTTATACATACCACCATGGTCTATGGTTATTGATTTTACTCATACACGTATGACATTTTAGCCCACATCTGATTTTAATCATCCACATATTGCACCATGGTCCACATGTGATTTCACATATCCACATATGACACCATGGTCCACATACATTTTAACAGATGCTCATACGACATCATGGTCCAAAAACTACTGCATATGATCACATGCGATTTCAAGAGACCACATTTGCCTACCTACTCGCCATCGTGGTGCAATGGAACTGAGCACAGAGCGCCGGACTGCAAACGCAACTAGTTGTGTGTTCAATTACACTCGGGAAAAGATTATATTATAGCTATTTCTTTTTTTAGCGTTTTAACTTAATTCTCAAACATTTCTCATTTTTTTATATTTAATTTAGATTTTTGATAAATATTTCATGTACAGAATGTATAATTTATTATATAGTAGCTGCCCGCTCTCGGCATCGCTGCCTTGTATATCTAATTTATTTTTCCACCCGCCTCGTTCCTTGTTCTCACTTTGATCAGAGATCTTTTTAAATTATTTTTTCTCTTCTAAGTTTAATTTTCCTCACATGTCACAATATGTATTACTGAAAATGGTGTTAATGGTGTTAAGATCTAAGCCGCCAATAAACGCTGTTGTGTTGTGTGATTTGTTTTACTCTATGAAATAATATGTAACGTGATATGACAGGATCCAACAGCTTAACAAAAGTTAAATAAGCTGAATAAAACTGTTACTATTTGATGCACATTGTAAGATAAGATTACATGTATTAAACAAAATGCATTAAACTAATTTGAAATTTGTACGAACTAATGACATCTAATGATATACATAACATACATTATTGATTGTTTAAACATTATATTAACTGTTATTATAAATTAAAATTAGTACTATACAAGTTATAATGAACTGATAAAATATAAGAGAGATACCAATCAGCTTCATGCTTTGTCCCGCATAGACTCAGCTATACTATCAAAGACACTCTGCCAGTGTCAAGTCCGTTTACTACGTTTCGCCTGAAATCGAGCCACTGTGTATTGGGTAACGAACTCAACACCACGATTTATC